>JAUYWH010000018.1:2015113-2095909 GCA_034779795.1 Ctenopoma multispine
ACACACACACACACACACACACACACACACACACACACAGACACACACACAGACACACACACACACACACAGACACAGACACACACACACACACACACAGACACACACACAGACACACACAGACACACACACAGACACACACACACACAGACACAGACACACACACACACAGACACAGACACACACACACACACACACACACTTTGTTAGCCAGAGTAGACCTATTTCTGTCTACTAAAATACATTACAACAGGGGAAAGCTATTCATATTTATCCCCAGGTCAAATGGACACGTGAGGCTCCAGCAGTGAGAATCTCTGCACATGATGGTGTTAAAAAGTTAACAGAAGTAGGACAACACTGCTGTGAGTGTGGTGCAGGCTTTTCATGTCTGTTGCATATAATGTATTCCACACAGCCTCACAGCACCAGCAACACATACAATGCACTTGGTAAAAACCTGAGCGGAAACAACATCTGACACTTTTGCTTCAATTTCACACTTTGTTAAGGCAACACTAAAAAGTAAAGTCACTGAAAACAAATACAATTTTAGCCAGTTTTATCCAGATATATTAATGTCAGAAAGTCACAGTACTTCATGTGGCTTCATGAGATTATGTTGCTGAACATAAGTAGCTGGACTCCTCTCCTACAATGATGACTGTCTTTACCTGACAGGTGTAGTGTTGCCTCCAGGCTGGCTGTCTTCCTCTGCCTCCTGCTGTCTGTGCACCTGTCTGACTCGACTGAACACCGACGGGCTGCTGAGACATCAAATATTGGCACTGTTAAGACTTTTGAGCACGCAGAATAGATTTCTGTCAGAACAATTCAACACCAAGTCCCCAGGAGAATTACAGGCAACAGCAAAGACAATAACACACACATTTAAATAGGACAACAGATGTTTGAGCCGTGAGCAACTTGTGCAGGTCACTGGTCATTTTTAATGTATTTTTATTATTGTTTTTTTTAATAGCAGACCCTAAATTATTATCCATAATTCTGAATGATGAATGAGGGTACACGACGGTCAGAGACACAGAAACAGCTCCTCTTCCTTCTCAAAAGCCCGAATGGGAGGAGGTAACATGCTTACGAAGGATTTCAGTTTATGTGCACAGACAAAGAGTGAGAGTGGCAAGTTACCTGGTTACAGCCTTGGAAACTGTGTTAGCTTTGACTAGAGATCCATCATCTTCTGACAGTGTTGGCTCTAGGGGAAGGAAATATATTAATAAGAAGTTGATGAATGCATGCAACATCTCCATGGATACCATGTTATTACTCCCAAGAAGATGCCTATGCCAGGTTGAGCAGCATTCAAATGGCTCTTACTCTGCAGGCTGAAGCGTTCCGAGCTGCCCTCTTCAACGGGAGTCACTAGCTTCATCCTCAAACTCAGCTTCCCATCTCCCCCTTCCGTTGTGTCCTCTCCGCTTTCCCCTGACACAATGTCACTGGCAGCCATAGCCACATCTGCAGAGACATCGCCCACCACATCGGACTTTTCAGAAAAGGAGCTGATCTCTGGAGAGAAAAATCAGCATCAAAGAAGCTCAGCATCAGATGATTTTATGCCAGTTGAACTGTTTAAAGACGGTGTTAAGCAGGTCTAGTTTGTTTGGCACGAAAACCCACCAATGGGAGTGCTGTGTCTCAGCGTCTGCTTCAGCTGGTTGATCAGAGGGGGGGTTGCTCCCACAGCAGGACCAATCAGCTCTCCTTCTTTAGGAAGTGTGAAGTGGAAGGAAATCTCTGGAGCAGAGAAAGATAACTTGGATCAGATAAGATCAGTTTTAGTGCTTGTTAAAGCCAAACAACAACGATGTGTTCTGGCACTAGACTGCATTTCACCTAAACCCGACACCTCTAATGAACTTTGCAGGCAAAACCTTCACAGAACATTTGAGTTTAGATGTAATGTCAACAAGAGGCAGTGCTCTTGTGAATCAAACTGGTTTGGTCTTGTCCACAGTGTTACCGCCACCAATAACCATTTCCACAGTGCTGGGTATTATTCTTGTTGTAATCATTTCTACCTGCAATCATAAAGTTAATTGCTGAGTTGTGAGAACACGGAAAGAAAGGCGACCAACCAGGCTGTAAACATTACTAAAGGTAACTGTTCAAAAAGCTGAAGCCTTTCACGAGAAAAAAAAATTGGGATAAACATTTTAAAATATTAGTTGGCTGACTGTTTACCTCCCGAGCTATCACTAAGGCTCTTGTCTTTGAGCACCTCTCGTTCAGGGACTGTTTTCTCAGCCTGGGAGAGCCTATCCAGAGCCGCGTTCACCTCCTCCCCATGAGGCTGGGATTCATGTCCATTAGTGGAGGCGGAAACCTTGCCTCTGACTGGCTGGGCACTGTTGGTCTTCGACTGTGGTGTCACATCTTTCGGAACGATCTGAGACTCTCTCTCGCTGTCTGTAACCACGATGACGCTGTCCTCTCCCTGGTCTTCACTCTCTTCCTCCATGGGTTCAGGAGACAGCAGCTGGCTCTGGGAGAGAACCAGAGCCATTCCTGAAGCCCCACCTCCCCCTGAGCTCTCCTCCTCTGCCTCCTCCATCACCACCTCTTCCTCTTCTACCACACCCTGCTCACGCTTATCCACCACATCTTTGTCTGTCTGGGTGTTGCCAACCTTTCCACATTGCTGAGACATTGATTCTCCAGTCTGATTCCCTGTAGTTCCTTCTTCTCTTGCATCCACAGAACTCTTCACAACATATGTCTGAGAGATGACAGACTGTGAAGCCAAACTGCAAGGTGTAGTGTCCGACGGTGTCTCTTGCACACAGCTGTTAACAGTCAGATCAGTGGAATCAAACTTTGTTTGAGAACAAGACACCATGTCAGCTGAGCTCACGTCTTTGCTAACAGTCTTACTGTCTTTTACATTCACATTTTCTAGATTCAATGTAGTGTTTTTGTGCAAATCTGACATTTGGGACAGACTGGATTGTTCACATTCGCTGCGATGCTTTGGTGACTCAGCAGAGATGGAGCCTTTAGAACTGGTAGCAGTTTGCGCTTCTGATGAGACGCCATTGCTCTCGCACCTCTGACTGCAGCGTGAAATCACAGAGTCACTAGTGTCGACACCGGGGGGCTCTTCCAGTTCCTCTATCTGCGTGGCCTGGCTGTCTTCAATCTGCTCTGAGGTCTGCTGAGCTAAGCTACTGCTCTCTGTGTTCACAGAGAGCTGCAAAGGCATAGTGAACGGAGCGGACTCCAGGTGCTGAGACTGTGTCTCATGGGATAATGTCGCCTTCTTATTGGACTGTTGTGGACTCTCCTGGCTCTGTGTTGTCACAAACGCGTCCTGAGGAAAAAAAACACGGAATATCACAAACTAAGACAACAAAGAATTATTTTCATTATGGATCAACCTGTTGATTAATGTAACAGCTTATTAATGAGTTGTCTAAATAAAATGTCTTCACATAATGTTTTGTCCAAAACTCAAAGATTTTAAACTGCAATAAAGAAATGCAACACAAGCACAGTGTGCTGTCTACTCTATAAAATGTCAGCATAGGTAGTGGACAAATCTGACCAGAGAAGTCATCTGAACTACCAGCATGCACCACTCACCTACACCTACAGGGTTCAAAACCCAGCCAAGGTGTTGCCTTTAGACTCAAGGTTATGCATGGCTGAGATGAGACTCTGAGCCCTTGGTAATTCAAATGGTAGTGTTGTCTGATTAATGAGGATTTTCTTCCCTCCCTAGACCAGGAGACAATTATTGAGGCTAGTTGTGCTGCATGCAGCTTTAGTACATTTGTGTCATAAGAAAGAGTAATTTGCTTAATGTAAACCAAATCGCTGGTCAATTAAAAAACCAAGTGCACCATGGAGCTGGTTAGTGAAGAATTCTACTGCTCTAAAATCAAAGTTTCAGTGAAACTTCAAGTGAAGAAGATGAACACCTGCTTTGTCCATGGTGGTCATTAACTTTCCCTGTATTTTTTCTGGTATTTTACAAATGGAATAAATTATGATCAATAAATGAGTGGATGAAGAGGCTAATTGATTAAACAAAAGAAACACAGAGAACATACATGAGAGAATTCTGGTTGTGAGGGTAAAGACAAAGTACGTTCCAACACAAAGCCAGGGGAATTCTGGGATACAGGAGTAGAAGCAGATGGATGTGGCTTAGAGGCTGCCTCCGTCTCCATTGGCTCTTCTTCCTTGCCCACAGCTCGATCTTCTGGGGGAAGTGAAGTATCCATCGCTTCATCAGCACCTGACATAGTAATTGACTTTTATCTCCATTAACCAGCTGTTTGTATTCGTATAATGTATTTAACATAGATAAAGTCATTTAAAATAGATTTAGTTTACCATGTTCGTTCTCTGGTCCGGTAGGTGAGCTGGGAACAATTAAAGGGGTGGTGGTGAAGATGTCTGGGGTGGGGGCAACATAATCAACAGAGCTCCTAGAAGAAATAGAACAGAACAATGCTCATTTATCTGGATCACGTGTAGCTGAGATAACATGGGATCATCTGAGAGCACTCCTTGCTTACTGGGATAGACTTTCCTGCACCAGTGTTCCCTGTCCAGACAGATGCAGCAGCTGCAAGGTGTGGGCTGGTGTGGGGGTTGGGTGACCCTGCTGCTCAGGCTCGGACACTGTGCTGTCTACCGCAGCACCTGTGAGAAGTGCAGATTCACCACAAGTCAGATAAGAGACTGCGGTCCTAGTTTGAACTATTCTAGCTTTGATTCACTAGTCTCCATCAGGCTGCTATGCTCACTGCTTTAATTCCAGAATTTCCTATGCAACACAGAAATACCTGAGCACATATCATATGTATAATATGTATGTGAATATACCTGTCTTGTCAGCATCAAACAGGTCTTCCTGTGAGGACAGGATCTCACAGTCCTGCTGGTCCTGCCCACTAGAAGCTTGAAGGCCCTGTGAGTGCAGCAGAGCCTGGACACTCAGCTGCCTCCCCGACTGACCTGGAGAGGCTGATGAACTACTGGAGCTCACCTCAGATCTGGAAAGAAAGGTAACAAAAAATACTCATACCAGTGCAGCATGTAGATGTCAGGTGAACGTAGACAACATTTGACCAGATGCAGCTGTACCTCACTGATTTGTTGTCCTGACTCACTGAAGTCCTGGAGCTTATGTTCTGCTCTGTTGGTGATGAAAAACAGAAACAGGTCAAATCTTAAAGCAACCAGCAGCTGCAAAGCTTGATGTCAGTGTAACCATTTTGACAAGGTACCAGATAATGAACTGTGACATCCAGCAGTCAGTCTATTGGGATTTAGCATTTATCTCCACTGTATGTTTATATTATCATGACTGGCTCCTTGCTAATTGACATTTCAATCCGATTTATTCTTAATTTATGCATCCTGAGCTGATGAAATAGCTACCAGTATGGCTAAATAGCCAAGCCAAGTGAAGTGAATAATGAAAAACAAAAATAAATAAATCACAACATCTACAAATCCTTCTTAATACCTGACTTGACACATCTCTCACTGTCTGGCTGAGGGATGTTGTTGTCCTCCTCCTGACTGTTCACCACTTCACCCCGCAGATCCTGACTCTGAGAAAGCTCGATAAAACCAAACTGAGATGTTCCCTCTGAAACACAGACATACGGATGTTGTTACACTTAGTAACACATACGACAATTCTAAAAATGCACTCGACATGGATGAAGACCTCCTACCTTCAGCCTGAATGCAGTGTGTGGTGGAATCAGCTCCAGAATCCATATCGGTGTCCTCTGTTGCACACCTGAAGGAATAAAAAATTAAGTGAAAATCACTTCATCTCACTGCACGTGAGCATCACGAAGCAGCTAAAGTCTCAGGTCCACACATACTTTTTCTTGTTTGGTGGAAGGCAGATGTGCAGAACTTGACTCTCCTCCTGGAATGGTGAACTGGGGTTGGTCGCTACGATTGTGCCTGAATAAAGAAATCAATTATGTTTTTATTTTTTTAAGTTGTTGTGTGTGTAATTTTCATTCAATTTTCAGCACTGACCAGATTCAACCTGGTTGTTACTCTGGAAGCTCTCTGATTGGCTGTCAGTCTGTGAACATCTGCTTCCTAGCGGTGAGGATATTAGTTCCTGAAAAAAGAAAAAAACAACTTCTGTAGTTTCACAGAGCAGCATACTGTAATTATAATGTGTTCATAAACTCTTGTTGAGACACATTTCTCATTGGCAAGCAGAGCAGTAATGTGCAAACTACACATGCATAATAACGACTGATCATGGTCCTCTCTAATTGAAGAGCACTTCAGCACTCCGTTTTGTTGAATATTAAACAAAGAAAAGTGGAAAAAACATCTACAATTCAACACTGAAAAGCAGCTGAAGAATCTCTGCAGCCCAGATGTGACTGCAGGATCAGGCCAACCTGAGTAAGCACCGTCACTTCACAGCAAGAAGCACTGATTAGGCAGCCAGCAACTATCTGAGACCTCTAAATTGTCCAAAGGTCTAGATCTGAGAGTGAATAGTTGTCTGTCTACATGTGACAAACTGGCAGCATGTCAACCACCACAACAAGTTGTGTGTACACCTATAGTAAACCAAATATACAATATAATAAATATAATATCATCGAGAGTTATTTTCATTATGATCGGTACATTTACTTTTAAATGTGCTGAAAATGACTTTTGTCAAGTAAAGATTTGATTCCATCACTGTTGGTAACTGTTGTTGTAACTGGTGATCATGCAGTGTCCTGAAATGTCTGAAATGTGGTCAAATTAAACTTAAAAAATAGATTAGTTAAACATGAATCATCATCACTTGAGGAGAAACGTTTAACCATCACTGATGATGTCAGTTATTTTGTATGATCGGTTTGTGGCTCACCAGAACCGGGCTACGGGCGGTGGGCTGCAGGCTGGACAGGCGGCGGGACAGCAGAGCTCGGTAGCTGCTCTCGGGGTCGTCTTCTAGAGCGACGCTGTCGGGCTGTGAGTCCTCCACGATCAGACACGGGTTCTCAGAATGAGGCAGGCTGGATTCCAGTTCACTTCCCCCAGGATCCATGAGGTCGGGCCGAGGTCAGGAGACGGGCTGGTTTCAGCTAGCCGCGCGACAGTGAGACAACGAAGGCGAGCATGTGAGTCTGTAGCCGGTCATTGTTACCTGAAACTAGCCGGCGCTAGCATGTTAGCTAAAGGCTAGTAGCTAATGCTCTGCCCGACAACAAAGCAGGTAGCTGCCAACTAAGGAGTCAATGAAACATCATTTTACTAGACAACTGGAAATGTACACTTTTACACATAGATAGTTATTAAGGTAAAACGTATTAATCAATAAATTTACTTCTTAATAATATAAAACACATTATTTTCTACAGAAAACATACACACCCACTTCCGCTCCATTCCTCGCGGCAAAACTGCCCAGAAGCGATTTCATTGGTCCATGTGTGCGATGACGTCACGTCACATGATATTGATTGGTTAGTTTCATGGTTGCAGGATTTTTCGAAACGTAATATATTTTTTAGTTTGAAATATTAATTAAGCATTTTTTGTATTGCTTACTCAGAATATATATATATATATTATATTGTAAAAAAATATATAAGATATTTGATGATAATAATATTATATAATTAATTAACTTTAAATATAAGATATACAAATATATATTTGACTAAAATAAATTGCATTTTGCTTTATATATATATATATATATATATATATATATATATAGTTTCAGTGTAACTGACTAATATTTTAGTCATTGCCTATCACAAGTTTTGCTTTGTTCATATGAACTTATAGCTTCTTACAATATATATATATATAACTGTTCTCAATTAGACCATATTATAAATTAATGCTTGGTTCCTCACACAGTTTATCTATTTAAATTTTTCATGTCTGTATTTGTCGTGTCCTTCATCTTGTTTGTATCGTACTTGTGGATTATTCCGCATTGTACCAGCACTTTCAATACCTTCAGTTATCTTAGTGTTTTATTCTAATTTTGCTTGTTTTTATTAATCTGTCTTGCAGCAAAAAAACTAACAAATTGGAACAATAAAGATGTGGCCTGAACTGGCATGTTCTTGTATTTTTTAATAGAGGCACCAAGGTTTTCCATGTTATACAGTATACAGATTTTTACACTGTAAATCATATATAAGAGAATCTAGGCCACGGTGTCCCACAGTGGGACCTCAGACACCTTCAGAGGTCCTTGAGGGGCTTCCAGGGACTCCAGCACTAAGATATTTTTAGGCTTACTTTTTCACCGTCAACTAAAAGTTTGTCTCATGTTAAAATGTTGTGGCACACATTTCTCTTTCCCCCCTGTGGCTGTAGTGGTTTTTAGAGATTAAAACTGCAAACAAGCCCGGGTTAGATTACTGTAGCTGTGTTCTGTGAGCGATTATGTCGGCTCACAGTTCTCAAGATTAAGAGGCAGCCTCGGAAATATTAGCATTACTTTGTCATCACCGTTTGATAACCTCAGTTTCCATGGAGACACCACATTTCCTGTTAAAGGCAGTCTAAGCTAATGCAGAGCCCAGAGAAAGTATAAAAGCACCAATCACTTGACTGGCTGAGGTTGATGGGAAAGTGAGCTGCAACTCAGAGGTGGACCGTGTTCTTCAAGAGTTGAATCACAAGTCATCACAAACACAAACGCCTCTAATCATCAGTAAAGTCCACAGTCACCTGCTCTCTGATCAAATTATAGCTGCTGTGATGTCACCTCAGTGGATTAAACATCACAATCCAGAATGAGGTCATTTTAACTTTGAATACGTGACAGTATCACAGTGATAAGACTGCAGCCTCTCTGCTGAATCTAGATTTCAAACATTTTCAACACACTGGTGCTCATCTCTGTGCAGCCTCATTGTGTGTTTGATGCCTCTGTTGTGCTCCAAGTCAGCTGAAGGTGTATCCTGCCAGACATCAGCCATGGGCCTGGTCACAGCTCTGATTACAGTAAAGCAGCAGCAGCAGCAGCAGCAGCAGGGAGCTGACTGACCACCGGCGTTTGAATAAGGAAACAATAAAGTGGAGACGTCCTGGTTGTCAACAGTGCAAACATGGATACCTGGTTCTGCTCAGTAGGCAGATATGCAGCTGATAGTGTGTCCATACGTGGGAATAAAAGATGAGGAAATATACAATTATAGTTGAACGCATGCTGGTGGTTTCCAGCCTGCTGCGGCCAAACATACCCGACAGGCACCGCAAAGTTCAGCGCTACGTCGTAATTTCTGCAGGTCGGACTGACAGCAGCCACAGTAAGAAATGCGCAGCCACTACCCAAAATGTCTAATCTGAGCCACCTCTGCTGGAGCTGATAGACACACACACACACACACACACACACACACTGAGCGCATATGCCTATGTATGAATTTCTATTTCACCGCGATGCAGAAAAAAAAAAGAAATGTAAAAGGCTTTTACCTTAGAAATCAATACGTCTGCTTTTCCTGATTGTTTCACTGTCCCGTCGGCTGCAATAAGCTAATCACGCGTCCAACATCGCTCCGTCCCTCCGTGCCTCTGTTTTGCTGAGAGTCAGGGTGTGGAGAACACACGCATGCCACGTACTGTAAGGATGCAAAGGCATTTTTAATGTGGGTACCACACAGCTGCTTTACATATATGATTCTAATTATAGGAGACAAAGACCATCCATATAATTAATATATTTATCACGTACGAAACTGCATCTCAGTAACTGAAAGACAGGAAAAGAAAGTAGAAATATGCTGAAGGTTCAGAAAATACTAAAACGAACATACAACATAATAAAATAAAACAAGTCTGAAAAAAACCTAAAAACTAAAGCAAATAAAGATATAAAATGCACTTTCAATGTTCGTGAGCTGTAAAACAGAGTAATGTTAAATAGAAATATCCAGTTGTTGCTCAAATCTTTTTATGGTTTCACATTTAGTAGTTAGGTATATAATATAATTTACACCCTGCTTATAGATAGATATGAACATGAACCCGAGGGAAAAGA
Source organism: Ctenopoma multispine (assembly GCA_034779795.1). NCBI lineage: Eukaryota > Metazoa > Chordata > Actinopteri > Anabantiformes > Anabantidae > Ctenopoma > Ctenopoma multispine. Next base: position 2,025,138 of record JAUYWH010000018.1, read on the forward strand.
CAGAACAAAGAAAGTATGTGAGGTTTCACTTTAATAACTTTTCATAATTCATGTTCTCATACAAATAAAATGAATCTAAAACTCTAATATGTCGCAGCCACAACAATATGTCTTTGTTTCATTTGTACTGAACTTATTCAGAAATTACTGAAATTATTTTTGTGTAACTGGCTTCTTGGCTTTAAAAACAACAGACATTTGACAGGAATAAAAACGTTCCCTGGTAGCTCCTCTTCCTCCCAGCAGAGGCCAGCAGACGCTCTGGAGAGTCGGTGAGTGGAGTGCTGACTCACTCCCGGTGACACACATCTTCTGGAGGAGAGACACTTACACAAATTAAATCCCACAGTGATCCATCAGCACAGCAGGAGATGTCAATACCAGAGCCACAGCCACGGCACACAGCCCCAGGAACGTAGATGTTAAGAGAAACAAGCTTCAGAAACATGGGCCCTCTGATCAGTCTGCATCATTAACGCCAGCAGGTGGTGTTAACGCTGTGGCTTACTGGTGTCATTGGAGAAATTAGACACATGATCTGATAATTGCACCACATGTCAGGATGATTTATGTGTTGCCTCACCCAGTCATTTCAAATTTACATTTCCCTCTTTTTATGTACACACCTCGACCTCTTAGAATACTCATCATTTAAAATACCTAATTCCATGTTCAAAATATAACTGAATGGTTGAAATAATGGTGAAAAAGCAGAACACACACTGTGTTATTTTCCCTTTTCTCCATCTGCAGTGCAGGGCACTCTGCATCCACCAGCTGCCTGGTAGAAAACAATCTAGATTTTATTTAGTATCAGTTCATACATTGGAAACAAGTGCACCGAGTTATTAGAGCTGGGAAACTACGGTGGGACGTCCGTGAATGTATGTGTGGTTAGGTGAAGTAAACTACATCTGTGTTCATGATAGTGAAGTGAACATTTGTGTTTTTAATCATTTTTGGACACTGGAGCTCTAAGGCCCAGAGGAATAAGAATGATCAGGTTTTAGATACTCAGAATATTTATAGATAATTCTAATATTAGTTGTGTGAGTTTATTTCTGATCAGGCAGTATGTATTATGTTGTATGTATTATACTTATTAATGATATAATTCCAACTTGCATCTGCAGAATGAGCTGATTCAGTTCCTAAAATAGCTGTTTTTCCATGCTGACTGTGAGCCTTTGTTGGCGTTCTACTCTCTACACACATAAAGCGTTGTTTTGCTCATGATGGGAACAAAGAGGTGTCAGTTTAGAAACCAAAGCACATGGTGCCTGGTACTTGCAGTGACACTGATATAAATAGAACCTTTGTTTGCCACAAACGTCTTATTTTCAGCCCCTTTGTCTGAGTTTTAATGTAAAAACAATCACAACAGTGACACCGGTTACACTCGATAACCCTGAAGGCCTGACTAATCATTTTGTGAATGTCATGTCCAACATCAGAACATGGACGTTCATTTTTTCATGGAAAATCAATGTTCAGTTACATAGTTTATATAGTAATATCTCTCTCTTCATCATCATCACCTTCCCCATCATTCAGTTTCATCAGTGAAATATGATAAACATAAATTCTCATATCCCTCTTCTCTCTTTGTCCAATAAACTGCTGTGACATCAAATAGCCACATAACGTGCGATCCAATCAAATGTCTACAATCCATGGAGACACACCCACCACTCCTCCCGCCTCGTCCTGCACCGTCATGGTGCTTACTCTGGATGCAGTTGTCATGGAGATGGAAAGGGGCTCGGCGTCCGCTGGTGGCACTGTTACCATGGAAATCCCCAACGCAGCAGCCGCCTCAGTGGAGCGAGCAGAGCCGGAGGAGTCTGTTCAGCACCATGGACAGCACCAGTCCGGAGCTGCGTTCCAGCACAGAAATTATCGCATGCTGATTGTGATCGGAGAGATTTCCACCAGTCATCAGCTCGACACTGCCAGGAAACAGATCACACAAGGTAAGTCACCGACAGAGGAGTGGTCAGAAGCCCAGAGTCTGCAGGGGATAACTTACAAAAGTGACATGGTCTCTAGGCGTGAGCTCAAAACACTCACAGGAACTGAAAATATCTCACTGAGCTGATTAATTCAACTGAAAAAGCTATAGGGTAAGTAATAGCTACAATATACTGCATCCTTGCATTCAGTCTTTGCAAACTGTCCATATTCTAAACATATGGCATTTTAGCTTCTTTAACATTGATTTAACTTGTTTAGCATTGACTGTTAAGCTTGTATACATTGTTCTAGTGTCTCAGTAGTGTAACTGTGTATTTCAGAAACAGTGATGTCATGGCCATGTCCCCTTCATAAAGAGGTTTTTAACCTCAGCAGGATTTCTACCTGGATAAATTAAGGTTAAATTAAAATAGAAATGGTCCGAACTGTGGTTAGATCATGTAGGTACACCAAAACCCTTAGTCACTCATTTAATATTTATGAAATGCGGCAGATAGAATCACTGCTATGGTCTTCAGCTTCCTGTTAGCGTTTCAGTATTTTGTCGATGTAGAACCAATTCTGAATACTAGTGTAATACTGCATCATATTTCATATCTTAATCTGAACAGAAACATGTGATAAGTGTTGTGGGCGTCAAATAGAACAGCAGTTTCAAGTACTATAAGGTAAAAGTAATGATACCTCCAATGGGGATTTGAGTTAATGTCATTTGTGGCTTTATACCTCTACATCCATCAGTGATTCTACGATACTGAACATGCTGGAAAAAAACATCTTTCCATGTCTGTAAATGGGTTTTTCACATTATAAAAACATAAAATACCATAAAAAACTCAAACTCAAATCACTATTTGAGTGATGAGTTGATTGCACCTTCCAGTTATATATGTCCCTCGGTTTAAACATTACAGCCTCGACAGTTATGACTCTGGAACTGTGAAAGCTTCACGTTTTGCTTCTTTACATGCTGAAAGTATGTAATGAAAGTGACAATAAACTGAACTGAACAGGACTGAACGTTGTTCATTTTGTTTTTACAGGTTTGCGTTCCTGGAATGTGGATCTGACTGTTTGTGACCTGAACAAAGAGCTGCAGCTGTTCGAGGTCAGACACACTGCTCAGTTTTCAGCACAGGTCAAAGGTCAGTCAGAGTTCCTTCAGTTTTTGGGTAGTTGTTTTGTGGGACTTCCTGCTGCGCGCACACTGTGATTACCAGCTCTGAGTTGTGATGATATCAGAGTCTAGCTACCTATCGTCTCATCGCCCATCCAGCCAATCTGCCGTCATGACGGTGGAGACATTCTGACGGACAGAACAGATCAGATCGCATTCAGCCTCTGACAATGTGTGTTTTTTTCCTCTGCACCTCTTTGTCCCCTTTTCTCCACACATGCATTTGAGAGCTGGAGACAATAGAGCCCGTATTGATCAGACTCTCATATGCAGACTGCAGAATGAGACAGTAAACACTATCTGCTGGGGGGTATATAAGATCCCTAAGGCCTGGTGCTGGGTGGTGAATGGAGCCTGTGTGAACGTGGATCTGGCTGTGATGTTGCTGCTGTGAATGTGTCTGCTCTCTGGGTCACTGCTCTGCATTTACAAAGAAAAGTCTTTCACACTGTCACCCACATTTATTACAACTATGGCACATTCAGCATTTGCTGTAGCTCAGCGGGGTCACAGGAGCAGCTTAGAAGAGAGGATGCATTGGCTGAATAAAGGGAACTGAGTGTTCACTGAGCAAAGCTTTAAAAGAAAAAGCAGATGCACATCTATCCTCCCACACAGTTCTCAGACTGGTAGTGTTATGTAAAGAGTAGAAATAAGCACATCTGTTAGCTGTCATCAGTACTGGATGCATGTTTGCAATACATAAGCATCATAAAAACCATGTAATCACTCTGTGGTTTCAGCTGTTCGGGCTGTGGATAGTTGGGTTAGTGTGTTCTGGTTTCCTGGTGTGGTTGTGTGGTCAGACAAAGAATTGATAATGAAAGGACGATTGTAAGTAATAAAATATTGTACATTTATTTAACAGCTGTGTAGTTACTTAGTTATTTTGCAGGTACAGATTCTTAAAACAATAAATTAGCTGCTGCTAGTGATCCCATCAATAGCAGCAGCTAATTCACATTAATCACATTAAGCATTAGTCCTGGTGTCAGCATGTTAGCACATCATTGTAAACATGACAGCGTGCTGACTAATTTCTCTCCATATATATTTTATTTATTACATTACACATCACCAGACAGTATATGCCACGTAATGACGTACTATGCCAGTAAATGAAATTAAATATCAACTTCTTCACTAACCCGATTGCTTAAATATGATTTAAGTCTGAAGTCTGTAAGTGTAGCGAGAGGCTAGAGAGAGAGAGAGAGAGAGAGAGAGAGAGAGAGAGAGAGTGGGAGGGGCTTGGCAGGTCAATCTCCAGGTGTCAGCGGTGGAGTCAACTGTAATACCTGCAAGACTCCATAACAAATACTGCAGCTTTAATACATAACATAGGTGAAGTGTCAGTGTCAGAGCAGTGTGGCATAAGGAAAGGAATAATCCGTATAGATGCAGTGTGTCAGAATACAAATGATTCAGTGCAGTAAAAGACAAAACACAAACGGACACTTGGTTAAATAGGTCAGCTGACATAATCAAATCACAGGTTATTTGTCAAATTTGAGAAAGAGACTACAGAGAGAAAAGTCTTTAAACTCTAAGACAACAATTTCATTCATAGGAAAAACAGTGTATAAAGTAAGAAAGGGGAATGGTGATAAATGTAGTTACTATTTTTCACAGTGTGCAAGTTCCTGTAGTGCATACAAACACTTTCTCCGATCTCTCTTCCTAATCTGATTTACTGGAGGATGAACTACAGCAACACAGCCACAATCTGCACAAACAGTCTCATATGGTGCTTGATCACAGTCCAGCACCACACAGTTGATGTTACTGGTTATTTTTCCCGCTTATTCAGCTACAATCTGGAAACTCGCTGCAGCAAACAATGCTGGTAAACACAGAGCTGGAAGCATCATGTGAACATATAGAGATGAGTGTAAGAGCCTAAAGAAACACAGCATGTCCCTCAGGACCACAGGCGGACTGCTGTGTCATCTGCCTGCAACACACAGCTACAGAATTGTAGATCAGTAAAACGCAGTATTAGTCTACACACTGTGAGGCTCTAAACACCAACCTGTGTGGATCCTGTAATTTAATATGATGTACACGAGAATCCACTTTACGTTCTATAATTGTAATAACACGCATTACAAAATCCAATCTGCAGTATTTCCCATCTTATTCCTATCATATCATAATAATTCTTGGAATATTGTTATCATATTACCTCTAGATTCACGTTGAACTATTTCCTGCTCACTCTTTGGTTTATTGCAGAATAGATGGAAATGTACTAGACGATGATGAGACAGGCTGCTGTCTTTCTCACACTTCAGTCGGATGAGGTTTACTTTTATCAGTCTTTATCCCTGATTTCGTCTTGTGTCCACATTTAGTTCTTAACTTGACTGAACTGATCTTTAAATACAGGTAACATAAAGATGTACAGATGATTGGTTATGCCTGTAGGGGTGGTGATTAAGATCCCTGGACAAGAGACTCTGGAGCAGGTAGAGTTACATTTCAATTTGAGTGGATAATTTCCCCAGACTGAACACATTTTTTAAAATGAAAGTGAGTCTTCGTGCTTTATCTCTGCGAACAGGAAGGCTTTAAACCCAGAGAGCTTTGTTAACTGAGAGAGAGTAAAAGTAAAATGAGAGGAGAGAGAAACAGAGAGAACGTAGAGCCACACATGCAGTGAGGCTATGAATTTTAAGTCTGTAAAAAAAATGTAAAGTGAGCAGATTCAAAATGCCACGTGGCCTGAGGCACAAGCTTCAAACAGGCTAACGCCAAGAAACAGCCCCGACCGAAATGGCAGCAGCTGGAGTCAGGTTTTCTGATTCTGATATGAAAGAGAAGGCAGGTGTTCTTCTGTATGTAAGTCAATAAATCCCATGAAAACACTGAAACCAGCAACATTTCCTGACGTCCTACCAGCTCATTGGTTCCTGCTGATGTAAATCTTGAATTAAAGAAACTACATATGTAGCAGGAAGCTGTGTGTTGCTTTTGTTCTTTTCGTGCCAGTCAACAGACGTTTATGATATTTAGTGCTTCTCTCCTCAGGCTGTGTTTCCACAGTTTCACTGGGTAGACTCTTACCTAAGGCTCAGCGGTGTGAGTAAGAATGAGTGAAGCGAGGCACTAATCGATTTCTGTGTCATGAGGAGGGGGGTGCACTGTAACTGTGGATGTAGAGTTTCTCTAAGGAGAGAGAGGCAGAATTTGAGCTTGTTTTTCTTCTTAAAACATTTAATCTTTCTGTTCTTCCTGGTTTTAATGTAAATTTCATGCCACACTAGTTTTAATCTTTGCACAAAAGCCTGACTGGATCCCACAGGAAATGTTTGAGCTCACAGTTCAGCCGGTAGAGCGATGAGATGAGGTGGGATGAGACACCTGGGTTCGGTGTTGCTTGGAGGCAAGCAAAGGTCACATTGGAAAATTGATCAGACCCAGGCGGTGGAGGAGAAGGTGCACCCTCTAATCGAAGGTCAGTCCTTTTAGAGCATTTGTCCAGTGGCTCTTTTCATGAGAGAAATGCCCAGAGGGGTTTAGACATTCTCTGCTGATTCGTATTTACTTCGCAGGAAAATCTCTAACAGCACAGACACAATGTGTTTGCAGGAATGGTTTGCCTGCCTGTAATACTGTGGCTCCTCCTTGTCTGTGCCTTGAATACTAATATGCAGATGGTGGCTGACAGGCACCAGGCGCAGAGCTCACAAAGGAAAATCTATAACACTAAGCAGACAGGAGGGCAGACTTTTGTGAACAAACAAGGCTGACTGGGTTCCAGTGTAGAAAGTAATCAGACGAAAGCTCAGCAGTCTACCTGACTTCCAGTTTGACTCGTGATTGAATAAAACATGTACAAAGCCTGCGGTGGCAGAAATAGCTGATGCTAATAACAGATTTTAATGCAGGACAGAAAGTTATATATAAGGACATTTTTCATTAGCATCTCACCGGAGTAAAACATTATCTCAATGGAAATTCAATGTCTAACACAAGATGTTTCTTCTCAACTCAAGTCTTCTGACGCTGACGAGGAAAAGCTCCAGCAGCCAAGAAAGCAGTGACCTCCCTGATGGGTGGCATATGTGCTGAAGGACAGGCACTGCCCTTGGGTCTCACAGTCTTCCTGAAGGCCTCGCTCTGACTCTGCACAGTTAGACTGTAGAAATATAATGTACACTAATGTGGCTTTACACAACACACACACACACACACACACAATGCATGAAGCAAGGCATGAGACGCAGGGACAGATGGTCTGAGAGTTGGCAGAGAGGAAAATCTTGTGAGGTTCTAGACCACTTAATTACTAGTCAACCTCATTTAATCAACATTTGTTCTCTGTATGCAGCATGAATTATTTATTATTTATATTTAAGGAATCCCTTGTGTGTTATTTTGAATCCCACAGGGAATATGCAGACTCCACTGGTAAGAACGAGAAATAGAGTTAGGGGTAGGTTAGGTCATGAGTGAAACTAACCATGAGATAAATGTTAATAAGTCAGATCACTTAATGCTTCTCGTCTAACCGTCTTTAAAACCCTTCACGGCTTCTTTTTAGCTCCTTAAACATGCTCCCAGATTCCCTGCGGAGCCGTGAAGGATTGACGTACTGTAATGTTACGTTTGCCATGTCAAGATGAAACTGACATAGTTTAACACACAGGTAATCAGTGCATCCATCACCGCCTGTCCATTAGAGTCTCGGTCTGCTCAAACCAGACTGTTTCCCGATTAACTGATGAATCACGGGGACAGCCAGGCAACATGGAAGTTCACGTTTCATCCCAGGAGAGGAGAAAGAGGAGGAGGAAGATGGCAGTAACGGCCTCTGTGAATGCAGCTGTCGCCCCTATAGTGCAATTAATTAAGACTCGGTGGACCTCCACCGCCCACTTATAAACTCATAAACAAAACCTGGTCGCATCAGGGGAGATGAAGTCACACACAAATATCAGCACACTGGATGTTCTCAGAGCCAGAAACCAAACACAAAACTAACCTAAAACCACATTATAAACGTGACCCTCTGGTGTTTCTTCATGAAAAGTCAGGTGATCACCAAAGTGATTAGAATTCATCTACGTTAATCAAACAGTCGATACCAAATTCCAGGGCAATCCATCAAACCGAAGGTGGTGGACTGATCAGCCGTTTCCAAACTGATCCACGTGAAATTAAATTATCACGAGGCAGCTGATACATGATGAGAAGCACGCAGAAGAGAAGAGAAACACAATTTAAACTCAACACAATGATGTGCACATGAAATCTAGAGCAGAATACACATTTTCTCTGTCGTTTCTGTTTCACAACACGTGTGACATACTACTTGATCTCCCTACACGCTCCACCACAGGCCGGGTGGGTGTTCACAGAGCGTGACGGGCGTAACAACCTGACAGGCAGGAATGGGCTGAGTGATGGATCCTACGGTGGAAGAAGCCGTCAGGGGAGCAGTAATATTCTCCTCACGTACATACTGTACAACAGATATGCTGGCAGGGAGATAAAACGGCAGAGCAAACAGTATTCACACAGTGATGGAGGAAGATGCATCATGAGTTGGCAGTAATATAATACTGCAGCGTCAGCAGGAGTAGCAGGAGTGTCCTGTGTGTGACAACTGCATTACCACAGTTTTACCCACACTCGCAGCTCGTGTAATGTCATTTATTATTCTCTAATAAACTCTCTAAATCTCCTTGGGATTTTGGTGACAACACTGGACCAACAGAAGGGTCTGTTATGAGTTTGTCTCCCACGCTGCACATGCTGGGCTGACAGTAATCTGTTCTTTCATTGATTTCTATCTTAGTAGGGCTCAAATATACGGCGAATCACAGAGGCATGCTGCGAAAAACGCTACGTACACATCATGCCAGCGAGGAGGAAATGGATTGATATGGTTTTAAAGGAACCTGCAGGGAGGAGCCATGTTGGTCAGTGATCAACAAATGTGCTGAAAAACAGCGATTGTCCTGGGTGTGGTTTAGGAGAACGTGTGCTGATTAATAATTCAGCAGCTGTTATTGATCTGACCCTCAGCTTCACTGCAGTCTGGGCTGTACATCAACAGGCGGGGGGAGGGTGGAGCTTTGCAACGTGTACCTGCCAACACTTTTTATATATACAGAGTCTAGTACCTAGGAGCACCTTCATTATGTTGTATGCTGTACAGCGACAATATAGAAATCTAATCTAATCTCAGCCACAAACAGATGCTCGGAAACATGTGGCGGTCACATCTGTAATGTGAACTGCACTATGAAAGAAGAGAGTCTGTGGGGATGTCTCTAATGTCCTTGGATAGAGGACAACCAGACTGTATCTACTGTACACAGACCAACATTACAGGCTGAGAGCACTATAGTAAAATCTAGATTAGTGGACTGTAGTGCAGTTTTTCCTATGTTTTGTCCACCTCCATATGTGCACATTACTTAAAAAATGGGGATAGAATAATAATTATAATACTATAAATACATATGTGTCAAATCATTTGGTTACAGCCAGTTTACATAAGACTAATTTTTCTTTTTTTATATTTATGTTTATATATAAACATTTAGTCTATATGAATGTCTTCTTTTCCTTGTGGATTACTTTTTGATGACTTTTCTCTCTGGCTCAGTGCTTCAGCACCACTTTTTGTGTGTGTCTGAAAGGAGCTGAGGAATGATGCCTTTAGACTCCAGGCAGTTTCTGTTAAGGTCACAATGGGCATTTTAATGTGGTTTTTAATAGGTCTTGTCTGTAGCAGTGGAGGGTTTGTTATGTAGAAACACTGTTTTCACTAAATGCAGAAAAAAGACAGAAAAAGATCAGAGTAGTGGCGGAAATGTCCGTTTTGGCGTTAGCTGATTATAAGACAAAGTGTTTTACAAATTAAAAAACACAAAGGGTTGAGGTCAGGATGAGGAGGATGTTAGCAGAGATATTTCATGAAAACCACAAACGTGAACCACCAGGTGACACCAGGTAAGTCGGAGGATTACCAAGGTCATCAAGTCCTTCACCTGGGAACTATGAATTTTGAAATGATGAACCCTCTCAGAACCTGTTGGTGGACAGAGAGAGAGTCTAAAATTCATAATGACACTAGTGTGACTAAGATTTCAAGCCTCTACTGATACAGTTTTTATATTTAGTGGTATTTAGTTTATAACAAGTCGCCTTTGCCACAAATAGGCGTAACATACAATATTCATACTTTGTCTTATCTTGGATTATTGCACCACATAAATGTATATTTAACATTTTAGGGTTACTGAGCCTACAGCTACACTGAAACCCCTCCTCCCCCCTTCCTTTTGGCTCTCTGTCCAGAAAAGTGCCACTGCTGCCTTTTCGATAAAAGTCTCCACACAGAGAATTGACTCGCTTACGTTGACAGCAACCATGTCACGGCAGTAATGCTTCTCAGAACATATTATCTCAGAATACTGAAAAACCATGTGACCTTGACCAGCTGCTGCACGTGTGCACTCATCCTTCCATGTGTGGCAGAGTGATGTAAGGAGTGGCTGAGGGAGGAGAGGAGGGATAGCTGGGACATTCAGGGGAGAGCAAAGCAGTGCGTCTGGAGAGAAGGGTGCGGCAGCCGGGCATATGAGCTGTATGCTAACAGCTGTCTGACATTTAGAGGACGCTCCTGGACATCTGAGACGATGCTACATCAGTGCGGCTTCAACAGAGTGGATGAGATCACTAACAGGGATTTTGCACAGACATTCAAAAAGTTGTAGGCAGAGCCATGTTGGACGGCCACTAACAGTTAGTGAAGGTCAGCGTGTTGTAATTAATGTGGCTCCTGAAGATATGAATAATTTGCTGTTCAGATGAGGTGTAAAACACGTGTCAGAGTCTTTAAAATTCTGGATATTTTCCTGGAGTCACAGATGGATTTCTGAATGGGACACTGGGACAAAGCCTCTGTTTGAAAAAACTGCTATTATTGATTTTTCGAAAGTCAATGAAACAAACAGAAAGTGATGCAAATGTCTCACAAAATAAATACAAGAGGCAAAATGACTCCAGGCACAGACGCACACACAAAATGGAGGCATACTGTACTTCAAAGGCACATAAAATGACTACAAAGATGCTCAAAGTGCACAAACTCAGTACAAAGAAACACAATTTGACCTAAAAAAAAAACAAAATATGACAAAAAAGATACACAGCATAGCCACAAGGACACACAAATAGACACAAACAGCCTTTAAAAAAAGACACAAAATGGCTTCAAAGGCACCACAACTATACAAAAAAGTGACAACAATGAGACACAAATACTTACAAAAATACAAAATGACCACAATGCACACAGGTTACACAAAGAGACACACAAAATTATACACAAAAACAACATACGCAAATAATACAAAGAGAGACAATATTACACACAGAAAGATACCAAGGTCTGTATCATTCTCATATCAAGGTTGTGTATCAATTAATTAAATATAAGCATTAACCATTTTTTAAAATTATTTAATTGTAAATTAAAACTCAGTCATATCTGGGACTACCAGTCAAAAACAAGTGTTTTTTGTGACCATAAAATGTGGAAAACGTGTCCAAAATGAGAATTTACACAATTAACATTAACACAATTAACACTTGTGCTTATCATAGTTAATTGTTAAGCATTTCATGTTTGGCCTCTCAAACTGCTCTCATGTACATTTTATAGCACTAATTAAATTTAATTTCAATTCAATTCAGTTTATTATAACGTGCCAAATCAGAACAAAACTCATCTCTCCACAGTGTTTAAGGTTTAAGACGGAATATAACCATATAGAAATATACAGAAAATCCAACAATCTCACTTGAGAAGCACTAGGCGACAGTAGAGAGGAAAAACTCCCTTTAATGGAAGAGACCGCCAGTAGAACCAGTCTCAGGGTTGGCGGTCATCTGCCTCGACTGGTTTGGTTGAGTGGACAGAAAATAACAGCAGGCAGCAAAAGAACAACAACAATAAGCATCAGACGAGACACTAGGCAGGTTGGTGGGGCCATTAGCTGCTAATTACGGAGTTCCCCAGGGTTCTGTACTTGGACCTGTTCTAGTCTCTTTATACATGCCTATATATGTTCCAGTATAAATTATTTTACCTCTTATAACTGAAAAAACTAAGAACTAACTAACACGTATCTTTTCCTCAAAGCAGATTTAATGACAGCTGAATTATAAACTTACAAACTTTTCTACCCACCTCTCTGAGCTATTTCTGTATCAAACAAAATTATTTTCTGCATGTTCCAAAAAAGTTGAGATGTTATTTAAAGGACAAAGCGATAAGAAAATGTCTAGACTGACTTTTAAGGGTAACTGAAACTGTGACATCTGAGTGTCTGAATTAGCATCAGTCTGTCTCTCTCTCTGTATGTGTGTTAGTCAAATGTTATGATTCATGGTTTATAGTGGGTCAAGTTGGCAGAGCTCAGTCTATTTCAGTTCGTCTGTGTCCCACCCAGCAGCTGCTGTTTGAGTCACAGCTGGTTGAAAAGTTTCCTTACACTTCTTTCCCACTAACACCTATCAAGGCTGATGTTTGCCTAGCTATACTACATTTGTACATCCCCCACCTCTACAACAAACGTTATTATGGGTATGGACTCTCAGACCATAGACTCATAGGTAGCTCACAGTTAATAATAAATAAAATAATTTGTGTGTTAGACAGTTGTTGATTCAACTGTATATACAGTATGTATGTAGGCTGTAGTTTGTGCTGCATTATATAGAGTATAATGGATATAAATATAGTGCACGTGGGGTGTCAGTAAACACATCACACACAGCATCTTCCAGAATGATCATACAGTTAGATCAACACTTCTGAAAAGTGACAAATCTAATTTTAAAAAAGCAAACCTAAAAGCCTCATCATCTAGGTTTTCTGATCATAGTTATGGGTGGTGATTGGTGTGTTCAGGGCGCTTATGACGTTCTAAACTTATTTCTAAAACCCTTGCTGCTGATTGCACTCTGTTGCTATCGCTCTCGAAATTGTTCCACATTATCTTTTTTACGAGAAGCAGAGGAGAGATGCAGAGAAAAGTCATATCTGATTTCAGTGCATGCTGCTGGTTCACTTTGCAACCCTGGAAACGCGAGTTAACGACCGGTTCCTGAATGCAGCACCAGGCACCAGATAGCGGAGTGTAGGTGTTGAGCTGTACCAGGCCGATCCTGCCTTCATCCACATCCGCAGCTCAGCAGCAGCAGCAGCAGCAGCAGCACCGCCCATCCCTCTGCTCCATCCACACTGAAGAAGGACGGTAAGACGCTTCACGGGCTTTTCCTCATTAACATCCTGTAGACCAGAGACCGGAGACCTGCTCCCGAGCCTTCATGTCCATCATCCGTGATGTTATATTAGAGGCAGTGATTTGGAGGCTGGCGGCTGCTTGTTTTGTAACAGCGCGTCGTTAATCCGGAGCGTCACGGTGCAGGCAGAAGGGTCGAAGTCTCCGGAGGAATCCGACTGCATGAAGACGGGAATTTGCACTGACAGTAACTGTACGTGAGGGTTCGCGTCAAAGGCGTTTTAGAGGCCGTGGACCAAATACTGTGAGTAAAAAAAATCTATTTCACTGTGTGTACAGCAGCTGTGGAGTGGAAGCTGAGAGACAGAGACATAATGTGCATATGGTTACGCACGTAGAGTATAAGTCGTGAATTCAGATTTTTACCTGCACAACCTCAGGTGTGTATCATCTAAATGTTAATGTATACGTTTTCTCATAATGACATCTCTCTACATGATGGTCTGAATGATGCATTAAAGCCCCTTCACAGAGCCACAGATATAATTCTGGCTGGGAAATACAAAATTCTTTCTTTTCTTTTTTTTATTTGGCCACATATTAGCTAAATCTAAGAGTAATCACTCTAAAATATCAGAACCATCCATAACAAAATGCATGAATTGGAACCTGTAGATGTTCATACATTAGAAAACATCCGCTCAGGTTGTTAAACCCCCAAAATGTCCCAGAAGCACGACTGAGGACATGACCTCATAGCAGCTACAGACATTTCTGTTTCTGTTTCTGACATGGTTTCATCCTCTCATTATGCCACAGGATGATAAAGCACTTCACAGGTTTGCTGTGAGAGTAGTGGAGGCCTGCAGCCTCTCTGACTCACATTTAAACTCTGTTTATGCTCGTTTGTCTGTGCACTAGCTGCTCTCAGTTCAGTTGAGTGAATTCGGGTGACCTGATTTCAAAGGTGGGAGAGAAAAAAAAACATCGACGCATCTTCTGTCCTGAAGGCAACAGCTGAGACTCGGTGACTGCGGCGGCGAGCGTCTGGTCGGCCCACTGGTTCATGTGAGAGCTGTGCAGGGATGTGGATTAGACTGTACTCTCTGAACAGTCCCCAAACTTACGCAACAGGCCAGACCAAAAAAAAAAAGTCTAAAAATAGAAAAGTACACACAGACAAACTGACAGATGTTTCCATCCTGCAGCACGCGAGATGGAGAACGTTACTGCTGAGTAAAGGCCGGTTTCACCACGTAATACAGTAACATTTGTGTTCTGCATCTAATGATTTATTTATTATTGATCAGCAGCTTTTCTGGTTGATGATTAAGTCAATATGTCAGAAAATAGTGAAAATGAGTCATCTCTATATTCCAGAAACCCAAGATGACATCTGAAAGGAGATTGTAAGGTTGGTTCCAGCTTCTCTATGATTCTCAGTGATAGTAAACTGAACATATTTGTGTTTAAATCACCTGTTTTTAATGCCTAAAACAAAGACATCCAAAGTCAAACACAATGAGCTAAACTAAAGGAAGAAATTCTCACATTTGAGAAGCTGTAACCTGAAAACCTTTGTCTTAAAAAAACACTTGTTACAGGAATTTCTCTCATTATGTCATTATGATGCACATTTTCACGATTTTCTCACAGTATCTCAATAAAACAACTTATTGCGTAGTAAAAATAATGTACATGAATCCTAGCCGCAGCCGTTACTACCCAACAGACGGCGTCTCATCAGTACCCGAAGAACTGCGACGTGCAGGCTGAGCAGGACGACAGAGCAGAGCAGCTCACGTTTTATCCTCTGTGTTATTAGATTCTCCTGTAGACGAACTCATCCACAGAGTCTGTTTCTCCTATGTAACCCCCTGCACTTTGCTCTGTGAACTCCCATAATACACCAGGGTGGGTGCAGCAGAGTCCTGGATCCATTGGCAGAGTGCTGAGCTCAGCAGGATCCGGCAGGGCGGAGCCGGGAGGGACTGGATGCCCAGCCACAGGGAGGGTCCTGTAGGAGGTGTGGCCCCTGAATCCACTGGTGTGAAATCAACACACAGGCCTGATCATTTGTAAAGCAAAGGACTCAGCAGCAGCGTTTAAGGACACGTTCACTTTTCTGCATTTAGTCTTTTGACAGATGCTAGAAGACATTTAACACATCAGTCATGTCTGTTGCACCGGGTGACACGTTCCTTCATTACTATGAACACGTACAGTTTAATTAGATTCATACTCACATCCACCCTGCTGCTGCCACTAACTCTGATCCACAGCTGAAAATAGTCCACAACAGCTGCACTTGCACATTTTGTCCTGTTTGAGTAACAATTACTAAAAACACAGCACAGCTCAGTGTTGGTTAACACAGCGCAGGTTTCGCTTTTTTCAATAACAAAAATATGGAAGAATTAAATAGAACAACGCCTTTAAAAAGCTCCTGTAGCAATGTGAGTAACAATACTGCACAACGCACATCAGGTGATGACACGAGCCACTGAGATTAAAGCAGGAACATTTGGAGGAGATGGATTCTGCTGTTTCTGTAAGTGAGAAGACTCTTTGTCGGCACTGCGGATTGGTTTCCGCTGCCGCTAACACGCTCTGTCACGTTTACCTGAGGTGAGATTTTTTTTTCCTTCGGCAGGTGAAGTGGAAGAAGAGAAATACGCTCACCTCACAGTGGCGTCGTGTGACATTTTGAGATGAGGGTTTAAGGTCAGGATGAGGTATTAATGACATTTCTGCCTTCCAGGCTGGTGTGTGGCTGTTTGCTGTAACAACGCTGGATGTGGGGTGAAAGTAGCTCAGTTTGTGCTTGTTCGTGCTGCGAGCTGTAATTACACCCTGATCTGTACCTGCTCACAGTGGTGCTTTTCATCTCACACAGACAACCTGTTGATGTATCCCTTTGTGTTCTCCTGAGTTCACCTTTCTAACAAAACACAGGATAAATGCTCATTTAATTAGACGTGTTTGTGCTCACGTGGTTCTCGTCTAAAGGTTCCACAGTTAAGACGTGCATCCAGAATAAGAGCAACTTATTTATGACGTGATGCAAATAAGAACACGTCAATTAAAAGCGTTATACTACAGTAAATGAACCTGTAACATCGAAACCCAGTGGCTTTGCCTGAAATGTGATGTGCATAACAGAATCTATCTAAACTGTCGCAGCATATTTGCCGAAATTACACAGTGAATTGATTCAAATTGCAAAATGAACCCAATAAATTAAGCTTGTGTAGAAATAAACAATCACAATCCTAAAGCTACAGTTTCTAACTTGTTTCTAATATGTTTAGCAGAAATATGCTCCTGAACTTGCTGTCAGAGACGTCTATGACCCCAACCCATTAAACAGCCTGTCAGCAGTGCAGAGATCCACCCTTCTGATATTTTAAGCTTCTGCTTGATTATGCAGTAATGCTGCAGTCACAAAGACTGAATATTAGCTCAGATATTTTTGACAGAGAAAACAAAATATCCTCATAAAAACTTCAGTCTGATCTTAATTACGTTTCTTGACAAAAATGAGTTAGCAGCAGCAGTTTAGTTGTGTAAAAACTGAATTCTTTGGAAAACGTTGCCACAGTCACACAGTGTTGGAGGACACTGAAGATCTAGTTTCAAGTTGTTATGAATATAATCAATGATATTCAACCAGCAGAGTTTAAAGCTCATTAAACTCCAACAGACAGTCAACTAACAATGTCTGCGTGATAGAACCCCGCCCACATCTCCACAGTAATAACTTTACTGTATGTCTGTACAAAACTGGACTTTTACGTGGGCCAGTTGGCTGCAGCAGCATTTATTATCACGAAGGCTGCTGCTGCACCACAGACTGTTTTGTTTATCCCCCTCAAGGCTCATCTGAAAACTGCGTCTGCGTTAATACGTCCGACAGTGAACGCAGCTTAAATCACCTGCATGTCACAGTTACATCCCTCGAAAGAAACGCACGCAGGAGAGCTTGGAGTCGTAATTCATCTTAATGTTTCATTTCCCCGCAGTTACTGTGTTACCTCTGTGCACTGCGCTCATTTCAATTCTGCTCAGCTTATGCTTTCTGCACAGTCTGATGGACGGAGGGTTAGTTCAGCGATTTACCGATGTTCCCTCAAAAGAAGAAACGTCTTTGTGAAACCAGCTGTGCTTCAGTTGGTGATGTTCTGCCGAGTTGACTTTGACCAAGCGAAAATTAGTTGCACAGAATGAGAGTAGGCTATAAAATATCAGCATACGAACACTGTAAGTATCAGAGGGTAATGTATGAGTCTTCATAAGCCTGATAATTACTACTTTTTATGGGGTAATAATTACAGCGTGGCTGAACAGTGCCATTATATTCACATACAGCTCTCCCTGCAGTGACTAATGACTGCGACCAGTCATAACAACAACGGAACCTCACTGCTTTTGTTATGAAGGGCCTGTACCATTCATCACGCTGCCATTCGAGATGAACTGTAGCTTACAGGTTGAACACGGTAGAAAAGCTGCTGCCAGCTGCACACTGAATGAGCTTTGACTGGTCACTGGTTGAAGATTTGTACAGTACGATGACTTTTCTAAATGATTCAGAACTGTGAGTGAGAGAAAAGTAGAAACGGTAGAAAATGAGTCAGTGTTTTCTCAGCAGTGGAAACACTGAACTACAGGTTTATTTTGGGCCACTGTGGACGCTCGGAGAGTGATGCCACACGGAGCCACACACACAGGACACGGTCCACTTTTGTCAGATTAACATTGATACACAGCTGATGTCTCTCCTCCTGAAGCTGTGGCCACTGTTTGGCCAGGAGTGGGCAGGAAATGTGTCGCTGCCAGCTCGGACGGTATATAGGCTGCAAACGTCTTCCCATCATGCACCAGAGGCACGAGTGTGTAGGCTCGCTCTGCTTTCGATTTATTCCTTAATCCTGTAAAACACCCACTCACTATTAGACATCTCACTCACATTTTCAAGTGTAGAGGGAGCTTTTCTTCTGCAGCAGCAGCTCATTTTGTGAAGCTTAGTGAGACACCGCACGAAGGATTTTTTGTGTGTTTCTATGCTAATTTAGAACTGACATTTCATTCTTGACCTTGAAAACAGTTCGATGCCACCAGTTAAATACTGTAATTTCACTGTCTGACACTCAACAAGTGATGCACGGAGCTGTCAAGTAAATCGTCTCAGATAGAAACACTGTCAGCTGACATCAATCTCACTCATTCAAAAATTATTGTCCAAGGAAAAGCGAAACCAGAATAGCTTCTACGAAACAAGGCTGATATTTACAGATATAAAAATATCGGCGCATTTATGGCTAAGAATCACAGTGAGCTGCAGCACAGAAAACAAACTATTTGAAAGAATTAAGTAACAGTGGTAACACAGAAAAAGCTTGTAAGTTGGGATTGTTTTGTTGAATACAGTAAGCACTTCCTGAAGCTGATCTTCCGTCATGTCAGACACAGACCACACTAACCAGTCATTAACTGCTCTAATGCACCAGAGATAATCTCATGTTTACAGTGCTGCAGCCTCAAACTCAACAGGGCTGACAAAAGGTCACAGTTTTAGTAGCATCCATCCTTCGGTTGTCCTTCCATCATTAGCATGTGACATTCAGACAGATGAGCGGCACGAGCCACAGAGACCCACATTTGTCAAGCGTTTGTTTCCACGATAACACATGAATAACTGAAATAGGAATGAGAAGAGGAGGCACTTAATGGACTCCACAGACATGCAGAGCATTTATATTATATATTGGCAGCATTGAGAGCTTGTATTAAGACCTTTGGTTATATTATTCTACTTTTTAGACTCTGAAGGTTTTTCAAAGTTACAATGAGCAGTTTCTATCATTTCATAATCAAAAACAATGTGCGATAGCAACGGGTCCTGAAATAAATGTGTTTCTTTACAAAAGCAGTTGCTAACAATTGATTACAGAGGTCGTCAGCATCGAGCCCACTGTCTGTACGTTTTTAATAAACATTGACTAAAAATCATTTTCCGCAGCCACATGATATCTTGGAAAATGATTGGCAGCATCAACTGTGGGTCATTTTCATTCACATTCGTAAACCACGCTTGTAGCCAGAACCTTATTTAAGCTTTGAGTCTTCCTGTAAACTGTAGATGCTTCTACTCCTGTGCCATTATTTTTATATTCAATAAGTCTCTTGGGTTCAGTACAAACACAGCCGCCTGCTTTATTCCACTTGTTTGAGCAGCTTCCGAGCAAATCCAGATTTTTAACCTAGTTCACCAGCTAATGTGACAATGAAGGAACAGCATCGATTATCTGGGTCACAGTGTTTTCTCTCATTGAACACGCTCCTGATCTAAAGTTGGCTGTTATTTGCACAAACCGTGTGATTCTGGTTCGTCTGCTGTGACTCGTTTATTAAAGTAAGATTCTCTGACCTCGCATGTAACCAACGAATATTTAGACATGTAACTTCCCTCTAAGTGCTTAATTTGTTTGTTCACCCCTCATTGCCCTAGCTCCTGTGTCAGCAGGGAAATGAGAGATAAACACCCTTTGACAGCTCCTTCACATGGAGGAAGAGCATCGTTCGTCTTTCTAAATATAGACTGCCCTGATGAAGCGCCCACATGCTTATACTGCCGCTGCTCTGGCAGTCGCCTTCTCCCCCTACTCTCATGCACCACGAGCCTTCCCTCCCTCTCGCAGAAATGCTGCAATGCGTCTCCCTCGGCCAAGACTGGGTCAGTGTAACTCGTCTAGCAGGAGGAAACATCCAGAGAGGCGTCCCCATAGCAACAGCTAACGATGCTTGTGGCTGTCGGATTTTTTTCTTTTCTTTTGCACAATTGTTGCGATTGTATATGAAAAGAGCGCATTTACAGGATTAATCTCATTGGGGGGGGTTCAGTTAGTGCCAGTGGAGACATACTATGGCAAGCTCGGAAAAAATGGGGCAGGGTTGAGGAAGCTTATGCACAGCCACATGCATGTGTAGGATGGATGTGTTGACATCATACTGATGGGGAACCACTGGGAACCACTTTTCTTGCCATTTTACTGTTTAGCAGCAATCATACTGCTGCAAGTTTAGACGTCTAATAGTGTTTATTAGGGGTAAAGGTTCTGATCTGTCCTAAATAACACAGTTACAGTCACTTTATGAGTGAGAATATATAGAAATGTCAAATTCGTTTGCCTCCGAGTGTGTAATGAGTATGTAAGGATTCAGGAAATACCTTCAGAATTTGGGTTAGAGTTGTAAAAATGACTCTACAGAGTTAAAGTTGGGTGTATTCAGAGACTTAGCACTGTGACTTGACTCTGGGGCTACACTACAGACAACAAATGTCACTACATTAAACTAAGAGGGTGAACACGGTGCACAATACGCTTGCTAAATGTAAAAGCACTGCTGTGCCAAATTACAGCGTCAGACGTAAGTTACTTTCCATGTAGCTCTATGAAAATCATATGATTCATTTGTCACTGTATCTTCTCTATCAGCTTGTTCCTTCTCTAAAGTGAAGTTATATGACTTTCACACTGAGTGAAATATTCAGACCTAACACTCCATTGTGTGGCTGCACCATTCATCTAATAGAAATATTTGCCAAAATCTGAGCCTGATATATTTAGCATCTCTTCGGTTTGATTATTATTTCATGAGTTTGGAAAGACTGTGAAGTTCACTGCAAGTTATAGGCTGCACAGTCTTTGATTCAGCAGATATAGAGGTTTTTTAAATAACATAGAATAATATAGATACTGTAGTTTTTGTGTTGTTTTAGTGACTGTATGCCACCAATTATTCTTTTTGTATGTGTGGTGTTTTTCCTTTAATAAGAGCAAAATGCAAGGATTCACCTGCATATCTAAGTGACGCTTTGCTTTTTATTCCTCATCTAAATGTTATTTGTTTCGCCTCTGTTTCCTGAAGGCCAGCGGATTCTCCAGTATCAAAGTGATGTCCTTGAGACAGTGGTGTTAGTGAACCCATCGGAGGAGACTGCTGCTTCAGAGGTGAGTCACACCTGGATGAAAAGCAGATGCTCGGACTCCTGCAGGACACGTCTGTTCTGTATTTGTATTTAAATCATGCTGAGGAGTTCAGCCTGGGTTGAAACTAGTTTCACTTATGAACAACACCAGCATTTAGCTGGGTGAGAGGG
This sequence comes from Ctenopoma multispine, assembly GCA_034779795.1. Taxonomy (NCBI): domain Eukaryota; kingdom Metazoa; phylum Chordata; class Actinopteri; order Anabantiformes; family Anabantidae; genus Ctenopoma; species Ctenopoma multispine. Next base: position 2,046,721 of record JAUYWH010000018.1, read on the forward strand.
CTGTGTCACTCTACTGCTACTAATCATCACTCCTTTGATTAACCAGAAGACATTTGTATAAATGTGTCTAAAAGTAGCTGATGCATTTTGTTCCATTTACAGGCTGAAATGGGAAACTTTCTTTTACCAAACTTTTTCCATTAGGAAAAAGATATTTTAGTTTTGGGTTATATTTGATGAACAGAAATTAATGTCTGACTCTTCGTCTCATACTTACTGTGTTTAAAAACCTACTTGGATTTGGATTCTTAAAAAAGTGTATTCTCTGTGTATTCTTCTGTAGCTGACGTGTTATCACTCTGCGGTTCAAAGTTGCCTGAATGACCTAAATTAGGAAAAGAGGAGCTCTCAAAGTCAACAACACTCAAATCAAAAGAAATATTGGAGCTCACTGAAACACATTATGTATGATAATCTTAGCAGTTGTTACAGTGGTTTTTGTCTGTACCCAGATCTGCTCTCTGATCACTGACTGTGCTGGAAATAAATTGCTGATACTGAGTGGCCAGAGCTCTGAGCAGGGAGGTGACATCCTACTGCAAGGTGGAGCCTTAACCTGGCAACACTTCTCCGACATCATCTCCAGCCCTCAAGTAAGCTGAATGCACATTCTTCAAATGCTTTGTTACACTGTACGATTATAGGTCGACTTGTGTTTATAAAGCTTAAAGTTATTTCAGGCTAAATCTATTTTTTCCCCTGTTGCTGTGTTCTCAGGTGATTGAAGACCTGTCCAGGGCCTCTTCAGAGCAGCCATCCAGGCTTACTGTTTCCTGTCAGGGAGACGGGGGCTGGAGCTCCCTGGGCCAAAGCCAGGAGCAGCAGCCACTCCAAAATCTTCTGGAATACCGCCTGAACCCTGAACCCTTTCTCCCAAACATGGACGGAGTCACAGAGTTCACAGAGTATGTTTCAGAGACTGTGGATGTGCCATCACCCTTTGACCTCCTGGAACCCCCAACCTCTGGAGGGTTTCTGAAGCTGTCCAAACCCTGCTGTTACATCTTCCCAGGAGGCAGAGGAGACTCTGCTCTGTTCGCTGTAAATGGATTCAATATCCTGGTGGATGGAGGGTCTGAGCGGAAGTCCTGCTTCTGGAAGCTGGTTCGCCACCTGGATAGGATTGACTCTGTTCTGCTCACCCATATTGGCGCAGACAATCTTCCTGGCATCAATGGGTTGTTCCAGAGAAAGATTGCTGAGAAAGAGGAAGAGCAAAACCAGGGAAATGGCTCCAGTACTAACAGTGACTGGATGAAGAACCTGATCTCTCCTGAGCTTGGGATTGTTTTTTTCAATGTCCCAGAGAAGCTTCGGATGCCTGAATCCACACTGAAGGTGAAGCGAAGCATTGAGGAGGCATCTCTTACATTGCAGTACCTCCACAAGCTTGGTATTACACCAGAGCCTCTTCACAGGATAGTCAGCAACACCATTGAACCTATCACACTGTTTCACAAACTTGGAGTTGGAAAGTTAGACATGTATGTCTTAAACCCTGTAAAAGAAAGCAAAGAGATGCAGTTTCTAATGCAGAAATGGGCGGGAAACAGCAAAGCAAAGACAGGAATTATGATGCCCAATGGAAAAGAGGGAGAAATATCTGTCCCTTATTTGACATCAGTTACCGCACTGATTGTTTGGATTCCTCATCGTCCAACAGAAAAGATAGTTAGAGTGCTGTTCCCAGGAAATGCACCACAGAATAAAATATTTGAGGGGTTAGAGAAACTGAAACACCTGGACTTCCTGCGGTACCCAGTGGCTACTCAAAAAGACATATCAGCTGGTGCACCGCCTCCCGTCATCAAACAGACTAAAATAAGATCAAGAACTGACAGCAAAGAAAGTCTCAAATCTTCACCTAAACCACACTCTAAAATATCAAAGAAAGAAGTCAATGGGCAGGAGGAAGAGTCAAAGAATGACACCACTAAAGAGAATAAAGTGGAAAAGAAAGAAGAGAAAAAAGTTAAAAGTGAAAGTCTAAAAGCCACCAAACAGCAGAAGAATAGTGAGGTGGCCCCTGTGGCAGACAAGAAAAAGAAAATATCCAAGGAAAAAACTGCCAAGCAAGAGAAAGCATCCAAGATGGATGAAAAGAAAGACAAAGAAAAGAAAGAAATTAAGAAAGAGAAACGTGAAGCAAAGAAAGATGAAAATATAAGAAAAGAAGAGAAAAAAGACAGTAAAGCCAAGGAGAATAAAAAGAAGGACTCAAGTAAACCAGAGCTGAGAAAAATCACTAAACCTGACCTGAAGCCCCTCACCCCAGAAGTGAGAAAAACTCTGCACAAGGCCAAGTCTCAGGCTAAACCCAAGACAGACAAAAATAAAGCAGTTAAAGAGGAAGCAAATGAGAAAAAGCCAGTCCCAAAGAACGTCCCTGAAGAGGTTGCAGCAGCAGCTTTGGCTGACAGGTCCATCGTGTCCTCCCCCGAGGACCTCACTGAGGACTTTGAGGCTCTAAAACAGGAAGAGCTGTCAAAACTTAAGACAGAGCCAATCCAGAATGACGTGATGTCTGGACATTCAGTGCACACAGATATTAAAGTTTCTCCATTAGTTTTCCCTGATGAGAAAGTCACATCTCCAGCCACTGAGATAAAATCAGCTTCACCTAAATGTCCCGTCAAATTGGACAATGACTACAAAGACGACGGCGCAACAGAACAGGTTGCAGTCCCTGAAAAGAAAGATGAAAGCTTTGACAAGAAGTATGAAGAGGAGAAAATGGAGAAGTATGACAAAAAGGACAACATAAAAGACAGATCAAAGAAGAGTGACAGCTCAGAGGAGGAGGGTGATGTAATTGAAAAAGCCGAACTTGAAGGAACAGAAGATGACGAAGTCTTGAAATATAAAACAGAAGAGGGAAAAAGAGAGACTAAGCCAACTGAGCAAAAGCCTTCACCAACTGCAGCCATTTCTGAGCAAGCAGTAGCAGCCTCTGCCTCTGAGCAGTTCTCCTTCATCCAAGATGAGACGATTCCTGGTTACTCTGAGACTGAACAGACCATCTCAGATGAGGAGATCCATGAGGAAACAGAAGACAGGATCCCACAGCTGCGCTATGATGTGGGCTCCTATGACATCTCTGTTCCTGATGTCCCTGGCACCTTTGACGCCATGGATGGCATAAAAGAAATGAAAAGCTCCACCGTGTCTGATGTCACAGATATCAAACCCAAAGCATTCACAGGAAGTCATGAGCCTGAGCTTGCACCTTACCCTGCCATCATTGCTGCTCCTCTTGCAGAAGAAGAGCACATTTCCTCAGCAACATCTATCACAGAGTATGACAAACTGTCCTCCTTTGCCACATCTGTCGCTGAGGACCAGTCGATAGCCTCAGTGACAGCACCCCAGACTGAGGATGCCGGGAGAAACTCTCTCATGCTCGACACCATCAACAGTATTCCCTCACGTGCTGAGGCTGCACACGGAAAGGACTATCTCCACTCAGCAGGAACCATCTCACCCACCTCTTCTCTAGAGGATGACAAGTGCTTTAAATCTCCTTCCTCCGATGAATACCAACCAAATATTCCCGAGATAGAGGGGGATGCAAAGATCAAATTAGTCCATGAAGAAGAAGATGATGAAGATGAGGATGAGGATCAGACACCAAACGTTGACATCCCTCTGGGTAAACTCCAAGAAGGCTATGAACATGCAGCCTCCATGATGCTCCAGGAGAGAGAGAAATCTCCCTCTGCCGCATTCTCTCTTCCCCCATTCTCTCCCACACAGGCTGTCCAAGAAGACCAGTCTCTCTTTAGCATAGAGGGATTTAAGACCGGTGCTGACATAAAGCCTGCTTCGCCCCCTGCATCTTTCTCCCCTGGGTTAGAGTCACACTCCAGGCAGGAGAGTGAGGAAAGGTGTCTAAGTCCAGATGACAGCACCATGAGACTGGCCTCGCCCACACAGTCTGTACCTACTAGCAGCGGCTACTCTCCGACAGAAGAGAAACACTTTAAGACAGATGAAAAAGATGAGGCAGTGACCGATGTTAAAGCTGACACCCAGAAATCAGTCACTCTTTTAGACACCACCTCCTTGATTGGTCTGGAAGGTGATAAGGCAAAATTCGAAGCATCTGAAGAGTCTGATGAAGACGACGAAGATGACTATTACACCAAAAAGGATCTACAGCCTACCGTTAAGGCTAAGCTGATGGAGGCAAAAGAGGGTTGCTTTTTGGATGATGACTACACCTTTGACGCAAAACCTGCAAAGACAGAAACTGAAGTCAAGGGTTTGGATAAGGTGTCCTTTAGTACTGAGGAGAAACCGAAACCTCAGGTCATGTACTCAGATGAAGATGAAGATGAAGATGAAAAAGATGATGTCCCTAGTGTTGTAGCATCTAAAGCTTTATCTAGCAATGAAAGGAAAGCAGACTTTAAGAATGACAGCCCAGAGGAAACCGATATTGCTTTTAAAGAGCCTGAGAAAAGTGTTCATTTCAACCTCTATGACTTTCCACAGAAGGAGGCCAAAGAAAAGGCTGTGTATATAAGACAAGACACGCCCTATGTGCACGGAAAAACATTCTCTTACAGTGACATTTATGACAGTAAAACAAGCTCAGTGGACTCTGATTCATATCATCAGGACTCTGTAGATAAGACAGACAAGGACATTGGAAGAGGTGAAGTGGATTTGCAGAAACACAAACTCCCTTCCCCAGAAGCAGTCACAGATAAAATGACAGAAAAACAGGGATTTGGTGTCTCTTTTCCAAAAGGGTCACCGTGGCTTGATTCCAAGGACACTTCAGCTATATCTCCAATTGAGAAAGAGGAGGCATTTAAATACAGTTCAGTTAGTCGATTCCCTTCAGTGGCTGATAGACCTGAGGCCTCATCTACTTCTTTATCATCAGAAAAAGATTCCTTCTCCCTTAAAGGCCAGAACGACAGCACAAAACTCCACACAGCTTTTGATGTAGACAAACCTGCTGCCACAGACTTCAGCGAGAAAGGAGCATGTTTGGAGGTTGATATGCGAAAACTAACAGCAAAGGACGAGGAGGACTACGATGATGACGAAGTAGTTGATGAAGATGATGAGGAGGAGGAAGACGAGGAGGAGGAGGATAATGACGAAAGTGCTGTTGATTTTGATATGGAGAAAGGAGCCAAAGAGAGGTCTGAGAAGGAAGTCAAAAGTCTAGACAGTGAAAAGTTAGGCTCAGATAGACCTGAATTTATGGTTTCCATGGCTGGATATGGCTACATGAGTCAAGGGAAACCGAGTGTGACAGAAAGCTCTCTCACAAAGGCTGAAGATGAAGCTAAGGCTGAGTCCTCATCCTTCTGTGGAAAGGCAATGGATTTAGGGGCTACAGGGTACTCTGCTTACTCCTCAAGGTTTGATGACTCATATGGCAGTGGTGAGAAAGACTCATTTTTATCAAGTCAGACTACAGACAAAGGTAAAGAGGATTTCACTTTGAAATCAACAGAGGACAGTTATTACCAGAATGACACAGCTGATCCTGACTTTGAGAAACAGAAGACACCAGACCTCCTGAGTAAGAGATCACTGGACACAAGCTTTCAGTACACAACAACTGCTGCACCTGGGTACTCCTCCTCTTCAGCCTATAGCTACTCCTCCTCCACCTCTGGCTCCCTGTCAACCAGCCGTCAGTTTGGAGAGGAGTTGGAGACGCCTGCCTCTGCTGAACCACTCTTTGAGTACTCCTCTTTCAAAGATGAACACTCACTGGTCATGGATTCTCCCTTCTCTGCATATGCCAGGAACAAAGACGACTACCTGGAAGTGTCTGAAAAACAAATCACCACCACAACTACAGCTGAGTCCACTGCTAATTTAACCCGCTTCTCACCCCTCAGCCCATTTGAGGAGGTCAAGTCTTTCCCCTCAATTCCATCCACTGCATTTGCAAATGAAAAGACAGAACATACAACTTCATTAGGTGGAGTTACAGACAAAGGCCCTGACTGTTTCTATAAGCCTGAATGGTCTGAAGGGTCCAAATTAGACACAGTTGTTGGATTTGGGGCAACAGCTGGACCATTCTCTCAAACTACAAAGCTTACCAAAGACCAAGAGGCAGCCAGCGCTGCTTTGTTTGGTGTCACTTCTTCACCACGACCTGACATAGAAGGTAAACATTACTTTGAAGAGACTGACAGCAGTGAAGAAGAGGATGAGGAGGCTTACATGCGTGAGATTCGCAGTTCTCCTTCCACTGGCCCAGCTGGTAGCCTCTCATTTACTGACAAGCCTGTCACTCCAGTTGCCAGTGAAAAGACAGGTGGTGCACTCCCTGATGTTCTTGGGTCCTACATGCTCTCACCTCTCCAGGTCAGCAAGCCAGATACAGCCAACGGCCCCACAGAGGTCAGCATTAGCTCCACCATCGCTCCTGGAGCAGCAGCCAGTGGTGTAGCTTCAGGCCCAGCCAAGGTGGAGCCCAGAGAGGGAGCAGCAGGTTACAGGAGCTCCTACGAGTGGGAGATGCCAAAGTCCCAGATGGGGATGGTGCCCGGAGATTCCCCTCCCCATTACCGTCATGATGATGAATTTGAAGAGGAGTGTGAGATGGAACCAGAGCATCCTGCCCGCCCACTTTCACTCTCTTCAATCGACCAACCGTTCCGCTCGCCGTTCTACGCTGAAGAGTGTAGCCGAGGAGAGCAGGATGACGATGATGATAGCGATCAGGATCTTGCTGGTGAGGCACCTATGGGAGCTACATCCTCCTATACCAGCCGCAGCTCTCCTGGATATTCCTCCTCAGAGTACAAACAGCGCAAAGAGGACCTCTCACCGTCTTTCATCAACCCGTGTATGCGGCACTTTTCCAGCGATGAGGACGATGAGGAGCAAGGACGCAGAAGTGACCAATCACAGGAAGGCGATGACCAGGATCTGTCAGTCAAGAGAAGGGCTCACAAACAACCCCATCATCACCAGTTTCACAGCAAAGATAGCAGCTCTCAGCATCAAACTGGTGGCATTTCAGCAGGGCTGGGCCTGGCCACGGAGGACACACCACCCACCTCCGTCAGTGAGTCTCTAGCCTCTCAGTCAGATTCCGACGTGCCTCCAGGGACTGAGGAATACCCCTCCGTTACTGGAGAAGGCAACATGGACTCCGATGAGGATGCAGACTACATGCCTGTTGATAAATTATCTGCCTCAGGAGGGGGCACCCATGGCTCCTCCAGAAGAAGCCATGACCCTCCTCCTGCTCCTCTCATGGACCCCTACCCTCACCCCCCACGCCCAGATGTTTGCATGGTAGATCCTGACTCTCTAGGTAATGGCTCAGTTAAAAAAGAGTCCAAAACAAAGGGCTTAAAGAAGGCCTCGGGGAAAACCAAATCAGCTTCCCCAGCTAGACGTAAGAGGTCTCCCATGCCTGTGAAACAGACGCCATCTCCTCGCAGTGCCTTGGTGAAGAAGAAGGAGGCAGACAAGAGCTCACGTATGTCTCGCCTGTCAGACGGACAAGGCTCCAAAGACGATGACCTCTCTAGGTCGAGTTACAACCCTGGCAAGAGCCTGACTAACGGTGCCAAGAGCAGTTCAGGTGACCAGAATTCACTAAAAAGAGACATTGGTTATATTTAACAAGATTTTAACTTGTTTTGTTAATATTTAACAATACAAGTAACGGTTTGATTTTGTTTTTTCATCCAGGTTCCCAGAAGTCTGGCTCTGTGGCAGCTCCTGGTTTTCCTATTTATGTGGACTTGGCCTACGTTCCTAATCACTGCAGTGCCAAAAATGTGGACCAGGAGTTTTTCAAACGCATTCGCTCAGCGTACTATGTGGTGAGCGGGAACGACACGGCAAGTGGCGAGCCTGGCCGAGCAGTGCTTGATGCACTGTTGGATGGCAAAGCTCAGTGGGGCTCAAACCTACAGGTAACACATTAAGGTCTACTTAGTATGACACTGACCTTAACATGTATTCTAATATGATCAAACTTATGTGTCTCGAAATTTAAAATTGCATACATGTCTTGTGGCTAAAGTTGTAAAAACATTGTCTGTCATATTACAGACAGAGACTAAGGCAACTTCCACATGGTACAAAAGAGCATTAAAATATCCAGCTATAACCAATGCCTAAAACGCTGCATTGTGCATTATAATAGCATTACTGTGTGGATAAGACCTCAGGCTTTGCTGTGTTTCCATCAGAGAAATATGACCTCCATGTGGAGAGTGATATTAGATAGATTAAATTCAACCCTCTCCTTGACAGCAAGGCAAAACCTAAGTGGGCGAACACTGATATCTGCAATTTCCCTGAGGACGAATGTAGGAGTGAATAAAGTTTGTTACGTTCCCATCAAGGCTCCAAGTTAAAAATGCTCTGAATTTGCCCAGATTTAGATGCACTAAACCAAAGAGTACCAGAATTAAGACAGATTTCCATGTACCTCGGTACCTATTTTCTGAGCTGATACTTTTGTATTTTTTAATATGAGTAACATCAACATTTTGAATGTTTTCTCCTGACACTGGTTATCTGTGGTGCTTCATCGACCCCTTATCTCTCCTGTAACAGTTGCAGTGACATTTCCCTGTCTCTTGTCCCACCCTCTCAGGTGACACTGATCCCCACCCACGACACAGAGGTGACTCGCGAATGGTACCAGCAGACGCACGAGAGGCAGCAGGAGCTCAACATCATGGTCCTGGCCTCCAGCAGCACCGTCGTCATGCAGGACGAGTCTTTCCCTGCGTGCAAGATTGAGTTCTAAGCTTCCCGTTTCCTCTCTCTCCCTCCTTCTAGCCTCCCCAGTGTAGATCTGTTTTTAATTGCTCCTCTCTCTAGCCCGATATACAAATCTGTTTCTGCTTTGGGCGACTGTGCGCTCGTTTGACCTAAAGCAGAAACAGGTCTGAATAGCTGTCCTTTGTTCTCTAGATCTTTATTCATTTATAAGCTTATCGTGGCTATCACCATATTTATTAGTAGTTTTCTGACAACTGTTGTCCTCCACTACATTAGTATTGTTAAGTTCTGTGTCAGGAAGAATTTTTCGAATCCCTGCGAGACAGTGGCTTCTTTTCTTTTTTTTTTTGTTTGAGAGAAACAAATGTTTTCTGTAAATTAAGTCACATGGGAAACAATTCGAAATATGATGCTCTGTCCCCTGATTGGCCTAAATCAAAGCACAACTTTGCTCACTTTAAGACAGCAGCAAAATAATGAAAGCGTTTCACAATACAACTGATAAATCTTCCAACTTTTTGGCTGACTGTGATCAGTTTTACTTTTCGTTCCTCTTTCTCTTCTCGCTTCTCGTTAAAAACAGCGACAGCCCAAGTGTTGAACTTTGCGCCTCCTGCTGACATAGTGACATAGAAAATGTTCAAGTAGATCCCTGCCGTCCTCTCGATATGTCTTTCGAGTATATTTGCCGTAGCATAGGGATATATCATATTCGGAAATCTGTATTGTAGTGAATTATGATATTTCTACGGTTCTCACAAAGTAAAAATCAATTGTTCTCAGTGGCTGTTATTTCTTACAGTGACTTTGATGAATACTTTTATCTCTACGATTGTTTCTGTAGCCTTTCATGTACTTTATCAGAGTATTTCCAGTTAACGTATCTTCACAGAGGATCATGGGGAGAGATGTAGGCAGACAGAAAAATCATTATCCTGCACTTTGGATTATTCCTGTTTATATCTTTACATGCAGAACAGCACTCTGTATTTAAAGCTCATTAGAGGAAAGATGGCAAAACTTCATATCAGCTGCTGCGTCTTAAAAAGATCTTTATACAAACGTTGCGTTAGAATGTATTGTGCTACAAAGATAAGAACATGTGGTCGTGAGGAGAGACTGAGTTCGCCTGGTGAAGAAGAAGTGGGCTGGTTTGACTGATGGTAGAGTTTAGACTGTCACCCACATGTGCCTTTCTGTCCTGCTGTGCTGGAAGGGAAATGAAATGTGTATTTGTTGTAGACTTGTAGGATGTGCGGTACATCCATGACTCTATGGAGGCTGAGGCGAGCTGGTCTCCTACGTCGTTGAGAGACCTTTTGTTGCTGAGAACATCAATGCACAAAAAGGTTTGAGCTGTACATATTGAGCATAAAATGACACTTTTAAAAGCACCAGTTCAATATTTCAGTCACTGCATTTTTGATTTCCTGGAACTGCCACTTGAAGAAGCACAAACAGTAACTAAATCTGCAAACTTAGAGCAGATTTGACTGTTTTCAGATTTAGCAACATAAAGTCTGCAATTACTACATTTGCACTGAAGCTGTGCTAAAACCATGTCCTTCTTTTCTTTTCTTTTTTTAAATTATTGCGACAACAAAAAAAGAGTTTGCAAAATTGCTTTTAGCAACAATCACTTATAAATTATTTTATAAAATTGTATCATTTAACTAAATTTAATTTTACTTTTAGTAATAAATCAGTGGATGTTTTTAAGTAACACTTTATTAAATTAATAATACACATAGATATGTTTTAATTTGATATTGCTGATTTTATATTTTGATAGGTTTTCAGTAATTTAATAGATTTTAACAAAACAAAACAACGTACAGGACCAACAAGCCTCACCAGGGTTGCTCTTTTATGATCCTCAGTAACAAATCTGCAGTAAATATTCCTCTGTATCATATTTTATTCCCTCCACTCTCCTAATGATGCATGTACAATAGATGCATGTGCACAAAGGCGATGACTCTTTAAAAAAAAAGAAAAAAGCAGAGGGCTGCGGGGAGCGGAGCCCAAACCTCAGCGGCTCCGGCTGATTTGAATGTGAAGAAGCAGATTTACCTTTACGTTCTCCGTGGAGGACTTTGATCTCCTGGTTGCCTTCATATGGTACATCTAATTCATCGGTCGCACACTGGCAGCAACATCCCCACATCTTATGTCTGCAGATTCAAACGTTCGACACTGATGTGAAGGTTCCTGCTGAATTAAGAAAGAAAAAAGATCCAACAGCTTGTTTGATGCAACTAGGTTAACCGTGATGTCAGTGTTTTTCTGTTAACCTACTGCACTGGCCAGTCAGTCGGTGACAGTGTAATCTGCATTCCTATTAAATACTGCATCACCGTAAAGGCTAATAATATTAACTCACCACTCACATAACTGTACAGTATGAGCAGAACACTCGAAACCCAAACTGCCAGACATGAGGGGCTTTCATGTCAATACATTTTTACCTGTACCGGATTTACGACTATTCACCACACTTATTTTGCAGACAACGCTTAACACACACACACACACACAGACACACACAAATGTAACTGCTGCATTCTCGTATCGTGCAAAAATAAAAAAAATTAAAAAAGTGAAAGAAAATACCTGTGTCATTCAAACTCATCTGCCGTGAAGAGAATCATCATAAGCACTGTTGGTTTCTAGTGAGCCCTGCTTGTACGTGCATGTGTATCCTTTGAGTTCTCCTGTATTGTAATAGCTGAAGAAAAACTGACTTAACATAGACATGCTATTTTAAAAGATGTATATTTAAGAAGCTACTGTAAGCTGTCTGGTATTGAGGAGCCACATGTAACCTGGCTGTGCTGTGCTGTAAAGAAAAGACTCGTGATCGTTTTTCTTTTTTTCCTCCTTTCTGCCTTACGGTTCTACTTTCATCTCTTGTTTTAAGTGCAATATTCTCTTTATCTCTCTCTAAATGCTTCAAAAAGGTGAAATATAAAACAGATTTATTGTTAAAAAGGGCAAATGTGGTGAAGACCAATAAAAAACATCATTTACTGAAGAAAAACCTCCATCTTCCTGTCATCATTGTCTCATGTTCACTGATAATGTTATTGCATTTTATAGTTCTTACACTACGTTTATCTTGTAGTTACTGTTCAGATTCAGTTTTACAAAGTATAATAACAAATCAATTATGGTGCTTTGTTTAGTTAAGCTAGAAACTATAAGTACCCAGCAGTATATAAACTAATAATAATAATAATAATAATGTTATTCACAGATGTCATCAGTAATTATAACAAGGTCATTTAGTACATATATAAACTTCTGAATGATCCAAGTACTTCTTCTTACTACTTACGTTCAGTACAGTTGGTACAGTTGTGATTCTCATTAATCTTCCACATCTCTAGTCTTTAACAAAACCAGCACGTGTTGGCACTTGGATGCCTTTTTGAAAATATTTCACCACTTGAAACCAGAAATGTGAACCTCAGTGATGTGATGCTGAACAGACAGTCAAAGTCAGCAGGATTCATCATCTGGAGACCGCGACTGTGTGTTTTACTCCCCCTTTAAGAGCGGTTGAGCCCTTATAAAGTCCGCGGCTCCACAGATGTGCAGGGTGGAAGGTCGAACAGACGAAGCACTGCACAGCCTTTGTGACGCTACCAGCGCGCAGGAGGACAATCCCTGCTGTGAGACGCCTCAGAAATGGCATCACCTCCCGGGTCACATGAGCAGGGTGGAAAACAAAAAAGTACATTTAGAACAATGTGGCACTGAGGGTCAGTGCAGGCGACCAAGGACAAAAAAACAACAACTCTGCAGTAAAGCAAACATGACAAAATATCTTCACACCTTAGAGTCACTAGTTAACCTAACTGCATGTCTTTGGATGGTGGGAGTACCTCGGACCGGGGCCATTCATACTGCCGCCATGGAACATTATCAACAAATTATTTAATGTCACTGATGTGTGAGGAAGCAGTATCTGTAGTAGATCATGGTTAGGACAGTGTTTTCAAAGTGGGATCTGTCTTGAAACTGAAAAAGGGGAGTAAACAATTAATCAGGTTTCCATCCAGGTGTGTTGTCAACTTTATCCAAAGTTTCAAAAAACTTGCTAAATAAGAAGTGAGTTACTGAGTTTCCTCCCACCACTGACACGCAAATATTAGTTGCACAGTGCCTGGTTACATGTACGTCTGCATTTGTCTGTTGTACATCAATACTTCACCTTCACCATCTCTTGAAATTTCAACACAAAGTGAAAATGTGCAAAAATGAACGATGTGGACACGTGTAGATACTGCAAGAGGTGAGAAAATGTGTTTAGTTAGTTAAGATGAACTGAACCTTTACACAATCAGGACCTGCTGCACAAAATAACAAAACACAGACACAGTGACCATAGTGTCATTTGTTTTTATCTGTACACACAGACAGGACAACAGCTCAGAGTTTCACTCACTCACAGCCTCTTACAGTACATCACGTCGTAACATAAGATTCCACTAATCAAACACAGGATTGCACATCAGCGCAGTCGCCTACCTGAATTACTCCTCAAGCACGTGTGCACTCGTCTCCCTAAACGCACGCTACATAACTGCTTGTCACAATAAAAGCACACTGCATGTAAAATGCCCTTCCTGTGATAAAATGAAATATTAGCTTTCAGATTTTCCCACATCATGAGGTGAATTTATGTAAAATATACAGTGGCTATGGTACAATTAAATATCTGTTGTGTGGGTAATAAAAATACCAGACATTTCATTTCATGCATTTTCAAAATAAATATCTGTTAATAACTACTGATTATATTAATTCTTCAGCGAGACTTATTAAGGACTTTGGCAGTAAGCAGTGCACACAGGCTTTGACCTGGAGATTCAACATGTTTTACTGGCAGTAATGACTACTGAACCGTTTTAAAATCACCACTGCACATAGCGCCACAGAAGCTCAGCACAGGACACTCACTGACGTACAATAAAGCATAGAGGAGCCACTGATTGTGTTTTCTGTCCACTTCTGTCTCGTACTGTAAATCGTTTCTCTTTAACAAACAGGGGGAAACAGGAACATGGCAATGATAAAACGTGGCTGAACCATTGACAGGAAATGTGCACTGATACCCGTCACCTGGTTGTGATGGATGATATCAAGTCTGAGGGCTGAAGGTAAGACATTAAAGGTCCATTAATTGTTGTCTTTATGATGAAAATGAATAAACTGAAAACATGAAATGTAAAAACTCTGTATTCAGACCCCTTTACTTTTACATGACACTGCCATTTAAACCTGAGTTTACAGGAAACAACCTATAACGTACTTTAAAAAGTTTTGGTAGAACCTGACAATAACACTGTGTTGAAGCACAGATTAGGGAAAGAAGCTCCCAGAAGCACAGCGGCCTTAATAATTGTGAAGTGGGACAAGTGAAAAAAGCAAAAATATAAGAAGAGCTCTAAAACACAACGCCTTGAACACCGGCGCCGCTCATCACCTGGCTAACACCATCTCTGTGGTGAAGCACAGACGTGGATCATGGGATAAAATGACCAAATTCACACGTGAGAAGCTTTTAGAGACTCAAAGCTGTAATTGCTGCCAGAGTAGCTTCTACTAAGTACTGAAATAAGGCACTTTAATGTCTGAATACTTTTGTAAATGAGTGATTTTAGTGGTTGATTGTTGCATCTCTGGTTATTCTATGTAGGCTAAAGGGCAAAATGGGCTTTTTATCATCTTACAATGTTGTAAAATGTGCAAACAGATAAGGGGTCTGAAAACGTCCTGGAGCAACTGTAAATGTTCCCAATTTGTCCAACTCTTTAAAGCCTCTTTTAGCAGTAGTGTCAAGCACAAATTGGCAGACGCACAATGTTGGAGACTAGCTGGTGATTGTACTTGACATCCAGCAGCTGAAGTGACAAATATTTTTCCCAGGAGTTTGTGGAGAGCAAAACAGAGCAAAAATATATTTATCATGTCGACACGAACAAAGCTTCAGAGGGATGATAATGTTTTGTGTCAGCGCTGTGGGGGGAAAAGGGGAAATTCTGCCACCTAGTGGCCAAAAATCGATTAATGCAGCTTTAAGAAAGGGGCTTGTGCACCAGCAAGTATCCTGTAACAGAGACCTGTTTAATCAGAGCACTAAATCTTCACATTACCATAAGTGGCCTTCCTACATCTTTACAGACAGGTGAATGGATGTCAGGGGACACTCAGCGGTGTCACTGGGATGACAAAGGCAACAGCAGCATGTATGGCATTGTCATATGATTCTCCAACACAGAGCCTAACATGAAGATCAGCTGCCCATAATTACTCAACACAGTCATCAAGCTAAAGGAGGGGGAAGGCCTGGTTGGCTCAGTACAATGCCTCGCTGCTAATGACGACAAGTAACTGCAGTAGTTTCTGACAGATCTGTTGTTCTATATTCCTCCACATCCTACGGTTCTGCTGTGTGGGTGGTTCCAACTTCAAATGATGTTTCCGGACTGGGGAGGCTTTCGGGACTGTCCATCCACAAGTCCATGGACTCCTGGGTGTCAAAGAACTCGTCAGGTCCCTCAGGAGACTGTGGGGTCTGGGAGCTGGATCCCGCCTCGCTGCTGCTCTCTCTAAGCTCCAGCAGCACAGGCAGAGAACCTGGGAGACAATAACCCTCCATCCGACCCAGTGCGAGCTCAGCTAAAGCAGAGCAAGGAGGCCTGAGGCAGGGATCTGAAATGGGAGGATCCATAGCTGCAGAGACCACCTCCAGTCCTTCCTGCATGTGTTCGGGATTATTATCTGGCTGGTGACCAGTAATGTCATCATCCTCTGGTGAGTTGTTTGGAGTCAGAGGGACTTCATTAGGATTTGCAATTGTAGGGCAGGATGGGTCAAGGACTTGTGATCCAATGCCAGGAGCTGGCTGTGTGGAAATGTTCTGACAAGAGTGAGTTTCCTCACTGCTTTGAGGGCTGAGGGAGATTTTATCACTGAAGCTGAAGCGCGGTGAAGTGTCAGCTGTGGTGGGAGAAGATGGTCCAGCACTGGACACTGTGCTGGATGGACCGCTGCTGTCTGCAGAGGCAGAAAACAAAGCACAGAACTAGTACGACAGGAAATAACAGACTGAACTAAACAGCTTTTTCCCCTTCAGGTAAACATGTCTTCCCCTGGAAAAACTGTACTAAGAAGTAAAGATTTCCCTTTCCAGAAAAGTGTTGTTGTTGGTTCATTGGGTTCTGAAAAAGACAGGCAGCAGCAACAGCGACTAAACGCTGGGCTCATTTTAAAACAGGCAGTACTGGACGACTTGTATTCCATATATAATCCACAGACGTCTGAAGCTGAGACAGCCATGGGAGGTCAGCCTAAAAATGTCAAATCTTGGTGTGAACGAGGAGCTGCTTTGATACTCACACCAAGGAGGTCTGTCAGAACGGGATCTGAGAGAGATGGAGGAAGAGAGGACTCTCTGGGGGATGTATGAATCCACTGATGGCTGATTGTGTGTGTCAAACATGGCTGACAGAGCTGCAGGGATAAAACAAGATGCACAGGTCAAGTTCAGCAGTGATGCTGGAAATGATTATAAATAACAACATGAGATCTGAGTAAGTTTCTCACCTCTGGTTGTCCTCGAGTGTGGGTCCCCAGCACTGTCGCACACACCGGTGAGGAACTCGTTGACCTGTTTTAATGACAGCGAGTTGTGCAGCGTTTCCAGAGGATAGATGGAGGGCACCATGGAGCAGCCTTCAAAGCCTGCGGCAGAGGAGAAACATGACGCCCGCAGGCACATCAGACCTCAGTTACACCAAGCAGTCAGAAGAGGAGCAGGCAGAATCAGTTCAGCTAACACCCATCACTACCGCACCAATGCCACCTATAAACTACACCTCAACATGATGCTCTAACATCCTGCTCCTGTTTCTGAATGGGCCCTAAGTGGCTGTTAACTCCTGCCAGCCTCTGCAGTTCATTTCCAGGCAGTCAAGTTGCAAAAAACCATGCCGGACGCCAAGACAAAACGACACCAAATCATATGGCAACAAGTCTACACTTCCCAAATATCGCTCAATTTGCAAAAGCAAGCACATCTCAAAACAAAACATCTGGTCAGTCCGAAAGACACAGACGCTGCAGCTTTAACAACAGCACACAGCGGTCAAAGCTGTCCAGACTGCAGCCCCACGTCCCAACAAATGCTGTCAGTACATACACTGTCAGTATTCACATCCAAGCTGCATTTCACCAGAGCCGTTCACAATGACAAAGCATCAAACCACAGCCTGCCTCGACCCCGTTTAAAACCTCCTGGAGGATGTTTTTGCAGTTTTCATCTGCACAGCATTAACAGCAAACAAGCAGGAATCACATGCTGGTTAAGGTCAGGTAGGAAGGCAACTAGCATCCAAAGAGCAGCTGATTCCAAATGCACACAAATAATACCAGTTTCTGTATCTTTATACAACATATACTGCAGGTGTAGGTTAGGATGAGATTTAAGAAGTGACGTCTTCTTAAAACTGGGCTTAAAAAAAAAAAAAATTGCTCTTGAAGTGAGAACCCGTGATACAAATATGATGCCTTGTGTTTCCATTTCATTTCTGATGTATAATACCTAGATGTGTGTTTTGGCACAGAGTTCAAAAAGGTTTTTAACACGTCCCTTTATTTGAAAAAGAAAATACGCCAAACTTCTCAGTGCATCAGTATTTAATGTGGCCTAAAATTAGAAAAAACTTCCTGATTTAGATCAGGCAAAATCTGATCAAACAAGCAAAAAAACAATATGAATCCAGCAGAGTAGTTGATGACAACTTTTTGTACCTGAACACTTACACCGACGCACTTCAGTCTGAACTGGAAACAACATTGAAATTTTAAACTCAATCAAAACTGTGCTGCTATTTGACTGAGTGCATCGTTTCATCGTAACCTCAGTTCAGATTGTCTGAAGAGCTTTTAGTAAATGCACTAAAATTGTTTTTTTTTAATACTGACTTTGAGAAATAATGAAGATAAGAAACACTATATATCTATCTATCTATCTATCTATCTATCTATCTATCTATCTATCTATCTATCTATCTATGGAAATATTTACAAGTTGGACAAAAAGAGGGGAAAATAAGTTACTGACACCGTTGCAAAAGGAAGCATAGTTGTTGCATAATGGCCCAAAAATCCCCAAACAGCTCACACCACTCCAGCTTGCAATCTGCATAACCACAGAAACAGGCAAACATGCAGAAACATCGAGAGGCAAAGCATGAGAGTCAACCACAGAACAAGCACAGTCCCAACTAAACCGTGAGCAGTGGCTGGATAGAGCATGAGGCTGGGGTATGGAGGGCGGGGCCAGAGGCTGACCGTAGAGGTACTCTAGGGGGTCCTGGCCGGAGATGAGCCAGTTTCGGAAGAGGCGGAGATGGTAGGAGCACTGGTGGAGGTGGTGGGCCAGCGCACTGTCCAGAGAGATGTGGCGGCCCAGGCTGAGGTCAGTGGAGAAACGCCTCAATAACTGGGCCACATGGTGCTCCTCCAGGGGCTCTGAGGAAGAAGAGGGAAAGCGAGGAAGGACAGAGCAGTGGAGGAGGAGGGGCAGCACAAAAGACATCAAACGAAAGGATTTAAGCTAGGAAGAAGGAAGAGCGAGAAGGACCGAAGTACCACACAGATCAGAGGGGGAATAAGAGTTTGAAAAAAAAAAAGAGAGGCGTACAGAGGGGAAAAAGGAGGGAGAAGGGAGAAGTGTAGTGTGTGTATGCAAGGTAGTGCTGTAAACCAAAGAAACAGCCAACAGCTTATCCTGGCTGCCAAACAGCCAAAGACCAGAAAAAGCAGCAAATCATCTCAAGCAACTTTCGGCGAAAAAAAAAAAATCATTCAGCAAAGCTTAGAGCAAGACACCGAAAATAAAAAAAACACCACGTTGCTCCTCTGTAGTGTCTCTGTGTAAGCTTTAAAAAAAAACGACCACATACTCTTCAAAATAGCTTTGTCCAATTAACAAAGAGCACCCACACAGGAGCAAGTATTATACAGGACATTTACAGGAAGCGTTATAGCCCAAAATGAAGACCACCTTTCCAAAGGAACACCGCAGAAGCTGTTAAATGTGCAGATAAATCTTTTAACAACTGTCATCTTATTACTGTTACATAAAGCTGCAGCTGGACATTTGGTGTCAACACAGAACTGCATTACTGGGGACCATCATACCTGTCGCAGTGCACCAGAGAGACGGAGCCACTGCTATTGTGGACGTGTCATCTTGTGTTCCTGTGGTGAATGATATAGGTGGATAAGACACAGTCACTAATATAATGTGAGGAAGTCATACTGAATTAGGCTTCATAGTATTAACTGAGGATGTATTCATGTTGTGGGGTGATTAGAGTTTTCTAAGATGTGAGATCTGCCTGCTGCGCACACACACACACACACACACACACACATCAGAATCTCTGGCTAACATGTCAGCTCTCACAGAACCTTCCAAACAAAACACTTGGTGAACGCAGAGGGAAACCTTTTCAGCAGTCTCCCTGGTTAAAACAACAACCAAAGGTAAAGAGAGAAAAACGATCCAACTCAGCTCATGAATCCAAGGAATTACAGCAGCAGCAATTTCAGCAACTGAGCAATATTTGTCAACTTTAAAAACCAGGCCTTTATTCTGATGTGGGAGGAAAAACTGATAACACAGGTGTAAGTAAGTGTAATGCCTGTAGCTACAGATCTTACTGTCTACTCTTCCCTCCATCTCAAAACATTAAAAGATATATAGAACAAATTGGCCACACTGAACAGACACATCTGAGCACTGAAGACAATTAAAAAGAGCTTATGTGTATTTGGTTGTGACTTAAAACAAAGGTGACTAATGTTTCTTTGATAAGAGACAGAGGTGATGGGATGAACAGTGCATTAACCCTTCCCCAGTTTGTAAAGAGGAGCTCATCCTGGTTCAGTTAGTTGTGCTTGAACCATTTTCATCCTAAAAATCACAGGTTGACACTACTGACACAGAGAGGACACAGGAGAAGGGTTAAACATTCATGGGCTCATGGTGGCGTTTTAACAATGAATTCCATCCACACATCCTCTACAGTAGCATGTACAGGCAGCATGTTTGTACTGTATGCGTTTACTGCGTACACATGCACACACAGACACACCTGCCCACTGGAAATAAAATACTCAACTACTGGGTAATGGTGACCAATTTACAAACTGTATGCAGGATGTTAAACAGGGTTCCCACCCTTGACTCAGTACAAAGTTCCATTTTTAACCTCTTTCTATATATTTTAACATGAAATCTGTGAAGAAGAGACGACAGCTTAAACATTTAAAAACATTTTTAAACCTTCTTGCTATATCAGGTCACAGAACGGGTTTTCTGCATGTGAACAGTTCTTCTCCATCTTCTGTGGCTCAGAAGGACTGTTACAAAAGAAAACCTGTGTGTTACAAACTGAGGGCATTAGGTTAATCATTAGTCATTAGGTCAAACAGGTTTACCAGCTTGCAACGGTTTGTCTTTTGCAGGTCCCCAAACTTTATGGAGGCGCAACAGTTAAATTAAAGTAGCCCTTAATTAAATCAGGGCTGATAAAACAATCTCCAGAAATTATTTTTCAACTGACCCCGAAATTTTAAACCTGTCGCAGCTTCTGTGTGCATTAACTACAATGATTAACAGCGAAGTAGTATCCGATATTTGACTTCATAGCTGAAGTGTTGAAGCACTGTTGCATTGCCCTATTCTGCATGATATTCTGTGTACACATGACCCAGAGACACGCAACTGAGGTAAAATACTCCGGCACTGACCCAACGCTCCAGCAACAGAACAGAGATTTAAGACCACAGAAAGTATTTCAGTCACTGTTGCATTCAAACGATTTTTAATCTAAATTAGGAGAAATTGGTGATTTCAGTTAGATTCTATTTGCTATGCCATGAATTACAATTTTTCAATATCAAGTCTTCAAAACCACAGCATTAATCTTTCGTTTGCATCTTTTCTTTACAAATGTATCTGCACTAAATGTTGCTTGTATCCAGTTACTTGTCAGTAGTTCAGTTAGGACTGCACAGTGTGTCTACTTTGTGGAAATTAGTTATTACAACATGCACAAAAAAGTTATTTTAACTTAAAAGCAATGTAAATGACAGCTTGCTATATTCGACAGACTGGGTCACCACAGTCCTGACGTGAATGTTTGTCTATGTGAACCTGCCAACGTTTACGGGGAAACTCCTGAGATCACGTCTACAAAAAAAAAAAAAAAAAAGACTCATGATCGTGACCTGAGCTGTGTTTGAGTTTCTGGTCATGACATCTGACGCAGTGAATAGTGTGTGGATTAGTTTCATTCACTGTCCCTGCAGTGGAACTGACGGTGGCTAACGGCTGAAATCAACACAAACAGTGAAGGTGAATTAGTGAACAGACTCAAAGTGGTCATTAAAATAGATGTCTGAAACATCTGCTGCTGACAGACCATGTGCAGCTGCATGGGATGGCATTTCATTTATTTGTATTATTCCTGCTTAACTATTCTGCACATCTAGGCCTAATAAATCCATCATCACGAATTGAATCGAACCGAATGGAAATTAATCACATTGACTCTTGAATCAGATACACAGAGATACTGAACTAACTACCCTTTTTCTCTGCTGATAACAATTACTGTTACGGGTGTAGGAAAACTATTTTGTGCTATGCTATGAGGATTTCGTAAAATTTGCTGACATTCCTCGTTTCAAAATTTCTTATTTCACAAATTTAATGACCAGTGGGAACCCTGATTAGAAAGAGAATGTCAGGTAGTGTTAGAAAAGTAAAGTCCAAAAGCATATGGATAAACAAAAGATTTAAATCATTAGAAAAAAAATAACAGAAACCTGGAAATGCTAGAGGGCCATGTGAAAAAAAACCCAAGGTCAAAAAAAAAGGAAAAAAAAGTTTGAAGACATGCAAGACAAAGGGAGGTGAAGTGGAAAAATACTTGAAAGAAGCAGACGTACCATTAGTCGGATGCTTTGCAAACGACACAGAAAATCGTTTTACTGCCGGCATAGACAACAACTCTGAGGAAATAAAAAAAAAAAAAAATTCACTAGTGTTACTACGAGCCACAGTAACATGTGTATCATGTTTAATCATTTCCCTGAGCTTTTCTAATGCGGACGCAGTAGTGGAAAGATCCAAACGAATGTTTAAGTATCAGAACTAAACCCTGAGTGAATTTACTGTTAGATATTTGATGTTTGAAGATGTCTGAAGGTGACTGTGGGGCAACACATGAATGAAACATCTTCTGATGACAAAGTGAGATGAAATGATTTTAACTTAGGAGGTGAAGAATATACGCCAAAAAATATGTATGTGTATATTTAGAAAACAAGCCCGATACTCAGGTTGAATTTGTGCTTTTTGTCTAAACACGGCAAACGACAAACCCAGAAAACAAAAGCCAGTCGCCCTGCCTGCTGTGTTTTGTGACGCAGAGATAATTAAGAGTACCGAGAGGTGAACCTGACCAGGACTTAAATACTCCACTGAGGATAAAAAAATTAAATAAATTATGACACCAGCAGTACACTCATGGAGGAGCATGCACTGATACATCTCGGTTTAGGCATACCGAGACGAGAATGCTTCCTTTGAGTATTGAAAATGAGGTGTAACAAGATGGATGACAAAGACCAACAGCAAAGCTACGTGTGAGACAATCGGGAGGATAGCAGCTGAGAGGAGACAGAATCTGTATGATATCACACTGACATCTACTGGACAACATCACAACAGTTACAGTTACAGTCAATTATGACCAAGCATAGTGGCCATGTTTTGATGCGAGACTAGGCCCCGAACTCAATGCTGTCCATTTTTAATTTACATTTAATTTCCAATGTGCATAAAATGAGTGTAATGTAAAATTACTGTATGACGTCTGTTACAGAGTTTTAATTTACTCACAGGTTTAAAGGACATCAGAAAAAAGATGTTGCATCTGTCCTGAATCTAAAAGCCTTGCTAATAATTTACGGTGAATACGGGAGAATTTGAACAGGCTGTAACAGGAAGTCAGTGCAGACATAGACCATGCAAAAAAAAAAAAAAAGGTAGATAATGATTTTGAGAATGACGGGGCAGTGAAGGGACACATACTGATGAACAGTTGCTTTATACATGCAGTAGCTCCAGAAACAAAAATAAACAAATACACATCATATAGTTAATTGTCCAGAACTAATATATCAGACTAATTAAAAAATAACTAATGATATTTTAAAAAGTATGATGACTTCACTATAAAGCCAAGTATGACCTCTACTGCACTTTGAGACAAAAAGAACATTTCTGTCACTCAGTTAAAAATTACTGCACAAACTAAAACTGCACTGAAACACACACCGTTTTGATTAAGCTGCTGTTGGATGTGATATTTTCTGGAAAGCCCGTGGCTTCTACTTGGAAGTTTTAACGGGGCCCGAGGCAGCATGTATACAAACTGTTTAAAACAAATTCATTTCTACTCAAAGTGGTGGAGAAGGAAAAAATGATGGAAAAATCCAGTGGTTTTGGTGACTAGAATGAACATGGAGTCTAAAAATATGGAAACTACTAAAAGAACATGAATAAAGTACTTTAATATACATGTGTGGGCATACATGATACTCTGATAGTACATACTGTATTACAATTATGTTCTACTGTTGCTACTTTGTACTTTAATGAATAATTAATCTCATTAAACTCATCTACTGTTCACATTTCTACCTGACATGTTTAAGTGCCCAGTTTCCCCATGGGGCATTGCTCATGCTATCAGACTTTGGGTATTTTCTATTTTAGGACTGTCATGTCTAAGACACTGATCTGCTGTTGCCCTGTGTAGGTTTGTGAAAGAGCACGGTCTCAACACGTACCGTCTTTGTAGGACAGACTGCCGGAGGAGAATTTTTTGCGATGTGCGCGTGCGTAGTCCTGCAGGTTAGGGGCGCTAGAAGACCCACCTAGGACAGTGGTGCTGAAGAGCCCGGCACACTGAGAGCCTGCAAGGTGGGTCGGGGGGGGTTAGTTACCACCACATAACATGCTGTTATTCAAAGAACAGACCCAAGAGAGAAAGAGAAAGACAGATGAGAGACAGAGACAGACACAAGGAGCCAGAAATGACCATGCACCCCATACCAGCACGTCTCCCCGCCTTTACACTCTTCCCAAGAGGGTGGAGAATGTTTTCTTAAGTTCAGCCACTGTGGGGTTAAAAGGAAAAATCCACCCTGAAAACATTTTGCAGTTTTTCTTACCAACTTCTGGCACATTCAATGCAAAACAAAAGAGAAACATGGAAAAAGAAAATAGAGGAAAAAAGGACTTTCTGATCACGAGTATGTCACAATCTAGCGGCTTCAAAATGAAGCAGCTGACACCAAAACCTGCTGCTTATCTGTGATGGAAGTAGTTCAAAACGTCATCCTGCAAAACTAAACAAAACTGACATAGACATGCAACTCGGGGTGGATTTTTCTTTTAACAGCCAGAACACAAGGGCCGAACAGCTGCAGACTGAGTCGTTCAATCAGGCTTCTTTAACAGCGGAAAGCATCTGAGGCTTACTGAGATGAAAAGAGGAGCCAGCGGAAATCTTAATCTGAATGGACCTGCAAGGAGTTTAAGTCCCCGGAATAGAATTTAAAGATCTCATGTATTTGGAGACCAATTTCCTTCATTAACAAGCAAATGCATTCACAAATACATTTCTTTCTCCGTCTGGACAAATGATGTAAACGGTGCAGCTGCCTTCATGCATTTTACAGTATTTACAGTCAGCCATCAGAGAGAATTATTTACATTAATGATAATGTCCTCCCAGATCAAGAGTCATCTAATGAAACCTGCAGCGACGCGAACTTCAAACTGTCATCTATACCTACAGTTGCCATGGAAACAGGGCAATATGACACCTACCTAATCCACTTTGTTTCATCTCGGGGGACTGACGTGAGCAGAACGAGAAGAGACGATAACTGCCTACTTTGGAGGATGATGTCTCCGACAGGACCTGGTGGAAACCACACACACACACACACACATCAGACAGTGGTAACAGGGTAGCTTGAGAGTCATATTTGATATCACACACTAGTCTCCACTGCTGGCTTCTGGTTTGCACAGTGAAATATGAGCTTGAAAAAGCAGAGAGGCCAAAACCACAGAAGAGAAGCTCTGAGTCTATTAAACACACTGGTTATATAAGCAACTGGACAAAAACAGTCTCTGTAGAGGCTTACGACTAATCAGGCAACAATTTGATGTGACAGCGTGACAGCGTTTAATGGACAATCTGCACACTGAAAGAGGCTCTGAAAACAATTTCAGAAACAACATTCTGACATTAGACAGCTGCTATCTCTCACCTCCATGGATCCAGTCTTATGATTGCGTATGAGTGGGGACCTCCTCTGAATGGTGATTGGTTCAGACAGCGGCACAGCGCGGTCAGTCTCATCCCGTGAGAGGTCCTCCAGGCTGCTGGGGTCAGACTGTTTCTGCCCGTTCTGAAGGAGAGAAACACAGGGAATACACATGTTGATATATGCAGAATCATGACATGGCTGCAAATGCTTCAAATGTTCCAATGTGGTTATACAGTACCTGTTGCGCCACCTCTGCAGAAGCGGGCCTGAAACCAAAGCCAGTTGGTGCATTCTCCTCCTCCTCAACACCTTTGACCCCTGGGCTGAAGTGAAGCTCTACGTGGAAGCGTTCCTCAGAGGTGACGTCCTCCAGGAGGACAACAGATATAAGTTATTCAATATTCTACTTCAAATACAAAAAGTCTGAATTGTTCTGCTTTGTGTTTACACAAATTTAAAGATCTACAGCAACAACTTTGAACATTTTCAAAACTTCAATCAGACATGGTCAGTTTAAAAACTAAGAATGGTACAAATCTGAGAAAAAAAATGTTCTGCCTGCAGTTTATACTTTAATATATTATTACAAATGAAACTTGACCTCAAACAGATAATCGAGGAACAAGAGTCCTCTTTTACAAGGGGTGAATATAATAACGCTCAAATTAAATATGTGTGCAATTCTGTCCCAATAATAGTTTTCTATTGCAGTTTCAATAATAATAGTAATGATAGTGGGTCAGACAGGTGCTACTGAAATAAGACAATGCCATGACCATGTGGCTGTTGTATAAGAAACACTACCTTATTGTTGTCTTCATACAGCATGATAACAATCTGAGTCATGTAGTTCAGTTCAGAGACAGCACTGAGGTAATCCATGGCACGCTTCCACTGCTGGTCTTTCTCCTCCTATTGTACACACACACACACACACACACACACACACACAAACACACACAGAAGGCCTCAGTTTCAAATGTTTCACCTGTTTAAAAAACAAACATGCATGTTTCAGTAGAGTCGTGGTTTGACATACATCAAGCAAGCCTCCATAGCGGAAAATGCTGAGCAAGGAGTGGACGTGACTTTCACTGGTGAAATATAAGCGCGTCCTAACATGTCGTCCTGGAGACAACACTCCACGAGAGTACCTGTGAACAAGATGCCAAAACTGTGCATCACATCTTTCCATCTCAACGACTTTAATATAATAATATTCTTCTTGGACTCTTAATTACACACTCACAGAGGGTGTAGTTTGTTTACAGATTCGTCCTCATGGGTCCTCTGCAGGTCAAGTTGAATCTTCCTGACCAGTGGAAGACAGTAGGCATATGCTATGTCCAGCTTCTCCACTTTACTTATACCATATTCCTGCAAAAACACAAAGAAAATGATCACATCAACACTGAATTTGAAATGAAACACAAACACATGTTCATTGATGACCTGACTGCTGATAAAGACATCAGAATTAAACCTGAAGTGTTTGGGCTATAGTCTCACCTGTGGGATGACGATGTCAGCCAAAGCTCGAGACAGCCTGAACAGCTCCAGTGTGTCCTCCAGACCGAGTGTAGCATTGTGAATGACATCGTATTTCACACAGTCATAAATGTCAGGTATTTTGCTAATGTCATAGCGGCCGTTCTTCATGCGGAAGTCCCTCTCAAGTTTGGACCAGCGCTGCAGCATGAGTTCGAGTGTCTCACTGTGATACAGCTGCAGGTCTGAGGGTGTCAGGGAGAGGAGGAAAAGTTTGAGACAAAATAAGCAGAATAAATGGTAATAAAACAGATTAGATTTTTATAAGAATTAGAGTTAAAGTAAAAACTGTTAAAAGCGTATCAGGACTTCATATCACATGAAATTCCATCCATCTAGAGTGAAGGTGAAAATCTGAAATCTTAAATCTTGCAAATAAAAACACATATCTGTATGACACTTTGCCGCAGGTACAGGAAAATGTCAAACCTTTAACAAGAGCAAGAGTTTACAGCCATGCTAGTGGCTTAGTGAGGTTGTACATAAACACAGCTTGAGTAAGTCAGTCTTGTACATAGTATTAGAAATGTTACATTTTCAACTGAGAATGGTGACAGCTGAAAGGGCAGACAACCACCCAAGTTATTCTAATTAATTCCAATAGGACATGAAGGTTTGCACCGAATTTCACAGCAACTCATGTAATGGTTTTGATAGAATGAAAATCTATCTATGCCTTTGTGAGCTAAAATCACATGGCAATGAAATGGCGGTGTGTCAAAAATCTTTCTCAGGTTGACAGAGGAATCTGCTCACCAGCCGACTTGGGGTCCTCCATTCTTTTGCGAATCTGAGATGTGAGGCTCTGAATGAGGGCATAGACCTGGTCACATGTGGCGACAGGATTCTGAACAATCTTCATTGAACTCACCAAAGACGTACTACAGGTCGGCGCCAGCTGTCACGCAAAGGTAAAAGGACAAAGCACTTTAATTTAAAAGCCAATTATGCAGGACAAATGAATCCTGACAACTTTCACATTACAAAGCCCTAAAGACCTCGATGCTGCCAAACGGCACAAATCTTTGTAACTTTGTCATTTCATTTAACTCAGACAAATGAGGAAATATTTAATCCAATTTAATCCTATCCTATTTAATCCACAAACAGTTAGCTCAAGCATTACAATCCTTTCTGCTTTCATTATGACAGGTTAACAATCCTCTAAATGATCAAAGGAGATAAGGCAACAGACAATTAGACACCAAGGTTAAAGGGTAACCACCTGCCTCTATATATCCTCTACTGAGTCTAACAATTACTATGGGAAAGTGTAGCATGTTAATTCACAGGTTACATAGAGAAGTGGGAATACATTATCATTTAAAGCTACATTTAGCGAGGAGCAGCTGGAGTAAGATCCTGAACACAAACATATTTAGCCAATCACCCTATCAAAGTCCTCCTCGATGAAGTCTCTGTCTTTCTGCAGAATCTCGTGGAGTCTGGCCTTGACGCGATGCTGGCAGCTGCTCAGAGAGTCGCTGTCGCTGTCCAGCAGCCCGTTCATGTTGGCGCTTTTCACCATCTGCACCAGGATCGGTGTCAGCTCACCCTCCAGAGCCAGCAAACCCTGCGCACACAGACACACAAATAATATCAAGTTGAAATGTGTGATTTATTCTATCAACACATTTGATGCAAAGTGATAATTACATAGTCATTTCAACCATATCAGTGTAACCAATATGTGATATCTCACAAATCACAACTAGCATGGGAATTACTGAAACAAAGGACACGAAATACATGGACATGTGGAGACATTAATGTTATGGATAATTACTAGTACTACTACTACTACTGTACTACTTTAGTTTTACATTTACAGATACAGTAAAACAAGACTTACAGTCTATTATCTGAAGTAGAAAAACACATTACAGCCTTTCCCTTCTAATATAAGATCCTACTCTCTGGACACAATCGTATACGTACCTTTGCGAAAGCTGCGGCCGTCATCTGCACCCTGCCTTCATCAGATGCATAAATCTTCAGGTCATGTCTGTAAGTGCTGTGTAACCGCAGTAGCCCACAACCTGGAAATCCAGCATAGTCTCCTGCAAGAAAAGAGTAGTATCAGTAAATATGCTGACACTGACTTTTCCGGTTTAAATTTCACTGTAAACCTGCACAAATGAGGTTTGGCAGATTTATCAGAGCACCAGGATGTTTGAATGTCTAGTAAGCAGATAGTTTGTGGTATAATTTCACCACCTTGGTATTAACTGTGACATGGGATAAACTTCTGTGGGCACTGGCTTCACACTTTGAAAAACGGCTAGCTGAACTCTTTGAACCCAAGCTGCTGCTTCATAATACAGCCAGGCTAAAATGCGCTGCAACCGGTTGCCATGCCTTACTGAAGAATGTCGTTTTTATCCCTGTGCCAACATTTGTTTCTCTGGCGAAGAACCTCGACAATCTGTGAAATCTTCATCTTACTGAGCTTCATTTGTTTGTTTGCATTCAGGGCGGACTTGCCGTATCTTATTTCATTATGTGATTCACTTCTTTAATCTATAACGTACATACTAACCATCCTGAAACAAAAACTGGATTAACTTGCTTTCACGACTGTAATAGCTGATAATTATAATAACTGTAGGTTAAATAGAAGAGGAACGGGAAAGATGAGAAGGAGAGACAGAGACCCAGATGTTAGCTGTATCTATGCAGCCTTGATTATTCCGAAAGCCTTTTTGTCCTGACTTAATCAAAAAGATTTAAAATGTCTACAGATTGTTTGAAACTTGGACACTAGGCTACTAACTGGAACAGGGGTTCGACCACATTACATTACATTACCTATTTCTGATTTCATTAAAAACTTTATTCATTACCTTTAAAGCTTTACATGGTCTGATCTTTTAATTCCATATGAAGTATCATTAAATTTATGATGGTGGCAGCCTTCTGTCTGTTCCAGCATACGGTTATATTTAGTTTGTGTTTATATGATGGATGACTGGCACACTTTTAATTACATTTACTTACATTGCCTTTTCTCATTCTATGTGAGAACGCCTCCTTTACCAAAAACAATCATAGATTTCTGAACACATTCCAGTTGGATACTAATCTATTCTGTTTCCATGACAAAATGAATACTGATATAATCCTGGAGGAGAAATTGTCAGTGAAAGTTTTTTTTAACAGCTACAGTAATTAAATAATATATGACATTTTTCAGCTGTGTTCGTGTCTCACCTTGTCCTCCAGGGTACATACAGCGGAAGGCCCTTCCCAGTTCCTCAGCCTGCACTCTGCCCGCAGGAGTCAGTTCCCCTCCCCACTTCAACACCAGCAGCAACGAAGGACCTTCCTTTCGCGTGTCTGAGGGCCAAATACAGAGGACAGCGGATAGCAGCCACTTCAGCATTTTGCCCACGATGAACTTGGCAACATAAAATTTTTAGCACAAGAGGAAGAAGACCGCGCTTTACATCTTCCTACCTTCTTCCTCACTAGAGGTTTTGGGCTGCCCATGGGGCAGGTATGTCAGTTGCACTTTCCTGTTGATCCCAGAGAAATGGCCGTACCTTTATTAGCAAGAAAATAAAAACAAAGGTGGAATCATTAAAAGATAAACCTTTTTATGAATATGAGTAACTTAATAATAACCTAATCTGTATTTGCCATTAACAGTCTATGTGGTTATGATGGAGGAAAGGACCAGGATATGCAATTGACAGTAATCCCTTTTCAAAATTCAGTTATAAACACACATTTTGCAACAGTTTCAGACTTTCTTTGTGCAGAGCCTGTTTACAGGACATATACTAGAGTCACAGCATCTGTAACACATCGACTGCTTATGCAGTTGTGCACAGCAGATAATGACTCGTTTTACACAAGCAGGAAGTCAAAGATAAATTTAGGAAACACTGTCCAAACCACTTTTTATAAAGTCAACACAAAGGTGAACATCAGAAAGTTTACTTAGTGAGTCTCTTTACCCAACAATTCATCACTTATTTTCTATATTTATGAAGTTATTGTATAGTTTCGACCACACCTTTCCCTTGCTGCCTATCATGGTTTTAAACCATTCTCAGAAATGACCCAGAAATGAAACGGTGGATATGAGTTTGGGGACTAACAGTTAATAACATGACCTTGTTTAGCTGTCACCTACATTTCCAGAACAGTCTTAAGCTGCTCCAGTTTGGACTTCTTCTCTTCTATCTCACAGTCATTGTGCTGTCCCAGTTCTGCTAACAACTGCCGTGTGATGTCCAGCACCTCCTACAGGGATTCAGGGAGAAACAAGCTATCAGAGACGTGGCAGATGTTCACTCAAAGCTGATCACACACACAGTGCAAATTTATTATTATTAAGATATGTATTAGTACTTGAAACCTATCTGACCTGCAGTTGTTTTGGTTTCTTCAGCTTTAGCTTCCCTGTTTTGTATCCTCCATATTTTTCAAACAGGTCAAAGAACCTGTAAGAATTAGAGACAAACTTGAAATGAATCGGAAAAACTTTCGTGGGTCACAGTAATAAAAGAAAAGGAAGATAATAACACGGAGATAACCTACATTGGGTTGCGAACTTCCATCTTCATCTTCTGTTTGGGCGTTCTGTCTCCATGTCGGATGACAGCAATAACACAGCGTAATTCCATCCTAAGGAACATCAACATCTCATAACTGGACCGTTCTTCTAATTATTGTACAAATATTGTTCTACCAATCACTCAGCTGTGATGTGCATTATGTGTAACTACTGTATGTATGTAATTATCAGGTAAAAAGCATAGAATAAGAATAATTATTAAATAATTAAAACGGATTAAATAATTAGTTTAAGATAAATTCTAATAAGCCACATGATGTATTTTGGCATATTATGAAATTTATTTAAACTACACCGATCAGACCACCACTGTAAACATATTGATGTTTTTTCCACTGTCTACTGATAAGACTCACATGGTCCCTGAAGTGGTGGGAACAATGGGGATATCCTCTGCCTCAGTAGGAATAGACCAAGGAATCTGAAACTGGGGAGCCAGTTCGCGCATCACAATGTTCCTGAAGAGACAGAAATTCAAGAAAGAGGTCTGAAGAACACATCTTTCTTTGCTTATTTAAAGAAAGCTCAGGTTAAAATGAATAATAATAAAAGAAAGAACAAAAGACGGTACCCGAGGATCTTAGCACAATCATCGTAGTATTTCATTGAGTTTTTTACAAAACTGAAGCCGTTGACATCACAAACGTAGGAGTGTCCGTTGGCTCGAAGAAGGTCAAAGCCACAAACTGTTTGCTGCAACGAGAGGAGAAAGTGTTGAGTTTCGGCAACAGGCCACATAGAAAGAATAAGTAAACCGGGACAAACCGGACTATATCCACACTACGCTTTTTTTTGTCACCTTGAATGCTAGGCAGACCTTACGCGCCACCAGTTTCTCCATGGCTGACAGCATGACCGGGTAGCGAACCTCCTTGCCCTCACTGTCTCTCTCCACCTTCCCATCCAGAGCAGGGGACTTCCGGGCCTCAGCATGAGCATAGTCCGGGCCCACAGTGTACACCTGAGGAACGTTGACTCTCAGTCATTCTCATTTTGGGCATCATAGTTAACGCCTCCTCTGGCCTTATCAGAGTGGACACTTTTCTTAATAAATCAATACTGAAGCAATACTCTACCTTAACATCAGTGCCATCTGTTGGCATGAACTCTTCATAGATGTAAGAGCCCGTCTTCCTCACACTGCTCTCTGGTGAGTAGACACTGCTTCTGCTCCCGATCTACACAAATCAGAGGTTACTGAGTATAAAAAAATACTAGAAGACCTATAAACAGAATGTTGCATTAGTGCATCCACTAATACACCAATCCATAACATCGAACACAATCTAAATTCAGGCTGCAGATTTATAATTGTTATTATTACTGAACAGACAAACGTTAAGTCCATTGGAGCTGTCATGAACAGCCAGGGGCCTGTAACACTTTCCAAATATAACATGAGTGCAGTAG
Source organism: Ctenopoma multispine (assembly GCA_034779795.1). Taxonomy (NCBI): domain Eukaryota; kingdom Metazoa; phylum Chordata; class Actinopteri; order Anabantiformes; family Anabantidae; genus Ctenopoma; species Ctenopoma multispine. Next base: position 2,079,428 of record JAUYWH010000018.1, read on the forward strand.
TGTGCGTGTGTGTGTAACTCACTGTGCAAGACAAACCATTAATAACCAGTTTGTTATAGCTACAATACTAACAACGGAGGATCAGTATAATGGTCACTGAGTCGTTGTTATGGCAACAATTAGAGGAACTGGATAATTTCAGCATTTTGCAATTTATAACTTGTGAAACTTTTGTAATAAATTGCCACTTTTACCCAATTTTACAGTGGTTCAACTTCAGTAGTGTGGAAATCAGGATTTACAGACAGAAAAAACAAGCTTCGATGATGTAATAAAGAACCTTTCTGAAGAGGCGCTGGCTACCACCACCAGCAGAGGTGGGGTAGTAGATGTAGACGTTGTGGTCCTCTGCGCAGACAGGCTTCTCAACAAAAGGCTTCTGGAATATTTCTCCATTTACTTCTACGTGGTCCTCTCCTTCCACCAGGTTACACTCTACACACACAGAGCAAAGACTTTTGTTTAACGAAGCCCCTCTTCCTTACTCCCCCGTGATATATAGACATGATGTGGTACCCCAGAGCGTTTATTCTTGAGCCCTGTGAAGCAGCTCTGCACTCTGAAACATGTGGTGTTCACGGGTCATTTTAAATATTACTATTCATTACTGTCAAAAAGGCAGAGACTGTCACTGCGTCACTGTTTTAAAAACAGGATTTGAATGTCAGACCTATCATGTCACAGCACTTCAGTATGGGACACTTGTGACTGCTTCGCATTTTATATTATATTTATCCACAAGCTGAAATAAAATCATGGCAGAAAAATGTTGAATAAACACTGTGAGGAAAAATCTTTAAAAAATAAACCGTGAGAGAAGTGAATGTAGTTGGTAAATAAAAATTGACATCGTTATCAATAAGAAACTTACGATCTGGTTTATCTGGGTCACGGTTTAGCACAGCATAGCGTGGCAGATCAATCCCTTCCTCTTGCAGGATGCGATACACCTCTCTCCTGTTAGAATAAATAAAATGATAAATAATACACCATTATTGTTGTAGTATTAAGCCCTACTCTTCTTTGCATACATAATTTCAACAACATATAGTTAGAGTTTGTCAGAGTACCTGTCCTGTATGTAGTACTGCATGTTCAAGTCATTGATGAGCAGAGGATTTCTCAATTTGGCGTAGCTCACTGCCTTATCCAGCGGGAATCCTAGTTGACAAGCAAGCTATTCAATAACTGAAGCTCCAGGATAGCAGGGCGAGTACAGGTTCAGAGTTTTCGCAAATAAAATTCATTTTTGTCAATGGTAATATTTGTGTGTTTGTGTGCTGTACCCTTGGAGTGGAAAGAGATGAGGCAGTCACAGAGAGGCCATTTGTCCACTGGCTCGTTGAGGATGACGTCCTCTGGGAAGATGACCACAGTGATGTACTCAAACCTGCACAGCCTCTCCAGGATCTGGGTCATTGGCTTGGACTTTGACTTCTTCATCATGCAACAGATCCCCACCACGATCTGTTGCTCCGGGGGCTGAAAAAAAGAAGAGTGGAATAGGAGAGCAAAAATTCAAAGACCTGTCTGCAGGCAAACAACAGCAGTTTAATAGACTAACAGTTCAGATCAAACATAGTTGGCAAATTAACATAATGAAATGGGATTTGATCTCTGACCTACACAGCTTTACGTCCAGTTTCTTAAGCACATGAAATACACTGAATGTCTAAATATAATCCTGATGACACAGCAAAATGATCTGGTTCCACTTTCGTCCAGACCCCAGCTGTTGAGAAAACAATGCCGTGTTTAAAAATGCTATTTTGGAGGAAATCTTTCTCTATTCCACTAAACCAGTAAGGGTGTTCAGTGTTAACATAAAACTCTCTACTGGTGACTGATCTTCAGTATTATCATTCGCTGATAATCTAATGCTTCTGATATTATAATCCACCACCTTTTCTTCTAGCTGGCACAGCTACCTGGAGGACAGGTTAATAGTAAAGAAGTTATTTTGTTTGCCAGAAATCTCACAGAGTCTGCATCTTCGTCGTCCTCATACAGCTCTATGTCGGTCTTCATGCTGTCCTCCAGGACCTCGCTCTCATCGTCCTCGCAGCCCACGAAGAATCTGGGAGCGCCACGCCGGCTCTCACCCGGGCTGTTGGGCTCTGACATCACAGACCCCCGCGGAAGCCCTCAGCATCCCACCACGCCATCGTACACCAACACACCGCCAGAGCTGGCCGCCGATGGGAGGGCGCAAGGCCTGGGGAAAGGGACGGGTCCACTCTGCCTGGGTTGCACAGCAGAGCCAGTGGATGAAGGTGTGTGAGGCAGACGAGCGAGATGAGACTGAACGATGGGGGGGGATTCAAATGTAGAAGATTATGTCCTATATGACGGTGCTGGTCAGTCCTCGGCAATGACGTCAGTACTCAAGTTTCTCATTCTTCATCCAGCAAATTCACATCTCAAATGACTGGCTTGGGTTTCTCAAGAGTCTTCAGCAACTTGAAGGCTGAAGCTCCAACTTTCTGAAAACCTCCTCTCCTCCATTTGTAAGCGAGACTGACAGTCCTACAGGAGGAACAACAGTGTTTTAAGTAATTCTGCTTCAGCATTTGAGTATTAGTAATTGACACACATCCAATCAAAGTTACAGTCTCAGCCGTTTTACTGTACACTGTTTACATATGAGACAGTGGACTATGTCAAATGACAATGATTTGCGCTAGTGTATTTACCATATTTTACCCTGACATCTGCTTATTTTAAACAAAATTCCAGACATCTGATATTTCTTGTTTTAAGAAGAGAGAGGACAGCATTTGTTCAACGCTGACAACTTTAACATAGCGTGAGCTGTCTGCCAGCAGCTGCTCTTTTGCGCTGTTGTATTCAAGGACAGTAGGTCGAAATTAATAGATAACGCAAATTTGCATTAGTTCACTAGTACGCATTAATTTCACAAATATGATTTTGTCCATATAATATATATATATATATACATATATATATTACATTACACCAAACTATGCGAGTAAGAGAACCGACCACTATGCCATCACTTTAAACACAAATGTCTGTGTGCTTGCAATGATTACCTCAAGCTCTTGCTCCGCTGTTACACATTTAACCCTGACGTTGCAGTCTGGTGCTGCAAAACAGCAGGGGCATTACCTCTGATCTGCACTTTCTTCACCACTAAACATTAGCCAGTTATGAAAACAGAACAGGGCCTGGACAGCATGTCATACTGTAAACAAACCACAGTCACCCTGGCACGCTATGAGACACCCGTCTGAACAACAAACCACCATCAGGCACAGTCACTCAAGGGTAAGGACTGCTCTGCAATGCTCTGGAAAATACTGCTATTAGCATAAGCACCCTAGAAGTGGTTCAAATGAGATAATAAACACAAAAGTGTCCAAAGTCATGGAGAGGTCAAGTTGTCAGTGTTCTCAAGAGAGATTATTTCCTCTTATTCTTAATATTCTGTGACAGCAAAGTGAACATTTTTGCGTTTTGGTCAAACACTACAAACAATGGGAAGTTGTAACCATTGGCTGGGGAATAATGAAGGGAATGTTTCTCTATTTTTGAAAGATAATCATCAGTTGCAATCTCTTTCTGAACAAAGCAACTTACATGCATTCAAAGAAAGCTTTGTGAGACCCAGACTAAAGGTGGACAAATATATGAAGTAGACAGTAACAGTAGTTTGTGTCTAATATACTTGTGAATGTTGACATCAGTTATATCTGTGCATATCCAGTTAAGATAGTGGAAATTAGAAAACTAAGCTTTATTCAGGTCAAGTCTGTGGCTGTTATGCAGTACTACTTCATAACTGTTTAACTGTTGCCTGGTACGCACATAAAAAAATGAATTCTTACTCCCATTTTGGCACTGGTCTGATTTAAAATAAACTCTTCCCATTGCTAAGTGGATTAGTGTTTCATGGCTTGAGCACAACAGTTAATCTCTTCCATTACACCTGCTTCCTCAGGGTACAAACAGGGCCATAGCTCCCACTGAGGACACTGTGATCATGTCCTCTTTATTTTTTATGGAGCTTGGAGAGTTTGGGAGACCCAGGGTGCAGTTTACACTCTAAAATTTCATGGGACACGCAGCTGTTCTCATTATGTGAACTTTTAAAGAGCTTAGAAAAACATATTTTATCTGTGACACAGTATAGTTTGTTGTGAAAAGGTTTTAAAAACCTAAGACAAAAAAGAAATTGCTTTAAGGCTGTTCCACAATCTGTCCTGCTAAGTACAGTTCACAAGTGGAAGTTTACTGAAGTTCAACCAAGAGACAGAGCCAGAACTTGAGTACGTCCAGGCCAGCCTCCTCTCTCTTTTGAGACATCATCTCATTCACGTCATCAGTGCCATTTCTTTTCCATTTCTAAACTTGCCCTGGCACCTCATTGTGTTTCTGTTTACTGCTTCACAAACTTCCACCTTTACCCCACCCTGAAGCCCATGACTCAGGACTCCTTGCTGAGGCAGGTTTAAACATCTCCTGCATAGCAGACAGTAAATAAAACACATCCAATTCATAGACATCACTGCCTTACTCTGGGTTTACCGGTAAGACTAAGCTTCAAATATCGTCTCACAGCTCGGATTGCATTTGTTGCCACCTACACATATTTTCAGACTGAAGTGGGCGTATGAACTTTAATTTAATGTCAAGCTTTATTTCAACTAACGATGTGCTGATAATAATTATAACTTTGACTATTATTTTAATCAAATAGAATAGAATTCTAATATTGATCAAAACTCAAAATTAATTTAAGTTAATTACTGGTTGGTGGCGACAGGTGAGTAAAAACCCTTTTAAAGCATGTTTGTCTTTTACAAATCATCCTCTCTTAATTATCATTATTTTCGGTGTCTACAGAAAACAGTCTCGACAGAATGATCTGCAAGCAGCACCTCGGTTGCAGGTGCCGAATACCTGCAGGAAAACGCTGACGTTACAGCTGCACCTGAGGACACACAGTGGGGTTTAAACTGGACTAAAACATACTCATACAGCATCCATCGCTGGTGGTCAGCGTGAACCTCCACCTGACACTGCTGCTACCATTGCGCTGCCTCTTTGCTGCAACTACTTCGTTAACGTTAAATGCCTTTGTAGCGAACATTAGGACGGGAGGCTGCTGAAACGATAACCAAAGTGATAGAACAATACGTTTTTGCATTACCATGTACAATTTCGACAGACGACAGAGTTCAAGAATAACGTTATTTGACCTCGTTTCTCGCTTGCTCCCGTTTTTTTAATGGAGAACAGGCTTCAGCTAACGTTAGCCACTGTTAGCATTTAGCTAACGAGTAACGTACCCCCGGCTAATTCGGCAATGTAAACAAGTCATCCAGGGCCATTTTGTCTGCCTTTGACATAAATGCCAGATATCTACGCTGTTATTAATACTACCACGTAAGACCAAAAAAGTGTAGTTGATAATGTCGTTACCGGCTGAAAACACTGAATTAAATCCAGAACTTACAGTGAAGCGGTGAGGTTTGTGTCGCCGCTGTCGTTTCGCCCCCCCCCCGTCCTCTTGACAGTTTGCATGTGAAACCAATCTTAACTCTAAGTATAAAAGTACAGATGATCGACGTCCGGAAAGACCAATAGGAAAGGAGAACGGTTTGAGAAGGCGTAGTCTGAAGGAAAAAATAAATCACACGAGCCAATAGCGAAGGAGAAGAGTGATTGCGACCTCTAGCGTTCACACTGAGAATAACTGAGTACAACCAAAACAATTATTTAAACGCTATAATTTAATGCTGCTTTGTATTTAAACCATTCACATTAAGATGACATACTTTTATTAGTTCAAACAACTACCAAACCTGTATTAAACTGACAAATCAACCACAATATGACAATGTAATATTTAACCAAGATAACATTTAGTTGTGCCTATTGCATTAATTGCATTCTTTGACTTTTATTTAGACTAATATTTAAACAAGTTATATTTTACAGTGAAGGAGCCAAAGTAGTGGAGTTTCAAAAACCGAGGGTCACAGGTCATTTTGTTGTTTATGTTACAAAGAGCTGCTCGACCTGTTTCAGAAAGGCGTTAAGTCAACACCTTTGGTTAATTTAATTACTTTTGTAGTTTGTGTCGCTGTTGAACCTTCAAAATGATCCTTTTTAAAGGCTGCCCTCATTCAATAAAGAGTCACTAAAGCAAACTGCGCTGAGGTCAGCATGTTTCTGAGCCTCCCTGTGCAGACCAAAGCCTGTATGAGCACCACACCATCCCCAATTACTGCATATACCTGGACGCTCTCTAGCTCGAACTGTTTGTGGGGTCAAAGTGGTCAGCAGTACTGCTTATGAAAAGAGCATTTTAAAAACAGCAATGCAGGGTGAACAGAGTGTAAACGAAGTTCTTCTGTACTCAAACCAAACACGTGGGAGAGGACGTGCCCACGTGCACAAATATTTTCCATATAAAAATAAATGTACTATATATCACAGCATTCTTTAAAAAAATATCGAATTTACACTAAAACTCAAATATGGTGTTTGAGGTGAAGAGGCAGCTTTTGTCACATCAGATTTATCTAAATGATTCCAGTCTTCTGCTTCACTTTACCTCCTTCTCATGTCTCAAAGACCTACTGTGAGGAGGCCCTCTGCTGCCCATCGCCCTCATATGGCTTCCATTTGCCAATGTCAGGGGTGTTACACTCTCTGAGACTCGCAGCAACAGGTCAGACCTGCACAAGGAGCCTTATTATAAATCCAGCTCCAGTCTCAAGGCTCAGCTGCTGCTGGTGGTGGTTGCTTCGGTTTTTGAGTTCCTGCAGAAGCTGATGGGTTCCAGTCTTTAAAACACTATCAGACAAATAAGCTGATGAGAGACCATGAAGTGCTGTAAAAAGAATTGTCTTATTAAAAAAGAAACTGACACGTAACCAGTATAATGAGCTTGGAACTGGTGTAATTTAGTTTCTCCTTAAGGTCCTGGTCAGAATAATGTTTATTTGGGTAGACCAGATACGACAGGATCAGTCCAGTCTGCTGCATGTGAACATGTGCATCAGTCTCTAGAGGAGAAAAGATCAAACCTCAGCAAGTCCTGGAGCATCTTTGTTGTCAGTTTCTCTCTCGAAGCCTTTGGTCCAGTGACTACAATCTGGGTATTATCTCAGTTGTTACAGGTATTTCTACAGTGAGGGCTCCAGAAGTCACAGTAATATCACACAGCAGAGGTGAGTCTTTTAATACGGTTAGGTTAGGCCTCTACAATACCAGAGGGAAAATCAGCACAGTTACTTGTAGTAACTTTCAGTAATTTTAAGTCTACATGAGAACATGTTGAAAGCCATATAAAACAAGTCTTCTTTCAGGGGGTGAGGGAAGTGTCTCGACACAAGCACAGCTATGCAAGTAAGTCAGCGGTAACGACTCAGGGTGTCGAGTAAACGTAAGCTGGCAGTGGTCTGGTTGCCAGCGGACGTCGTCTTTTGTCAGCTGTGTTTTCCATCTCTGGCGTGTGAGAGGAAGGTCTGTTCTGAAATCTGTGTTCTGTCAAAAACACCTTTAAGTCCGCAGATTAAGTATTCGCTCTCACCTCCGCAGAAAAAGCGGAACCGTGCAGGAGCTGTAACGGTACTTTCAGGGACTTCCATGGTTTCACTTGTGTTCAAAGACTACATCAGCCAGTCACCACTGGACCCAGCTGGAACAAAAAGAGTTCATTTCTGATATCCAATACCAGCCAAGCGGCAGGCTCACGTCTGTTCTGCAGGTACAGAGAGCTGCACACAGCAGCCATTCATGTGTACAAGGCACGAAAAAATAACTTCTCTCTGCTTTCAGCAGACGTTCTCCTGAGAGGTTTCTCTAACAAAATCCTTTCAGCGGTGGAGGGCAGACTTCCTGACTGCAGGGAAAGTTCTCAGGTTTGAAAAGATGAAATGCACATTTTCATCATTGTGGGAAAAAAAGCACCGTGTTAATCCACAGAACAGCACGGACACACAACTGAGTCTTTGTCCTGACAAAACAACTAGTTTTTACTATGAACAGTAAAAAAAAATCAATTTGTTCAAATCACTAATTAACATGTTTAAGTTGTACCAACCAGGAATGTAAATCCAGTTTTAACTGTACAGAAGTACTATACCGCATTGTATGTCTGACTCTTTAGTTGCTTAAGACTGCAGGCGGCACTTGTCTTAAGAACATGGCCTTATGAATAAATGTAATGTCTGTTGCTCACTCGGGACTCTGTCATCGATCCGTCACTACTGTGGGTCACTTCAGTTCCACCTGTGGGGATGAAGCCAACAGAGACGCATGAATAACCCACAGCTTGCTGACATTAGTATTTCATTGCTGCACAACAGTGCTGTTTTGTTGACAGGTTGCTGAGGTGGTGCTGGAGTGAAAATGTCTTCGGTTGGTCTGACGGTTGATTAATTTCACCTGACTCTCCCTTCGTTATAAATAGCCCGGTCTGTAGACACACCTTGGGCCAAAACGTCTGGACAAATATCCTAAAAGTGGAAATATCTAAACATTGCAGTGGAAATATGAGACAATTGCTGACACAATCTCACCGTGCAGGAGTAGTAAGCACAGCCGGGGTCTCTGGCCTCCTCTTTTGAAGTGTGGTCCAGGTACTTCAGTTACTGCATGCTATTCAGATCCGAAACCCCTCTGCTAATTTCAAGTCACAAAAGAGAGAAAGAAGCTGTGAATACATCACATATTACTGTCATTATGTCCAACTTAAACTCAGCTTAGAGGCCCATAACACGTTAACATTTTTAGATGTGTGATTACTCTGTAACGGGACGTGTTGCTTTTTCCTGCCCAGTGATTGCTCAGTAGTACCTGCCTGAAAGAGCAGCTTTGTCTCCACTTTTTTTCTTTTCTCTTTTTAGAAGTTAAAGCAAACGGGCAGAGAGAAGTTAAAAGGGGCGAAGCGCGATACTCCCAACTGCTTTAGCAGCGTAATAATGAGCCCGGAGGTGACAGCAGCACGACAGAGCAGAGAATCGTGTGAATCTGTAGCACGTCTGCGTTGTGAGAGATTCACTCACTTTCTTTCAGTTTATAATGACATGAATGATATATGATGATGAATGATGACGAATGAATGATAAGAATATGACATTTTTACTTATAAATACTACAGACAGCATCTTCTGCTACTTATCGGGGGTCTAGTTCCATTTGAAGCATGAGCAGGGTGGTCCAGGGTGGTCCAGGGGAACCCCGAGGTTCTACCAGGCCAGATGAGGTCATACAGTAATCACCCAGTTTGTTGTGGGTCTGGCTGGGGCTGCATATATCATCCGATCATCTAATGATACCTGTCAACAATTCCCTTTCCATGAAAGTGAAGAGGAGAACGATCAGTCTGTTTGGTTTTATGAGAAAAAAAACAAAGTCTGATTAAGTGTGATTATGGAAAAGACTACACTGCTGCTCGTCATCTGAAGGGATCATTACCTCATTTCTACCATGTAGGTGGGACAGCACACACACCCACCACATATTTCCCCCCCTTACCTTCACTGAATGAGTCAAGAATGACAAATATCCCCAGGTGAGCTTCCTTCAAAATAAAAGCAGAACATAAGCATAACACGTAACAGCTACACACACTTCAATTCACTTAATTAACACAATTAATTTGAGTTAATTAAACTTTTCCATTACGTATAAAACTTTTACTCCACTAAGACTTGATGCTTTTTTGACATTTTTTTGACATTATGACCATAAAGTTATCATAATAAAGATGAGTAAAGACAACAAATAGAACATCTAATGAAATAAGAATGAAATGACGTGTAAACTCAAGTCATTCACAGAAAATCAGGATAAGCTCTGCAATAGTTTTTTCACGAAAGGATCTAAAATATAACTCTAACTTGCACAGCCTTATTTCCTCAGCATTCAGAAGAGGTTAAATACCTCTGCATGAGAATCCCACCAGTGTGAAGAGTCAGATTTGATCAAAATGATCAAATAAAATATATAGTTACAGAAAATATGATAAATTAGTGACATCATTTTAAAGCTTCTAGGTCTGACAACCATGAGTTAAAAGAAGTGTGATAGTGTAAGCTGGATTTAGACGGCATGGTTTGTTTCATCCTTAAGACATTTCACAGAAACAAAACAGTTAATGTTAAAATGAAGTTTTATATTTACAGTGATTTAAATCTAAATGTGTGAGTCTTTCAGTGTCTTTCAACATCTTGTAAATGTGATGTGATTTTTGTCTCAAATCACACAGAGCTTTTATTTTGAAAGCAGTACTCAAAACTGTGGGCTGCTTGACACTAGGGTTTTCCTGTGAGGTTTGACAGCCAGATCTGGTGCCATTCTCTTTCCTATGTGCAAAGCCAAGCATCCTGAGCTTTCTGATGCTGCTGCTGCCCACTGGGACTTTTAAATTTATAACCTGGCAACCCGGAGCTCGACTGACCCAGAAATCCACCTCTGAAGAAGACTTGAAAAGGTGTGAAGGTATTTATGCAACAGGTGGGGAGATTTGCTTTCTTTGACCAACTGCATTTATTTGGGCACATTTTATGTATGTTTCAATTTAAGGCACTTTCTTTAATAAATCTGCACTGTGCTTCACTAAATTACATCCACATATTAGTTTTTACCTCAGCACCTTATTTTTGTCTGAAAAACTGGATGAAGTTTGCTAAACTACCGAGTGCATTCATATTTAATGTAGTTTTTTATATAATCTATATTATATTGTGCTTTCTTATTTAAAAAAGATATCAAAAGAAATATTAAGACACTCAATTTGTGGTACTCACCTGAAACTGTACTCAGTACCATAGCTGTATATACGTAAAGGTATAAATACAATTTAAAAATGTCAGAAAGAAATGGACAAAAATACATTTATCAGCAGCAAAGAACAGTTTAGCTGGATCTTGATTTTATACTATATATACTGTAATAGACAAACAACATAATAACAGTATGTCTTATAATTGTTATTTTTTGCATTTTCCTGAGGAATAATAATACAATAATCAATATAATAAAATCTATTATTAATAAAAGTACTGCAGAAAATTAATACTATACTTTAAAACTGAACTACAACATGTAAGAAACATCTGTAGAGGAGACTTTCAGGAACAAATATCATCTTTTCAACACAGAGTCTCGTTAAAAGCCTCCTCAAACTGTAAATGATTATATTTGACAAAAGCTAAAGTTTAGACCTGATGAAAAAAAATAAATCGTAGAGGATCAAAGCTCTGCATGGCCACACCTTTGGTCTGCAGCTCCTCCCATCGCGTCTCCTGTGTGAATGTGGGCAGTGTTGAGACGTGATGGAAAAGCATGAGCCTAGAACATGCAGTGTGTTTACACAGGCCCTGGTGTCAGAGCTGCCATAATATGTGCTTCAGGAGGAACAGAACTGGTCTTATGGGCCCATGGGCCCCTGGTCTCTCTGGGAGTGGACCTCACCGCAGCTGCTGAATGAGCGCAGTGTGGAGCTGGCCACCAGCACCGCTCATGCACAACTCAGCCGCTAATGAACTGTCACTTAGTCCAAACACACCTCAGTCCTGAAGAGACACTCCCTCTAGGTTCCAAACACTTTTCCAAATGGATAAAGAAAGCAGACTCCTTTCATTTCAAGGAGAAAGTTACATTTTGACGTTGCAAGACGTCCAAAAAAAAAGAACCCCAGGTTACAGGTCAGAGCACTCTGGGTGTCGGTCCCATCTCAAGTAAAAATTGGAGATGACTGTGTGAGGAAGGGAGTAAAACCTGCTCCAAATAAGTGTGAGGACCATGATTGGCTGTCACACAACAAAAGAAAAAAAAGCACTATTTGTGTGCTAATATAAAATTTGTGTGAGTGCAGCAAAAAATATTAATTAATTCACAAAGCACGAAAGGCTAATTGGCTCCTTTAAAAGAAAATGAAATTTCTCATTAACCCTGTTTATTAAAAGCAAAATAACTACAATCACAATTAATAGGCTCATTTGTTCTAAGGCTTATGAATCACATCCATTCGGATATAAAACAGAACAAAAAGAAAAAAGTTTGATATTTTTCCCTTTGGATACTTATGGTTTTTACGTTTACGTTTGCATGTGCTGGTAATCTTCGTATATCATCTTAACATTTTAAAATAGTGTGTGTCTGAACTTATGTGAATGATGTGATGAAATGGATTTGTTGCATACTTTCGCGGTTTGAAACCATTTTAATACACAGTGATGCTGAAGCTCAAAACGTCTAAGGTGATATGATAATATATAGCTTTCAAATAAGGCAGAAAAATAAAATATCTTAAATGACATCCTTGATTCATTTAACTCTTCTTATTCTATCATTTTCAGGTAGAACATGATAAGGAGGATTACTGTGCTGCTGTCTGTGTGTCTGAATGTCATCTCAGCAACATTCGATTACTACAATTTTGAGGCACACTCCTTGATGGGTAAGACACCTTTGGTCTCAAAGAAGTACACCTAAACACATCATGACCACACATTAGGAAGGCACAGCTGGATTAGTCATTTGAAATCTAATGATCTGATTGATGAGTGTTGCTTCCTCCACAGACCCAGAGGACGTCCTGAGTGTGAGTATTCCTCTGCAGGGACGACAGCGCCCCCTACTGGGAGGAACACTGACACTACCATGTTTCTTTGAGGTGTGTGGTTGTGAGCTTTCACTTTCTTTTAAATACCTGTATGCTGAGTACTGTAACCTGCAGTTCATTCAGTATGTTCAATTCAGAAATCATTAAATGTGTCGTCACTTAATTTAAAGCCTCCGTGTAAATGTTAGAAATCAAAAGTACTTGACTGTATTGTTTCCTACGTAGGACCACACTGTTCCAGACCCAGGAGCTCCCACCATTGCGCCACTATCTCATCGCATCAAATGGAGCTTCGTCACCAAAGAGAAAGCCACAACCATCCTAGTAGCCTTGGAAGGCCAGGTGCGTATCAGCGAAGGTTACCTGGACCGTGTTCAGCTGGTGGGATACCCCAGAACTCCTACAGACGCAAGCATCAAGATGTCAGAGCTACGGTCCAGTGACTCCGGAGTTTACCGCTGCGAGGTTCAGCACGGCATCGAGGACAACCACGACATCGTTCATGTGCAGGTTCAAGGTGTGAATGTTGAAACCACTACCACACAATCACCATGTATGGAATGGGATTAGGGCCACGTTTGAGTTCTGTACTTGTCTTTTATCGCCCTAGGTCTTGTGTTTCACTACCGGGCCATCATGGGTCGATACAGTTTGACGTTTGAAAAGGCGCAGGCAGCATGCACTCAGAACAACGCGGTTCTGGCTTCACCTGAACAGCTTCAAGCAGCCTACGATGATGGATTCCACCAGTGTGATGCTGGCTGGCTCTCTGATCAGACAGTCAGGTCAGTTTGTCCTATGATGGCCTTCAGATCTATTAAGCTTTAACTTAACTCTCAATTACTTAAAGCAAAGCTGATTAAAAAAAATTATTATTTTGTATAGAAGTATCTAAAAAACACCCAGCAGAACATGGATAGTTTTAATAAGCATCCGCATTTGTAAGATCACATTCCAGTTTTAAAATGCAGACATAAATAACAGTACTTCATAATAAAGACACCAAAGTTGATTTTCATTTAACCAAAGGTACCCAATCCATGATGCTCGTGTCAAGTGCTACGGTGACAAAGAGATACTGCCTGGGGTCAGGACATATGGAGTGAGAGACCTCAACGAGACATATGACGTCTACTGCTTCACTGAGAAGATGGCAGGTATACCGTGATGAACTGGCACACTTGTGTGTATTTTAACGTTATTGTTTATTTTTCTAACAAACTTTTTTATTTGTCATATACAGGCAGAGTTTTCTACACTGCTTCTGCAGAAAAGTTCACCTACTCTGAAGCTGTGGCAGCGTGCACTAATCGGGGAGCTCAGTTGGCCACGACAGGTCAGCTCTACCTGGCCTGGCAAGGTGGGATGGACGTTTGTAACGCCGGCTGGCTGGGAGACAGAAGCGTCCGCTATCCCATCAACATTCGCCGGCCACAGTGTGGAGGGGGGCTGCTGGGTGTACGAACAGTTTACCTCCATGTAAACCAGACAGGATACCCATTTCCTGAGTCCCGCTATGATGCCTTCTGCTACACAGGTAAGTCATCATCAACAGAAAGAGTGGAGATACTGGAAGTGTTGTGCCCAGCGTCATCAGCTTTGAGGAAACGTTTTGGTGTCTTTGAGCTCATCGTTTGGTTATCGTGGCTGCAATTTCACTGGTTTGACTCACTTTCAGTGTTCTTGTGAGTGCTACAGCTACACAAGCAAATGTTTCCAATGAAAAAGCTTAAATAAAGAAATTGTGCACTGCACTGAACAGATAAATGATAAATGACAGTAAACAAACAATATGTCAAACAAACAATAGCAAGATATCCAAACTTACCCATCTCTCCCTCCTGTAACCTTAAGAGTCCCCTGATGAAGAGGGTTCAGGCACAGAGGAAGAGGGAAGTGGTGTGCTGAGTGTGACTACAGTAACACAAAGCCCAGAGGTGTTCTTCAGGAGGACAACCACAGGGAGCGAGGCAGTCGGAGAGGTGGAGACTCAGCAACCCACCGTTGTGGACACAGAGAGGCCCACTGAGCTGCCATTGCCTCAGCCACCAAGTGTCACTGAGATCATGACAGAGTTGATAAAGTCAGTCACTGCACAGCCTGGTGTGGGCAGGGAGCCCAGCAAAAGCTTTGTGATGCCTCCAACTGGTCAGTGATACAACTGCTCATGCATGTCATGTAGGAACCCCTATTAAAAATAAACGTTGTGTTCCATTACACAAAATTTAAACAGAATGTATGTTTCTCTGCACAGGTGTGGTTTTCCATTATCGCTCAGGCTCTCGACGCTATGCCTACACCTTTGTTGAGGCTCAGTTGGCGTGCCAGAGTGTTGGAGCCTCCATCGCCACACCAGAGCAGCTGCAGGCAGCGTACGAGGGGGGATATCACCAATGTGACGCAGGATGGTTGTTGGACCAGACTGTAAGGTAAGTATGATATGCATTTTTACAGCAGAAAAGAAGATTTCTGTGCTAAAAAAGATGTAATACCTCATAATGCTTGCTCTTTTCTAGGTATCCCATTGTTTTCCCTCGTGAGAAGTGTGCTGGAGATCTAGGAGAGGAACCTGGAGTTCGGTCCTATGGTCTGAGGCCAGCAGATGAGCGATATGATGTGTACTGCTATATAGAAGGGCTGAAAGGTACAAAAAGCACTATTTTGGATTGGCAAGCTTTTTGATGTTGTACCACAGCTACTTAGTAAAGACGATAAAAATGTTTTCACAATCTGTCCTTCATATCTGCAACACAGGGGATGTTTTCCATGTGGGATCTGCCGAGGGTTTCACCTACACCGAGGCTGTCTCTAGCTGTGGAGAGCAGAACGCTGTACTCGCCTCCACCGGAGAGCTCTATGCAGCCTGGAAAATGGGGTTCGACAAGTGCCGTGCTGGTTGGCTAATGGATCATAGTGTCCGTTATCCCATCAACAACCCACGGACTGAGTGTGGCGCAGGGAAATTAGGAGTGCACACAGTGTATGCTCACCTCAACCAGACAGTCTACCCTGATCTTAATGCCAGATTTGATGCATACTGTTTCAGAGGTAGAACATTAACTTAATGTTAATACTTAATATGCTTGTTCTGAATTTACACATGAATTTATCACTCATTTTCATTTCTCACTGCTTAATTCCTACAGGGGACATTTTACTTATTGCAAATGAAACTGGACTGAACATCACAGATATTCAGGAAGCTCTTCTAAACCTGACATCAGTTACTGATTTGTTGCGACCTGGTAAGCTGAACAAATTATTTTGGCTCGTCTGACATTTCTTTTTTATTCTCCAAGTTCCTCACACATTTTCTTTGTGTATCTTTTAGCTGTTCCCTCCATCGCCACTCCCATCCCTGTGGAGACGTCCGGCTCAGGTTCAGGCTCAACAGACTTTGACTTAGGGTCTGCAGTCGATAGAGCCCCTGAAGGTCACTCTGGAGACATGTCTGGCTCTGGAGATGGGTCTGGTTCTGGAGACCAGGTTATCTCTGGGGATCTATCTGGCTCTGGAGATGTGACTGGTTCTGGAGACCAGGTTATCTCTGGGGATCTATCTGGCTCTGGAGATGTGTCTGGTTCTGGAGACCAGGTTATCACAGGTGGTCTTTCTGGCTCTGGAGATCTGTCTGGTTCTGGAGAACAGATTATTACTGGAGACCTGTCTGGTTCTGGAGACCAGGTTATCACGGGAGATCTATCTGGCTCTGGAGATCTGTCTGGTTCTGGAGACCAGGTTATCATAGGTGGTCTTTCTGGCTCTGGAGATCTGTCTGGTTCTGGAGAACAAATTATCACTGGAGACCTGTCTGGTTCTGGAGACCAGGTTATCACGGGAGATCTATCTGGCTCTGGAGATCTGTCTGGTTCTGG
>JAUYWH010000018.1:2096009-2122831 GCA_034779795.1 Ctenopoma multispine
AGACCAGGTTATCACAGGAGGTCTATCTGGCTCTGGAGACCTATCTGGTTCTAGAGACCTGTCTGGTTATGAACACTGGCTTATCTCTGGAGAGCTGTCTGGCTCTGGAGAGCTGTCTGGTTCTGGAGAGCTGTCTGGTTCTGGAGACCTGGCTGGCAGTGCAATCATTGAGTCAGGTATGAGTGGAGAAGGAGATGCCATCACTGTTATTTTTTCAGCGATGGACAGCACAGACTCTAGAGATGGCTCTGCTTCAGGAGGACTTCAAGAAGCAGTAGAGGGAAGTGCAGAAATTCTGATCTTCCCTCCATCTGAAGCCGGTTCTGGGGTGTTTAGTGGTAGTGGGGAACTGTCTGGATCTGGCACTGAATCTGGGTCCAGCTTTGCGGAGAGTGGCTCTCCCATGGAAAGCTCTGCAGAAAGTGGACAATTTTCTGGCATCACCAGTCTGGAGTTTTCTGGGTTCAGTGGTTTCCCATCAGGATTCTCCTCTGGAAGTGCCAGTGGAGAGTCCGGAGAGCTTTCAGGAAGTGGAAATGCTCAGATTGTGCTGCTAGATGATGAACTGATTGATGCATCCACTCCCATTACCCTCAAGGAGTATGAGCTTGGTGGAGGCCAACTGTTGTTCAGTGGCTCTGGAGACATTTCAGGATCTGGGATTCTCAGTGCTGATCATAGCGGCTCAGCTGCTGGAAGTGGCTCAGGATTCTTCTCAGGTGTGACCTTTGTGGGATCAGGGTTCACTGACCTTACGGTGTCATCTTCTGGAGAACAGGAGGCCTCTGGGTTTTTACTTTACAGCTCTGGACATGGAAGTGGTGGACACTTGTCTGGATTTGGAAGCTCAGGTTTCATCTCTGGATCAGGAGTGTCTGGATCGGGAATGTCTGGATCTGAGTATTCTACAAGTGGTGAAGAAGGCAGTGTAAAGTTCTTGAATTGGGATTTAATGACTAAGGTATCGG
This sequence comes from Ctenopoma multispine, assembly GCA_034779795.1. Classification (NCBI taxonomy): domain Eukaryota; kingdom Metazoa; phylum Chordata; class Actinopteri; order Anabantiformes; family Anabantidae; genus Ctenopoma; species Ctenopoma multispine. The sequence continues at coordinate 2,096,978 of JAUYWH010000018.1, forward strand.
AAGACCCTGCACTGCATATGGAGCTTGGACAAGGGTCAGTGGAGTACAGTGGAGCTGGAAGCAGTAGTGGCAGTGGCTTCTACTCCGGCAGCGGAGACGACCATTCCTCCACAACCAGCAGTATTTCTACAGAACCAGAACCTCCCTTTGAGGACCTACCACAGGTGGTGCTGCCCTCTCCGTCCAGTGAATGGGCATTTACAGAGGGCACAACAGGACCAGAGGCGGCCCTCAGTGTTGCTGAACTGGCACAGACGTCTGGTGATGTCTACGTCGCCCAATTCTCTGTGCTCGCTCCTGCAGGACTGGCTGCTCCTCCAACTGTTGCCACACCAGCCTCTGCAAGGACACCAGGCATTGTTGAAAAAGCTGATTCAGTAGAAGGTAGGCCAGCCTGTTCTTTAGTCTTAAAAAAGTGTTTGGATCATTTTTGACTGCAGATTCATCAAAATGAAGACATAAGCCTTTTTTATTAGGGGGAGGTATAGATGTATTTTTTAAATTTTGATGAGAACAGATCAACAACTACAGAAGACCTTGTATTAAAGGCATTTAGGACTTTTATCAAATGAACAGAACATGCTGTGGTTGTGATTGTACGTAAAGTAAACGCATCTTAGAACTGAATTCAAATAATGTGTAGCAGAAAAATGTGTTCATTCATAGAGGGAATCACATTTTTTTTTTCTAGGTGCTGTTAATCCGTGTGAACCCAATCCATGTGGTGCTGCTTCATGCACAGTAGAGGATGGCGTTGCTCTCTGCCATGGTAAGTCCTAAACGCTTGACATTTCTTTTGCTCTTTTCCACGTTTTGTCTGAGAACTGCTGAATCCAATAATGTGATGATGGTTTTGTTTAACAGACTTTTCTTGTAACATTTCTCTGTATGTCTTTGTTGTTGAACAGTTTGCATGCTTTATATTGTTGGTCTTCTTCCTGTTTATTAATAAGCTTGTCATCTGAAGTTATACTGTATTTTTAGATAAACACATTCAACTGATTCACTGTTCATGAATCAGTCTCACCAAAAATCTTGTTTTTTTCTCCCTGCTGTTCTGTCCTGATGTGTTCTGTGTCATAATTTTGCTATGTTCTGTGTTTTGTCGTTTGATTTCCTTTTTTCATTTTGTCTGTGTCTGGCTATGGGCCCCTGTGTTCGTGCAGATTTGAATGTCACGATGTTTGTCAAATTTGTATCAGCTCTGGTATGAAGTTAAAGCACCTCTGTGTCACACGTGTTTACTGCAACTGTCTACAGCCTGTATGTTGTTTTTGGTCTGCTGTGCCAGGACGCCGCCTCCGCTCTGCCGAATGCATGCGAAACCCAGGGTAACATGTTTGTTTTCTGCCATCGCATAGCTGCTCTCTTTCAGTCTGAGATTAAATACTGACCTTCTCCTGCAACTGAATACAGATTGAAACATAAACTTACTGCAAACATTATGACTAATAGGTGTTGCCTTTGAAAAATAAACAAGGTTTGGTAAATGTTTCACAATACACAACATCATCATTTATTGATAACCTAGAAAACTGAAACTATAATTTAGCAAAAACAAAGGAACACAGAGGATTATTCAGTGTGCAGTGAGTCCAATCTGTCTGAAGTTGCAGCAGCTGCAGCATTATTAACTAACTCCTCAGTTCTGAGGTGTGATAATCTTGCTATCACAGCTTCACCCTCCTCACCTTGATCTCAGCTCCCATCCTCCCCACCCCTCGCTCAAACAGTAGTGTCACCCGCCCCCTATTTTGCAGACGTAGATGTGTGCCATTCCAACCCTTGTGCCAATGGAGCCACCTGCGTGGAGAGTGCAGACTCTTACAAATGCTTATGCCTGCCCAGCTACGGAGGGAAACACTGTGAGATCGGTACGAGATCCGCTTCAGCTAATAATACTAACAACAGACTCTCAAAAACAACTGAAGAGAGACAGAGATGCTAAACATCACCGGCTAAACAACTACAACCAAGCACATCTGCAGTCTTAAGAGTCTTACCACGTGATGTGCACATTTTCTGGGTGTTACAGCAAAGTTCGTAAGTTTTAAGTGAAGTGAAAATTCAGAACATTAAACAAATGGAAATGAAAATGCTGAGAGAGGCACAGACTGCTGTAGGACTGTTCTTTATGTCATTTGCCTGAACCGACCCTCTAAATAGGTGGAGCAAGACAATGAAGCCTTTACAGTAAGAAAAAGCACTGGAAATTCACAATCATTACTGTAGGGTAGGGCTCTTCCAGCAGAAATGAAGTGTTGTGTGTATTTTTCCATTCTGTATTAGGATGTTTGGTACTGTACGTCAGGATGAAAAAGGCCGTTCACTGATAGTCTTGTGCTGGACGCCGGATCAACTGAAGGCCCCACAGTGGGAAACTTTATTCCTCACTAACTCACAGGACAAGCAGTGAATATTAAATGCTTAAATACTACATGGGTTGGGATCGATATCAAACACTGTATCAGAAAGAGTGAAAAGATTCGGTGTTTTACGTCTCCAACCCATTTGTAGCTCATGTTAATTTCATCTCTATCTTAAAAGAAACAAAATGACCTTTTCTTCACAATGTTGACTCTTTGTGGTGTTGTGGCTGCAGATGAGCAGCATTGTGAGGACGGTTGGACTAAGTTTCAGGGGAACTGCTACCAGCACTTCTCTGACAGGAAGATGTGGCTGGAAGCGGAGCAGCACTGCCGGGACATGAACGCCCACCTGGTCAGCGTCATCACTCCGGAGGAACAAGATTTTGTCAACTGTGAGTTCATAATGTGATGTCTGTGGATATGGGGACAGAGAGGGAATGAAAAAATAAAGTCCTCTCAACACTTGTTTCCTTTCACAGCACACGCACAAGACTATCAGTGGATTGGCCTGAATGACAGGACAGTAGCAAATGACTTCCGTTGGACAGATGGGACTCCTCTGGTGAGCTGTTCATTTAGCTTTAGACGGAGCAGAGCATGGTGTGGGTTGGTAGTTCCTAACTTTCTGTTAGATCCGGACATTTTCATTTTGCTGTCAAAGCCTCTTTTGGCCTGGACTGATTGAACAGCACTAGCAGCAGTGCAGAGATAATTGCTACCATAAGCTTTTAAAAGAGGCTCACCCTTCATTCATTCAATTATCCAGAGATAATTATTTCTGCTTGAACAGTAAGTTCTCATTCTTGTTTATTGTACTTTTGTAACAACGATTACCTGAAGCACTGGACAGTGTGGCCAAGCATGGCAGGAAGAGGGACTTTAAGACTCATGCTAGAACGAGCTTCATGCAGATTGTAGCTTTAACTGCATTTTTTATATCCTCATGTTCTTCAGCAATTCGAGAACTGGAGGCCGAACCAGCCAGATAACTACTTCAACTCCGGTGAAGACTGTGTGGTGATGATCTGGCACGAGAATGGCCAATGGAACGATGTTCCCTGCACCTACCACCTTCCGTATACCTGCAAGAAAGGCCCAGGTAACTTTGGTTGAGACCTAATATGTGCTTGTGGTCAAATCTGTATCAAAAACACAAGGTGGCAGACACACAGTCATGACATACACTATATGATTTCTTTTGTTAATGTGTTACATACAATTATTAACATATTCAGCAGACATGGAGATGTGTTTCTTTTCACCTGATGAATTTAAGTCCAACCCTCCATTTTTAACTCTGGTTCAGAGACTAGCAGGAAGTGCACTAGTTTACTTATTTGCAACAATGATCACTTCATTGTCAGAAGTTGTTAACTGGCTCATCATGGTTCAGTAACGTGACCTGTGGCCCCTGCTTGTGTCCTCAGTGTCTTGTGGAGCCCCGCCAGAGGTGGAGAATGCCTACATCTTCGGAAACAGGAGGGAGGAGTACCCCGTCCACTCAATCATCCGGTATCAGTGCAACCCAGGATTTAGACAGCGCTACCCACCTGTGGTTCGCTGTAAAGCAGATGGACAGTGGGAGAAACCTCTGGTGGAGTGTACTAATGGTAAGTACAGTCTTTAAGGAAATCTGACACGGCAGGGACAAGGGGGTTATTTTCTAACAAAAACTCATGCCAGTTTTGTTTCTCTCTCCCATCAGTGAAAACCAGAAAAAGAATACAACAGAGGATCAGCAGGAGTCCAGCGGCCAGCAGCAAGATTCACTGAGAAGGAGAAATAGGAATTATTTTAAAAGAACATTTATTCCACAAATATCAATTTCCATCCTGGTGAAGATGTTTCGAGGGGTTAAATTATTGAAAGGACCAGATAAAGTGTGCCACGTCGTGGTAATGTGAGTTCGCCTGCTCTATCCCCTGCTCCTGATAATATATTTTAATTCTATATAATAATTTTATTGCTCTGAGTTTATTTTCATTGTGTGTTGTGTAAAATTATTTTATTTGGTGAAATCATTGCTGGAATACTTTGTTCTGTATGAGTTTGAAATTCACAGGCAGCAGCAGCATCTGTCTGGTTCTGCTTTAGCTCTGTTTCACACACATGGATGTTGGTGGAAATAATCCGAGTTCCCCTTTGGTTTCCGGCCTACCAGGGCCTCCCAGGCCAGGCTAGCTGATCCCCTCTGTCCAGTTCTGGTACTGATTCTGTTATCTCACCCTATAAAACTACAAGACAGTAACAAGTAGACGACGACACCAATCAAGTGGTAATTCTATGTATTTCATATCCAACATCAAGGTAAACACCATTATGCTTGAAACTATATCACATTTTATTATGGGTGCATTCAGTTTTTGGATTGTTGTTGATTTCCTAACTCTGGACATCATATCTGATCAAAATGACCTCTGCGCATGGACAGACAGAAGAAAAGGACGTTAAGTAGACATTATTTAAATGAAAGCTGTAAAGTGAAAGCAAACAAATCCAAGTATGGTGTACGTAAGTCCTGTAAGTGGTTTAAAGCAGAGACTTTGGTAAATGTGAATAAACATTTTATTTATCGAGTTCACACAGTGACTGAGTCTCTGCTGGACTGAGCCAGCGACTGATTTACTACAGGAGATTCTGTACTGTTGTATGAAACTACAGCAGCATTGGCAACATGTCTTATTCATGTTCAGTCTGTACAGGAGTACGTGTTTATGATCCCACAGTTTTTCCTCTGTTTTCTCTCTGTTAGTCTTTGTGGAGTAAGGACCTGTCATCTGTTTCATGTTGGTAACCTCAGAGGACGTCACCTTTCTGTAAACTTTACAGTGCGAACCTGCCTGTTGCTGTTTCCTTCCAACTTTGACTGCTGTCATTTATGCACTTGTTTCATGTCATCATTGCTGTATCTGGGGGCTGTGCCTCCTCCAAATACACCGTCACCCGCTGCATATAAATTAACCAAAAGAGGAGAATTCATCTTCCAATCTGTACAATCAAATGTCCAATTGCTGTAAATAGTCCCCAACAAAAGCACTAGTTTCTCCTGCTTAGGTAATGTTTGATAGGCTCTACAGTGGCCATCTGTGCTTTTGGGAAATTCCTGATCCTTTGAATCCATTTTTAAACACGCTTGGAGAATCTGAGCTGGACAGTCATGATGCACAGAGCTGAGGTGTTTTTACAGGTGTTGCCCTTTAAATGCATATACAACCGTTAAATTGAGAAGCAATACAGCAGAAAAAAATTGTGATGTGTGAATTCAGATACTGAGTCTTTGCATTGGAAAGATGAAAAAACACAGATATTAAACAGATAAAGATCCTCGATGTTGTTGTTTCTGTCTTGTTTAATGTAGATTGGTGATGCAGAATGAACCCCGAACTGAACGTTTGTACTATAGAAATGCAGCATGAACACTTTGGTTCTTCTGTACAGCTCCCTCGTCTGATCACATAGCACATTTAACCTAAAGATCTTAACTCTACATGTGTGAAACGCACATAATTAACAAACTGCAGAGGTCAGTCAGTCCTTAGTCATTCCAGGAAGGTCACCGCCCAGTTATTCCAGGTACAGACAACAACCGCGCCTTTTGCCTCGGTCTCAGTCAGGTCAGTGTTTCTGTGGCAGCAGCTGAGGTAAATAGGAAACAGCACTGACTCACAGGAATAATACAGTTACGGTACATTTCTGTTTGCCCAACAGGGTGGGTTACACGTGGTGTCAGCGTTGCCTTGTAGCTGAATAGAGGCCTTTTTAGGATCCTGTGCACCACACCCATCACACCCACCACACACACACATCCAGGCATCCTAATGAATCGCCCCTCTCTCTGCTCTGAGGATATTTTGCACTTAACATAAATACTTAACATACTTTCTGTTTATTGAATGTAAAAAATGTAAAGGTTTATTTCTGCAGTGAATCCATTTAAATAGACTTACAGTGAGCTCAGGCTTTATCATTAGCTGCACTTAAAAGTTTTAATTTAAAGCCGTATTGTTTGGAACAAAATCACCTTTCAACAAATTCTGATCATTTGTGGTTTGATCCAGTGGAAATAAGTTAAAGACCACTAGATGTCATCATATCTGAGGTTTAATTAAAATCCTGATCTGTGGTGACACACATCAGCGTGACTGTTTCCCTGTGTATCATCTTATTAAGGCAGGATTATCACACGTGATAAAGTGAAGATAGATCTGCACACCGATAAATGAGTAGATTGAGATTTCTTGCCTTCTTAATTCAGTGGATCTGTTTTTGATTATTCTGACATATTCATGTCGGTGATGCTTCGTGTGCACATTATGATTTGTTTGGAAGACTAATCAAATATGATATAGTATAATATATATTTAGAAAACTGCTTAATGAAGTGAACATTACTATTATGACCCGTCTTCACCTTCTTACTTAGAGGGTATACGCAGTATATTAATAGCTATATTTCAGGATATCGTAGTACTAGGATGAAAAATAGAATTTATTCAGGATCCTACTCGTTAAAAAGCAGCTCGTCTGCCGTGACATTGTTCCACAATGCCGTGACCCGGATTCGAACCGGGGTTGCTGCGGCCACAACGCAGAGTACTAACCACTATACGATCACGGCGAGCTACGACGAGCCGACGGACGAGGAGGGTGAGAAGGCGGTGTGTTGAACGGGGGGAGAGAGTCGCCGGGTCTGCGTCGGATCCGACGCGTCACCGCCCGGGCTCGTGTGGTCCGCGCTGCGCGTCACGCACACAGCCGCTGTCGGTAGTTGTCGGTAACATTGTAGCGAAGCGTAGATTAACTCCGTGGTGGCAGACACGCCCCCCACGTGTGCGTGTTCACCAGCTCTTCTCTGATTGGCTGCTTTCGCTGCGGCGGCTTCCTGTTTTGTAACTCATCCAACGTGGACGTTACCAAACACCAGTTTGTGCGTAAAGACGAAAAAACCACCGTTAAGGTAGAGTTCTGCTTCGTTATGTGGGTGAAATGTGAGCACGCAGCTCTTAGACTTTGTTAGAATGTTGTGTCGTTGTAGTAAAACCGTGTTTACAATCATGTTTTAGTCGGTTTTGTGTGTGTAACAAGTGCAGACATGACTGAAAATGTAAAAATTATTCAAAGCTTCAGGAGTTCTGTGAAATGTTCTTTTTTTTAATGTTCGCTCGCATTATATTGTGAAATAGTTTTAACGCCCTTTGTTTAAGCCCTTTAAGTTCAGCGTCCGTGCTGCAGCTCCTCTGAAAAAACTCTTTACCAAACTGTTTTCAGGGTTTCATCATGGCTCACACCTGCATTCACTGGTTCCGCAAGGGACTCAGGTTGCACGACAACCCAGCACTGATCGCCGCTCTGAGAGACTGTAAGGAGCTCTACCCCGTGTTTATCCTGGACCCTTACCTCCACAACAAGACCTGTGTGGGCCTCAACCGCTGGAGGTTCCTCGTCGGAGCCCTGAAAGACCTGGACCACAGCCTCAGGAAGCTCAACTCCAGGTAGAGACACAGGGACAACTTTCAGAAACACTGAATGTTGACAGGTTAGAGAACAGTTCCACACACATTGGTGAGTATAGTGTCATATTGTGGAGGGTTTCTCTCCTGCAGGCTGTTTGTCGTGAGAGGCAAACCAGAGGACGTGTTCCCCGAGCTGTTCAACAAGTGGAAAATAACAAGGCTGACGTATGAATACGACACAGAACCCTACAGCCTGAGCCGGGACCAAAGAGTGTCCACGCTGGCCAAAGAGCACGATGTCCAAGTGGTCTACAAAATCTCTCACACGCTTTATGATATGGACAGGTAGAAATCATGCCGAACAGTCTCCCAGGAGTTTGACGAGAGATTAAATATTTATTTATTATCTGTCGTCACAGGATAATTGAGGAAAACAATGGGAAGACTCCTCTTACTTTTAAAAGTCTGCAGGCCATAGCTAACCGTCTCGGCCCCCCTAAGAGACCGATTCCTGCTCCAACCGTGGAGGAGATGGAAGGTAGGTCAAATACTAGATTGTGAAATAAACACTGAAACCAGTCCAGCGCTCATTTATTGACATGCATCGTCCCTGGCCCAGGTGTGAAGACCCCTTGTTCAGAAAAGCATGAGAAGACATACGGGGTCCCTACGCTGGAGGAGCTCAGCCACGACACCACAGCTCTCACGGAGGAGCTGTTCCCAGGGGGAGAACAGGAGGCTCTGAGGAGACTAGATGAACACATGAAACGAACGGTATTTCAGTTTCTGACTCGACAACACATGGGACATAAAAGGTACATAAATCAACGTACAAACCAACAGCTCATTGATCTAACTCATGTTTCTTACATTTCAGGGATGGGTGTGTAGCTTCGAGAAGCCCCAAACTTCTCCCAACTCTTTGAGCCCCAGCACCACCGTTCTCAGCCCGTACGTCACGTTCGGCTGCCTGTCTGCTCGCACGTTCTGGTGGAGGCTGGCGGACGTGTACCACGAGGTGAGTGTCGCCTCGCAGTGGAGTTATTGTTGGCACGTGAACAACTAATGGTTCATGCTGGTATTGGAAGATAAATTCATACATTTTAGTGGCAGTGAAACTAAGTAGTTTGTTGATCTAAGCTGTTCATACGAGCCAGGGCAGAAGTATATTAAAGCTCGACTGTTGTATCTGCGTGTTCTGCAGAAGAAGCACTCACACCCTCCGGTTTCCCTGCACGGGCAGCTACTGTGGAGAGAGTTCTTCTACACAGCTAGTGTGGGTATCCCAAACTTTAACAAGATGGAGGGCAACCCTAAGTGCACTCAGGTGGACTGGGACACAAACGCTGAACATCTGGCTGCGTGGAGAGAGGTACTGAGATTTGAATCCGTGCATAAAAACAAGTCACACTGTTAATGACACACTTCTCATAATGAAACAGTCACGTCGTCGTCGCCGTGTGTTTTTCCTCAAGGCTCGGACCGGTTTCCCTTTCATTGATGCCATCATGACTCAGCTGAGACGGGAGGGCTGGATCCACCACCTCGCCAGACATGCCGTCGCGTGTTTCCTCACCAGGGGAGACCTGTGGATCAGCTGGGAGGAAGGGCAGAAGGTGTGGAAATCTAATTCGTGGTTAACATGGATGTTAATACATTTCTTTAAACAGCGTCATTGAATATTACAACACACCAAAGTCTCTGTTCCAACCGTCTGCAGTCGTGTTGCATTTTGAGTAACATACAGCAGGTGGCGGGTTTTATCAAGGACGTTTAATGCATAGAATTAAAAGAAATCAGTGGTTCTAATGTTTTCGGTTCATAGAGGTTATAGCGGTAAATGTTAGCTCACTTTTTTACCTTCTCTTCTCTGCTTCTGAAGGTGTTTGAGGATCTGCTGTTGGATGGCGACTGGGCTCTGAATGCTGGGAACTGGCAGTGGCTCTCAGCGAGTACCTTCTTCCACCAGTTCTTCAGGGTCTACTCCCCTGTCGCCTTCGGCAAGAAGACAGACAAACATGGAGACTACATCAAGTAGGAACATAGACGTACTGAGCTCAGGTGATCACAACATGTGCATGTACTACAGTAAGTGTGATTAACCCCCCCTCCTCTACTGTCTCTGTGCAGAAAGTACCTTCCTCTTCTAAAGAAGTTCCCAGCAGAGTATATCTATGAGCCTTGGAAAGCTCCACGCAGTGTCCAGCAGGCAGCAGGGTGCATTGTGGGAAAAGACTACCCACACCCTATTGTACAGCATGAGGTGGTCAGCAAAAAAAACGTCCAGAGAATGAAGCTGGCGTATGCCAAGAGATCGCCAGAGCCTGCTGAATCGCCAAGCAAGTCACCCAGCAAGAAACAAGGTACTGCATGAAACGTGTACTTCTAAGAGCTGTACTCTGTCACCTTTCTGCTTTTCTACTGCAGCTACGTGCTTTCAGTAAATCCAGATTTCTCCTTATGTTTTGTTCCCAGGTGTAAAGCGTAAAGCTCCATCTGTCATTGACATGCTGATGAAAAGAGAAAGAAAAAACTAAGGTTTGCACAAAATGAAAGCAAGTAAAGACTTTTTGTATCATCTAAGACGTTTTATTACCACACGGATTAAGTGAAAATGCAGGTTTTGATGTTCTTCCAGCATGAAGGTAAAGCTAAAGTGGTTCAGTCTCACTGACAGTTTACTGCACCCTTCAGTAGATACCATCTAATATTTCTAATGCTTTATCTATTTAAATGTTTAGAACTGGTGAGGTGTAGGTTGGATTAGGTTTGGTTAAAGCTAAACTTGATGGATGTTTATTTTAAGATGATTAAGTTAAAATGTGTAACGATGAATATTGTAGTTTTCAGAAAGGCCTTTTTATTTTTTATTGTTGCTGAAGTGGAAAAATGCCTTACTGTACACTGCATACGTTTACTCAGCTTTTTGCACCCAAATAAAATAAAAACTATGAACCATCCCTCACTGTTGCCATGAGAGGTCACTGTAATTCCACCTGCAGACAATCTGTCACATTTGTGTTCATGTATGTCATATATTATTAAGTAGACCATGAAATGAATAGTTCTCTATTTTTTCTACTTAGTTTTGGCCAATTCATTAATACATCTGTCAGCAGAAAAAAGTTTTTATGAGCAATTTATTTCAACTTTTTTTTATAGAATTTTTTCTAAAAACACAAACGGTCAAATTGATCTAATGCATCATAGTGACCATCAGCTCGTGTCCCCTTTACCTATGGTATAAACGTGGGGCAACACGCTGCATCAACACAGACTGTATATGGTGATCAGCTGAAGACCGTGCAGGGCTGCATAAAGGGAAGATGTGTGTGTGGGACGCGCACAGCTGTCCCTGGGGGTCAAGTCGTCTCCTGTTTCAGCTTCTTGGAGCTGAGGCTGGTGTGAATATCCAGAGGATGATGTCACAGCAGAGGGGCCAGACGGCCGTACAAAGCCAAGCTCAGTTTCCACAGAGACCTGTCAAACATCAAAACAGTCTGCTATCCAGCAGTACGTGTGTGGGGGGGGGATCACTGGGCCACTCTGCCAATAAAGTCTCACGACAGAGCCTCAAAGCACATCAGACCCCAACAGGACTGAACTTGCTTGGTTGACTACAGAGGTGTTTGCTGCTTTGTCGAGCTGGTTAGTGATCTGGAAGTCGGTCGACAGTAAATGTGTGATTTTGATTCTATAAACGTTATTTACCTCACTTTGAGAATATTTATTGATTAAAATCAGAATTACAACTAAAACTGCTTCTACCCCCGTTTGCCCACCGGTGTGCCCCTCTCCCTGCCCGTCTGTGTCGACACCTCACCAATCAAACCATCTTGGATCTGGCTGCTGTAGAATCCCAGTTGGATTAGAACAGCGTGTTCCCGTGCAGCTGGTGTTTCATGTGGCCTTAATCGTGGTGATTTATCTCAGTTTATTTGCTGCACAGGCAGCAACATCAAACAGTTGATTTCCATTTTTGCATTACAACTTTATTAGTTTCAAGAATAGGACTAGATGCAGCCAGCATGTAATAAAGCAAGGAGGCTTTATGTTTTCACCTTTGAGACTAATAACAGGGCAAAGTTCACGAAGAACATCATCCGTAAGGTATATTTTTCATTAACTGATAATTCAGGATAAATAGATGTGTTCTCAGGCAGTAGCGGGGTTCATTGACTAAAAGTGGGTCGGCTCAAGTTTCCGTCACCGTTTTCTCATAATACCATCAGACATCCCCGTTTTACACGTTCTCATTTCAGCTTCCGTGTCAGCCGAGCTCCCTCATTAAAACACAAAGATATCTCACCTGGTGAGAAGTTACAGACAGCACCTGTTCGTGACAAACATGCTGCAACTGTTTAATTACGCGGAAAAATGAAGCCGCAATGACATTCATTTTGTCTGACACAGTGCGTCAGGTGATCTGTGACGACCGGCTGCACAACAAAACGGGTGGTGAGGTTTTTTCAAACAATACAACTTTGTCTCATAGTTGTGTGAGAAAGTTTGAGGGAAAAGTGGTAGTTTTGATTGAAAGGTTCATGGTCACACACTGAAAGGTCACTATTTATTGGACAGCCATCGAGCTGGTAAATAAATACCACGGGGAAACTGAAGAGCTGACAGTTGTCCAACCTGCTTCATACCTTTTGGTCTATCCCTGTCTCCGCTCGCACACACACACACACACACACACACACACACACACCACACAACAATCAGTCCTGTAGACCTGAGCTCATCCATTACCACTGTGGTTCTAATGACTGATCATAACAATTTTACATTTGCCCCGCGCTGACCTCCTCCTGTTTCTGATGGGGAATCATTATGTTAGCAAAAGTCAGATAATGGCGTAAACAAAACCAGACGTAGTGAGCATCAGGATTTGTTTGGAAAAGGGCCACAAGATGACGTGGAGAACAAAAATAGAGAGAAGAAAGCTTCGTGTAAGCGGGCGTCTGTGAGCCTAGTTAATATCTAAAGAGACTAATTTTCATTTGATTCTATTTTTATGAGCAGAGACGTACGTCTCTATGATTTTTACTTTTACCAAACAACATAACTAGATTTTTTTTTTTTTCATGTGCAGTAGCTTCAGAAAGTTTTGTTCTGGGTTCTTGGTTTGGAAATGTGTCATTTATAAACTAGTTAGAACCATTATTCAGAAAGTTTTAGAAGCTTCTTTGTCAAAAATCAGTCGACTCTCGTTGAGTTCCTTAAGTTTCCAACACCTGGATTTACAGTTTCACCTTTTCACCTTAGAGACCAGGATCCTGTTCCTGATCGTGTCCAATCGTTTGAGGAAGCACATTTCACCACTACAGAGGCCACTGTGCTCCTGGAAACACTCAAACCTAGAAATGATTTTACAGGGGTCTTCGTTGTTTCATTTTTGTTCTAACATGTAGTGTAAGTGGTGGAACCTTTTATACAGACAGACTCCAAACACATTCTACATACATCTCAATAAAAATTCTGCTAGAAGAGACGTACTCGAGAGAGAGTCTGGCAGAGAGGCATCTGAGTCTGCCCCAGTGAGGAGTCTTGGTGGTAGGTGGTGGGTGTGTTCAAGATGAGCTGGAAGTACAGTGAGGAAAAGTGAGGTCTTTGTTTTCTCATTTTGAAAAAAGAGTTTTATCCATTTAAAATGACAAGAAAAACACAGTAAGGTTAAGAGAGACGACTGTATATTCACTGTTGTTGGGAAATCCCTCTTCAACCATCACACGGTTTACCCACATATGCTGTCAAACAGCTTAACAGACCCCCGGCCTGTGTAGTGTTTCCACACCCTGTTGTGCTTTAATCTGTCTCTGTACACACCCCCTCCAGGACATCCAGACCATGCTGAGGCAACGGCATTTTCCAGCCCCTCCATGGGGGACTGGCAGCCGCAACAAGCACAGCAGCTCGTACATGCCCATCATTGTGTATGTGCATATTTGTGTTGGGTATGTTGTACGGGAATTGCTCATGGACTCTATTTTGAAATGCAGCATTACATCCATATAATACATTTTGGGATGTTCCCATGTTGTGAGGTCTGTCATCAACTTCATAAGAATATTTACATGTTGACATTTTGTTTGCAATTTTCTCTTCCTATCAAACTGAAGCTCCACTTTTAATCTGAAAGTCGTAAAGTTGAGCCAGTTTATCACCTCCCTGGCAAGAAAAGTGGAAAGTGTGGAGTTGGAGACGATGATGAATGGATGGAACAAAAAAATCAAAATAGCTGAACAGAAGGCACACAGGCATGTGTAACATGACGAGGGTGTATGGTAGAGTGATAATTCAGATTGATTTCTTTGAACTTGCTCAGAAAGCCGTTAATCATAAAGTGCCACTTGCAAAGAGCTCAAAGAGTTTGTTTACCATGCAAAGGGTGACGAATAAAACGCTTGTTGAAGGACCATGAACATATAGTGTTCCATGTAACTACGAGCATCTCACATGTGTGTGTGTGTGTGTGTCTGTGCATGCTGGTGTGAAGATAAGAGCCCATAGCTGTTTGGCACTCAGTGGGATCTGTCTATATAAGGCCGTTCTATTCCTATTGCGTTTCCTCTGGGGATCTGATGCAATTGTCACAGGACAATGCCGGGGAACTAGGAACACCTCACCAACTTATAATATACTGTAATTACTGACACATGCTTTTATCAATTGATAAAGGCAGAGTTTTGCTCGTACTCTGTCTTGATGTCCACTTTGGTGAACAGAAACCACCGCAGCGCTACACTTTTATATTTGGAACCTTGTGTGACTGGAAGAACGCACTGCTCAGTGTAATGAACTTGGAAAGTGAAGGCGTCATCCTCCTGATTGACAGGCTCATATGAAACTTTACTACAGCACACAGATAACAGGTCTGGGGAGGAGAGCAGTCAACGGCCGGCCACTCATGTGGTCCCTCTTTTCTCTTAGCTCGTGCAGTTCGTTGGTACCAGATAGTTTTTTTTAATCCTCTCCTCCTGTTTAGGAAACTACCAAACCTGGGACGACCATTTATTTGCCATGGAATCATTTCTTCGTCAAAGGAATGTTTCTGTTGTTTATTTTCAGACCTTTCACCGCATGACCATGACCATAACATTTTCTTTTACAAAATTGTCCAAAGATAAGTTTTGGAAAGTGTGATGTGCTCATGTGCCTATTTGCAGGCCAACTATAAATAGTGCAGCAGCCTACGCATGCTCCTGGTTGATTGGACACAGCACAGCCCTTCAGTCAGTGCTGGGTATCCGTCAAAGGAGGGAAAGAAAGTTGTGAATGGTGAGTTATGTGTATAAAACAGCTAATGAATCATTTTTTCATGCTGAAACTTAAGTTACAACTGCTCGTCTTTTCACTCTCTGTTCTCCCTTTCAGCACCTGTTAATCTCCCAGGAAACCAAAAATAAGACAGAACACAAACTTTCTTTTAACCTGGAGAACTTATTTAGACCTTTATCTGGTGGGAAATGGGTTCACGGAGGACAACAACACGCTCCTTTTCTGGGAATGGAAGGTCCATCAATGGGGAAGATATCAACGGGAGCAGCCGGCCTGGTGGCTGCAGCTACCTTTCTAACGTGAGACCAGAAAACAGGTACAGGCTCCTGAAAGTGCTGTTCCACTGTTTATAGCATGAACACTTAACCTGGCCTGGACGTGCGTGACGTGTTATTTCTCCGTTTGTTGCCATGGTCACCAGAGTTTAAATAAAACTATACTGATTGAGAACAGCATCTCAGTTATGAAGCTATGCAGTTCTCAGTTATGGCCCCATTTCACATGGAGCAAAACACAGTGGAAAGACTTCTTCGTGTAACACGATGTGTTGACAGCCGCGTCCAAATCAAAAGGTTCCTTTGAGATAATGCAACATGACCAGCAAGTTGCATAAGCGCAGAGATTAGATTATTAATAATTTGTGTGTTATCACTGCAGCATGATTCTTCTGTAGACATCCTTCTAAAAGTACCAGATAAATATAAAATGAATGTTACCAGGTAAATTACAGGTATTTTGTTGTATTTGCTGAAGGTCAGATTTGAATTCTATGGACATTTTAAAGGACGATATATGTGTAAGCCAAAGGAAGATTATTTAGAAGTGTGACTGTCTTCAGGATTAGTGCCTTGTTTTGTTTTGTTAAGTATCATGTCTTCAAGTGTAATGGTATCTTTGAACTGTGCAGTGAGCCAACACTGACATGGACATGGATCAACTGCCTGTAATATAGCAAAGAACTATGATAATAATCGTATAATATTCATGCAAGCTCTAAACAATTGATGTTAATGTATGTGAGTCACAGTTCTTCTACATTTACGTGTAATTTAATGGTTTAATATTTGTGAATCATTATAATTATAGTGTCGCATGCACTGATGGGACCTCTCGAAGGGATTATCAAACAGTTATTCATATTGGACTGCAGGAGATCCCACCCAGGATGATGGTTATTTATATCTCCACAAATAAGTTCTCCACATAGGCTCTGCCTTCAGTTTAAAGTTTTTCCTATTTTCATTCCTACAACCACATAAATAGTTCAGAACACAACAACAACAACAATATTCCAATAGATATGTAATGATGTGAAAATCTCAGACACAACATCCTGACTCACCTGCTCCTCTGTCTTGTGCAGGAGCACGCTCTGCAGCGTAATCGCACAGTTAACCGAAGAAACTCAGCCCTCGTTTGAAACAACCCTGAAGTCAAAAGCCGTATCGGAGAACTGCAATGTCAAGTTCTCATGTGTGGTTACAGGTGAGCACCTCTTCAGGAATCTTCTGGCAGGTTCAGTCACAGCTTGTGATTGTGATTGAATGTGGCCTTAATCCACATTTACATCTTTGCTCTCTTTTTTTTTCAGGACATCCCACCCCTCAGATCATTTGGTATAAGGACGACATGCAGTTAGACAGATACTGCGGATTACCTAAATATGAAATATTCTGCAATGGGCAAACCCATTCCCTGCACATTTACAAGTACGTATGTTTGGATTATGACGTCTGACTGTACCTGCTGTACCACAATACTATCAAGATCACCACTGTATTAGCTTGTATATAAAGATACTGATATCACTACGCACTTTGATGGAGGCAACACCAACCCTGAGCAGAGTTTGGCAGTAGCAGTTTACAGTATTTCTGTTTTGGTCTTTGCAGCTGTACTGGGGAGGATGCAGCTATATACCAGGCCTCAGCCAGCAACAGTAAAGGTATTGTGTCCTGCTCTGGGGTTCTGGAAGTGGGAGAAATGAACGAGTTTAAGATCCATCAGCGTTATTTTGGCAAGATCAAACAAAAAGCTGAGCACAGACGCAGGGAAGCAGAAGGTAAAGAAAACCTGGAGCCACTGCGAACCATCAGCCCAGAGAGGACACAGAGGAAGCGCCGCTCCACAATGGAGGACTTTCTCAGCATGCCCAGCTCTATGGAGGACGAGGGCAATGAGGAGAGCAACCAGAATGTGGCTGTAGAGACTGAGACCAGGCTGCAGGAAGCCGCTGTAGATGATGTTGAAGAAAAGCTGCTCCCGACCACAAATGGGGTGACGTCTGCTGCAACTAATGGAGTTGTAAATGACAATGGAAACAAGGGCGGGGTATATATACATGACTCTGCTCAGAAGGTTTTCACTGCACATCAACCAAAAACTCCTTCTGTAAAGAAGAAAATTAAGATTTCCAGCAGTGCAAAAGTGGCAAAAGCAGATACACTGGGAGAAAGGGCGTCTGAGGAGCAAAGTATGAAAGAAGGGAACTCAACCTCTGTAGCTCTTACCTGCACAGAGTCAGCACTGTCTAAAGGGAAGTCAGAAGGGGTTATGGAAGTAGAGAACATTGCTAGTGCATCAGTTGTGGGGTCCAGCTCCAGAACGAGGACAAAACAACCCCAGAAATCAACAACAGAGCAAGCAACTCCCAGGAAAAGGCCTTCTAAGGAGGAGAATGTATGTGCTGCTCCTCCAGCAGTATCTCCTGCTGCTCTCGCATCTACAAGATGTACTGTGTCAGGAAGTGAAGGAAAACAAGCTGCAACGTATGAGAAGAGAGTTGGACACAAAGTTACAGAAGAACATTTGGCAATTAGGAACCATGGTCCTTATAGTAACAGGCCGCAACCAAAGTCATCAACTCTCCCGACCACATTACAGGAGGATGTTATTAAAACTGAAGATGCTGCAGTTATGGGTGTTGATGAGAAGCCAGATTCTTCCACTGGTGGATCATTATTACACTTTGAGTCAGCAGAGACGCCATATGAAAGCAGGACTGCTGTACCTCAGCGTCCGTGTGAACAGGCAGGAGATCAGCTGTCTCAGAAGGAAATAAGCCAGAAAAATGTGTCTGTGTCTTGGCCAGCCCGGCCGAGTGAGGTGAGTGAGTCTTTTCGCATGAGCTCATGAGTGCTTTGTGCTGCCAACACAGGTCTCATCAGTAACACATGCATCCTGGAGCTATTTATAGTATTTACAAGTATGCCCTGCTGTGTGACAAGAATTAAATGAGGCACATGTTGAAAGTTGCAGCAGTTGTACTGTATCTTCATGCATTTGATGTTAAATATTCAAATGTTTGAACTCAAGATATATATGTGGAAATGAAATGTGACACGTGGAATAAGAGGAGCCCCTCTAAATTAAACTGTTCTCTTAATATTTTTTAAAGTTTGTATATTGTGCCTTGATAGTATCGTGCCGGGAGTTAGACACGATGAAACTAGAGCCGGGACGTGATTAGCTTAGCTTAGCACAAAGAGGCAATAGTTAACCACATATCATGTGTTAATTAGTGAGCTTAAAAAGTGCTGGAATATTTTGGTACCTGTTTACCCCGGTTTCCAGTTTGTATTTAATAGACACATGTCAACCTTCTCGTCTGCTCTCTTGACTTGCTACACAGCTGTTATGGGCGTTTGCCGTTCAGTTGTGAATAAATATTGCGTCCTGCTTATGCAACCATCCTCACCTGCTGCGTGGCTGAACACTGATGCCACTGAGAGCTGGGACCAAACACTGCATGCCTGAAGCACCACTTAAGATTACTGGCATTCCTTTTTGGACACACTTCAATGTAAAATAGCAACACTGGATGCGAATGGGCCTTTTCATGCAGAAAGGAGCAGGCGCGTATGTGTTCATCTGTTCTGATAGTTTGTATGGTTTGAAATAGGAAGTCATTTCTTTCTGATGCACAGTACAGGTAAAGTGAACGACCCTTGAGCTGCACTGTGGCTTATCACATCCATGATAGAACGACATGTGACACGTGGGGGACTGTGTGAACTTAGAAATGGGTTCAGGTCAGACGCAGACCTCATGGGGATTTAACACTCATCAAGCATGCCTACGTGGCACAGAATAGCAGTCGCAACAGAGCAGTGGACGTTCTTTCACTATGTGCTACAACTGGACAAGTCTACAAGTCTGGAGGAAGATTAATTCACATATGTCAAAAGCAAAAAAATCCTTTTTGATTTAGCATCTTTAGATTTGTTTACAGGTTTCACTTTAAACCTTCAAAAGGTAATAGTGTTAGTGTTGGTATTCAAGCTTTTGAAGCTTATTCATTGACAGGTGAATTTGTCCAACATTTCCACTGAAGCACACGTCTTGGTACAATCACTTTTCATTTTCCTCTATGATCTTTTCTTTGTTTGTTGCTGGTTGCACTGTTGCTGTTTTTAAAATTGCATGTGTTTATCCATGTCCTGCATACCCAGGGATAAGGGATCAAGTATTTACAGCATGGAAAACCTCTGGTTTTATTATGTCCCAAGTTTGCACAGGCCCAGACAAAGATGAACAAGAATGATGCACCTGTCAGCCTTGAGCTTCCATACGACTGGCGTATGATGGACGCGCAACAACCACAAAAGACTCCATCGGCAAGCGACATCACAACAGATGACACAGAGACCTTGAAGACCAGCGGTCTTCAAGTTCCCATTGACAAAACGACACAGGATACATGGCATTATACCAGGGGATCAAGTGAAAGCTATACAGTCCTTTTTACAGACCTGCAGAAGTCACCCCTCGAAAGCCCCGATGGTGGTGAGAACACCCGAGGGTGTAATGTTTCGTCCACTGCCCTGAACACTCAAGTTGATACAGCTGTAAAATCTGTTGATGGGACAGAAATACAAGTTGATGAGAAGCTGGAGAGTATAGAGGTAGGTAGACTGTTAGTGCAGGATGACAGAGTGGTCCCAAATGAAAAGACAGTGGAGATGGAGACTGAAAGCCCTGCTCTAAAAAACATGGAACTAAATAAGGAGAAAGGAGCTGAAACGTGTGAGCCGATATCAGGGATGGCAGAGGAAAGTAGTTCAGGATTACAGGATGTAAAACCTGCTATGCTACATTTAACCGACAACCTGGAAAACACAAATAAATTGGAGCAAATTATAGACTTCAAAGAAATCTCTAAACCTGTATCAAAAGTCATATCTATCGCTGAACTTCTGAGAGCACAGTTAAAAGCTCTAGACTCCACACTAGGAAATTCAGTCCCCATCGTACCGATCCAAGCTGACTTTATGCAAGAACCTTCTACAACAAGTGCAGTCACATGTCAGGAATTAAAGGAGGATGAAAGGAAATGTGACCCAGAAGTGAAGAAGTCGGCGCCTGACAGGAAAATGGAGGCAATGACTGATGACGCTCCTCCACGTATGGAGATTTATCATCTGCTAAATACAGGCTCGAGGACAGAACAAGTTCAGACACAAGGTGCACCTTCTTTGCCTGTTCAGGGTTTACAAGAACTAAGCGGGATCTCTACTGTATCTGTCCCAGAGGTCACAGGACGTCATAGCTGTGACACAAAATATAGTAAAAATGTTATTTATATTTGCAAAGAAGCTGAAGAATCAACTCCGGTTCCCCTGATAGATTATCCTGTTGTTTCACTCACTGAGATGGAAAAGGTTGGACTTGACGTTCACCCTTTAACTTCTAAGGATGAACTAACTGTCAGTCCTACAAAGCCCAGCAGGCACACATTAAATATTGTTCTGGAGCATGTCAAGGACAAACCTGTTCAACTGAAAGACGTAGAACTTCAACAGTTGATGCCAGAAATTAAACTCAACGGTGAAACTGAAAGGGTGGTTCCTGAAATGAATTCCACAGATCAGCACAAAGAGGAAGAACACAATGCAAACAGCAGCTCAGTGAGTGGACAAAAGCTTCCCACCAAAAGTGTAAAAGACAGTCCCCAACTTCTTCAGCAGGACAGCTCTATGGTCGACGAATTTTCGACTAATCCAACTCCTGAGGCTAGTCCATCATTAATGAGAAGAAACTGTGCTTCTCCTATTCCTTCTGCTACTCCACAAGAGCTGGCCTCTGGGGCCCGCCGCAAAATCGCAATACCCAAGGCCAAACCTGAGGAGGCCACAGAAGTCACATCACCAGCTGAAACCCAGACTCAGAAAACCCCGAGCAGCAAGCTCTCCACAAGTCCTGTGAGGCTCTCTACATCTCCAGGCTCGTCTCGACGGTCACCTCTGCTTCAGCCGCCTGGCGAGCGAACCTCTCCCGTGGAAAGACGTTCTCCACTCTCCAGCAGGAGGAAGACAGCGCTGGTGACTCAGGCACCAAACCAGCAGCTCACAGAGGAGGTACACACCCCACAAACTGAAGGGAAACCTGCTGAGAAGAACAAGCATGATCCGTTCAAAGGTAAAACAGCATCATGACACACCTGCATGTTTTTCATTACAACCAACTCCAGAAAACCACAAATGACACACAAGTGTTAATGTTTGTAGAGTCACTGGTGTGTATTTTGCACAGGGTAGGAGTATAGCTAGGCCAACATGGGATTTTTGCAGCAATCAGAGTGATCATGGTGCTGGTTCAGTGGCTGTGTTTAGTCGCTTGCAGACTCATTTGCAGAGAGAATTACAAACTCTTTTCAGACTCATTTAAAACCAAATTAAACCAAATTTAGCGTGATGGGTGTAAAAAGTAAAAACAAACAAACTGGTGAATATGTAGAACACTGAGCAAACATGTCTCACACTAAAATCACTCCAGCGTGTTGTTGGTTGATTGTCCCATACATCTCTTCAGACTATCACAACATACTAAATCAAATGATTTGTTTAAGTATGAATTAAACATGAACTTTGCCTGTGAAGAATTTGTTTTAATCTGATCTTCGTGTTATCACAGGTGTATATTGTGTTATGTTATATATTAAGAACTATTAGTATGTAGTCAGGATGTAGGCACGGCGTTGCAGCGAATAATGGCGGCTTCATCACGCAGCTCTTTCTTTGTAGCACGCATACACAGTATATCAGACTGAAGCAAGCAGAGCTGTTGTTAGAACATAGAGCAGTGTGTGTGTGTGTCTTCACCTGTGTTGTGTGTCCCTCCCTCCAGCACCTCAGGTGATTCGTAAGATCAGGAGCGAAACCTTTGCAGACACCCTGGGACACTTGAAAGTGTGGTGCCAGTTCTTTAATGTCCTCAGTGACTCTACAGTCAAATGGTACAAAAATGAAGAGGAGATTGCTCAAATGAAGAGAGAGTAAGTTCTCGGAGTGACTCTACCCACAGTATCACTATAAACTGAATATCTGGTAACTTAAGGTAACAAGTGATGATATTGAATTTAACTGTTATTCCTTTAAGGTTTAAATGAAAACATATTATATTATAAAAACACTATTTTGTTTCTCTTCCAGTGCAGGGGATGAAACTCAGGTCAATCTTGCCATTGTTCAAGCATCGTGCAAAGACTCTGGAGTCTACAGATGCTCAATCACAAACGAGCATGGGACAGACTCAACGGACTTACTGCTCAGCACAGAGAGTATGTACTCTTTTTCCTTTCAGCACATTTTTGTAGGGTTTCTTTGCCTTGCTTGTCTGTGGCACGTCTCATTCTCGTTTCTCCCTCTCAGTCTTAGCAGCAATGTCCCTACGTGAGGACCTCTGTGGTAAGATAAGATAGTGAAGGTTCTGATTACTTTTTCTTGCACCGGCCCGACATGCTCCTCTCGCTGACATCATTCTACTCTTTTGCATGTCCTTATCATACAGTTGGAGAAGAAATCGAAATGACACCTCTGATATTTACCAAGGGCGTGGCTGATTCTGGTGTCTGGGGCAACAGATTATTTGGCCGCATAATGATGCAGGAATCTCATATTGGCGATGGCTGTTCTCATAAAGTGTGGAGGGTGAAAGTCATCTATGGCCTGGAGCCCGTGTTTGAGTCTGGTAACACGTGCATCATCAAAGTACGCAACCCTATCACCTATGGAGGCAAAGGGGAAAGCTGCCTTATAGACAGGAACCTCGAACTCATCAAACAGGTTTGTAGGAAAGATTTGGTTTAGTAATATATTCCTATGTTTTCAATTTAAATACGTCACTCAACTAACAAATCCAGCATTCGAAGAGACATTCCTGCCACCCACATAGGATTACTGTGGCACTAATCAAACAAAGATTCAATGAATGTATTTGAGTAGGCGGAGCTTATCTTTATTGGCTGTTCTGCTTGCAGGAATGTAAAATTCAGAACTTGGCTCGAGAATACTGCAAAATCTTCTCTGCAGAAGCAAGAGTAATTGAAAACTTTGGGCCTTGTCTTGAGTGAGTGAAACCAGTTCATCAAAAATCCTTCTATTGTACATGGATGATTAAAGTGACCTTTAAAGTCATATACACTACGAATCATGACAATCTTTGTTACACAGGGTGATTCCAGTTTACTTGATGTACAGACCAGCAAACACCGTCCCCTACGCCACAGTAGAGGCTGATTTGACCGGAGTCTATCAGAAGTACTCGTCCCTGGATCACACAGGGAGAATAGACGTGAGGACGGGCTCTGGGGTGGAGCAGAAATGCTGCGCTCTGCAGCACTGGATCTTTCAGTGGACCAATGGGAATCTGCTGCTCACTCGGCTAGAAGGTAGGCAGAGAAGGCACCTGAATTTAGCGTAAGTGTGAAGCTCAGAGTTCACATTTACAGAGCTTGGGATGAAATAATTGGTTGATAGATTACATACCTCATTTAAAAAAGATAAATACTTATATAATATGATATATAAAGAGTGTTTTGATACTGAACTACTTTACTTTCTTAAGCTTTATGCAAATACTGACGTGAGCGACGAGTATTACAAAGACTTTGTGATTTGATACCATTTGTGTGTGCATATGTATGCTGTGTTGGGGGGTCTATGTAACAATGCACATATCTGTTGCAGCTGGATGCGTCACCACAAGAGCAGAACACAACAGAAAAATAAAGTAATTTCCTGCTGTTATTTTGCAGGTGTTGACACTAAGATCACCAATGTTGGAATTTCAGTCAAATCGACTGGGTCAGTAAATTTGTCTTGTGTCATTTCACTCAATCATACCATAAAAAGCTAATTTTACAGGTAATTTACATTTATACTGATCACGACTGTAACATTTGGTTTTGTTGTGTGTTGCTGCAGGCATCAGGGTCTTTCTGTTGAAGGGAATCCCAAAGTTTTTGAGCAGTTTGTCGCCCAGCACCAGTGTAACTACTTTTGTGGTCTGCTCGGCCTGAGGTCGCTAAAGGTCATGGACTCTTTATCAACGCCAGTCAAACCTAAGGCCTCCAGGAGCCCATTACTTCAACGAAAGATGGCTGCTGGCTCCTCCAGCCCTCAGGCTGGCCGCAAAGCTGCTGGCAGCCCCAGAGTGCCCAGGAAGGCTGAGCAGGAAGGCAGAAAGACCCCCACTAAACAAAAAGCTGCTGATGCTCCCAAAAATACTTAAGATGGTGTAAAATGAGCATCTCTTAACGAGACATAAAAGATCACAGAAAAGTTTCCAGGAGGAAATAAAGCCCTTCAGGGAAAGCGATGAATAAATAATATAACTTATCTATTTAATTTTAACAGCCACCATTCCTCGTCATGATCACTTATTGTGGATTGATGCCCTCATATGTTCCCTTTTTGTGTTCAGATCCTAGGGCTAAAGCTTTTGTGTTATAAGAAGAACTGTAGTGGCTTTCCTGGGTTTGTAATTTATCAATCTACATATGTGCCACAGGTCTCAGATTGTGGATGCCAGTCTCCCGTCAGTGTGTTTGCACTACACAAAACACTTTGGGGCTGAAGTGTCCTAATATGTTGCCTACTGTATGTGTCATTTTAAGTGTAAGAGCACAAAATATTTTCCTTTTGTAGTGACCCTTGTTAAAAACCATGGTTTAACAGCACGTTCTACAGGCTGGGAGTAAAAAAAACTATTTTTTTCAGGAACGTATTAAGCCAAATGTAGCTTCACGCGACACTGTTGTACAGTGGCTATTGGTGCTGTGCTTTTGTATCATAACCTGTCATGTTTACGTGCAGTTCTGCGTTGCACTGCATTTTGAGAAACTGCACCGCTGAATGCAACTGGCTGTAAAATAAAAGATATATTCCACCTTTAAAGAAGCGTGTGAAAGTGCATGACAGGCTTTTTGAATTCAGTGTTATTCCTAACAGAGGTTAGAATATTGTGGAGTGGGCTGAGTAATGAAAGTCATCTCTCTCAGTCTATCTGACATCAGCTCTCACTCATTATCAAATATATCGCCTGGAAAGATAAATAACCAAGAGTTATCTCAGCGGCTCTTATCATCTGAGAGGACTCACATTTCTTTCCGTCATCACACTGACATGCACCTGCTATTTATGGCACGACTGTTATGAAAATGCTAGCCACATATGGGCTGATTCTTTCAGGCAACGTTTTTACCTATATTTTTTCAGATTTTTTTAATAAAGATGTAAAAATATAAAAGCACACTTAGCAACAATTAATTCAACAACAAAAACAGTATCACAACACACAGTCTGCACTATGAAAACACATTATAACAAAAAAAATGTAAGATTAGAAATTAGAGTTACATACATTACATAATATTATTTATATTATAATATTATATTTATTTTATTTTAATTCTATTTTTTATTCAAATTTTTTGTACTCTTCTTTTTATAGTCTTGTTGTATACCTTTTCT
>JAUYWH010000018.1:2123310-2137735 GCA_034779795.1 Ctenopoma multispine
TTATCTTATCTTATCTTATCTTATCTTATCTTATCTTATCTTATCTTATCTTATCTTATCTTATCTTATCTTATATTACAACGCAGGAGTCAAAATAGTTAGAAATTAATATAAATCAGTATCATATACAGTCGTAATGCTAACATGCTAATGTTCAGAAGGTAACATCTACGGCACTTTCCTTTTCATTTACAGTTTTTCATATTTGCTAATTAGCACTTAATACTGTACAAAGCAAAGCACAGAGTGTTTTGGATTAGTTTTGCAGTTTTATCACAAAAATCCATCAGAACGTGATTTTAACAGTTTTAATACGTTTTTTGGACTAATTATGATGCTTGATGAAAAGCGATAGAATTACTGATGTGATTCTGCTTCATCATGAGCGAGATATGTGTGAATGTTGTAGTAATTTGTCCATCATCTCACTGTTGGACCTCATCTTTTTGTTTAGGTCACAAAAGTCAGCACTGAAAGGTCTCTGAGATTCTGCTTGGTTAATAGAGCTACCACTTGGGGGGCAAATCTGATTCCTTCACTGAAATTAGAGAATGAAGTGTTGCTCGCAACCAGTGTGTGTTTACGGGGTGAAAGGCTAAGTTCATCATGGTAATCATTTGTGATTTCCAGTCATTAGTGACTCATCATTTATGTCAACATGGGCCTCATGCAAAAGTGTGAACACACCGGGAAGCTAAATGTGCACTTCACACACACGCACAAAAAAAGGACTTAGTGTCACTTTTGATGTAGGCCAGCAGCATGAGAGTGTTAGACACAGGACAACGGGAAGCCAAACACTCATGTGTGAAGCTTTTAATGGACAGTACACATTTCCTACACGCTACTACTACGTTACACAGGCTTTATACACCGCACAGTGTTTGCAGTAGGATAAAAACAGAAGGTTTGTCTGGAAAAGTTTGAACTCTCTTTCTCAGTTCTTGTATCAGTTTTTCTGTTATGGCGTATGGCACACATCACATGATGTTCTCTTTTACAGGCTACAGCATTTACACATTTATAACCATTAACGTCCACAGACATTTATTCCTCTGGGAAAAAGAAAAAACGAGTACATAACCATTAATGGCAAAAAGTTGGTTTCTCATCAACTCATAGTTCCGTGTGGTCATTCGTGGGTGGGTGCATGTTTTGTACACCGCACCACAGCAGAAGATGACGCAGAGAGACGGGATGTGGTGTGACTGAGGTGCGACAGCAACACGGAGAACACTTGGCCTCTTGTGAAGCAAGACGCTTCTGCCACCTACTGTCAGTTGGATCACCGTGCCATTGATGAGAAGTAGGCGAGTAAAAAGCCTGCTTCCTGCACTGTGAAATAATGAACGTAAGCATTTCTCTGTCAGTGTCTCTTAATACCATTACATTACACTTATGATGGAAATATGGGGACTAGATGAATACCCTAACTAACCCTAACCCGTTGTCAGTATCTTCATCTATTTGTCTAAGAGGAATAATGTCAGACAATTGAGCCATACCTTAATCTGACCGTGCAAGACACGAGAGGACAAAATTATGGGTGAAGCAGGGAAATTATACAGAGGAAAGATGCATTGGCACAGCTCTTGCTGCACTCAGTAGCTCTTACGGGATGCTTTAAAACGCACTGGATCACTCAGAGTAATCTCTGCATTAATACCCATGATAAGACTCAGCAAATGAGAGAATCGTTAGTCTCCAAAAAGAAATCTTTTATGTATATTTAGGTCTAAGTAGTGGCTGTTTCATTTAATGAGCCACAATGTTGAGTTAATGTAAAGTTCTAGCACTGAAAGCCTCGGTCAACATGTAAAAACATGATCCACGCAACAGGTCTTATTTGTATTTCATTTAGACAGAATGAACAGCAGAAATGGATAAAATACAGTCAACAGAAGCGTATGCCATGACATGGAATAATATTTTTACATTTAAAAGGATTAAATCGTTAAATCAAATGGAGAAGAACGAGACAAACAGAAGCAGATGGTGGCAGGTGTGATATCTAAGAGCCACCCTCTCTGTGATTCTGACCTCACAGTCATTGTTGTGCCTGACTGACCTCAATTACCAATGGAGGACTAGGGTGGTTGTGACCATTTAGGCAGAATTTATGAAAAGGATCACACGTCTCTAAATGCCACAGACTAGCTGGCATTTGAAAAAAAGTTTTATCTCCATTCCGCCAAAAGTCGCAGGCTGCCACCGGTGTCGGTGCCATCGCTAAGTTGACTGTCAGTGCTGAGTTAATCTACCGTATCATAGCAGGCTTTTGCTGACTATGGAATAGTGACATTCTGATGCATATCGCACCTCATTTCTTCCCATGGGAGAATTTAAAGGCTAAATCTGAATAAGATCAGCGTTGTGTAAATACTGTATATGCATACGGGATGAGGGTTGTTCAGTTCCCGGTTCCACATAGAAGACGACACAACAGTAAATAATGCTGATAAATGGAGGGGGGGAAGTGCTAATAAAGATGTTTGTGCATAAAGCTCATCACAGCACCTATTGTTGCCGCTGTGCCAGGAGGTATCTGTAAAATCTACAACAAATACCTGGGCTAGCATCTGGAATCTAGACATTCATATTCAGAGCACATTGTGGACGACCTCTTCAGGCTTCAGCGGGCGACTGTGCATTTCACCAAACTGTAGTGCTCCTTGTGGATATGAGAGCTTAAAAAAAGCAAGTCTTTAATATTTACCAGGAGATCAATTGGCATGAGGTCATTGACCTTTGCTCAGAGGAGGGGGGGATGCAGCATCACTACATGAAGCATGGCAACGGCATCTCCCAGTCACAACAGTGATGGTGTACAAACAATTTGAAGTCACATGTGATCCTAAGGTACGTTTCTAGCATGCACGTTAGCATGACATACGCACACGCAGTGTTGCTGACACATCAGGGGAACACAAAACGCAATTCAGAAAAACACACAACAGGTGAAATTAAAATGAACTTTTAAACACTGTTAACAAAAAACACAATTAAGTGTGAGTCGGACAAATGCCAACATAAGACCTGACATTTTAATGATGGTTCAAACACACATGACATACGTGTTGCTAATAAGCTCCACAGGCTGAGTCAACAACAAGAAACGGTTGGTGGGCTTCAGGTGTGCAGCCACTAATTATGTTATCACTTACTCAGTCAAATGCACTTCCTGTAGGAAATTAGATGTGGCCCACGATAAAATGAAGCAGTTAATAATGATCACAATCATGTATTAATTAAGGTTACAGTGGAAAGTAAACTCACCTGCATCCACTTTGTGCACTGTGCTGTTTGCAGAATGAGTTTATTGATGCTTAAAAGTCGCCATTAATATGTCATAAATAATTAATGCAGAGTGATTGTTTTATCCGTGCTTGTTTGGTTTATGATAAAAACTGAGTCACAATAACTGTATCACTGGTAATAAGCGTTTTTTCATGTGACCAACAACAGGTAGTTTTCTCTGGCAGCCTCAGAGTGCTGCTTGTCCTACTCGAGGGTCTCAGGACATCATGTGTTGTTCAGATTGTGAGGCAGCTTGATGAAAATGTCTGGTTTGTAATTTTAGGCTGCGTAAATAAAATGACATTGCTTAACACCATTAGTTACTAGTTGCATTTTGCAGGATTAGATTGTTATAAAAAGCATATGAATAAAATCATTTCGGGGTTAACCTGCCCTCAGTATTTAAGGTGGTTAAAATCAGCTGCACTGATCCCAAACATGCAACACATGAGAACATGAGCGGGGAGAAGTGCAGCTCCACATGCAGCAGTGAAGCTTCGCTGTAGGAAGCAGCAGCAGCAGCAGCAGCTGCGAGTTTCATGTCAGTGCTGCAGCGGAGGAACCCCCCACCCCCGTCCCCCCACCGCCCTGCTCGCCCTCGTATCCCGGACTGACACCTCAACCCAGCAGCCACCGCGCGGGCGGGACTTCCGGTTGAGCGCACCCGGAAGTTTCGGATGCGAGTTTCGCAGCTTGACGGTGCATCCATATGCTCGTTAGTTTAAAAGGTTTTGATGTGATTTAGGAGCTTTTTACTTTCACTCTACGTAGTGGTATTCGCAACGATGTTATCTTTAGATTTTCTCGACGATGTTCGTCGCATGAATAAGCGGCAGGTAGGTACCGGGACGTTAGTTTTACTCTGTGTCTTTGTATTGTAACCGCAGAGCTAACGTTTACTGCCGTTAGCCACCGACCAATTTTTAACGCTGCAGCCGGTCTCTCACTTGTTACCGACCCACGAAGTGAACAGTTTTAAGCTCATGTATATTTCAAGAGGTTTTCTTAAGACTGTAGAAGTAGGAGTGTCAGGAAAAACTATAATCCTGACTTGAGTGTAGCTATGCTAGCTAATTTTAATACAGTGTTAGCTAAAGTCTAGCGCCAGATGTTCTTACCTGTTCCCATCCAGTTAGACATTAAGACATTTAAAATTCTCTGTATTTAAAGCATTACCGGTTTCTTATTGTCCCCCCCCACACACACACACAACAAAAATTGATCCTTAAAGATTGTTAAAAGCACATAAACTTCAAAATGTGTTTATTGCAAATCACACACAAGTGACTTGTAGTGGAAGTCTGGTGCAAAACGAGTTTTAACTTTTTTAACAAGGTACAAAAATATCACAAAGGTCCTAAAAGATGTTTGATGTGAACTTTGTGAGAATATCCTACTGAAATACATTTCATCTAGTCCCCACATTACCAAACAAACAGAAAGCACAGACATGTATCACCAACACAAATGTTTATTACATCAGACATTAGGAAAAGGGATGTTAACCTCACCGCTTTCACATTCGGTGTCTAGTCAGCGAGGCCACACTCAGTTTGATAGACTGAGGAACACACTTTATTTTGAATGTGGGCCATCTCACGTGTTGGACTGAGCAGATATTCTTCAAGTAAAATACAATAAAAGTTTTAATTTGATATTATCATCTAAAGAGAAAACCCCTTTAGTGCACCCCGCACTCAGTTCAGTTGAGCTTTTACCGTGCACACCCTGTGTCATTAATTAAAACATTAAACAGGATCTGTGTATTGGCACCATATGGTAAGAATGAGTACTCAATGGCCAAATGTGCAGCAGTATAAAAGTTTTGGTAATGGGAGTCTTTGTGTAATAATATGCTTATTAGACTGAAACAAGGTTTTAGATTGGTCTAGTCAAAGTCCGGACTTAAATCCGATTGAGATGCTGTGGCATGACCTTAAACAGGCGCTTCGTGCTCGAAAACCCTCTAATGTCACTGAATTACAGGATTTTTCCAAAATCCCTCCACAGCGATGTGCAAGACTCATTAGTAGTTACAGCAAGTGCTTGATTTCAGTTGTTGC
Source organism: Ctenopoma multispine (assembly GCA_034779795.1). NCBI lineage: Eukaryota > Metazoa > Chordata > Actinopteri > Anabantiformes > Anabantidae > Ctenopoma > Ctenopoma multispine. The sequence continues at coordinate 2,128,671 of JAUYWH010000018.1, forward strand.
CACCAAGGGTGGCACTACAAGTTGTTGGGTTTAGGGGGCAATTCGTTCACATAGGACCAGGCAGTTTTGTACAGCTTTTCCCCCTTGATAAATGAAATCATCGTGTATAAACTGCATATTGTATTTACTCAGGTTACCTTTGTGTAATATTAATATTTGTGCACAGTTTTCACAGCACCATACATTGCATCAATATCATTCCACACAACAGGACTATGCTCTTTGTCTTTCGTTTGGATTTATGTCACACTGCAGACCCCGTCTCACCATTTCGTCTCACTGTGTACTTGTATATGGTTTAGATGACGATTATGTTTTTTTGATGTGACTAATTTGAATCACTGTGGTCAATAGGCTTAAAATACTGGCATTGGTATATTATAGGTTTATTAACTGGGGCTGATTGATTTTGAGGCTGAAGAGACATCTCTGCAAAAAACCTCTCAGCTGAATGAAGGAGGATTTATTGCAGGACTGTTGTAGATTTGGATGTATGTTTGTAATAAAGTGCCAACTTCATGCTGATATGTTGAAGTGTTATTAATAGAAATGTGTTTCTTTGCATCTTTTTTGCAGCTATATTACCAGGTGCTGAACTTTGGTATGATTGTTTCCTCTGCGCTGATGATCTGGAAGGGACTGATGGTTGTCACTGGCAGTGAGAGCCCTATAGTTGTTGTTCTCAGGTAAGTTAGTCACATGTTGTGGGGTTTTAATTCGACTTCTGTCTGTCTGGGACAATTTAAATAACTTCCTCTGGGTAGTAAATATTATAGTAAAAAAATTTCATGTCACTGTAGTTTTGTCATTAACATGCTAATACAACAGACATATTGCTTTTTACGTCATAGTGAAAATTTATACTTTAGGTAACAATTGTGCTTTTTAGGTTCATGTTTTACTTATAAGCAGCTGTAAAATATTATTGTGGGTAGAGCTGTCATGAATACCACTTTTTGGGTCTGGAGCTTCTAAACAGATTGCAAACTTAAGCTTTCATTTTACACTCTTCCTGTGTGAGTAAGATTATTTTGTCCACAGTCTCTGGTTGTTTATAACGTAACAGCCTTTAAAAGCACAGGGTTTAATTGGTCATGTAACACCAGCACCCAAAGACAGTGTTTAGGGTAGCAGTCGCTGTTTTGCTTCCACCACACAAACGTGGACAGAGTGGACTTTTGTTGTGTCTCTCAAACTGTCTGTTACCCCATTTCCAGTCATGGTAGTTGTGCCACCGTAGAAAACCAGGGACCAATGGGATAAGTGGCACTTAACTTAGGCCCAAATAGCATATTATTACCTAAGAGTGGGACTGTCCTGTTAAAATGAAAGTGATAAGTGATAGTAAATAACAAGTGATACTGACTCACTCAAATATTGTGTGTCCACCATTTGTTTCAGTGGGAGTATGGAGCCAGCTTTTCACAGAGGAGACCTGCTGTTTCTGACCAATCGGGTAGAGGACCCCATCAGAGTCGGAGAAATTGTTGTCTTCAGGATAGAAGGAAGAGAGATCCCAATAGTACACAGAGTACTGAAGATCCATGAAAAGTAGGAATAAGCATATTATTACTGCTGTGGTTGATAATTAATTTGTACCTTCAGTCTCACTGAATATCACATGTATCAAACCTGAGAATCCCGTTCATAGTATTGATTTGTATTGGAAAGCAATCTAAAAATGCTCAGAGGAGCCAATGTGTCTTCATCCAGACATACTATTGGTTGTCTTAAATCATGCTGATAATTCATCCACAGGGAAAATGGAGACATTAAGTTCTTGACCAAAGGCGACAACAATTCAGTGGATGACAGAGGACTGTACAAGCAGGGCCAACACTGGCTGGAGAAAAAGGATGTGGTGGGACGAGCTAGAGGGTAAGTACTGTGGTCAGATATATCTGTAATTGTACGGATATTTAAATAAAGTATTTCATAATTTAATGTAGATAACTTGACGTTTACTGCTGCGGATAAGAGAAGAGAGCAGTAATATGTTCCTGCAAAACTGGAGGTGACTGACAATCCAGGAGAGTTTAAAAGGTCTAGAAGAGAAGTGTATTACATGTGTGAGTAGAGACATAAAAGCAACATTTGTGGACAGCAATGAAGTTGAATTGCAGCCTACTTGTTTTTTCAGTTGAAGACAAGCTGACATGGTCATGTGCAAAAAGCAGCTGTATGTTATTATATATTGGGGATTACTGGTGACCTTTTACCTTTGCTAGTTAATTTTTACTGAACCGAAGGTCTGACTTAGGCAGCTCATCCTGTTCATCTGCACTTGTCCAGATGTTTGCGATGGACGGGGGAGAACATTGAATCCTTAGGTTTATTGTTGAGCCCTTCAGATGTCTTCTAATTATATTTCATAAGAAATGTTCCTCGTGTAGGGCTGCAGCTAACAAGTTTTTCTCACTTGCTCACTCACTATGAAATATAATAGAATTATGAAAATGTCAGTCGTAACAGTTTACCTGTGATCCCTGCAGTGAAAGTGATTTCATTGGTGCAGGTTCGCTACAACCTGACAACCACAACTTGAACAAAATCCCAACCCTTGAAAAGATGATGATGGCGCTCAGGTCATCTTTATCATGAAGAAAGAATGTGTGAATACAGCTGCAGAGGGTTATAAAGGGGGATGGTCTAGTGACCGGTGTGTCCATTTTTTAATTGATGTGCAGAATAGGCCTAAAACAGAAAATTGATTGATGAGGAGGTTTTATGGCTTTTTTCTGCTGTAGGTTTGATAAGTTACAAGCTGACTTGAATAAAATGCTCTTTTTCATTTTCAGGTTTGTGCCGTATATTGGAATTGTCACCATTCTCATGAACGATTACCCCAAGTTCAAAGTAAGTTTGTCGACTCTGTTGAACCAGTGCAGGTTGATAACTTGTGCTTTAAAGATCCAGTTTAATTCTCTAATACGCTGATTGTCCTGTGTTTCCGTTCTGCAGTATGCTGTCCTCTTCATGCTGGGTCTCTTTGTGTTGGTTCATCGGGAGTGAGACGCCCAGAGTTCAGGACTCGAGAAGACTAAACTACGTCCAGGAAACCTCAGTCATGCCTTTCAAAACAGAATTAAGTTCGACTTTGTCAAACCCAACCGGCTCTTTTGTACCATTTGTTTGAACATTTTGTAGAAATGTGGATAGGGTGTTTACATTTGAAAAATCCAAGCTTTAAAAGTATTTTTGTGAGGGAAACTTGGCTAGGTTTAGTTTGAGGTCGATCTTTATTTGTAATCCTCAGAATGTGAAATAGCATTCTTAAAGATAAATTAAGTCTTGTTACTTTTCCTGTTGAGTCATTGTCTTTAAAAAAAGATTGTGAAGTATTTTATGACAACTGAAAATGAATGATATTAAATATGAAATCTGGTTACCATCCACTATTCATGGTTTGATTTTCTCTTGACTGCAGATCAAATTAGTAAAAGCATACGATTTCTGTGGAACTAGTATCAACATAAAACTCAGAGCTCCCACGTTGTCCTCGTAAATAAGATGATGTAATGTTGGTGTAATGGCTTGTTTCAGAACTCAAAAGTTGAAATTCACCGGAGCAGAGCAAAAGCGAGTGTTTCCTGAGCCCAGGTGTGCCGTGAGCATCGGACCTGGTGCTCTTCTCGTTATTTACAGAATTGCCGCACATTAGTGTTGGCAGTCAAGGTGAATCCTGTGGAGCCTGTCCAACATCAACAAGTCATCACGCAGTGGTATGGATCAACATATACTCCTAATATGGATCCACTGTTAGAACTTTGAGTTTGATTGCAGGCTTTGTTTGACTACAAAGACTTTGACCGTTCCCAGTTACATGGAGCTTTCGCTGCTTTCATTTTTAGCAGTACCTCACAAAAACAGTGGTTGACCTTTATCTCCAGTTGGCATAGTTAGATGAGTAAATGAAAGGCTCTCGCTTGTTTTTAGATCACCTTTTGTTACCGACACAGTGTCAGTTGTGGAATGAACTTGAGTTTTTCCATTTTTGCTTGGCCCTGAGAGGACAAAGCAACACTGATTAACCCTGGGCTATAAACTCAGTGAACAATCTGTAAAATTAAGTTGTTTGGATCCTGAGGTGGAAAAATAAATATTCACCAATCAGCCATAACATAGTGGTTTTAATGAGATATGGCTGTGATCGACATGCTGTCCTCTGTCCACCACAACATTAAAACCACCAGGTGACTGTAATGTTGTTGGTGGATCGGTGTAGTGCTGCAGAAGATCGTGGCTGTCTCTCTTCATCTCATCTGTGAACCCTGTGAGAGTGAACCTGTGATGGACAGCCTTGGACAGTGGACAGTCTTCTGATTAGGCTGACCTTCAGCTGTGAAGCACAGCCGCAATCAGTATTTGCGTGTTAATGGCAAAGGTTATTAAAAGTGCAATATAGAAGCTGCAGCCTTTCCATAAACATGCAACATTAGCACCCTGAAGTGTCAGAGAGGCTCTGAATCAGAAGTGAGAATCAGCAGGTTCTCCTGTCCTCAGAGGATTCATGCTGCATGCTGCAACTGGCCAAATGTCATGTCACGAGGGGCCAGGCCCCGCACCGAGAGCAGAGGCGAGGTGGAGGGACATGGACGGGAAATTACTATATGTTGCTCAAGAGAGAAGCATTAGCTTTCATGGGTTACATGGATCACATACTTCACACCAACAGTACACGGTTCCAAAACACTGTGTCAGTCTTATTGATTTAACATGAACTGTAACAGCATGGTACATTTTATTTATGGTATTTCCCTCATGTATAATGCTGCTCCATGCCCATCCTCTAAAACCTCCACAGAGGTGGTTGGAGCACTAAAAACGTTCTCCACTTGAGTATAACCCTGTAGGTGCACTGCGTAAATATACGTATATGAATAAAACGGTTTGTAAGTGAACCATTTCAAATTTCCTGGGTTCTGCATAAATTCACTTTAATGGTTTAATGGTTGTGTTCAATGTCTGTCATGACTGTTGGTGTTTTATCAGCTTACAAATGTGGAGTTTGTCGTGACATTGGTGAAGATCTGATCACATTTTATGACCAGTTCATTCAGAAAACCAGAATGCTGAAAATAGTTCACTTACTTTCTCTTGCCACTCTAATCAGGTTAATTGGTGACATCCCAGAGAGGCCGAGTCTTTCAGAAGTGAGGGTGGGGTGAGAGGCTCTGCTCTAACTGGATAAATTGTTCAAGAACATAGTGTAAAAACGCAAAAATTCATAACACCACAACAAAGGTTCAGAAAATCTAGAAGAAATCTCTCTATAAAACTGCACGAGACTGAAGACCACTGACTTTTGATGAGTCTTGAATCTTTAGGCCCTCAGGTAGCACTGCAGTAAAACAGACAGATTCTGTTAGATTAAAAATCCACCATGTGAAGAAAAAAAAAACCCATATATAAACAAGGTCCAGAATCACTGCTAATTTCTCTGGGCCATTATGGACACTGCATCATTTGGGTTAAAGAGGAGAGGAACCATCCAGCTCGTCATCAGTGCTAACGGTGCTATACTGACCTGCTGCTGTGAGAAGCTGCTGAACTAAAGTAAGTGGTTGCCAAAGCTTTACATGGTGTTGTCAAAAGAAGAAGTGATGCACCACAGTGGTAAACATCCTCTGACCTGACTCCTCAAATTCAAAATGATCAAATATAAATGAATAAAAAAACATTCTCTCACAATATTGTGCAGTTTTCAATAAAATATAGATTTTCAATTATTTGCAAATCAGCAGCTAGTAACCAACAAAACTATGCAGTATATTTTGAAACACAGAGAAGATGCTTATCAAATTGTGTGTCTGACTTTATTGTTTTTGCAAACATTGTAAAGATGAATCGTGTGGTGCGTAAAAGACGCACAGCCAGACACTGACAAACACTGACAATGAGTCGAGGGACTTTTCACGCACACGCACCGTAAACAGAGCCCACCCCGGCCAGGAGAATATAAAAGCAGGGTGCGTCTCATGAATCCACAGCCAACAGGAGACACTTGGAAATCTGCGCCCTGGAAAACAGCTCGCCACTGCGCGTTGAGATGAAAGGATTTACACTGAATCATTTTTGCCAATGTGGCTTATTTACTTTCCTTGTCTTATTTTCGTTCGTGCCTTGCACCGGTGCTGTCAGTTTCGACTTGACTGAGCTTAGGAATAAAGTTGCAAAAATTAAAGTGAATCCAAGAGGCAATCTTTGGGCTACAGGTAAAAATAAATCATCTTCTAATCTAACTGATCATTGAACAAACGTCCATATTTTCACTGAATGCCACAAAGCTTCATGTATGTTCTACATATACAGCGGATTCACGTTTACATTTCCCACCTTTGGGCATAACTCTGCCCTGTCACTGAACACGGTTTTCTTTCCTCCAGATTTCACCTAATAATAAATTACTGAGATGTTCTCTTTTGATTTTCCAGGACATTTCATGGGTAAGAAGAGCGTGATGGACCCCCCTATGTTGCCTTCAGCTGAGGAGCGGGGCGTTGAAGCGCTGGAAGTCGCCCTTCCCGCAGAGCAGAGCGCTCTTGGAGAGCTTTTCCAAGAGTTTCTGCGGGTTGCGTTACAAGCGCAGCTGGATACGCAGGAGAGCCGCTCCAAGAATCAGGTGAGAACCTTTATGTCCAGACGTGTTTTTCTTATTTGCGCAGAAAAATAACTTCAAATCTCGAGTTTCCTGTTTTAATTTGATGTTGCTGACTCTGTTTCAGGAGGCGGAGGTGCTGATGAAGATTTTAGGGAGCTACATCCAAAGCAGAAAGTGATACAGAAGATGAGAGAGTCTGGCCCGCACGAACACGGATCCGTCGTCATCTGGCCTGCTCGGTTCAAATAAATAAGTTAGACACAGTCTCCTGCTGATCATGATTGTAATTTACTGTAAGTGTCACACTTAGCCTACAGCTCATGTGCCATTTGCAATACAATTTCACAATTTATTTTGCTGAATATATTTCACATTGTCTTGTTGGTTAAAGTTATTTATATTGAATAAAATAATTATTTGCACTACTGTGACTTAGATCTTCGCAGGTAAATTCCTCTCTTAGTGTTTCCTATGAGGAAACATGGATCTCATCATTGTGGCTGCAACACTGGGGCTTATCTAAGTGTTTTTAAAATACCTATAATATGGATAAGAGTGGAGAAAGCAGGACAGCTCTTACTGGAAATACCAGTGCAGACTTACACAGATGAGTCATTGCTCATTTCATTGTGGCCTCACAAAGATCTTAACTGCAGCGCAGTATTAAAACTTTTTTACTGACTTTTCCCACTTCTGTTTTGCTGCACACGGGTTTGCTACATATGGCACAGAGTTTATTTATAGGCCCAACGCTCACCTTCTTGTTCAGAGAGAGCAAGTTATTTTTTCACTTCTGTGCTAAAAGCATGTCAAAAATAACACTTACATAAATACAAATGTAGGCAGCTTATATAAATCACATTGTCTGGCTTCCTGAATGTTTCAACAGGAAATCCATATCATCTTTTGTACTTTTTTTCACCTTTGCATAAATGGATGATCCGTTCTCTCGATCAATGACGGTCAAATGAGGTGGTCCATGCAGCTTCTTTGCCTCAGGCTGATCTGTTGTATTATAAACTGGAAGGCTACAGCTCAATATCTAACCCACATTCGTCTGCTGCTTTGCGTCACTGTTAAGATGTCCGAAGTAGGGAACAGTGGGAGGAAACATGTAATCCACTATAGCAGTGACTGAAATGACACGTTTGTAGTCTGTGGTCTCACAGTTTGTCACTGAAAGGTTAGACAATGGACCATATCCAGCTTTCTTCTATTCCAAACACTGATCTATGATGAGATAAAGACCATGTGGCTCACATTTTATTCATGCTATGTTTTTTGGAGAGACTGGCCGGTCCATCTATACACAGTCAGAGCCCTTGTGGGTTTGTGGTACCTGGGGTATGACGGGGTTTGCTCTGATGTTGTGAACCTTTTTAGACACTGTGCCACACTGGTCTTTCAACACGAGACACATTTTGAACAATCACAAACAGATGCAACATACTTAGTGTATCTTATTTTTCCATTTTTCTCCAGAAAACGATGTTCGGATCATCAGTAGAATAGAAGAGAACAGAATGTCTTTATTGTCCTTGTACACGCGCAACGACTTACAGCTCAAACATTTGAATGATTATCACTGTTAGGCATTTCACTCTGCTCCATGGTAATGTGTTGCTCTTGTTGCCTGAGAAGATATGCTAACAAATTAAGTACGTGAGGAAGAATCAGGAACAAGAATCAGAAAAAAAAAGGAAAGACTGGTTCCGAGAAACTCTGTGAAAAGAGTGATGCCTCTACAGCGAATGCAGAAAAATCAATACCGTAGTTTGGTGGCAGCAGAGAGCGTCCGTGGAGCTGGACTCCAAAGTTGTCCTATTTCTAACTCATAACAGCAAATGCAAAAAAAAGTGTGTCATTATATTAACCAAACAAGCAGGATACAGTTTGCACGCTGCATTATTTTAGTTCCAGAGTCTAAAGGAAAGAAACAGCACATTCTAACCTCTGGTTATTTTGCCAAGTAGCAGCATTAAAAACATTCAACTTTCAGGTGCAGAGAATTGTACATAAGTGGGTCAGTAGGCTAGAAAATTGGGGACAATTGAAGAAAAAAGCCTGTTCAATGGGTACAGGACATTTGAGTCACTTAAGAAAAAGGTTCAATCTTGTATTCAACCTTCAACTTAAAACATTATTGTTCCGTTTGGTGGAAATGTTCTGTTTGAAATGTGCCTCAACCTGTTAGTTGTGGTTTTGTCAACATGAAACATCATCTGGAAATGTAAACATAGTTTATTTTATTAATTTCTGCATGATTCATTAATTACACGTTAATCAGTTGCACAGAGCAGTTCAAAGTGTGTGTGTGTGTGTGTGTGTGTTTGTGTGTGTGTGTGTGTGTATGTGTGTGTGTGTGTGTGTGTGTGTGTGTGTGTGTATGTGTGTGTGTGTGTTTGTGTGTGTGTGTGTGTGTGTGTGTGTGTGTGTGTGTGTGTGTGTGTGTGTTTGTGTGTGT
>JAUYWH010000018.1:2141205-2157800 GCA_034779795.1 Ctenopoma multispine
TGGAAGAAAGAAGTCCAGTTGCCATGACTCAATCCTCAGACAACTTTACCTGGATGACTGAGAATCTTCACAGACTTCATACCTCAGTGTACACATGCAGCACACACACAGAAACACTGCAATATAACAATAAGTTCAGTTAATATCTTTAATACTCTGAGATGTGTAGAATAATACATGACATACTGTCTTCTTTTGTCCTGCAGGCTGCAGCTGGAATCTTGTGCTACATCGGCGCCTACGTATTTATCACATACGACGACTACGACCACTTCTTTGAAGACGTGTACACCCTGGTCCCCGCCGTGATAATCATCGCCGTTGGGACTCTTCTCTTCATCATCGGCTTGATCGGCTGCTGCGCCACAATACGAGAAAGCTCCTGCGGCCTGGCGACTGTGAGTGTCGAGCTGCGGGTTTGAACTGAGACATGCAGAGTGTGTGCTGCTGACACAGAGCGAGATGAGATGAGGGATAGATGTTTGTTTCACTGCACTGTGTCGTCACTTACCTTACTGATGCCTCTCTCCCAACGTGTCTTTGTTGTCATTTCAGTTTGCTGCCATTCTCCTGCTGGTGTTTGTGACAGAGTGTGTGGTGGTGGTGCTGGGCTACATTTACAGGGCAAAGGTAGTCGTTGTCCCATTCACCTTGGACCATCTGAATTATGCGTTTTCTTAGAATTACAGTCTAATGTGTCGCCTGAACAGGGACAGTAACAGCAGCTGTGTTTGTTCCAGGTAGAAGATGAGGTGAATCACTCAATCCAGAAGGTTTACAACGAGTACAACGGCACCAACACTGATGCTCCCAGCCGCGCTATCGACTATGTGCAGCGACAGGTTTGGGGTTTAAAAGCCTCTCTCATGTCTGTTGATTTCCTGTTTCTTAACCTCACACTCACCAGCCTTACTCGTCTCTTCTACCCGTTAGCTTCACTGCTGCGGCATTCACAACTACTCTGACTGGAGGAACACTCGCTGGTTTAAAGAATCCAAGAACAACAGTGTCCCAGTCAGCTGCTGCCAGCCCAACATCAGCAACTGCACCGGCACTCTTGCTCGACCAGCAGATCTCTACCAGGAGGTAAACTCGACATCCTTACGTGTGGAGGCATATCAGTGTGGAGACAATTAACATATCCTCTGTATCCTCTAATGTCAATTATTTTGTGCTTCAGGGCTGTGAAGCTCTAGTTGTGAAGAAGTTAAAGGAGATCATGATGTATGTCATATGGGCTGCGTTAACTTTTGCATCTATACAGGTAAGAGGCACAAAGCATATCACCTGAACAGTTAACTTTAGTCTTTGGTCCGACAGGTCCATCATTAGCAACAAACACTTCCTCTCGAAAGACTATTTTAAAAGCACGTCGCAAATAAAGTCACCACAATATACCATCTAAAGATACCATCTTTAACGTGACTGAACAAAGAAAAAGAACGTACCATCCATTCTGTGTGTGTGAGAAGAAGATGCTTACTGATTTAACGTGGTGTGCTTGGTGTGTGTTAGTATCAAACCAGAAACAGCACCGGATGCAGTTTTGTTAACAGCGTGCATGTTCTGGAGTGTGATGTGATTCTTCTCCGTTCCTCTGCTGCCTGCCTGCAGATGCTGGGCATGCTCTGTGCTTGCGTGGTGCTGTGCAGGAGGAGTCACGACCCGGCGTATGAACTGCTGGTAACGACCAACAGCTACGCGTGAAGGACGCAGCGAAGCACTTAGAAGATCAAACGGGGCGTCACCGGACATGTCCACAGTAGATTACAGCTGTAGTTAGTATAAGCTCGAGCACACCTTGCACAATTCATGATCAAGTAGCGAACACTGACTACGTGGTTTGGGTGGGTGGGGGCCTTCAAAGGGAAACCAGTTATTTATTGATATGATTTTAAGTTACTGTTACTTTAAATGTTCTTTTTTTTCTTACAAACATACAACATACAAAGTTGTATATGGCTAATTGTTGTTGATGTTGATGCATTTTTCTTCGTTGTTGTTTTTTTTTTAATTGTGGTTTGATGAAATGTGAACTTATCCCGAGTGAAGCTGACCAGGAGGAATTTGGAGTTTCGTGGACAGGAGTGTTGTATGGAATGTATTTCCTTCCAGGATACAGTAGTTTGCACTACAGCTGGAGCTATTTTATGGTTATTGAAATACAACTTGTACACTGTTTGCAAGACATTGGTTGGAGCAGACTTTGTGAAAATGGAAGAACCTGTTACCATACAGCAAATCCAGTCTTTTTATTTCAGCTGTTACAAACGTCCAGCATTTAGAGCATAGTTACACTGAAGCTACGTCTTTTTTTGTTGTTTTTTGAGCAGCTCTGCATTTTATCTGTTGACTGGTGGAAAAAATCAAATCTTCACATTTGCAAATATTCAAGTAGTGAATAATGTACAATACTTTCTGTTTTGTCGTGGATGTTCTCTGATGCTGGCTTCACTTATGAGCCACCTGCCAGTAGAAATTGTCCATCAACATTTCAGTCTCCAGTGCTGTTAGTAGTATTATCAGTGTTACCTGACGACTTATGTATCTGTAGATTTATTCTGTTTGATTTGTTAGTTAGAAACCTGCTATTATTTTCCATATTTTGTGACATTGTACACTGTTTGAAGTTCCTAAGTTTACCTCTCGATATTTAGCTAGTGCAGGAAAAAAATACGAAACAAAATTGTGTATAGACTGGAGAACAGGCAGGAGACAAATAAAGGCATACATTTCAACTTGACTCTTTAATTGTCATTTCATCAACATGGTTTTATTGGAAAGTAACTGTATTATCCGTTAAACCATATATACAGATGTAATGACTTGATATTTCATCTGTTAAATATATTTAAACAAATACCTGCATGATCATTTTCCTCAGTTATTTAAACCTAAATCTTGAATTTGATTTCAACAGTAACTGATGTTTTTTTCCTAGAGTTTATAGAAAATGCATTATGACCAAAAGATATTCAAGATCACACATGACAGACCCTCTACCTTAATTTAGATGCAGCATAAGAATAATAACCAGCAACGTGTTGTCACTGTGCAGAGCCGGAACTGGTGCAATAAGAGACCCACACTGATTCTCAAATAAACACACGCGCCTAAAGATTGTCCTGTAGATTGTTGATCATCTGTAATAGCTGCAGTATTTTAAGTAATGGGGACTGAAGAGTAAAGTAATCTCAGGTGTACAACACATGAGGTAGCAGGGTTCAGGCTAATTCACCCTTAATAAATAACAAATGTCTCATAAATTCAGAAATGCTTTTCCACATAAGTATGGTCTCGTGAAGATGTCTCACTCTCTGTCTCTCTCTACCTCTCTGATGCTGTTGGTGGTTCTGAAATGTGACAGCTGCAATATGGAAACAACACACTTATCTAACAAAGAAGAATTAAACAAATGAACCATTTTGAACTTTTATGTTTGCTAATGACAACTGATCTTGGTGTGTGTGTGTGTGTGGGGGGGGTGACAGTTTCCTCTTTGTGATGAGCTTCACTTAATGTGGTCTCACTTACACCCTCTAATGTGATATAGACATTTAAAGCCTTAGAATGGAGAAACCCACATCAGAAAAGAAGAAACCAGTAAAGTGGACACCTGTAAAGAGATCTTATGTCGGACACCTGACAAAGACGTGTGTAAAAATGTAGGTCATTTGTTATATGCTTTTTTTTTTTTTGTTTTGCCACAGTGAATCCTTCAGATTTTGCCCAGGTAGTTTCCTGGCACCAGTCCACTTGCTCCATTCTGCTCCACTATCCACCAACCATCTTCTCCTCGTTCCAACATTTGGACCACGTCCCCTCTGTTCACGGACAGTTCGTCGTCTTCCTGTTAATGTGAACCAGAGGACATGTTTAACTCAGACATTATCTTCTTAACTCCTCTTTAATGCACATGACAGACACGGAAACAAAGAAGTAAAGAGAGGTAAAGTCTCATTCTTCTCTTCTAATAGTTTACCTTTAAAACTGTCAGAAATAGTTTGACAGTGTCATGATTTCGTAAAGAAAACAATAAAGATTATTATTAATATTACTATCCCCTGGGGACCAACTAAGTGATCTATAATTACAGACGCTGACGTAACCCCCTTTAAGTTAACGTACAGTATGAAACGCAACGTTTAACTCATCATTTGATTGGCTAAACTGCCTGTCACTCATCTTACTGGCTGTCTGTTTAAACGGCGAAACGTTACGTTGTCGCCCTCCACTTATGGCTCCTGTGATTGGCTGCTCTTGAGTAACTCAGGGGTTTTTCCAGGTGTCCTCCCCCACTCTCTGAGATGGTATCTTCCAGCTTCTGATTGACTAAGCACACCTGGACCAGGTGACCAGCCGCGCGGAGGGCGGTTTGAAAACAAGCAGCTGAGGGGTCCTCGAGGACCGAGGAACTCCCGGACTAACCGACTCACTAATTGGCCCTCGCGTGTGGAACCAGAGCTCAGAGTTTACTTCCTGTTTGATTCTGAAATCATAACAGCGGGAAACAACCGAACGAGCGCAAAAACGCCTCGGAGCACGTGGAGACACGGTTACGCGCGAGTCCAGCGCCGGACACGGGGATCAAACGAGAGAGGAGAGAGAGAACACGGAGAGGCTGGTGAGGAATCCACGTTTCGCTCTTAGTATAAAGTGACGTGTGTTCAGACTGTTCAGTACCTGTGCGCTGTATTGGTAAAGCACCACGTAGAAGTCATCGTTAGCGGGGAGGAAGACCGGGTCTGCTTCGTGCTGCAGGCCTGGCAGGGGGGCGTATCCTCCATCTGACGTTTCGGCTGGAGCCACAGGGACAGCAGGCAAATGATGAAATTACACTTTGACCTGTCTCATACTTTTGTTGACGCACAGAATGTGAACACTTTTCTGAACATTTTTATGTATTTCTCATGTTTCCTGAAAGGTCAAAGGTTATTCAGGTAAATAATGTGTAGTAAGAGCAGCTTATACCCCACAGTACTGAGCCAAACACATTCATCTATTCACTGTCATTGAAAATGCATAAATCAAACTAACTGTATATGACGGTGGAGTGGGTGGGTGGGTGTGTCGTTGTAGTGCTTACACTCGCCAGCAGGTGCCAGTGCCGGTTGTGAGGCTCGAAGATGGTCAAAGTTGACGTTCAAAGAGCTTCCGTGAAGGGCGTCAGAGCAACTGAGTGATCTAGTTTGAAGCGAGAGATTTACGGTTATATGCAGAAGTTTCCAGAAATATTCTGAGCAGCACATATTTGTCTCCATTTTAAACAACCACTGCTGTCAGGAGGGTGTCACATCCACCCCGCAGGATGCATCCATCCTCCTCTTAACAATCCACACCTCCTCATCATATCTTCTGCTCCTCCTGCAAAAAGAGCCTGGCCGTTGGTGTTCTCCGACGTCTCTCTGTGGTTCAAGCTCTCAAACACTATGGGCTCTGTGAGTGGGAAAGAGAAACCGATCGCTTGAGAAGTGAAGACAAGTATTGTTTCCTGCTTGTGTCTCAATGGAGACAGAGGTTAGATGCAAAACACTTTTTCACACACTTTTTCTCACTTCTCCATTTACGTCGCTAACAATCCGAGCAGCCTCTATAAGCCTAAGTGAAACACCGCTCACCTGGAGGCTGCGTTCCTGTGCCTTTCGTCTCTATGAAACAGTCGTTATCTGTTGTGATGTCACACTCCTCCAGCACCTTCCTCACTTCTTCGTAGAACTGATTTAAAAACAGGAGACAGGCGCATCATGAGACGTGCTATTTGTGTATCATGTTCAGATAAAAGTCTTGAATGGTTCTCTGCTGCCTGTTAGGGGTTTTGCGCTTATGAAACTGAGGCTGAAACCGCAACACAGGTTCACGGTCTTGTGTCGTGTTCAGGAAGACAGAACTGTGGCACTTCCCCCTCATGCACCCGCTGCTACCACCACCAACGACCAGCTGGTGAGGTGTTCAGGGACAGTACAGAGCAGGTCATCTGTGCTTTGAAAGTGCAGTGTTGCAGTTGCGTGATAATGTTGCCAGCGGTGTAGATAATGGATGGATGTTGCATATGAACAGAGAACGTGACGTCACCTCATCATCTTTGACGCACTGCATGGAGAAGTGATTGCAGTGGTCCCACAGAGCACACCTGAGCATGCTGATACGATCTCCCTCCAGCTGCTGGAACACCTGGAAAAAGACGTACGTTATTTTTTTCACATCCCTCACCCTAAGAGGACAGTTTGATCTGGATGAACTGCTGACAGACAGTAACAGTAGAGTGGAGTGAGCTGCTGTGCGGCTGTGGCTTTGTTATGCGTTTAGCTCGTTCACTGCTTGTTTCCTGGCTGGTCAGTAGTAAACGACCATTTTAAGATTTTACAGATGAAGGGGATGTGGTGTGAGGTGTAGTCGGTGTGAAAGAAAAAGCCCCCGTGCACCACTGGAACAGGAGCAACCTTCATCCTACCTCACATGTGCTTTTGTGCGTTTCCTCCCAGTCCCGGCGAATCTCTTCTAGCTGAATAATGTTGTTAAAGTACAGCTTCTCTGTGAGAAAGTAAGTAAACTTCATAGTAAAACACAAAATGCAGGTTACAACAGAGAGAATGTAAATGAAAGTGTTGTGACTCTGGGTCGTACCGGCTTCGTTGGCCGTCTGTCTGCACTGCTTGGCCCTGTGGCGTACCTGATAAAACAAAGACATTATGACACAGGAAGTAACATGCATTTTGTGTTACCAATGTGACAAAGCCCCCCCCCCAAAAAGGAGAAAGTTGTCAGACTCTAATGGCCTGATGCTGAATGACAACCCAGTATTACATGAAATACTTTTTAGCTTGCTTTCTTGACAGATGTCGTATTGCATCGAGTGTCCATCAAACTTGTGGATCATGGGACAGGACTTAAGTTGGGGCAGGATTTTTACCTTTTCTGTGCATCTGGTTGCTGCACTGGGCTTCTCACCCGCGTGTTCGGCCTCATCCGCCTCCTTACGTCTCACTTCATAGTTCTTTTTAGACTGAAAGGAGGAACATGAGGCAACAATGACAGAGCTTCACCAAAGACAGGAAGAGCAGTGTGGTGGTTTCTATTTATAGCAACAATGGCCAGACGGCACACTGTATAAAAGTGAGTTACAAAGACACCAGTGTTTTCTTACCTCCATGGCCTTCTTGAAAAAATAAACCTTCTTCTTGTGAACTTTCTCCATGATGCTTTCAAACTATAAGGAGTTGCAGTTTAATGTTTTAATATATTGTATGTTGGCTCCTTAACCCACTTTAAAGGTCCTCATATCTTCAGCTGACATTTTCAAGTAATAAAAACTGTTGTATTTGTCAGTTGTTAGGCAACATACTGTAAATTGCTCAGTACCTTCTTCCTCTGCTCTTTCTGACGTTCTCTGAATGTCTCAATCTTTTTCACCTCCTCTTTCAGTGTATCAGAGAGCTGGATGTGAAAGTTCCCGATGTTCTCGATTTCTGCAATAAAAAAAAAATTTAAAATTCCAAACTGCAAAATTATTTATTTATAGTATGCGGCACAAAAGCAGCAACATTCAGTGCTGAGCTTGGGTTTGTCCAGAAGGGCGAGCGGCTGGATGAACTCACGTGTTTTTAATTGGTCAAACGATGCTCTCAAGGTGCTGGAAAAACGAAAAACACATTTGAGGTCAGAGGTGATTCAGCGGCCGTCCGTAACTAAAAAATAACCAGCGTCTGTCACACTTATAGAAATGTGTATGTGTGCTTCCTCTAAAAAGAATATGACTAAAAGGAACGTGACTGAGGTTGAGCCAGCAATGTGTCTAAAAGTTGTTTTACACTTCCATACAAACAGCTGTGTGTGCGTGAGTGCGTGTGTGAGTGCGTGCGTGAGTGAGTGCGTGTGTGTGAGTGCGTGTGTGAGTGCGTGTGTGAGTGCGTGTGTGTGAGTGCGTGTGAGTGCGTGTGAGTGCGTGTGTGAGTGCGTGTGTGAGTGCGTGTGTGAGTGCGTGTGTGAGTGCGTGTGTGAGTGCGTGTGTGAGTGCGCGTGTGAGTGCGCGTGAGAGTGTGTGAGTGCGCGTGTGAGTGCGTGTGTGTGAGTGCGCGTGTGAGTGCGCGTGTGAGTGCGTGTGTGAGTGCGTGTGTGTGAGTGCGTGTGTGAGTGTGAGTGCGTGTGCGAGTGCGTGTGTGTGAGTGCGTGTGTGAGTGCGTGTGTGAGTGCGTGTGTGTGCGTGTGAGTGCGTGTGTGAGTGTGGTACTTATATTGACCTCAGTAAGAACATTGAATGAAGTAATGTTATTTACCTGATCTCCGTGTGTCCACCAGGTTTGCGAGCGATCATCACCAGTTCCTTCCCATACTTCTCCTCTGCTTGTGCTCTGTGCATTATGAACACACACAGGCCCAGAATTAGATTTTTAGTGTTATGCACGTTCTTATCCTTACAAAACAGACACGCTGTGCTACCACAGAAGCATCGGTGCACTTATTGGTGCAGTTATTTTTATGCAAGTACGAACTAATACGGTAGTAAAAACAGATCAAAACCGTTATGGTGACTGATGCATTACTTGAACATGAATCTGCTTTTATCAGACTCTCAATAAAGGACCCATCTGTAAGTAGGGAGCTAATTTCAGTTATTGTACAATAATTATTATGAACAACCATTATGTTACTCGTACACACTGTACATGTGTAGGCGGTGAACATTTGAACATGGGTAGTTATAGGTAATAAAATCTGTCTTTAGCTCCTTATGTCTCCTGCAGACTGAGAGATATAAACACGTTTTCTGCAGCCGCACTGAGAGACGTGGCTCCAGTAAACTTGGGTATGACATCAGCTTTCATGTTTCAAGATGGAGTTTTGTGTTGATCAACGCATCGTTTGAGTTGGTTAATAGACGTATAGGTGAACGCTGCAGTCCTATTGTGAGACTGCCATCCTAAAATAAACGCTATCAGAATTTTGTCCCGCAATATCTTTCGGTTGCAGAACCAACAACGTCCATCTGAAGCTGCTGAATGTACCCGGCTTTAGTCTTTTTATTTTTGATACTGTTTATAATTTAATGTGACATCAGTGCAGCAAACATTCAGACAGCTCGTGTCAGTAATGTATAATACAACAGTAAAACATGTTGGAACATGACTTTTGACCGGTAGTGTACATGAGTGTTGGACTGAAGTGTGAGCACATGTGCTTTTAAATTAGGTTTGTCTGCAAATTCAGTTTTTCAGGTAGTTCTGTAAAGATGCTTTCATCCAGGCCTCATATTGTTGAGGATCTTCTAAAACAGTGGTTTTGTTGTTCATCTTATTGTGTCATGTCTTTGATCACACAACCACACAAATTAAATGCTGTGTCTGTTTTTTTTTTGAGTTTTCCAAAATCCCCAAATGAAGTTGTTAGTTTTGGTTTCAGCTACTGAAATTCTGTAAAAACCAAATGTTACCTCATCTTTAAAAGCTCCTCCACATCTTTACACATTTGCTTTCCATCACGCAACCTTTGGATCAAGGCGTCGTAGCCGGCGTGGCACGTGAAGTCGGACCCCTGTGGTTGAGAAGACAGAGAAACATCTTCAGAGAAATTGTGCATTGAGCAGCATTGCTCAATAACTATTGCAACATGTCTTTTCTGAGTCAATTCTGGACTTGTTTGTGGTAAAAAATGCAGAACTAGTACTTAGCAAAAATAGTCGTATGTAACATGGAAACATACTCAGTAGCTACTTCATCAAACATTTTATGTGCAGAGCAGAGATGTTGATCCAGTTACTAGAAGTTAAACGCTGAGGAACTTGTTCTTTTACTTTCTTTACTAATTGAGACACAACCTGCTGTCATTGATTATACATAGAGTGCACGATAGGTTCACCACATACAGTTTACTGCACATTTTGGATGTACTTTATACACCTAAATACTTCTACGTTTCACTTCATTTTTTCTAAACTCCACGATGAATAAATGATGATGTGTTATTATAGGTTAAGACTTTACTGAGAAGCATCATGGACGTTATTCTAAAGTGAGTAGTTTTACTTTTGGTCCTTTAAGTATATTTTGATGTGAAAACCTTTGGACTTAAGTAAAAGTTTAAATGTACAGTGGTCAGTCTGTTTCCATCATTTGGCTTCAGTGTGATGTAAACGCAGACTCACCAAAGAAAACTGGTTACAGATATAAAAGTTAAACCTGTACTTTCCACACAGCAGACGGTTTAAAGCATGCATACGTTTGATTATAGATTCCTTTTACATGTGAGTTCAGATTTAAAACCCTTACGACACCGATGGTCTTTCACTTTGTGACTCTGAACCACAGAAATAGACTCACCCAGAAAGCATCTTTAAACATCAGAGGCGCCATTGCACTTGTTACTTCCTTGATGTGTTGAGCTGTTGCTCTCTTTTGCAGAACGTCTCTTAAAGATTAGCTTCCCACCAACAAGTGAAATAAACTTGTTGAAGGTTCGGAGACATTTAACCAAGTAAACCGTTTTTAAACCCGTGAGTGGCTCAAATGTAAGTGAGTCACTGTGAAATGAGGAAGAGCCTCTGTCCCATGATGTCATTGCTCACAGTCAGCTCAGCCCATCTGTGAGACAGTATCTCCTTCACTGGCATTCGAAAGATAAAACGAGTGGCTGTTGGAGGCGTTATCACGTGTAGCAGCAGTTCATTTAAGGCGTCTGCTTAGGTTACCGTGTCTGCGTGTTTGATGCGATCTGGTCAGCAGCTTGCTGGCTTTGGTCCTTCACGTTCACATGCGTTAGATTGTACAGATGTGCCTTATAAAGTGGAACAGTGAGAGTAGATTCAGTCGCATTTGCATTGTTAGTTCAACCACTGTGATTGTGGCTGAAACTTAGTGGCCACAGCATCAAGAGCGTTTATGTAATCTGCAGCGTTGTCTCATCGACTGTCTTATAATATTCAAATGATCATTTTTTTAAAATACAGATAAAGCTGAAGCTTGTGTTCTATAGTAACTGTGATGTTAGTTGTATTAAACTCAGTCAGCAGGCAGTTTATGCACCCAGCTGAAAATAATGTAAGTCATGAAATAAATCCTTCATTCTTAAAGGAGGTGATGAGGTTTTGTTTTTTTTTCCTTCTTGAAATTGTTTTAGAATAGTGTTAAGTCCAACTGTATGATAACTTTGAAAAGGTCCGTGTTGTAATTTTGTCCACCACATTTAGATCAGTGAGGTTGATTTAAGAAAAAGACGTGTGTGATGTCTTCATGACCACAAGGGGGAGACACAGACCTTTCTAAAACACACCAAACAAACCCAGTATTAAATATTATGTGGGAGAAACACCTCCCAGTTCACAGACTGAACAGTCCTTATTCTCCCTGGGCCTGGAGGGGGTCAAACATAAAATCTGAAATCTCTCAATCCAGTTGCGATGAATACAAATCTGTGCCTCGGGCATCTCTCAGGGAAGACACGGAGACATGTGAACGAGCACATAGAGGCTTATTGATTTTCAAAGTGAGGAGAAGGAACGACTGTGGTGCGTCTCTCACCAGTCGCTCAATGAGATGTGTGAAAACCTTTGGCGCGCTCACAAAGCTGGGAATCGTTCTACCACACACCTACGACATGTTAAAGGGACAGAATGCACTCAGCTGAGAATAATGGAGGTTTTCTTAATCTTTTATTCTCTTTTTTTTTTTTTTTTTTTTTAGCTGCAGATCTGTAGATTGTGAACTGTAGACAAATGTTTGTTTGACCGACTCAGAGCATCGGCTTTTCTCACTTAATAAAACAGGTCGTTGATAATCCAACTGGTTTCTGAACATGTAAAAGAACATTTAATCAGTGTTTAGTCTTCAGTTTATTTGAAATAAATAGCAATTTAGTTAAATTTTTGTGGTAGTTAAGGATTTTGGTGGATTTGATGAGAGATATTTCCAATAAATGAGGAGCACTTGTACATAGTTTAAAAGACGTGTCCTTAATTTACAGAAAATAACGTTTAACTGCCATTTTTCTAAAACTTTCTGGAGTGGATATCTTTGGGTTAAGGGGGGTGTGGGGATTCTGTTTTCCCACTTGGAAAAGCAAACATCTACCATATAGAGCACGGATAATCCTTCCAGGCCAAAGAATACAAGTTTTCCTGTTGAGTCTGCGGCACTTGGCCTTCGCTCTGACCCCGTTTCAGGCCTCTAATGGAGGGACAAGCTCTGGGAATCGGCTGCACTGCCACGGTCTGAGCACACTCTCGCACACCGGGGATGCAGGACACAGACACACTTCCCTCCCCCCCCCCCCCCCCTCATGCTCCCCGGAGTGGCAGTTATTGAACTGTGACAAACGAGCCGTGTCAGACCAGCCCCCCTACCTGGGGGATTGGCTAAATGACCTTTCCATTACCCAACCGCTGCTGTATTGCCCCTCCACAGATAGAGTTACACACGCAGCCCATTTGCCAGGACCAGTGTCACCGTCTCTGCCATTAGCCACCACACCTCTGCACAGTCTGAATAAAACTCAGTTTTATTTGATTCCATCTTTATTTTAAGGCAACATATGATTTTATCTGCAGCACATGCTTTTGCATGTGACAGTCTTATGTGGCTGTATTGTGGTTGTGAGTGATAAACGTGACGTCAGAGACCGTCCCTACACGCATGTGCCTGGCTTGTTTGGGTTTGTGCATATGTGGGGGTTAGGAAGAGAGTCTCTGGTCTGCGAAGTGTGTGACTTGAACTGGTTTTCACACATCCTCCAGCCTCCAGTCCTGCTAATCCCTTGTTGACCATTGGCACCAGCCCTGAATCTCACCATCTCACTTTGGGGAAGGAGTCTGAAGAGGAGAATGAAGTGGGGGGGGGGCGAGAGGAGTAAAAAGGTTAAAAGTGGATGAGGCGCGATGGAAGGGAGCAAAGGTGAAAAAGATGCAAGAGGACAGGCGTGTAGAGATGAAAAGAGAGGAAAGAAGAGCGGCTCTGAACAGGACAGAGCTGAGTGCTCCGGCCTGTCGGAGAGGAATGCAGCCGAGTCCTTGGCAACATTAGTGGGAATCTGTTCGGAAGGTGACAGATGGGGAGCTAATGATGTGTAGGCACAAGGGCAGCGGCTGTAGTTGCTAGTGAGACGATCTGTAGTGACTGTCATAATACAGCTGAAAACCAACAGCTGGGGGGGGGAGGCACAGAAACGCGCTCATCCCACAGAGGGAGCCAGGGGCCTTTCTCACGTTTTGATCTTTGCCTGTTTTCAAATGAAACATTTAGTAGTCGTCTTAATCCTCAGTATTACCGCGAAGAAGTGCAGCCGTAATCAATGTGATCCTCATGTGTCCCCGATGGGATTCCCTGGAGGGGGGGGGTGAAAGCAGTGTGGACGCACACACATCATGTACATGTTTGTGTGGATGTTTCTTCAGATGAATATTTTATTAGCTCTGTGAATGTGATCATTTTAAAGTGGCAGTGGACACCTCCACGCGTGTCTGTACTTCTGAGGTAACGTGTACCGGTAGTGACCCTGTAAAAGTGATGCGTGCCACAGGCAAATCCCCCTCCGTCCTGCTCTTCCCTTCTTCCCCCGCATGGCCCCTTTAACAGACGGGTTTTGGTGTTACCATTCTCTCCACAGAGACACATCATCTGTCCTCAGTCACCCCCTTGTTTCCTCCCCTCTTTCCTTGCTGACCATCTTCGTGTCTCCTTCTCTAGACCCTCGCCTTGTTTTTCTTTCACCTCTATACTTCTCTCCGTGTCATCATCCTCCATGCTCTCCTCTCTTTTCTCTCACTCCATCTCCAGCCTCCACGTATTCCTCCACCCTGCTCCTGCTCATATATATTTTCACAGTATGTTTGCATTGTGTCCATATGAATGTGTTGTAAAATCATGAAAACACACACTGCTAATTTGCTAACAGACCTCAGAGATTCTGCTGGTCCAGGTCACAGGAGGCGGTGGAGTCAACAAACGCAGCAACACCGTCTGATGCAGCTCCTGTCTTTGAGTGTGTGTGTGTAGGATTGTGCAGGTTTCGTTTGTTTGCTCAGTGTAGGAGAATGGATTGTGTGTGTGTGTCTGATAATACTCCCCCTTGTGTGTGGGTGTGTTTAGTTTTTAAAGGCTATAAAGTGGAAAGGGGTTGGTTATTTGACAAACTGATTAAATGTATCGGGTTTGGTTTTTTTTGGATTTGGATTGTGTGTATTCCACCTTAAAGTGGTCGTCTTACCTTTTCATACAGACACTAAGTTTAAATTGAACTACAAAGTGATTTAGGTTTATTATTGTTTTCAGTTCAACTTCAGCCATTTTTAATTGGATCAATTTGAACAGGAGGAAAAAGTTTTGAACTGCATCAACTGTCCACATTTAACCTGATGTCAGTCATTTGCCGGGGATTTTCAGATGATGTGCCTGAGTACATTAAGGTGTGAAGACAGTGTAGTTAAACTGACTCCAGCAGTTTAATATTGCACTTCCATAAAGGTAAAGAATGATGAAAGTCAGAGCAGCAGATTTTCTATAATGTGACTTGATTGTTTCTTTAATTGAACTAAACTCCATGTGTGAAATAGGGAGACACTTGTTAACTATACACTGACTCAACCCCTGAAGACGATGCACACGTGAAACAGCAGGTGGGGCTGTTGAGTTTTGTGCGTCTCTCCTTCCACATTCCTTTTGTTTTCTGTTCAGTCTCGAGGTGAATGATGAGGCCTTCTGAGAGAATCATCACAGGCCGCCGCTGCTCGTGCTCCACACACAGAGATTGTTGAGCAGCTTCACGGTGAAATAGTTGTCTTGTTCCAGAGCACTGCAACCTCTGGTTTGGAATTGTGTGACAAATGCAACAAAGACCTTGAAAGTTGTGTAAGAAATATTTGGACACAACTTTTATCTGTGAGTTTCGTTCAGTTGAGAGAATGTGCGGATGGTGCATACAGATGTAGAACCTCTGTGAGAGCTGCATCGTCAGCTTTATGTGACACTTTGTCTTTGATGTTGTGTTGCTGTGAGCGGTGCGTGGCTGGTTGTCGGTGATCCATCAGACATTTTATTGCCACGGTAAAACGGAGGACACCACAGGTTGCATTTTACAGTATTACAGCAGGCAAAGGCGGAGGCTGATTAGCAGAAGCTCACAGCTTTGTGCCACAGGCATGTTGCTTTCTGTCATCTGGTTTGTTAAGAATTAAATTTTATTCTGCAACAACATATAAAAATGAATATATATTTTTATAGGAGCTAATATTTGTACTATGTTTATACAGGTTTTTTGTGTTAGTATTTTCTACCACATACTTAAAGAGTATTGTGGATGCAGTTCTGGGTTCATATTTTTATTCTGTATTTCCCCCTGACTTCTGTCTGGTCAGAAATGGTTTGTTTTTGGCTCCGGCCCCCTTTGCCAGTGGGCTGAGCTGTGGCCTAAGAACAAAACGCCTGAGCACCGCCCTGTTCTGTCTCTTCCCATACATGTCTGAGCTAGAATCAGGTCTGGAATATGAACAACTTCACCTAAATACAGATTACTGAAGGTGATATTACTTTGTGACAGACACAATCAACCTCTCTGGTCTCTGTTGCTCATTTACATGCACTAAATCACAGTATGGCGAGACCGTTACATGTACAATGGTACTGAAGTAGGATAATGTGTTTGAAGGAACCTGTCCACTGATGATTAAAAATTTCTAGCTTAAAATTCAAAATGAAATTTTGCCAATTTTTATTCACTACTAAAAGAAAATGTTCTGCATGGCATAGAAAACGTACTCTACTGCCACAGTGACACAGTGATCTAATACTTGCGGGCGCATATACAAAATGGAAGTCAGAATAGCTGTATGTCATAGCCCCCAGAAACACAGTGGGGGGAAAATAGGAAAATGTTGTAGGACATATTTGGAGCAGACTGAGTAGCCAGTTTAGTTTGAGTACTTTCTTTTGCACACGTTCAGCTCATGTTTTGAAAAGTGGTCTTGCTCAATGTGGATGACCAACATCACGACAGCTTAGTCTGAATTAAAACTCCCAGACCGCATACCGTGGCCCCTTTAAACGAATCACTGCTCACACATGTGGCTGAGGAGGCCTTTATCCCCAAAGAGTCTCCGTTATCTCACTTACACTAAATGAATCAATGTGCTGCACATTCTCCCAGAACAGTAAGAAACACAGAGTTTAAAAAGCTTCCACACGATGAATTACAGTTGGTGTGAGTGTGGCTCCATCCAGACGTGTTTGTTTATGCAGGCCGGCAGGCAGGTCCAGGTATCGCAGTTACAGTGGTGTCGTGCTATGCGGTAGTGTGCATGATTATTGACCAGCGTGTCATGCAGGATAAGGCCCAGTGTGCCTCTGTTGACTGCTTTGCGGTCAGCACTGCAGGGAGCAGGATTGTGGTTAGCCTACAGACAGCCAAGGCTGTGTAAGAAGATCAGCTGTGTGACTGTGTGTGTCTGTGTGTGTCTATCTTCCACTTGGCCCTTTCTCTGATGTCTTCATGCTACATGCATGATTTTTTTCTCATAACTTATATTATTTTTCTTCTTTCTCACTTCACACACACACACACACACACACACACACACACACACACACACACACACACACACACACACACACACACAC
>JAUYWH010000018.1:2167314-2184043 GCA_034779795.1 Ctenopoma multispine
TGTTTGTGGCTGTAATGTGACAAAATGTGGAAAAGTTCAAGGGGGCCGGATACTTTCGCAAGCCACTGTATATAATTAGGACATATCAAAAAATTCCATTTTAGTGTTGCTTTTCTTTCTACTGATGACAGCCGTAGTGCTGAATGAGCCCCGTCTCTCCTTGTCCTCATTAAGTCCTGTTGTAGCCCGCCAGCAGACGTGAAACCGGGGGAGCTGTTGTCAGACGGCCTGAGTCTGGGGTCGTCTTGGAAAAAAAAAAAAGTCTAGTCTCATCTATCATCAGGAGGATAAGTGTTTCAGAACTAAACACTCGCTGCTCAGACAGGTTGCCTCCATAACACCTTTAACATGTGTTTGTCTACAATATTGACTGAAGGTCTGAAGGTTGAAATCTATAAACGATGAAATGTAAATGCACCCAAGTGTTTCATATTAGCTTTGTTGTAGGAGGGAAGGCAGAGCAGCAAGTGTTACCCTCCTGAGTGAGTATGAAGTCGGAGAGGTTAAATAAACGAGAACAATCAAGTTACTCGCTGTAAAGTCTCTTCACTTAGCTTTATTAATTCCTCTTTACCGTGTCTTTAATTTGAGGTTGGTGATACATCTCAGGCTAACGAGCTGTAACCATGGTAAATTAGTGGCCTGTAAATTGATACGATACTGGAAGAGGCGTTGCCTGAATGACGAACTGTAGCCAAAAAGGAAAGTCCTGAGTAGAGCGGCTGAGTATAGAGACTCCTGCTGCAAATAAGATGCAATATCATCAGTTATTTGTTATACTTGCATGAAATGACATTCTACTTGTTGAAAATACCAGATGTGCACATCCAGTAGTTAATGCTTTATTCTGGGCAGGACTATGTTGCATAGACAGCCCTAGCCCTAGTTTATTATTTCTAATATACTATGTGGTGATTTGGATGCTTGTGTTGCCAAAATTCATGTCAGTTTACTGTCAAGTCAAAATTCTCTATTCTTGGTGATATGAGGTGGAGTTATGAGGTTTCATCCGGCAGCAGGGTTGATGAGCCTTGGCAGACTGCAGCACAGTGAGACAGCCTATCTCTTACCATTCGTGTGCATGGAGGGCTTCTCGCCATGGCCTGATCTAAACCTACCTGACATCTAACATAACCAAAGTTGACACATCAGTGCTGATAGCACATGAGAGAGCAGTCAGAACTCATCTGGCAGAAAGATCCACTCCCCTTGCGCTTGTGGTCTGCCTCCGTTTCCCTACACAAACAGCAGCACGGCGAGGTGCCTGCTTACGTTGGCCGGCAGCAAACTAAGATGACTTGGATGAGACTCCAGCAAATAATTCATACCATCTGCTGTCAAACACGTCCTGCATCCCACAGTACACGGTGGTTTGGTATCTGCAGGAGAGCTTCTGGGAGGACAGGAATAGAGGTTTATATTGTGCAGTGTGTGATGCTCTTACGTGCGGTTATGCTGTACATACAAACGAAAAGCTGGAGTCTGTTTGCTACAGTATGTGAAGGGACTGAAAGAGACAGAAAGACGAGTGTGTAGACTTTTCACCTTAGGCAACAGGTTTCTTGGCAATCTGTTGACGGACCCGTGGCATCGCAGACCTCGGAGAGAGACTGTGCCATAAATTTAACAGTGTCGGGGTCTATAGAAAGGATCATGTTGAAGGGTGGTCACTTTGCAAGAGGCATGAAAACAGTTAAGTGAGATCCATCCAGAAGCTGTTGACTGGCATAAAATTGGCTGCAGAAGCTAACACAGTGCTCATTCACAGGGAGCTGACTGAAGCTGCTGCTGGGCTGCCCTTATAACACCTTGCCTGTCCTGTCCTCTCTCTCATTCCTTCTGCTCCTTGCTGTCCCTCCCAGGCTGCTTTCCTACATGTGCACTAAATCAATTTTCAGACACTAGTGTGACTTATAGAAATCTCTGGCTGCATATCCTGCAAGGAGCAACATCCAAGTTATGTAGAAACGTTTTACAAAATACGTTGGTTCAGCTAGTTTCTTTACTAAAATTACATTGGTCCTGTTTAAAATTGTTATGTTACCTTTCTCCCTGTGTCGACTGAACATAAATGCACCATCAGCAAAAGTCACTTTACCGACGATATTTAGTTGAATCAACTGAAAGTGTTTGTCAGTCATGATGACAAATGTTGCAGACAGATTTTTCATTGTACACAGTGTCAGTTCTTCATTTAGCACAAAGAGCTAGCAGCTGCAGCTGTTCCTGTTGAGCCCGCTTTGCACTAGACAACATGCAAGACTGCTCCCAGTGATGTTAAATTAAAAATGGATTTGGCTTGGGACTGAATATGATACTGGTCCCCATCATGGTTCTCACTGTAGTCATTATTATGACTTAATGGAACATGTTTTAAAGACGTTCAACATCAACTTCTCATCACGAGTATTTTATTCAGACTACAAAACTGAGGGGTCTCTGGAGAGTCATCTCTGGAAGAAATGCACAAGACTTACATTTAATGAACTGACTGAACTCTCAGCTGTATTTTCATTCAGCTAATTTCAAGTCGGATTTTGTTTAACCAGGTTCATCTCATTGAGCTTAGCGACAGTTTTTTTTAATTAAAGGTTGTCGTCTGATGAAAGAAACTGGTGATTATTTCAATTTAAGATACGTTAGGTTAGAAGAACTCATGTTCCTAAGTGGTCTGAAAATTAAAGCTAGAAACTAGTTTGGAATTAAGTAGATGTTACATTTGTTTATGTGGATTTTTATTTTTAGGAAATGGTGGAGCTCTGAGTCTGTAATATGGAACCAGTGACTAATGGAGGCAGTTTTAGGAAAACTAGTCAAACCTGTTGTGAAATTGTGATAATACCTCACAAAACAGTGCATATGCTTGTGAAACGATCCATTTTACCAACTGTGACATAATGTTATTATAATGTCTTTATAGTTTTAGACCACACCTACAGATTCCAACTGCTTAAAGACGAATTAATAGAAACTTGTCAACAGTAATTAGTAACAAATAATTAAACCTTTAATACTATTTTATTTATATTTTATATCATTTTATGTTAAATTACTTATATGGTGCCTCCTGTGTCTGGGAACTATCCACCTTTAATATTTGGCATGCTATACTTACAAAGCCTGAGGCAAAAATGTATTTATGTTGCTGCAGCTTGAATTTTTTAGTTTTTTTTTTAATGTTTTTTTATCTGTGAACAAAGAATTTAAGTTAAAATAATAATTAAAATAATATGTTTTATCACATCTTTACAACTAAGTTTGCAGTTTAACACTGAATCACCAAGTTTAATGTGGAACAATTAATTTTTATTTTCAGAACTGAAAATTGTTAGTTGTGTCTTAGGACCATGCGGCCTTCATGATATTTTCAGTAGCTTAGTCCTGTTTAGTGAGCTTGGGTTGAGATATTCACACTTCTGGTGGCTTCAGTGAAGCATGCAGGTGTGTTAAAGGCTGTTTGTACAGCGCTGCTGTGTCTGGGAGCGGGCCTCTGGTGGGCCAGCAGGGAGCTCCAACAGGCCTCAGCCCATTACGTCTGACTGATCACTGTCTCGTCGCGCTGCCTCGCTGACTGAGACGATATGGGTGCAGTTGCTTTGCCTGCAGGGGGTCTTCTCATCGGACTTGCATGCATGCATGCACAGGAACATATGTGTTTGTAGTACTGACGAGTGAGGACTTTTAGGTCATTTTCTTTAAGTTCAATGTAAAATTGCCCATCCTGACGTCCTCGGGAGGAAGGAAACATTTAACCTTATTTTACAAAATACATTTTTTATACCGGTTCTCAAAATACACATTTGCGTGAAATAGAAAGCTGAGCATGTAAATACTCTGGCTCCACTGTACTGTGTAGTATTCAATCCACCATACAACAGAAATGAAACAGTGGGGAGTATTTGCCCTGCTAGGCAGAAATATCCAGGTTGTTAATGTGTTCAGGCCAGCCAGTGCAACCACTTAAACACACACACACACACACACACAGGTCTCAGTGAGGCTTGGGGATGGCAGCTCTTCCAGGCAGAAACATCCCGGTTGCTAATGTGTTCTAGCCAGCCAACCAGCCAGGAGACGGTGACCAGTGGAGCAGATAATCACATCATCTGAGTGAGACCTGCACAGCCCAGTGCTGCCTCAGATGTTGCTGCTGCTGCTGATGATAAAGATGAAAATATGACTGATGCTGCTCCCTTCTGAAGAGGAACAACTGTGTTTGTGCACATGTTGTTGTTAATGTCTTGTTATGTGGGCTATATAATTTTATATTTGCTATAGGCAAGCGCCTTCATAATGTGTAATGTGTTTGTGTATCTGTGTCACACAGCTTTTAAGGTTTGTAGACATGATGTCCATTTGTCTAACTGCCTCTATATTTACGTGTGTGTGTGTGTGTGTGTGTGTGTGTGTGTGTGTGTGAGATCACTGCTTTATTAGGAAGTTTGTCTTTGCTTATAATAAAAATGGCTTCAGTGAGCTGAGTAATCATTTTACTGTCCCTGAGTGATGATCTAAGCATCATTTACCAGAGAAGGATGTACGGCTGTTTGTATGTCTGATGAAAATCAATGATTTTCCTGATGGGGGATCATTGACTGCAGGTACCGAGTGCTGTGCAACACAAAAAAAAGGCCTTGCTGAGAGCACCTATCTAAGGTTGACTACTAAAAACCAGTGACATGATTGAGTCTGAAGCACAAAATGATAAGATGGCAAATTTGGAGAAATGTATTACAAATATGATCCATTATCTTCTCCTAAAACTGTAATGACATTAGTTTCTTCTGTAATATAGATGTTTTCTATTCTTGCCCATTTTCACAGCAGACATTTGACTTGTCAGAGCAGGAAAAGCACAGGTGTAATTAATATTGTTAACAATGGCTCTGTTCCATTAAAGTGTATTGGTAGACCTTGTGAATTAGCCAATATACACAGTGGCAGGGCCCTCATTAATTTTCCTCTTTTGTAGTGTGATGTTATTATAGGGCTGCAAGTCCACTGAATAAGTTTGATGTGCAGTTTGTTTCACTTATAGAAAGATATTTTCTATCTTTTAAAGTATTTTAACCCAAACCACGTTTATTCTTACCTCATTTTTGTGTCTAGACCTGACTCGGACGTAACCACAGCACGTTCACGCGATAAAACAAACCTTCACGGTGACTGCAGTGATTCGTCTGAAAGATGAAATATAAGGGTTCCATATAAAATGTAGACGTTTTACACCAAAGACACGTTGGCAATAAGTGAAGTGCCAGTTTCTATACTACTGTTATACTTATTATTATTTATTATTATTATATTGTTAAGGCACAATCTAAATGAATTTTTGCGCAGCTGTGTAACTGCAGCCAGATTGTTCTCTATAGTCACGAGGCCTTGTTCTCTATTAACATACAGTGCTGTGAAAAAGATTTTGTTTCTCATATTTGTCATTTAAATTATTCTGATCAACAAACACATTTTATTTTTGCACAAAGATAACCTGAGTTAATACAAAAGAGTTTTTAAATGGTGATTTCATTTGTTGATGGAGGGAGGGGGAGGTTTTAGGATGCCATTTAAAAATGATAATTGTGACAACTAAAATAAAATGTTTGAAGGGACCGTTGGTATTATCAAACCTGGCCTGTGGGGGGAAAAATAATTGCCCCCTAAACGTAATGAGTGGTTGTGCCACCTTTGGCGGCAACAACTGCAATCAAGTGTTTGTGATAACTGGCAATTAATCTTTTAGATTTATGTAGAGTTTATCTTTTTTTTTCTTTTTTTTTTTTTTTGCAGAACAGTTTCAATTCAGCCACATTGGAGAGTTTCTGAGAACGAATGGCCTGTGTGAAGTTATGCCACAGGTTTTCAATCGGATTTAAGTCCGGACTTCATCAGACAGGTTCTATTTAATGATTTCCAGATTCAACAGCTCTGGCAGAAATTAGGCCTAAGTGCGGCAAATGAAATTGAACTGAGCTTTATAAATAATGTGGTAAATCACTGTTAATTCATGATTTAGTAAGCGGGGAGCAGATTGTTTTTCACATAGGGCCGGGATGGTCTGGTCCACTTGAAAAATTAAATCATTTAAGAACCGTATTTTGTATTTATTTATTCTTTAAGTAATATTAAACTTGGAGAGTGTGACAAACATGTAAAGGATTAAAATGGGGGCAAATACCTTTCTACAGCACAGCACATGTAAGGGGCAAGTTGCCAATATGTTTATAAAAAAATCAATTAAATGTAATATCAGATCCAAAAAGCCAGTTTTCTTTTCTGAACATTGAATCATTAAATGTATTAATGTTTTTAGTTTCCCACTAGTGGGAACAAAACAGCTGGTTGGACTTAAGGTTGAGACGGAAGCTTTGTGGAATAATTTAGTTTTATTTATTTATTTTTTAGTTCTATGTGCAGACACTATCACGCATGTCTAACTGTGATATATGAACAGCTGCGTGTTAAATTATGAAGATTTTCTCGACAGTCTGCTTGAAAACGTAGGTGTAAATTGTAATATTTACATTGGTTTATGGCTTTTTCACTGACGTAGGGGTTGGTCCTTGTTGTCTTGTCGTAGCAGAGAACATATTTAAATGAGTTTTTAAACCACATTCATTGAACATGAAGTGACCAGAGTGATGAATAGAACTTTTACAACAGTGGGTTATAAATCAAACCATGCACAACATTTATCTGCAATGGAACAAAATGGAATGGGAGAGACAATGAATGTCACTGGGCTTCTTGTTGATTAAAACAACCCTTCAGACAGAGGAGGGAGAGGGGACGATGAAGAGACATAATATGAAAGGAGGAGAGAGCGTGTGTGGTGAAACACCTGACAGTGAAATATTGTTACGAGAGACAGGACTTGTAGAGAGGATGAACGAAGAGCAGCGAGGGAAGCGGGGAAAGTGCAACCGAGAGCGCTGAAGATCAAATCTTGTTAACACTGTGGCATGACCTTGGCCAGCAGCTGACACCAGCGAACATCTTTAGGTCACAGTCACTAAGCCACTCTGTTTAATTGGCATTAGCCATGACTACAGAGCCCGGCTTTTGGAGAGGAATCACACTATTCACTCTGCTCTCGTGATGACACAGGCCACAGTTTCCGGTCCCCTCGCTCTCGACTTTCTGTTGTACTTTAAAAGGGCTGTACAGACAGAGGGGGAAAAAATGCAGAACACAAGTTTAAACAAGACAGAACCACCTGGATCAGACGAATGGTCAACTGCTGGTCTGGGTGACATGATGACGTGATCACAGGCTTGATAAAAATTGCAAAAGGACATATCTAGTGACTAACGGTTAGCTTGTCATCCGTTAGCGTCACTGCAGCAGGAAATGACGTCACAGCGTCTGAATTCTCCAGAGGTTACTCAGATTCCCACGTCTGCCGTCATCGTTTACGTTACAACGGCTGTTTTCTGTGTAATTTTTACACTGTAAGAATAACAAATGACGCGTCAGAACCTAAGTGAAAGAAGCTGAACGGTCAGGGAAGGAGTTTATTGACGGCCTCTGTGTGAGTCAGGACGCTCTGTGCTGCTGACCCCTCTGACTCAGATCAGAGTCTGCGGTTACGATGCCTGGAAGCAGAGCTACTTTGATGACCACAGATTTATAGGGAGGCTTTACCTATCGCACCTATGGGGGCAGGCAAACATGGAGGGAGAATGAGGTCTTTCTCACGGAGTATTGCACAATTTATACCTCGTCAGGATCTGGAGTGGACTTCTTTACATTCGAAAGGGGAAAGATCAGATCTACAAAGCAATGAATCCTTGATTCATTTAGTTTTAAAGGAAGAATTACAGCTGAGTAACATGTGAGGGAAAAAATGTGGACCAGTAGAATATTTGCTTGATCTTAGTGCAACATGTCTTTTTGCACTTAAATAAGTAGCATTGATTAAGCAGTGGCATACATTTCTGTACTATTCCATATGCTTCATTTAATCTCCACCGAATCCTCTTTTCTCATCTCATAGAAATGAGAAATAGATGGGCTCCTGTGTTTGTCCCAAATTCTGCATCGGTTGAGATGGAAACAGGATGAACTATTATGATTATGCTTCTTTTCATTTGGTCTGGTGGAATCACCTTTTGAGGAAGTGCAGGCTTTATGTTTTTTCTTGTTCTGTCCCCCTCCACAATAAGCAAATCTCCCCCCTTACTAAACATGCAGAGGTTGTCTGACGGCTCCTGGTGGTATATGCCTAACCCTTGACCTTGCAGTCCTCCTTCAGTGGAGCCATCTCTGCTGCCTAATCTCTAATGCCTTCCAAGCTCCACTCTAATTCATTACTTCCCTTTCCACTGCCCTGCCAGGGTCACCGTAATGACGAACACTGCACTGGACCCTATTATGACTGAGGCCTGCGTTTGATGTTTAATGCCCGCTTTGTGGCGTCTGTTTGTGTGAAGGAAGTAATGAGAGAGCCTGAAAGTGATCGAAGTTTGAGCGGACACACAGGATCAAAGTGAAGACAAATTAAAACTTGCAATTAAAACGTTGACGCTCTGTAGATTGCTGTGACAGTGTGGGTGCAGCGATAAAGGAACAATAGCCTGAGTACAGACGCGTGTGTGAGTTATAGTGTCACTAAGAGGACCTCAGTCTATTAAGGCGCAGCGGGGAGTGTGATGGAGGTCTAGAGAGAGTGAACTTGAATAAAGATGACGGACTGCAACAGTTCTGTTGCGGAGAGTAAAATTTGTTTTGCATAATAAAAGCTGCTAATAACCAACTATAAAAACTGACCTTATATTTCAGTGTAACCGACTGATCCGGTATCGAAGGAGGTGATGTTATCTGAGGTAAGATAATTGTTAGTGAGATCAGTCGGTTATGTCGCATTCATTGGTGTTTAAAATGATTTGCAAATATGGCCCCCACATACATAGTCATTAAACACAGGTGTCTCAGATCACTGCTATAGTCTGTATATTGTAGATATGGCGTATTTTCTTTTTTATATTCACTGGCCACAGACATGACATAATAAGCAATGAGGCCAGAACCACTTTGACAATTAATTCTCAGATGAACATCATGTATCTGATGCATCTGTAGCGTTCATTTTATTCACGATTGTGACCAGAGCTTGGTGTCAGCCATTCAAGTTAATAAGCCGTTTACTGTAATCCCAGTTTTTTTCCTCCAGACATGAAAATATCCAAATCGTGTGTCGTTAGTACATGTTTGAACTATACATTCTTAACCTTTTCATGGAAGAGAAGGTGAAGAAGTGTTGGTGGGGTGGCCAAGGACGAGAGAGGAAACCAGACACCTGGTGATGTCGGTGAGTCACAGGTTTGGTGCAGATATTGCAAACAGGGGATTTGCAACCAATATTGTATTTACTTTAAAGTTAAACTTATTTTAATATTTATATAATCAATGATACAAGGTTAAATCATTTTTAATTTATGTGTCTCTATGCAACAGCTTCTCTGGCCTCGAGACTGAAGCAGCTCGTTTGAGCTGGCAAAACAGTGATAACTTTATTCACCCGTTCATGAACATTTTTTATAACTAAAAATATATTTTTTGCATTGTGGCCAGTCGGCTAAACAAACATAGACATGTAGACATATACTCAAAAATAAAGAGCTGCATTTACACTATTTTTATTTATTTACTTTTTGCACTAAGATGAGATCAGATTTTTTGTTTGGCATTAACATCATGCTATACTGACATGTCTGAAGACATCAGCTATATAAATGTGTCCTTTTTATGTAAATGCTAATCAACATACAGCTCAGACTAAAAGAATAAACCTGTTCCTTAACATGAAATCCAGATGAGTGACATGAAAACACATCACGTAGATGAGCTAGAATAACGACTCACAAGGTTTTAGCTGCAGCATCAAAGCTCTGTTTCTGTTTGATTCTCTATTTCTAATAAATGTTTGGCTTCATGTTGCAGGTTGAATAAAAGCGGTAATATGGAGCACACACATTTATAATAGTCCTTCCAAAGTCAAACAGCTCTGCAGTAAAATTATAGGTAATGCAATGAGCTCAGGTTAATGACAGCATGTCTCATAATATCATATAAAGTTTCATAGTTTCAATAAAGTTGTCCAGCATTACAGTGCTTTGGCTGCCTAGGTGTGCCCCCTTTTTGGGAAATCGCATCCTCCGTCACAATTAACTGATGTAGCTGTTGCTTACTCTGTTCGCACACACAATTTGTTATGTGCTGCTTTATTCAGGCTGCTGCCAGAAGCCCTCGCTGCACCTTCCATAACTCTTACGCTCGTGAAAGATTTTTAATTAAAATTAAGACAGCTGGCTGAACTGTGGAGATGTCACAAATAGTTTTCGCCCCCAAAGAAGCCCATCAAGGTCTCCAGGCGTCAGATTGCAGGCAATTCCAGCTTTTCTGAAGAACTTGTTAATCACGTCTCCTTCTTAATTCAATTATCAACAGCTGCAGATTGATGCATACAGAGATAGCGAGATAGGAAGAAACATAGAATTCAATAGCTTTCCATCGTATTATGGCTTGTCATCTGTCCCCGTTCTGTATTATATATTGATATGCTGGTGACCCAGTGCATTTTCTGTATTGGATTTTTTATTACTAACCTTTGAGCCAGTGCTGAAAAATAACCACTGACCCCTCAATGTGAACACAGGGTCCCGGTGTGTGTGTGTGTGTGGGAGAGAACATACATAATACACATATTCTTTTGCATGTGTGAGATTTGGTTTGTCTTGTCAAAATGGGGTATGTGTTATGGGTCAGAGGGTCAGAGGGATACTGGGGGTTGGTTTGATGTAGCTGGTGGGGGGGTGGGAGAGGTTGGCTCCCAGGACTAAGTAGGGGAGCTGGAGAGTTGGAAGGTCATGTTCATAAATTGTTACCAGTGTGCTGGTGGTTAATTGAAAAGGCTGGAGAAGGAACGGGACCCCTGATCTGTGGCCCCACGCCCCTCCCTTATGACCCTAAAGTCTTCACTCATTCATCTGTGTGTCTATCTGTCTGTCACAGGAAAGACAAAGTTTAAATACAGTTTCAAATATAAGAATCACTTAGCAGAATTAGGCTACGTGTATTATGTTTGTTGTTCCTCGAACATACAAACCAAGATGAATGGCCTCAGCCACAGAGATACATACTGTATCTCTGTGGCTGGATCATTGAACTGAGGTCTCGCTGATAATGATCACTCTCCATCAGTCTTTGGGCCGCTGCTTGTGATAACCCCGCTCCCATGTTGACAAAGCAACGGCTCATTTATACTGCAGAGATCCCACCTTCCCGTCCCCTATGGACACTGAAATCTGTCTGCCAAACAAAGCAATCATAAGCATGAATAGAGGTCTGCTCTGAAACTCTATCTTACATGTCTTTACACTCTACACAGGTGACACATAGTCGTTGTCTTTTGAAGAGGAGCGATGAGCCGAGTGGACACTCGGCAAGAAAGAAGGAGAATCTGTCATTTCACACTGGGAGGAAATCCATCCAGGGGGACTATTGTCCTGCATAATAGGCAGGAGATGGCTGAACATATCATTTTGACACACTGGGCGTTATGACAAGGACAGTTTTACTGTTGCCATAGGTGGATGGGAGGGAGGCAGGAAACGCCTTCTTGTGTTATCCTGAGCTGGGGAGATAAAAATGCTGTCGTCCTTTACTATCATTCTCTTCTGTATCTCTGCTTCACCTCGTCTTTGTGTGTGTGTTTGTCTCTGTAGTACGTCCCGGACCAGTCACTTGAGTTAATTTGGCGACAAGAAGATGGCGTTTAAAGGAATAATAGTGTCTTCACCTAAAAAAAAAAACCTTAATCTGTTCTGTATGAAAGCAGCTTAAACAACTCACTGAGGTTGTGTTTTATCATTGGGCGACCCGTGGTAGCTATTAAGACCAGAACGAAGGAGGAAGTTGGGTGATATTGTACAATATAATGAGCATCAGAGTCTTTGAAGAGTGAATGGGTCAATAAAATACTGGACTTCCAGCTAAAAGTTAGGACGTGACTGTTCCATTAGGTTAATGTTCATTACTGGAACCATGATGATCTTTCTCTAAATCAAACCAAATAGTTTTTGTGCTTAAGTCTAACAAAAAAAGTGAAGCTTAAGTGTAAGCATGCGTTCATTAACTGTGACTGTGTACTGTGGGTCAGGGGCGCCACATCAGGAGATGCTCCAGTGGGTCCATTCAGTTCAGCTCAGGTTAATTATATAATGTTAAATCCCAACTAAAAAAAGGTACGAGGTACTCGAGGTACGTTACATGGTAAGGATAAGACATTACAGAAGTATGTGGACAGCACAAACCCAACAGTCTCCATGCACGGCTCAGATTAGCAGGTCTGATAGTTGTTGAATTTACGCTGAGTGTGACCCACTTTGTTCCAGATTTCAGGTTTGCCAGACTAGCTGCTCTCCTTCATGCTGGTCTATGTATGCTATGCTAAGCTAAGCCAGTTCTCTTAATTACACTTAAATGCATTCATTACTTTACCACAAAAATCTCAGGGATAAAATATGAATTTGACTTCTGCACCCAAAACACAGAATAATGTTCTGTGAGCACTGATTGCTCACAGAACATTATTATATTAGGAGATAGTGATCCATTTTTTGATTACTAGGCAACTAACTAAACTAAGTCAAACCTCCAAATTATCGAGGCTTGATCCCAAAGGGAAAAATTATTTATTAACTTTGATGGAACTTTTTTTTGTCCCTTTGGGGTAAAGCCTTGAGAGACACCTGTTTGACCTCAGAAACCTCAAAACATATTCATTAACTGTGACAATCAAGCTTCCATATGTTTGAGGGTTTTCACACTTTTCAACCATATCGTCAATATGTCAGCCATCTGTTTTAAGACAATGCTCTCTGCAGGGAGGGGAGATCCGCACTGTTTTATGAGTCAGAGGTGTGAAGAACCCCCCCCACACACACACAATGCTGGTGTGGTGTCTCTTCACCCACAGTGTCCACCTGAGGTCCCAGGACAGCAGTTATGGAGAATGACTGCTCAGCTTTGGTCTACTGGCTGCCTCTTCCTTAAGGTGTAACAGAAACAATCCCATTAAGTGGTGGATCGCCTTTCACACAGATTACTGAGCATCTGTCACTTCTGCTTGGAGAGGGGGGGGCAGGGACTGTGCTGCTACCACAGGCACACTCCAGTATATGAATTTTATCACCTTATCATGACAGTCTAATAAGGTTTTCCACATCATGTTTGGTGATAATGTTTCACCCTTTAACATATTCAAGAGCTTATGAAACAAATCTGTAATCATGACGATGATCATCAGAAGATACAAAAACGGGAACATAAACAGATAATACGTTTATTTAGGATGTATTTTGTATCTTGGAGCAGGTTTATAAGGTCTTTAACTCTCCTATCTGAGGCATCAGGTAAACAAACTCATGTTCTCAAATGTACTTTTGGTACAAATCTACAAGTACTCCACAAAAAGTCTCTGCACACCACTGAACTTGATGTAAGCTCTAAGAGCCTTTTTACACTTTAATGAACAGATTTAAGAGATAAATTATAAAAAATATAAACGCAAATGTGTTAGAATCTATAAAATGAGAGGCGCTGCAAACAAATTGTTAAAGGTGATAAATATGGCAAAGATGTGAATAAAAAATGAACAGTTGAAGATCTGCAGCCATCAGAGCATCATTACCACATTGTGGAACTAAACAATTATCAGCTCTGGAAACTTTAGTTAAAGCTATGAATGCCACCTAAGCGAGGATCAGTCCACACAGCTTCACCCAGTCGTCACTCTCACTGCTCCACTGTGCTCTGCTACGCTCTGCCCCGCGCCTCAGACAGTCTTCATTATGAAATGATGATAAATGAGAATGCTCCAGAACATTGTAATAGAGCAGAAATAATTTAATTTAATTGAATTATGTTATAGGTGAGAAGGGCAGTCGTCACTCCTCAACCTTTAGCAGTGAACCTTTGTTACATTACCAGTGTTGGGTGCATCTGATTTTAACCACTTAATGTGCAGACAGGTGAATTTGTAACGTTCATTTATTCCACCTGCTTTGTTTCACCGGGCCGCTGACTCACCATACAGTAGCCCCGATTGTCAGGTGTTGAGTTCTGGTCACTACGGGCCTGGGGGGCCTGAGCGACGCCGCCTCACGTTCTCCCCGGGTGAAAGGTGAGAAGTCTGAGAACGGAGCGTTCTGGTCTGCTAGAGAGGACCTGCCTGCTCTGTTCTGCATGCTTGAGTTTGGGCGAGGGGTGACACGGGGGTTGGGGAGAAGGGGAATGGGTGAGAAGGAAAGAGTAATGGGAGGAAAAGATTAGTGCAACTGAGGACAAATGACGGACTTTTTTTCTCCGTGTGTAGTGGTGAGAGTGATGATGAGAAACACAAATGCATGACTGACGGAGCTTTATAAGGTTCAGCTAATTTAACTCGGATGCTAATTGAGTTTGATTCTTTAAAGCTGCAGTAGTGTAATGTTTTTTTATATTAGCCACAGATCAAGTGACTGTGTGTAATGTGAGGTCTCAGGTCTCGTTCGTTGCATTTACGTGTGCTCAAATAACCGGTTTACCATCTTTCTGGAGTAAGTTGATTTCTTAACTGTCATGTAAACAGGGAAACCGGGTTACTGTAATCGCTGTAGCGGATTAGAGGTAGACTTCTCCCAGAGAACTCTGATTACTCTAATATTTCTGTTACTAATAATCAAAAATAATTCTGAAATATGTTTAGTGAACAGTTAAACTAAACTGAGAACAATAGAAACTGATGGAATACATAATGACTGTGAAGTAATACGGCTACAGAGGCAGATCTGAGGCGTGGAATAACATAACATACAGTAAATTACTTTGCACTCTCACAGCCAATTCAAATGTAGTGAGACTGGTCAAATTTCACCAATACATCATTCTGTAGACACGCTGTTTGCCTGTTATTTGACACTTGTCCTTTCTGTCTGTCATGTAGTGATGGAGGATGGAGCAGTTGTTTGAGAAGCAGCGGCTGTGTAAAGAGCGAAGGATACCAAGAAAAAATAAATAAAAAATAAAAAGTTGCTGCCATGCTTCATGGCTGTCTTCAGAACAAAACAGATGCGCTTTAATTTATGGCCACTTTCTGTGATTGGAGAAGAAAGCTTAGGATCGATCTTGGGCCTCTCTCTTTCACCTGTTAAGAGCTTTCCTCGTAATTGGCTCCTGCCATCACGGCCACTGCCAAAACTGCGGCCTTCTCCGTTGCACAATAGTATGTTAAAGTATGTGTAAACTGTGCCTATTTTTCTTCTACTCCGGCTATTGATTTTTAAATGAAGTATCAAAGAAAATCAATAGTAATCAACAAATAGAAGGCAACACGCTGTAGTGTCAGATCCTGGGGCACAGCTTAATCAATTTAGATGCCTGTCACAACATGGGGACGAAGGGGAGGAAAAAAAAGTTCAGAACCTGGTTTGAATGGAAAGTGAGTTGTGGGATGAGCCATTTATCATTAGAGATGAGGAGAGAAAAAGAGAGAGAGAGAGAGATGTCAAGCTTGTCCTACACAAGCACATCTACCCACGCCTTCCTTCTCTGCCCCCCCCCCAGGCTCTTCTCTCGCTCCCCTGGACTGTGACTGAGCGCTCACCCGTAGTTTGGGGCGATTCATGTAAAAACATTACAGTATCCCTCAGGCCCGAGATCAGGTTACAACACAGCTAGGACTTTCCAAAGGAGCCTGTCCAAAATGCTTAATGAATCTCCAAGTGAACTGTAGAACAGGTAGTCTACCTGCCACTCGCTGTCAACACCTAGCCATCTGTCAGTGTCACATGTTTCCTTTCTCATCGCATTCCTGACTGTTGAGCCATTACTGGGCCCACGTCGGACCCACTGTGAAAGAAGCTGGTTAGTAAACCATGAATGAAAGGTTCATATTATTTTAATAAATGAACGTGGTTACACATGGTGTCCAAACAATGGGCCGGTATCTGTTTGAGATGAAGGCCTACGTTTGCCAAGACACTCTTCAAATCTTAACATTAGTGATTTTTTTTTTTTTGAGGCTGCACCAAGAATGAATCAAACAGCTTTTATATTCTTCTTAGTGTACTGCCATCGGTTTCACATTAACCTCTCCTTATTCCTGGTCAAATGCCAATCAACCGAGGCAAATTACTGTTCACTTCCATTCATTTTGAATACAAAAGGACAGGGAGCTGTGCCAGTTCT
The DNA here is from genome assembly GCA_034779795.1 of Ctenopoma multispine. Classification (NCBI taxonomy): domain Eukaryota; kingdom Metazoa; phylum Chordata; class Actinopteri; order Anabantiformes; family Anabantidae; genus Ctenopoma; species Ctenopoma multispine. Next base: position 2,183,542 of record JAUYWH010000018.1, read on the forward strand.
CCCCTCCAGGCTACACTTTCTCAGTAAATCTGAAACTGTAGCCAAGTTTATGTTTGTGCCCTTGCAGGTCCACCCCACCCCTCCCCCTCGCCGCCACAGCCCTCCCCACTCACTTACCCACTCCGCCACCGGGAGCAGACTGCCGCACCAGGCCTCCCTCCAGGCCACAGTGCTGAGAAAGTGACAACATAAGGTCCATTCTGTTCCCTGTCACTCACAGCCCCAGGCCCACTGTTAAATGGAAAAGGCTTTTAGAGGCTGTAAATGGGGGAATGGAAGGAGAGAGGGAGGTGGGTCATAGTGGACATTTCAGTGTGTGTGTCACCGTTTGTGTGTGTTTGCTGTGCTTAACTGTAGTCTGTGAATGTGAAAAGACTTGTGTGTGCGTGTGTCTGTGTGTGTGTGTGTGTGTGTGTGTGTCTGTCTGTGTGTGTGTGTCTGTGTGTGTGTGTCTGTGTGTGTGTGTGTGTGTGTGTGTGTGTGTGTGTGTGTGTGTGTGTGT
>JAUYWH010000018.1:2184143-2215861 GCA_034779795.1 Ctenopoma multispine
GAAACATAAAGAGAACAACGTGTCAGAATGCAGCTCCAACAGAGCGAGCATGTGAATGCGTGTGTGTGTGTGTGTGTGCGTGTGTCTGTGTGTGTGTGTGTGTGTGCGCGTGCGTGTGTGTGTGTGTGTGTGTCTGTGTGTGTGTGTGTGTGTGTGTCTGTGTGTGTGTGTGTGTGTGTGCGTGCGTGCGTGCGTGCGTGCGTGCGTGCGTGCGTGCGTGTGTGTGTGTGTGCGCGTGTGTGTGTGTGCACAGCAGGGAGCTTCAGGAGACCGAGCTGCACAGGTGAGGCTGGATTAGCCTTTTGAATGTCCTGTAACCCGTGACTGTGTCCACTGGCCTGTTGGTAGCACTCACTGTCTCCAGGACCGTTTACAGGACCTTGGTTTGTGTCTGAATCTGTTGTTTAAATAATTCACATTGTAATGGAAAAGACGTTTTATCATCCGTGGTGATAAATGACCCGTTTAGTCGTCTGGAGTCACTCTGGTGGCTGACTTATATTTTACATTAAAGCTGATTTGATTCTCGTGCGCAAATTAATTTCCACGTCACAGCATAGTGTTCGACTTAAACTATTCCTCACAGCATGACTGCAGAAGAATATATGATGCATTCAGTCACGGTGCCTTTGCACAGATATATGTCCTCTAGCAGTGCACGGTAAGCAGCTAAAAACCAGATTCCTCAGTGATCTCGTTTTATGAGGAGGGTTGTCTGCATCCATCCCACAAAGGGGTGAACGCAGGGACAGTTTTGATTAATTGATTATTAGCGCAGCTTTGAAGCATTTTGTTTTCTCTCTCTTTGCCCCGACTGATTACTAATATTTATAACCATTTAACTGGGGCCAGTTTAGATGTAATATATTGCTTCACAGTGGGTCCTCATTTAACCTTGAGCCCTGTAAAGCTGTCATGGAGGAATGGTGTAATATTCACTTTAAAAATACAACTCACACATAATTTTAGGCAAATTTGAGAAACTGAAATTGTGACTAAAATAAATAAAATCAGTGCATAATATTTTTCCTCATTTGTTTTTATGTTTCATTTAATAACATCATTTTAGTTTTTTCTAAATGTAATAAAAACACTGATCAGCATTAATATTTCTCATTGTATCTACACGGATTTTACTAAACTCTTAGATATTTGTGTTGTGTTGGACTTTTCTCCAAATTAATACACAAAAATGACATGCTAACAGATTGTCGTTTGTTTTACCCAAATGCAATGATTTTTTTTGTGCACGAGTGTGTGTGTGAGAGAGAGAGGCATGAATGTTATATGAAAAATATTTTTTTCTCTAGCTGCGTGATGGAAACAATACTCAAACCTACAGTAATTACCCACCAAGGACGGAGAAATGGAGAAAAATGGATACTTCTCTGATCTGCTGATTTGATTATAATTGATCTGCACAATACATATACACAAGACGACTGCACGAGAACAGACAACGATGCAAAAACTTTGCTTTTGCATGTAGAAATAATAATATAAACACACTTTGTCACACATTAGAAGCTTAAAGAAAACTGGTCACTGGTCATGTTACTGCAAAGATTCTCTCTCTGTGGCTTTGGAGCCTTTTATTTATTTTCTTAGAAACACAAGAAAAATGATGGCACCACAAGGATGATTCTTGATTTGAAAATACTGTAACTGTCTAAATTAACAATTTCTAAGTAATCTTAACAACAGGTCAGTGTTTGGAGAAACACGTTTGTTCTTTCTAATGTTCTCTTTCTCTTCTTGTTCTTGTTTTCCTTTGAAAGTCGTGTGGTCCCGCTTTCGTAACCATTGTGTAATTCAGAAAAACAAGCGGGTGAAACGTTTTAATTCCTGAACAGCACGCTGGGGCTACGAGCTCTCTGCGTGACGGGAGTGATGGATTGACTGTGGTGTGGCGCGGTGTTGTCAGCGGTGAGTGTGATGGTTGTCAGCTGACGGCGCTCACCTGTCGCTGCTGAAGTGAAGTGAGGGGACGACTGGCGCCGGCCCAGTCTAAACAGGAGTCGGCCCTCGTTGTCTGAACAGGTCCGCTTCACACTGAGCACTTCCCAGGGAGGGAGAGTGAGGGGGAGACACAGAGGAAGAAATCGAGATATTCTCACACACACACAAAGGAAATCCCCCAGTCATTCACACACATCTGTCCTGCTGGACGTGCACACTCCTTTATATTTGTGGGTTGATATATATATATATATATATAGATATGTGTCTGTCTTCATACAGATCCGTCGCTGTACGTGCACGTTACGTATTTCAAACAGAACAACTCGATGAGCGTGAAGCAGCTCACGATGACGGTTTGTGTGATTTCATCCTTTTTTTTAATAAACATGCTCCCTGAGACACACCCTGCCCTTCCTGGGTGGGGGCTGATCTGCAGCATGAGACTCCCAGGCTCTGCTTCCCACTCCAGCCCTGATGTGCGTGTGCGTGTGTGAGTGAGAGAGCAGGATATGTGTGTGAGAGTGATGCTGGAGACGAACCATCTGTTTGGCTGAGTCTGGGTGTGCTTGATGTACCCTGTGCCTTGGTGTGGCTGCCCCGCAGATGTTTTGGTTGTTTTTAGCCCTGCTTTGTTTTTGATTTCCCCCTCGTCTGTTTAGAAATGGAGGGATTACATCTCATCCACTGTGGGACATTTGAAGAAGTGTCAGTTAAGTCTCCACGTTTCGCCACTTCTACCAAACCGTCATTGCCGTTCCACTTATCTTGGGTCCAGTCAAACACAGATTTAAACTATGTAAGAGGAGGAAGAAGCAGCCTGGGTTGATCTCTTTCAACACAAGCTGGAATTAAGAACACAACACGATGTGTCTGTGTTTCATTAAAACTTCTGCTCGCTCATATCTAAGGTCAGCTACATGCTGCACTAGAGTTTGCAACTGTAGTTTACTTCCTTAGTTTGGTTGGTGTTATACCGTATATTTCCTAAATGACACAGTAGGGAAAATATGTTTGCGTGTCTTATAATGCGTGTGTGGCGGCTCTGAGAAAGATTTGTTTGCTACAGTCAGCTGCAAAGCAACAATGAGGAAACTGCCACAGTGCCTTGCTGAAGGACACTTACTTTCACATTTTGTCTGTAAATCCTGCTTTTGGATACGAGTCTCTTCTTCCCCTTTAACTGTGTTGCCATCGGAAATGTGTGTTTGTGCTACGCACGCTGTGTGTAGTGTGTGGTGTCTGCAGAACTGTAATCTATCATGTGAAAAGAATGCGTGCTCTTCTAAAGTCGAATTCCTTTTACTACTACTGTATGTTCTGTGTTACAATAACGGTGACTCATGTTCACATTACACAATTTAGGGTTTTTTCAGCTTTCATCACGGTGGAATTCTGTCCACTCACGATCAGTAATATTTGAACAAGAGTTATTCCCTTACTAAGCAGAGGAAAGTCGTTTGAGAGTAACTGTAAGTAAGAGGATTGATGGATCTGTCTGCGACTAAGATGATAAAAACAGTTTGTCTCCGCATAATGAACGTTTACATTATGTGGAAGCTACAGTAGTTCTGCTGCGATGAGGCATAGACAAATCGATTCGCTTCCCTCGAACTTCAACCATCTGTTTTTTGGCATCTGTCATTAAAGGAAATGAGTCATGCTGACTTGAGAGAATCTTCTGGACTCGTTTGGATCCAGTTTATCTTCCTCTCGCCTACAGAGGCTCTTTGGCTCGGTGTTAGTGGGATCTCACTGAACAGTCTTATCTGTTGGTGCCAAGCAGGGTTATCAGCTCTCTGGCCTACCTCAGGCATAAGGACGTTAGACCCCACACAGACGGGTGGAAAGTGGAGATGTTGTCCTGCAGCCTCTTAGTTATGTTTGATTCCTGCAATAACAAACTTTAAATAGTATAAATACATGTATTCCTAACCTGTGACATGTCAGACATGTCAGCTAAGTCTCCATCACTTTTACCTGATGTGCACATTTGCTGGTGGTGTTGGCAACATTTATTTTGGTTGAAATTCTCCCTACAGTACCTGAACTCGGCTCAGCTATGCGAGTACAAATTAGTCAATTGTTATTCTTGTCAGAGAAGGGGGCAATAAGCCCACACTTGCCCCATGTGTTTTGAGTTGGCTTGAGTGGTGAGAGGGGTGGGTAGTGTTGACTCTCTGGTGAAAAGTGGCCTTGATCCATCTCTGCGTGGTCACTTCCAGGTCAGGCTGTAGGCAGAGTCGTAGCGGGGCATATAGGAGGAGGAGAAGGGTGGGTGGGGGGCAGGATATCAGAGACAGGCCAAATAAACAAACCTGTCAGCCGTAGCATGGCCCTCTGACCTCCCCTGTCCCATCTGTTTTCTTATCTACCCCACTGCTAATACTGAGAACAAGTGACACCTCTCTCTGGAAGCACTCGCTGTTTTCCTTCCACTTAGCCACAGCAGAGTTGCATGCGGGGAGGAAGACGGTATTGTATGACTTGTAGAAGCAAAGCGATGCTGACATACTGTAAGAAACACCTCATTACCTGGAAGGTGAAACGGTATTTAACACTCATAACAGTGAAAATACAAATAAAGACTATGGTAAAAAGGTGCTTTTCTTATTTTTAAGGACCTGAAGTGCAGTGAAACAATGTGGTGACCACACAGAGACCTCCTGCTGAATATTATTCTTAAATCCGCTGTCAGAGTCCAGCATCTAATATAAAAAGAGAATATCAAAAGGAGAGCAGACTGTAATGAGGGACCTTTTACAGTGGGCTTCATACATATCATTTATGCCAAAAGACAGTTGATAATGCTAAAATAATAAAGTCTAAACAAAGCACCGCTGGACACCAACATGATGAGCAGTCAGGCTCCTAAACCTTGTTACTTCTGTTCCCTGCTTTTGTCTTCAGTCGGTTAAGGTCACACAAGATGGATTACACCAGTAACTACTGAGACATATACTGTCCTTCATTCTCCACCTTCTCTCCAGCTGTTACTCTGTGTTGGCTAAGAAAGCCATATTGACCCATCATCCATTTAAAGGGGCGGAGTGGATAGCCGGTTGATGGTGCCAGTCATTGGTGAGGGCGGAGGAGTTGGGGCCTGTTAATGAATCCCCCAAGGGATAAGTACTGAAGGGAGGGAGTAAGGAGGAGGAGCAGCAGCAACAGGAGAGGAGGCATCGAAGGTGGAGTTTGTGCGTTTGGGTCTGTGTGGTGGGTGGTGTTGGTGTAACAAGATGTCACACTGCAGGAAAGTCTGCTCCAGTAAGTCACATCTGCCAGCGCGCACAAGGGCCGTGCCTCCGGGCTGCGAGGTTAAAGGGCGAGACGTCCCCCCGTAGGGCGCTCGGATCACATATCCAGTCCAGTCAATAAAACGGCTGCTGTCACTGTTACACACACTTTGTTTCCTATAGACTTAACTGAGGGACTGCATCACAGTGGTTTACTGTCCGTCTTTACGCTTTCTAGGATCCTATTAATTGATAGATTGCACTTTCATTCGAAGGCTCCCCTATTAAAAAAACTTGACTTCCTAACTGGAACTCTTTTAACAAATCTAGAGTAAGTTTAGAGTGGAATACAATCACCTTAGCTGAAGAGGCAGTAGTGAGGATAATACTCTGTCGTAGTAAATATGTTTTGGGGCAGTGGGAGGTTCCCTTTCAAAGCTGGCTCAGAGGCTGCTGACCATCATTTAAAGAAATACAGTCCTACCTTCGGACAAAGCAGCAAGTCGGTATCCCCTTTTCCTTTGACCTAACCACCATCTCTAGTGTCCTGGAGCCACCTTAACTTAAAGTTTGTTTTCTCTACATTATCTGATCTTGTATCCTACATACTCAAAGGAGTGGGAGTATGAATGCAGCCAGCACCCCTCCTTTTCCATCCCTACCTCACCAGTGCCCCTCCAGTGTCTCTCCCTCCCCTGCGCCTACCCGTCTACTAGTTTGGCAAAGCCCATGACCTCCGAGTGCAGCTCCCTCGGCGACCGGTAATGGTTTATTTTCTGTCAAAATGCATTTTGGTTTCACTCCGCTTAAATTTTCAGGACAAATTCGGCAGTTGTGCAACTTGAACCAGTCATGAGCTCACGTGTTTACAATGCAGGGCGGCCATTGTTTGTCACACTTTTCAAATAAAGGGTAGCCAAGATGGACAGTGTTTACGGGATGCTGGGAGCTGTCAAGGGCTGCGGGTGGCAGCTTTGTCCACTGGGATGGTGTTTGAAGGCTAATTTGATTGTTGACCAACCCTCCCCCTCCTCTCTACTGCAGCCAAGTGGTGCCTGTCTGGACACTTCACGGTCACCTCTTGGTTTTGACATTATTGTGTTAAGAATAGTGGAAGACAATTACTTCCTTAACGAAAGGTGTGAACAAACCAAATTTATACAATTATACAATATACAATTCATGGTGTTTTTGTTTTGCTCTGAATTTTTCTTTATTTTACACATTTTTCTTTTTTTCTTTTAACAGTTGCTCAGTTTGGCCATAGCAAGTTTTTTTTTCTTCCTGACAATGTGAACAGTGCGACACTGTTCATACACAGGTGTGTGCAGGTTGTCTCCAGACAAGTTATTACCGCATCTCAAGGACAATTAAAAGAAAACAGGATGCATCTGACAAGAATTGGGAAGGCCCTAACCAAAGAGATTTCAGTTTTTAAATGTTCATAAAATCTCGTACTGTTATAGACTCCAGGACTCCCACAACCCTTAAATGGAAAAGTGGTTAGGTTAATGCATGGATGGGTGTACTGTGCCAAGTGTAAGGGCCCCACTGGGTCCCCACATGAGCAGCATGTTTAAGAGCCTTTTAAGAAAAAACAACTATTGTTTTTGTCATTCTCATATTTCACAACTGATTCAACACTACAAACCATCCCAAGCTTTCTGTGCCTTTTTCAGTGGGACCATTGTTGCCTGAGCTTCATTAAAGCAGGGAGAGAAAGAAAGACAGAAAGACAGAAAGACAGAAAGAAAGACAGAAAGAAAGAAAGAAAGAAAGAAAGAAAGAAAGAAAGAAAGAAAGAAAGAAAGAAAGAAAGAAAGAAAGAAAGAAAGACAGAAAGAAAGAAAGAAAGAAAGAAAGAAAGAAAGAAAGACAGAAAGAAAGAAAGAAAGAAAGAAAGAAAGAAAGACAGAAAGAAAGACAGAAAGAAAGACAGAAAGAAAGACAGAAAGAAAGACAGAAAGAAAGACAGAAAGACAGAAAGAAAGAAAGACAGAAAGAAAGACAGAAAGAAAGACAGAAAGACAGAAAGAAAGAAAGAAAGAAAGACAGACAGAAAGACAGAAAGACAGAAAGAAAGACAGAAAGAAAGAAAGACAGACAGAAAGAAAGAAAGCTAATCTTTATGGGTGTTGAGTGTCAGCCAGGTCTCTTGTCTGACAAGCTTGTTGACTTTCCACAAGTTGGTCAGATTTCTCTTTCTAAGCTCGCCAGACACAGAATACCCACATTATTATAACGCCACCCTACCTACAGAAACATGTATGTGGTTCAGTTTAGTTTAATTGTACTGAAATATAACTAATAGGAGACAGGAGAATGGGTAATAGAAAATCTAAGGAACAGGTAACTGCACATCTTAAAGTAAGAATACATTTTTGTAAAAGGTGTTTCTCACAGCTTGACCCTGTGCGTGTGTCAAAGCTGCTGGAACAGAATTGCAGCAGGTCTGACCGCCCTGCACCACTCCCACTGCTGCCTGATTGACTCCCTCCACAGTTCTTCTCCATCTGTTGCATGAGACTTTACAGGGCGATCATCTTTTCCACCTCATCAGTTCTCCTGTTTCTTCCTATTCTTTCTCCCATTTTCTTTTTTCACCTATCCTTCTTTATCCTCATATTCCTCTAGCCTCATCTCCTTCCTCCACCCTCAATGTCAACTAATTAGGGGGGAGAGGAAAGGGCAGTACAAAGACCTTGTCTGGCCCACCCACTGACCCCATTTCACCCTGTCCTGAGCCATCATTTCTAGTCATTAGCCCTGTCTTAGCCTTTTTATTAGAGCCAAGAACGCCTGGACACAAAGGGCTAATCATGGGATACAACTGGCCGGACTGTGTCCCTCACCTTTGGAACTGTCCCCTTCCCGTCCCACCCTGCCCACTTCTCTTGTTCTTCTTTGGTCTGCTGCTCAAGAACTGAGTCTGTAATCTAGTTGCTGGTCAGCGAAGCAAACCGTCTGTCTCAGTCTTTCTGTTTCGTTCTCTTGTCTGTCATTAAAAGATGTGTTGTCTTTCTGACCTACCATATGATTAGACGTCCTCTCTTTCTGTACTTTGTTCTGTTTTGTATGACGAATTTCCCTCTTTGTGAATGTGTGAATCCCCTGACGACATGAAAACATCTGGATCCTTGGTCAAATGTATGCACGAAACAAATATGAATGTTTCTATATAGTTTTCTTTTATTTGAGGCTTTAAGTTTTAAAAATTAGAATTTCATTGCGCCCACTTCTTGTAACTGTATGGGTTTAAAGTCATCCAGTCCAAGATTTAGCACCACCAGGTAGATCAGCTTCACAGACACACCCACAGTTTCATGAAGTAAAAACTATCACAATTGTCTTCACACACAAAGAAACATGTCTCATCAGGAAATCACAGGTTAACAGTTCAATCAATAGCTGATTGTATAGCAGGAGGTGGACTCCAGCCAGGTGAAACCCAAGCATTTTGTCGCATGCCAACACGCCATTCTCCTGACTGCTGCTGTGTGATGAAACCTCTGGGCGGTTGACGTGATGGACAGAAAGCTGCTGAGATGCAATTGAGGGGAAAGTTTCCCATGTTTTCATCAGAAATGTGTTACGACTCGCAGGACGTTGGAACAAAGCGCCCACACTGCCAGACTGACATACTGTCGGCTTGAAGTTGGCAGGGCAGGCTCGAATTATAGTGGACGTGTTTGAACTTTCAGATCCGTTTAAGACAAAGCTTATTCATCATCTCCAACTTCGCCAAAGTCCAGGTGCTTTGAAATATCGCTGGCACAGGATCTTAAGAAAGTAACATGAAGCTGTGCTCTTTGGGTATCGATATCTCCACTGTAAGTTTTGTTTTGTCCTTTTTTCTTGTCACTGTCATGATCTGGCTAGTAAATAAGACAAGTCTTTTTTTTTAGTTAATTTAGTTCATCTGCTTCTCACAACCAGCAAAAGCATCTGAAGTGCTTCAATCCCTGCATAATTGTTTGTGTCCTGACAGGGAGCCTTCAGGGTGAAATGTCCCGGCAGAGCATAAGTATGTCAGCAATGCAAACAGATCATATGGGCTAACCTGCCGCTCAAACTCCTGCACATACTTTTAAAACCCTTAAAGTGGGTGGTGTTCAACTCAATTGCCAGCAGTTTTGCCAGCTGTGTCTGCTAATTCCAGAAGTTACAAATTGTAATTTCTGCAGCAAATTTGCCATGTTGGTCTACACAGACAGATGATCAAGTGAACTTCTGAGCTCTGCATTGTGCAAAAATTTAATTTTAGGAGCACAGATTAGCTTTTTATAAAGGAGCATCTTAAATTCCCCAGGTTTGAGATCATGGGAATCAAATGAGTTTCTTGCAGACACATATAGATAATTTCTATGTTTGTATCAGTTCAGACTCTATTATTACTGCACTTTTTCCTCCTCCTTCTATTTACATCTACAAAAAGTAATTCCGTGGATGTACTTTTGCCACATTGACTGATGCCGTTCTTCTGATGGTCTCCTCCTCCTCCTCCTCCTCCTCCTCCTCTTCCTCCTCCTCCAGGACGCCCTGGATTAGAACAGACCTCCCTGCCGCTGCTCGCACACAAACCTGCTTCTTCTCAACTTCTCAGTCTGTTCTCACCCCAGCGTGTGTGTGTGTGTGTGTGTGTGTGTGTGTGTGTGTGTGTGTGTGTGTGTGTGTGTGTGTGTGTGTGTGCTTATGTGCAGAGATGCAGTGTTTTCTATGTAACTGTGTTTTGGGATGTAATGCGATTTTGTGCGTGTTCGTGCACATTTGGGTGTGTTGGGAGGGGGGGGTGCGGGGGGTAGCAGCAAAGCGCATGTGTTGGCTTTTGAGATTTAGCAGGAATGTTTTGAGGATCACTCTGTTTCAGATTTCACCTCAGTTTTAGAGGTAGTAGCAGGGGAGGGGGTGAATGTATGAGAGAGAGAGAGAGAGAGAGGGGAGGAGAATGTGGGTAGATGAGGGCGGGGGGTGTTTAGGCTAAATCTTTCCTCTCTGAGAATGATTTGATCCCCTGGCTTGGCTGGCTGTTCTTGACTGTGTCTTGTTCTGTCCGTCACTGAACAATGCAGATGGAGTAACGTTACAGGTCGGTGGGGAACACTGATTCTGCAGACAGGTAGTCACTGCCCCTCCTCCCGGCCTCCTCCCCACATCCCTCTCTCTTTCTCATGCTTGCTCTCACCCCTGCTTGGTCTCCCTTCCCCTTCTCTCCCCCTGTTCTTATGTTCTCATTGTGTTTCTCTTTCTCTCTCGCCCCCTCCGTCTCCTGTTGATTCAGTAGACAGGTAGTTTCCTCTGACCCCACAGCCACCATCTCCACCCCCTGTCCTGTCTTTTTTACACAGCCCCATGTGCATTCCTTTGCAGAGATTAAGTATTAAGCACATGCCTGACCCCCTTAAACACACCATTCATTACACACTGTTCAGTCTGTTCCTTTGTTTAATGCTCTGACCTTTATCAGACCTGTACACAAGAGAAGCGTTCATTGAACAAACGGGATGATTTTTACCAGATTTAATTAGCTGATCAGATCGTGGTTACATCATTTGTATAAGTTATAATATAATAATATTATTATATAATATAATTATATTATAATATATATATAATTTCGTGAGAATATACTCCTAATGTCATTTAATTTAGAAATGAAACAAACTGAAATCACTTAATGCTGTAAAACTTAAACATGTGAAATAAGGTGACTCGGTGTGGAACATTGAACACTCTGAGGAATGTCGCATGACTATCAGTGTCTGTTTATGAACATTTTTTTACTTGTCTGCTACATAATTTTCTGGTTTATCTTTAAAAAGCTTAAGTAGATGCAGCTGTAATTGCAAATCATATTTGATGCATCATCCTATTGCTCTTTAGTCAAGGTCTTCTTGTCCTTTTATATATATATATATGTATATGTGATTATAATGTCTAAGAAACATACATGACGCAAAATAAGGGGGAATAAAGTCCTTGTGCAATAAAGTGGATCATAACTTTTCCAAAATGCATGATGTAATGTCAGTATAACTTTTCCTGAGCTTCATAAAACTCCTTCTCTTTCATGTCATGCATTAGAAATCAAATTAGATTCTCAAATGAATTGAGTCTTTCAAGTTTACAGCAACAAATACATTTTCCTATTTTCCAATCTCCTATTTTTTCTCCCCTTTAAATGTACAGAAAGTCCATTAGTACCATTTATCATTAACCTCCCTGTGTGTAAGTTGTGGATCCGTGTGGCCGTGTTAGTTTTTCTCCCTGCGAAAACACAATCATTTCCCAGCGCTAAGAGCCCTTAATGGACTGGAATGGGCACTCTGAGGCTCATTAGCATTAGCCAGCTTCCTACTCTCCGTTAATGGAGAAATGCTCTTTATATTTATAATGCTTTTACAGGGAGGGACGATCAATATCATAATCTACACGATTGTGGAATATGAAGTAAGGATTTTTTTTGTGCGCATTAGGGACAAAGTATTGGTTTGAGTTGCAAAACAAGAAAACACATCGGGGTGCTAAGGGTGTGGTTGATGTTTAGAGTGGATGTATGAAGCCTCCTGCAGTAGGTAGAGCATAAAAGGATTCTGTTTATGTAACTTAAAATGAAAAGGAATTAAGGACCCATTAAAAGTTTGGTGTACTGGACTGAAACTTTTGAACCCACCTTCATTAGTTTTCTAGTTGTTGGATAGTTGACACAATGCAAAGTCTGTGCAGCGTTGTAAAAGTCGGTGCATGCTGACTGCGGTTTAGTTTGACTCTGGAAAACAACTTCCAGCAAGTCTTTATCTTTCTATGAGCAATATAAGACTGAGCCTGGTTCTTGATTTAACCCCCCCCCCCTCCTTTTTAACCCCCCAGCACCTCTTCTTCCTGTGAGTGTGTGCTTGTGTGAAGTGTGAGAGATTTCTCCTCTTCTGTTATCACTGGTGTTGAGAAGTGTGGTCCAGAGAAGATTGTGAAACACGTGAGGAATCAAACCGTTCGGGCCTGCACCTCCTATAAGTACAGTCGGACCCCTGTGTCGTTAAATCTTCATTTAGTCATTCTGAACCATGGAAGACAAAAAAACATGTATGTCAGACTATGTTCCACAGTATGAGGAGGAAAAAGAGTAAGACATCATGCACAGACACACACTCACTCAGAAAAACCGGGAAGCTGTAAAAACCCTCAGCAGCCACGGTGGTCCACTGGGATCTGTTTCCTTTAGGGCCTGGCTTCACAGTAATGGACCACAGGAAGGACACAGAAGCCACATCGTTCTCACACAATTCTTTTTTTCAGTCATTCGCTCTGTGTAATATGTTTACCTGCTAGTTTCTGTCTGTCTTAACATCTTTGTATTGTCCAACACCTCCACTCTCCTTCAAGCCTCAGGACAGATGTCTAGATCATTTGTTCTCCATCACCAAGGTCAGACTTGTATGTATTATGTATGATACCCATGGATCTGCTCTGTCCGTCCTGTGTCAGTAACTTCAGCGAGTTTACCTCCGGCACGTATTGATTGAGTTATTAACCAAAACGACTACGGTGGCAAAACGAGATATCTGAAGGGAAACATTTAACTTTCTGGGTATTTGTAAGGCTGGTTAATCCAGTTATTCTCTGCTAAGATGCAAGATTGATTTTTGACGGGATGACACACGATTAACCATTTACGAAGCACCGACCCCTGTAGTTACTGCTGCTGTATCTGATCATGAACTTTTTTTAAGTAGACTCTTCTACATAACATACAATAAGAACTTGGTGCTTAAAAATGATCAGGCCTGAATATCTGTAAAAGTTCAATGTTTTTCTTGTGACCCTGAAGAAAATGTATTAATTAATGTTAAAACATGTCAGATCCGTTCATTAAAGAACATTTGTTGTTTTGTTATATACTCGACTGCAGCTGTGGTTCTGCACGTTTGTCATTTTGCTCATGGTGTTTTAGCCTTATCTCTTTACACTAGGTATGGTATTAAGTTATGGAACAATGTGTTGCTTTTATGCATTTTCAGATTTTGCAGATTTCGTGCAGACAGAACTCGCCTTATCCTGCCTGTACACAGAACGTGATGACTGCAGTGTTCAGAGGGAGAGGCAGCTGCTCTCGTCCACACACACACATCCTTGTTCTGGAAATGCTTCAGGAATATGCATCTAATGTGCATAAACAGCCCTAATAAAGACATCCCCATCACCCTACGTTCTTATTCTCAGTCATAAGTCATGAACCTATAGATAATGTAGTGATAATATAGATAACATAGATAATGATCAGACTCGGCTCAGTATTGCTGTGATTCACGGGCTGAGCGATGAGTAGATCCCATATTTATTTTGATGTAAGGAAACGGAGACAATAAAATCCTGTATATGAAGGAAAAATACAGTTTTTATTTCAGTAAGTTCAGAACGTAAAGTTTCCTGCTCTGCTGTGTTCTTGTCTGAAAGCCTTGTTGTGTGTTCAGTGATTATTCACGTGAATGTTCAAACACATGCTGACGCACAGTTTATACAGCTCAAGTAGCCACTCTTTACAATAATCCTCATCCTTCCGACCTGCGCTCTCTTTCTCTCTCTCTGTCTCTCTCTCTCTCTCTCTGTCTCTCTCTCTCTCTCTCTCTCTCTCTCTCTCTCTCTCTCTCTCTCTCTCTCTCTCTCTCTCTCTCTCTCTCTCTCTGTACAGCTACCTGGTTTTCAATAATTTTCAAACATAATCAAATAACAGTTTAGAACAGATTTGAAGCACAACGACACATTTAGATGAACGCTGTTACATTCAGTAGTGTTTGTTGTGTGAACTGTATATCAGTAATGTATGTGTATGTTATCTGTAGGTTCTTTCAGACCCCAGTAGGTGCTGCTGGAGAGCAGCTACGTTGAGTGTGTCTGTGTGAGTGTGAGTGAGTGAGTGAGGCGGCGGGAGAGTCTGTCCCCACAGTCTGGGCTCGTCACCAGCCTCCTGTCAGCAGACAAGACCGCGACTCCCTGTGTCTCCAGAGAGACGCTGATAGAAAAAGCCGCAGCAGCACTAAGTGCCAGTTCACACCTGAGGCACAATAGTGTTTGCAAAATAGACTTTAACCTGCTTTTATGTGTGTGTCTTCTTGTTGCTTCCTTCCTTCCTTTAATCGTTGCATCACTACACTGACCACTGCAGTAGAGGTCAGGTCCTGCTCGTGTGCTGCTATTCCTCTTTAAATGATTCAACCGTTTAGACTAGAATATAGTGTAAAAGGCTGTTATACTACAGTTAAACCAGTACCGCTAACTGGTTAAACTGGTTTGTTTAGATAGCAGTGCAGACTATCTTCAACAGTTGACTAACTTTAAATCCACAGCAGCCCTGCTCACTCTGCTTTTAAAAGCATCGTCTCAGAGAAGAACAAAAACTGATCAGTTAAGGGATGTCCTGATCCATCTCCTTGTTTCCTGTTAACACAGGGGGTCCAGTATGAACTCTGGAAACTGAACTTTGGATGCACAGTTGAGTTAGTTAATCCCTGCTGATCCCTCACCGTATGAGGGATTTTTGTATTTTTACGTTAAGTCAAATTTATCTTCTTGACTTTGCTGTAATCATACAGAGTTCATGTTTTCACTTCATTTTCATTTGAAATGTCTAAATATTCTTTAAGACGTTGCATTGTTGAACTAATGCCAGATGAACAGCGTTTGAATGTGTGTTGTCTGAAGTAAAAAATCAGTATATTGCAACTTGTTTAATCCTCTTTCTTGTTCCCAGATGCACCATCTGTTCTGGAATTCAGGCTGGACTTCATACAGAGTTAAGAAAGCTCAACGAAGGAGGTAAATTCCCACAATCTTACCCTTAAAACCTTTACAGTACATCCAAGGAAATGTTAATACTGTATGTGTGGTACTGTATTACATTATTTTTACATGGCAGTGAATAAACTCTACAGGTGGCAACTTCCACGACTGAAGGTTTGAGAGTTACTTTAACCGTTTATTGTGCACTTACTGAAATACTTTAAAATTTGAACCCTAGACCATTTTTGGAAGATATTCCAAGACCTTTTTATACTTTCATAAAAATGTGCATAAGTAAATATTTATATTCTTTTCCTCGGGTACTGACACTGATAAATCAAAGTCCGGTCCAGTCCAAGTCAAACCCCGAACCCTGAAACACTTTGAATCACCCATTCATAGCTGTAATAGCTATCTAGATTAGATTTTTTTATTTAGCCCCAAATGACCATATTATCATCACAGGCAGGAGGAAGTAAAATTAATAAAGTATGTAGTAAAATTTAACTCCATGTTATCCTTTGGTAGGTTACCACTGGGCCATCAGTCGCTGACATGGTTAAGCTGTTTAGAGTAGGTGAGGAGATTACACAGCTTATTATCCACATCTCTCTCTCTCTCCCTCTCCATCTCCCCCCATACACCCCTCCCCCAGGGTGGCCGCATGGGGCCACTCCGAAATTTAATACCACGTCTACAACAAGATAAGGCTTTCTTATGGACAGATTAACAATATGCCGATTGTTTGTTGCCCCCGTGCTTTCTTGCAAGCATGCAGACACAGGCAGTCCAGGTACTGATGCCGGGGAGACGGGTTGTCCCATGTGAACTCTAGCAGAAAGAGAAACAAATGGAAAAAGTGAAAAAGAGGGTGGGAAGATGGAGTGCTGAGGTGGAGGTGGAAGCTTAAAATGAAAAAGGGTTTGGAGACCGGGGAGAGAAGCAATGAGATAATATAGATAGACAGAGAGGAAAAGGAGAAGAAGGAGAGAAAGGAATTCAGCAACCTCAGATACTCTGTCACTGCTGGGTCAAGTGTGGCATACTTCCCCAGTAACAAGAGACTAGGGAAGGCATGTCAGCAGCCAAATTGGCCCTCAAACCCACTGACAAGGATTGTCAGCAGAGAGGGGAGAGAGACTCTTTCTGGCAAACTCTCATGCCAGGGTTAATCACTGGCAATTACAGAGAGGAGGCGCAATCAAAAGGTCGCGATGGCGCAGCAGTGTGTGGGCTGCGGTATTCGGGCGTCATAAGCCCCAATGAGTCAAACGAACCATTTCTCAAGTGCTGGAAAAGTGTATGTTTAAATCCTGGAGAGACTTTATAGCATCTGTGTGAACGAAATGTTGAGGGACGACTGGGATTTTGCTGGTGTGTGTGTGTGTGTGTGTGTGTCTGGGGGTTGGTAGGATTATGTGGGTGGGGATTCTGAGGTGATGAAGCTTTAAACTCGGGGTCCCCAGAAGACCCAGCCATCGTGAGCACCTGGTGTCAGATCATGTCAGAGGGCAAGGGGCCAAAAATTCCAAGTTTGAGCTGCTGTGAATGTGAGGAAGTGATGATGGTGAAAAGGTGCAGACGGATCCTGTGAAACTGTTTTAATCTAATGAGAATAATGTTAGTAAAAATAATGATGTATAAGTATTTAAGCTTACAGGTCTGTGATAAATTAAATAAGACTGCTGAATATAAATCCATCAATAATTCATAATTTATGTCTATAAATGATGAATGCTATATTTTTGCAGGTGATGAATATGCATGAAGTGGTGTGTGTGCAGTGTCGCTGTGCATGCTACCGGCGCACTTCTGCTCTCATTGCAGACTGTTTGTATTCACATGGTGACAGTTGACAGCTGTTTTTCCTTTAATAAGATTAGGCTAAAGAAATTAGTCGTGCACTCTTTAATCTGCCATTTAACAGAGGGGCCCGCCTGGGGCTCGCCTTATCCCGTCCTCTCTAAATGGCTAATCGGAGATGGTTTGATTCACACAGGGATGAGCGCAGGGCTTCTTTCCGCACAGAAACTGTGCCTCTACAAGCCAATAAATGGATAATTCCCCATCCACCCTACTTATGTAGGAGCCATAATAATAATAATTCATCTTTTTCTTTTTCAGAAAAGTAGGAATTTTTTTTAAGTATAGTTTTTAAACAGATGTAAAGAACTAGAAAGCACACAGGCTGAGATAACGGGTAAACACGCAGAAAACAACAGATAAAATGTCACTTAAAACTATTTCTAATGTAGATCTTGCTACCCTGATGCCACTTTTGTTATCTCACATGTTCAGTGAAAAAAAGTTATTTAATATATTCAATTAAACATTTTTTTTTGTTTTATTTATGCATTAAATTCTATATTCTTTAGTTACAACTGTTCTTTAAACTCGGTGCTGATGCAGGAAGGCACTGTCACCCGTATTTGCTCTCAGAAGGGGTCTCTACACGTTGGTTAGTGTGGTTTCTCCGCAGTGGGAGCTGTAGTGGGCTGGTTGGGAGAAATCGGCTCTGGCACAGCTGCACAAACGGGTCTTTTACTGGTTCAAATCAATCAGGCAACCCCAGGTTTGGTCCAATGCCCAGAAAGCACAGTTTGGAGAGAGTCTCACCTTACCCCTGTGCACTGGCTGAAAGGAGCCACTATTATCACTTTACAGCACTCACACACCCTTTCGTTCTCCACTTCTAGCATCGTCGTTCCTCCTCCTGGCTGGATCTGTATTCTCCTCCTCCTCTTTCGCTCCTGCTCTGGTCCTACTTACACACCCTAACTTAACAGATTGCCATCAGGAGCCTGTGATCTGGAGAAATGTCGTATCCTCTGCTGCTATTGGCTGTGCGCCACACAAATCAGTTGTGACAGTTTCCTATTACATTGTTTACCTGCCTGAAGGCGGAGGCAGCCGCGCTTTAACCGTTTTCAGATCTACTCGATCTGGAGAGACCGCGAGTCCATGTGTAGCTTCTCGAGGCCGATATGTGGGTTATGTCTGCTGTTATTCCAGTTAGTTGGAGAATGAGGGCCAGATGGAGAAAGTTATCAGGGATGTTGAGATGTTTATGAGGAGGAATAAACAGGAGCTTCTTTAAAATGCCACAAGTCTAAGATGCTCCCGTGGAATTGTAATTCTGACTCCCTGCTTTCTACTGACGTTAAAGTTTTGTAATATTTCAGGTCGCTTGCTTTTGCATTTGTGATGTTTCATTAAAGGAACATTACAGAAGATACTCCTGTTGCAGGACCGGCCTTGTGATGCATACTGAGAAGCTGCAGAATGCAGCTCGTCAGTATGCATCAGCTCGCTTGCGAGGCATGACGACTCCCTATTGTTCCTGCTTCTTATCTCGGGAAACAGGTCATCAGGTCAGAGAGATTAGATTGTCAGTAATATGGCAGAGTTTGACGAGTGAGGTTTCTTACAGTGAATCATTTCCTCACCCATCACAGCTCCTTCTTCTGCTGCAGCTCTGCAGGTGGACGTTTACACCTTAAACCTTTACGCTTCAGTAACGTAAAGAAATGTGCTGTATGTGTCTCACAGAAACACTGCAGGATGTCTAATTTTAAAACCTCATTTTGTTCTCTTAAATAATTTTCTCCTGAAGTCACTGTGTATTAAGAATACAGGTGAAGAAATGCCACCCGCGTCTGCTGCTGACCTGCCAGGGGCACAGTGTTTGCAGAAATCTCCAGAGCCTGACAATTAGTTAATTGAAAATGTATGTACTTGGCATGAATAATAGAGTAAGGTTTCTGAAATTAGCACAGCATTCAGAGGCACAAATGAATCCTCAGCAGTAGTATCAGCAGGCACTCTGAAAGAAGATGAATCTATATTTTACCTGAAGGAACAGCATCTGTAAAGAATGAATACAGATGTTAAAATTCTGTTTTCTCTGATAACTTAATTTGCTGCACTTTGCAGTAATGTGTCTTTTTTTGAAATCCTATCTCTCGATCGGAAGACGGCGGCGATGTTGAATTTGTCACATTTTCATGTAAACAGAACCGCGCAGACTAAATAATGTGGACTTGTCAGAATCATTCACAAGCAAACAACACATATGATTCATATTAGGGAAACGTAAAGCAGACGGCCTCTGACTGTAAGTCAGATCTAAAATGTGTATGCAAATTCCATAAAACTATAAAATATTATTATAATGCTGAGAGAATAATGCTGTCATAATGTTGGCGTTTCTTTTACCATCTTATACCAACAGAAAATGCTATTGCAGGTTTAAGATTATAATTCCTGACTAGATTTAGCCTCATTCTTTTACATGACAACAGCATCCAGCAGTACTGCACTGGAAAATCAAACAATCCTAGTATGTATCATTTCTTCTTGAACAAATGGTTTCACCCGACTAATCCAACTTTTTAGTCAGAGTTATTTAGGAAGATAAACCCCGGTGCTCTGACTCTTGCTCCACATTGCACCTCATTAAGAGTTAATTCTGGGACTCAAAAACATTCTAACAGCTCCCCTAGTTAGCTCCAGTGTTGAGCCATAGTCATCTAAACAGGGCTAACGTGACGTGCAGGGCTTCTTTACACCTGCTGCAAACATTTCCGAGACGTCTCAGTTCCCTGCTTTTGGCACCCAACCAGAAAGCATCTGTCACCGTGACTTCTATTGATCAGCTATAGCCACAAGCTGATGAATAATATAGAGACGTACTATTAGTCATGGTGCATTTTCTGCAGGATTTTGTCTGAAACTCTTTTTACGGCGTATCAGTAAGGTGGGGAAATGATTGCCTTGGTCGTTATTTTATTAGTAATTAGTCGCTGATGTATTTCCGCTTCATTATTGGGATTAAATTCAGTTGTGAAATCTCAAAAACCTCACTGTGAATAAATTCACCGGCCCCACTCTTCCCTCCAAGCGTTCCGTGTCTTTCAGCGGGCCTACTTTGCCCTGGTGACAGATAAATCAGCCCCGTGCAGGGCTTTCCCTGCTCTGACCAAACTGATCATTTACCATAGGAGCAGGAGCCAAACCTTAGTGCTGCCGCCTCTCTGTTAGCCAGCGTGGTGAAGTGCTGCGCTGGCCCCGTGCCCGTTTAAACCGGTCGGCTCTGGAATTACAGCAGAGCAAGGATTTCATGACTGAGCTGTATTTACAGAGGACATTTAGATGTTGATAGTCTGTGCTTACAAGCAGATACATCATTTATATGAATAACTTTCTGATAGATAGTGTTTAATATTTATGAAGGGCTTTTAATTGAGCCCACTTTTCACTGGGTGCTGGCAGGGGCAGAGACTTCTGCTTGTGCCCTGTGGTGTAAATGATCATGGCCAGTCACTAAAATGCTATTAGGTAACACAAAGACATAGCCAATGTAGTCCCTCTTAAAATGCTATGATTAAGCGATTGTCTGCTTGGATTTTTTGTTTAAAAAGTTATCCCATAAAAAATCTTAGTTTAAATCAAAAACTTTTTGATTGAAGTCTAATGCACAATAAATAAAAATGCACGTGTTTGTCGTCATGAGTCTGGACAGATGTTTTCAGTCAAACAGTTTTATTCGTGCATCTTTTATTGAAAAGAGAGCTCCAGTGTTCAAATGTTATCTTGCACAGTGCAGGAATAGAAGCTGCGCTGCTCCATGTTCAACGTGCAAAGAGGAACAAGTGAACGATAAAAAATGGACTCGCACACAATAAGTGATTTAGTTTTCTGTAAACCTGCAACATTACACACTAAAAGAAGAGCAGTTTATTTTGAAGGTGCCTACTACTTTTAAGGTGCAGTGTTTGGATGCATGTACAGCGATGTTAATGTCCTTAAGGCCTATTGTGACTGCAGGTAAATGCACCCTGGACTGTTGAGCCCTGTCTAACACTGACAAATTGACAATAGATGCCTTTGTGAAACCATTTAGATGAAGAATGTCATAACAACAGGCTGAAGTCTAAGTGACATGTAACACACTGAGCACAGAGGTTGTGAGAGGTTTGAAATTGTAATCAGTGGTATACGTGAAGTCTGCTCTGACAGCTCCAACAAAGACGTGAAAGAGGAGTGGGATTGTCTTGGAGAAGGGGAAAGCTTGGAGAAAGGCTGCGTTAAATGCTCTTAGCGGTGATGATCGAGCTCTGCTCGACCTCCAGAGCTGACGGGGGAGGACTTTTGACACTCTGGGAGGTCCGCTGATGGACGGCTCTCTCTGCAGGACATCCCTTTAAAAGAAGTGGGCTGCTCCCTCCAGGGTAGACATACCTCAGCCTTTCAGACAAGGTGAGACGGATCCCTCCAGTTGCTCCTCCCAGGGCTCAGTGAGCTCGACTACTGAAGCAGATTTGGCGACAGGGTAATAGGCCAATTACTAGTGATTTGTACTGCAGTGGGCGCAGAGGGAATGTTCTCCGGACCTGTCACTGCCAGACAAATTTGACACAAGTATCACGATAATGCGTTGTCATGGTGGACTTTCCCTCAAAGCTTAGTGTATTGTATTTCAGCTCCGCTCCTGTGGGTGGATTTTTTCTTTTCATTTTTAGAGGAGGTTTGAATATTCTCAGTGTCGTTTGCTTATTTAAGTCAAAAATAAAGTCGAAATTTTGAAATATATATATAATAATCATTAGTCTAAACTTATACGTAACAACTTTTTCTCAAGTCTGTTCCCTTCATGTTCGATTCCTGTCAGTGCTCCTCCAGTTTTGGACAGAACTTGTTCCACTTCTTCTCACACTATCACGTTGCCCTTTGTCTCTCCTCTGCTTCACAGGCTCCCTATCAGTCAGTGAATGTATCTGTATCGGTGCAATGAAAGGTATAAAACTACCGTATTTCACTTTCTCTGTGATGGTGACTTTGGTCAGGAAGCTGTCAGTAGCATTGTGTGATCATCTGCTGCCGTAGAGAGGTGGAGATGATATTATTCTGGGCTGTCGGATATGAGTGCATCTATAATGTACAGCATTACACTTCTGTTCAACAGTTAAAATTCTGATTTGATTTTAATTTGCCATATTACCTGTGAACGTCGTCGTCTCCTGGAAATTACACAAATGTACTGCAAGTTCAAGACACTGCTGACTCTTTAGTATTCAACGAGATCAGTCTTTTAATCTTAACCTAATCTCTTAACCAAACGATTGCAGTCAAAGAGCAGATGTTGTTAAAAACTGCAGCTCTGTGCAACAAATTCCTTTAGACACGTATCTGCAGTCTGACAGTTAGTTAGATCTAAGCCGTGATCAGAGTTTATTTTTGTTTGTAGTAAAGTTATAGATGGGCAGAGAGCAACGTGACAGTAAAGGAAAATGCTTGATTTACTCAAATAAAGAAAGATTCTTGTACTGAGAAATCTGCTGTGTGATGCTGGGGTTTATGGTAAAGGACCTGCACAGTCAGTGTGTTCCAGTACTCCTTCAGAAACTGTACCAGCTCGTACTGTATGTCGTACATGTACAGCGTGTGAGTGATTCCTGTCTGTGTCAGCTCTCACTCTCTGCTGCTGCCAGCTCTGCCACGTTAACCCCAGCTGTTGCGCTCTAATGACAGCCAGCTGTTTGATCGGCCGTGTGACTGTCACTGAATATGTGTGAGAAACCTGTCGCTTGCTCCCTCGCTCATTTCACAATCCCACCATAACTGCGGCTTGCTCAGTAGCCAGTGAATGTAACTTATAGTCGTGGATAATATGCGAAGGAGTTTAAAGACTGTGAATTCTTTAGCTGTCTCGTAAAGTGACGGCGGAAAGGACAGGAGAGGCTGCACGTGATTATACGTTCACTCAAGATGCTCTGCCTTAATGCACCAGTGTGTATCTTTAAAACGTTACCTTTCGCACAGAGGCACACTTGTCTTTAGTGCTGTCTCAGACAAGTACATCAAGGAGTAACCTGTGGCCTCTTGGAGACCTAATGGTGTCTCTTTAGTGCCATTTGACAGCCCTGGCCCTCCGGTGTCCAAGAGATGCATTGATTTTAGTGGCAGTAGGTGGAAATGAGCTTTCCTCCTTCCTTCCTCCCTGCTTTCTCTCTCGGTTTTTTTAGAGGACAGGAGTTCAATGGAGCAGCGTTGGCTGATGTACAATAGTCGTCCACCGTGCTCAGGTGTCTCAGTGCAGCATTAAGTGTGACCAGGAAACCCCACGCACAATCAGGCCCTTACACTGCGGAGGTATTGGCATACAGGTCTCCATCCTGTGCTAAGCATGCCCCTGAGTAAGAGATACTTGTTCATGGTATTTATAGGAGGAAGTGCGGCTCTCTAAATTAGGACGGAAAAGTGGTGCAAATTTGTGATGAAAATGTTTGCTGGCTCATTACGAATCCTGACGGAGGTTTGAGTTGCAGCGCTATGAGAAATCGCACAGTTTGTGTTTGTCTACCTGCCGTGAAGAACTTTGAACTGGTGATTGGACGGTAATCTCAAGATGAGTTTATTCAGGATAATTGAGATCAATCAAATCATCACTTTTCCAGCATGGTGCTTTTCTTCCTTTCATCTGCGAACAAGGATCTTTTCAAGATTTGGACTCAGACATCAAAACCTCACATATTCCAATTTTAACAGATTTTTCTTGCTTGGCCAACTGCAGAGTTTTTCAGCTAAACTCGAGTGATTTGCAGAAGTAACTGACTTACTGTGAGTTATCTACACAACCACTGTACTGCTGGACGGTGTCTTCCGCATACTAACCCGGATTAATACACAGTACATAGTATAAATTATTCATAAAGTATGATGCACTGTCTGCAACACAGAGTAACAACATAACATTTTAACATTTTAGAATACATTTTAAATTCCTGAAAACTAATCAGACACGTGAAAATATGTTAAAGTGAAACGATTACAACTTTACTCCAATGCAAAAACTACCAGTAATGAATTTAGTAATCACACAAAGGCTTCTTATTGTACTTGTTTTCTACTGCCATTAGGAAAGTACATTTCCTCTGCAGGAATACACCAGTGTGACCTTTGACCCCTGCCAATCAATCATGGAGACAGACATGGCAGGACGAAGAGATAGTGTTCTTAGTGCCCCAGCAGAAACTGAGCAAACGTGATGGTTTTCATGTTCAAACCCCAGTAATGTGAGAACTCTGGGTACATATAGCTTAAGGTGCTTCAGGAGGACTCATTTAAAAAATACCAAAACTGGTAGAAATTCTACACATTCCTCAGCGGAGCCAGATAAACCAGAAACAAACAAACAGGAGAAAAGAGAGATGTAGCTCATATGTCGGTGTTTAAGGACAAAACTCAAAAGCAGTCATGACGTAAACGGTGCAGTTGATTCAGCAGGCAACGTGCAGCTGTTCTCTTATACACACATCTGTTGACGAATGCTACTGAAATGCTAACCAACCGAAAGCACTGTGATGACAAAGGTAAATGTTTGGACCTCAGGACTGTTTCTGAAACACCACTTCTCCCCAGGCTGCAGTGTTTCTTTCCATTTCTACTGTATTTACCCATATTTAATTCACTTTTCCTCTCATATGCCCAGTATTACGTTTCTGTTCACACTGTTTCACATCTTTCGGAACCAAACGCAAAATACACATTTTAAGAGATAATTTATCTAATACCTAAACCACCACTGTGAAAATGTATTCACCTCCTAATCTGAAGCTGGCTCAGGTGTCAGGCTTGCTCTTGGGATCGCTGTCGTGCTTGAACTCACAGACCTGATCTTCTCCTTCAACATTCTCAGGTAGTGAGTTTCCCTCAGTTATGGGAAATCACCCTGACGCTGAAGCAGCAAAGCATCCCCACAAAATGACACTGCCACCACCATGCTCCACCATGAATGATTCTGTTTTTGTGTGTTTGTTTTCCACTAGATGTGACGGGACTCTGGTCTTCCAAACATTTCAACTTTTGACTCATTTGTTCACAGAATATTGTCCCAAAAGGTCCAGACGAGTTTTTCTAGCCAGTCTCTATCGAGGAGTGGAGTCATGATAACTGAGCTTTTGTGACTTCCTGGATGAGTCGTAACCATGCTGGACATTTGGGAAAATCAACCACTGGAGAGGTTCCAGGTCTTTCCCGTTTGTACAGTCTCTCACTGTGGATCTGTGGAGTCTCAGAGTTTTATAAATTGCTTTTTAACCTTTTCCAGACTGATCGGTGCAGTAGTTTTTTGGATGTAGTAATTAAGAGGGAAAATACTTTTCCCACAGACCTAGTTGGTATTACATCACCTCTTTGCTTCAAAAAATTGCTTTGTTAGATTTTGGTTTCTGTGAGACACACAAAAGGAGAAGAAATCAGACGGGGGCCAAATATTGTTTTCATTTTATTTCACAACATTTGTCTGGAGGAGGATCTTCAGGCATCCGTGGTACAAGCATCCTCTCAGTCTGTGTTTTCTTCTGCTTAATCCTATTACAGATGCTGGAAAAAAAGAAAGTTTCATAGTCCAGAAGGGGTCGAGCAACATATAAACACATGACTAACCCTCCGTTCAAAACCTCTGCTCATCAAGGAAACAAGCAAGAAAAAAATCCCGAACACAAAAAGTCATCGTTTGCACATTTACTGTAGATATTTGAGAGAAGGAAGAGACGGCAGGCGGGTTATCACTGCTGTGTGTTGTGTCATGTGTCGGTTTACATGTCTTTACATCCTCACTCAGACTCACTCCCACTTTAATCTACTGACCTGTGCTGTTCTGTCACCCTGACATGTTTAACAAATACTGTCTGGGCCGGCCAGAATACGCCACGGTGTTGCCGAGGTGTTGCCGTGTGTATGCGCGGGGGCTGATGGATTATGCAGGATTCACGTTTCCTTATCAACATCTTCACACTTCAAACATCTCTGCAAAGACAAACACACACAGTCACATCTGAAGACGTTCATTTTATTGTGTGTTCTTTAATCTTTTCTGGTGACTTCCTGTTTAACAACCAGACCACCAGATGGACGGTGAACAGTGAACAGAAGCCTAGCCCCCCCCACCCCCACCACCACCCCACCCCCACCTTCCCCTTCAATCACTCAGCACAAAAGCAACAAAACGCGCCTCTGTAAATATTTCAGTGGCTTCATCACCTCGTCCAGGCTCCTGCTGCTCGCTGTCTACTGGTCCTCAGAGTGAGGCATTGTGTGTCCAACAGCAGACTGTTTTGTGTTGTGTTGCTGGACATGGCTAGTCTGTTGTGGAGAGGCAGCGGTGCCTGCATGCATGCAGTGGCAGAGGAGAGGATTAGGGTTGATGTGTCTCTGTGTCTAACTGGCTGCTTTGCCGCCTTGGCACAGCGGATACAGTTCACATCATTTAGTTCTGCCTACGCGAGAGTGAAAATCCAGTTTAAATAAACTCCAGATTATACGTTAGGTTTGGCAGAGACGAAACAAGCAAAGGTTTGAGTGTTTGTTTGAAATGTTGCATTTAATTAGCATTATTTCTGTCGAGCTGCTACCAGTGATGGAGAGTAAAATGGGGACCACTGTCAGCTTCTTTAGTATATTAAAGGTTTTATGGTTTTAGTCTTTTGGGGAATGTTCATGTTCAGTCCATGATCATTGCCGTAATAAATGGGAATCCTGTT
This sequence comes from Ctenopoma multispine, assembly GCA_034779795.1. Classification (NCBI taxonomy): domain Eukaryota; kingdom Metazoa; phylum Chordata; class Actinopteri; order Anabantiformes; family Anabantidae; genus Ctenopoma; species Ctenopoma multispine. The sequence goes on from JAUYWH010000018.1 coordinate 2,210,656, forward strand.
TCAGAAAGGATTTGCCCTTGATGTGAGCCACTTCCCTTGGTGCTTCCCCGAGTGAGTCTTCAGGGACCGCTCCCAATAAGAGTAATGTCCCCCCCCATGCACAGCCACCATTCAACAATTTACGGGCAGATTACAGATTCTAATAAAATTTTTGCAGCCTTAATGAAAGAATCTGTTCGGCATTTTATGATAGTTCAGTTCCCCTGCACCACTTCTATCCAATTTAATTATTCTGATGTACATAATTAGCATGAGCTTGCCATTGTTTCACCTCATTTGCATATTATATTGGATAATTGAATGAGAGTGGCTGATGATTAAATTAGGGTGAATGACAGATGATTCAGCTCGCAGTGTGGAAAAGTTAACAGAATGAGCAGACTGGGAATACGACATGTACCTTCTGAATATTTATATGTTCCACAGTGGTCGCGCCCCGGCAGACGCACTCTGCTAATTTAAAAAATGTGCAGCAGTGAAGTGGCTGAAGTTGGATGCTTGCGAGTCACAGGAGGAACCGGCAGCTGGGAAATGTTGAGCGCATGACAAATACTTTTTGTGGGTGTTTTAAATATGTTTCTCCGTCATCAAGGCAACACATTTAAAGACTGATAAGACAAATGAGACTAGTGTGGGGAAACTCATTTCCAGGCACTTGCAGTGTAAACACAGACTCCTGGTGCCTGCCTGCCACATTATGGACGGGCTCAACTTTGATGATGAAGGGTGTCTTGGCAAAAGGCAGCGGTACACAGTGTAAATGAATTTGAAAATGACAAATGAGGAAATAAAATGCAAACATATCAACTGCTGTACATTTCAAGTCAATGCTACATTTAACTGTTTTCATTAAAAACATGTTTTTCCTAAATGTAATGTAATTAATGTCACTAAGCATTAAGATGATATTTAACATCTTTTAACAGTTTTATAATGAATATTCCCCCATGTTGGTTAAACATAGATCTCTTCACCTTGATAATTGCTTTATCACCAACAAATGTTTTTAGCAGCTCCTCCCTCATTCGTCTCCCTCCATGGAATTTTTCCACGCCGACTTCGGGCAGGATAAATGTTTAGAGGGAATATTTGGAACAGCTTTAGCCTTTCACATGCTAATGTAAGCACCGGTGGCACAAGAAAGCTGGACTGACCCGGGGGCCACACGGTGACACAGTCTGCTGATTCAGTGCCGGCAGCCTGAATTTGTTTATGTGTGTGTACGAGGAATAATGCACGTCATAAAAAGGAGGACTTTGAAGGGGAGCCGCTATCCCCGGATGATAAATGCCCCCTGCTTCTCAGATATAAATAACTCTTCCCAATAGTACAAAAGCATCTCAGGAGTGACTTATACACCATCGTTTCTACAATAACACAGGGCTGAGTTTCTGGCCCTGGTGTTCCTCACATATTGGATTACCCTGTGGGAATTTTGTGAAGCCCTGATTTGGAAAAACTCTTTGTCACTATTTAATTGGGATGTTTTAAAGGAACTTGCTGAGCAAGTTAGATAGAACGCCTGTCTTCTGTAGGAGTTGTGTGCTACAGGGCATAAAGCACGCTTCGTTGGTTTACTTCAAGGAATGTCCACTTTCAAACACAATTTGCAACACGTGAGACTTGTGTTTGTCTTTGTCTTGCGCATACCTTGTAAAATCTCCTCTGTTCCCTGTGTTATAGTACACATCAGTACACAAAGTGTCGTCTCATTGTCTGCCCGGAGTCATTTCAGGGGGCAGAGGAATTTACACAGTCTCTGGATCTGTCAGTAGGTGGTATAGGAAACTGTAAAGATAAGTCCCTACAGCAGCTTAAGTTTAGCTTCCTTTCCACAAGAGGTTTCGGCATCTCTCAGATCTCACAGATACAGCCGTGCCCTTGCTCTTATCAGGAACCTGACCGTGCCCACTTCCAGCTTGTGCTTAGATAGAAAGATGGACATCTGCTGTGTGTGTGTGTGTGTCTGGCAGGGCTCGTAAGTGTGTGTTGCTTAACAAATCTCGGAACTCAATGTAAAGGACGTGTAAGGTGTCTGGACAAGAAAGTGAAGTCATGTTGTTTATTTCCTTTAAATGAATGTGAAGAGACGTTTCATCACTATCCAGCCAGAATTGACCTTCTCCTTCTACTTAACATGAATAAAACATTTAAAAAGTAATGCTGATAACTAAGAACATCATGTTGGCAGATACATGTTTTCACACAGCAGTGACAAATGAATTCACTTCACACAATTTGGTACAAAGTCCAGACCAACTTTACTATAAGACACTGACTCCGTTGGTTGTGTGTCTCTCTGTTTGTTTCCCACGGAGTCGAGACTATAAACAGAACCCTTTAAATATTAAATACTGTGTAAAAACGGGTTAATAAAATGCTTGAAAGAAGATGATGTAACTTGACTTTTGATGCTGCAGGAGCAAAGTGATGGATGAACGAACAGAACAACATCCTGCTGCTCACATGACAAAACGTCTGCACAGAAGTGGCTCGGGTTCCTTTCTTGTTGCTGCTTTATCATGTATCTTCTCCAAAAATTAAAATTATGCTGCACTGACTTTAAACAGCTTCTCTGGTTTATTTTATTTAGCTCCAATAAACTGATGCAGAAATAAAAACGGGAACAAGAAGATGCCCAGTATCCTCATCTAAAGCCTCCTCGGTGCTCCTGCTTACAGCAGGCTCACAGACTGAGAGCTGCCACCACGTTATCATCCTGTTTCTCTGAGCTACAGAGAGGCTGCCACCGCTCCAACCCCGTGGCCCTGCCCAGCTCTCTGCTTTTGCTTTATGTCTTTTCCTGCCGCGAGCACTTGACGAAGGACAATTTGTTTGGATGTTTAATGCTGCTGCACTGGCTGGTGGAGGATTATATGAGATGGCCCAGTGATTTGTGGTGGCTGGTAGTGGGTTGGAGTAAGTATCGGTGCATGTGAGGGGGGACGGTGTGTGTCTGCATACATACGAGTGTGTGTGTGTGTGTGTGTGCTCAGTTCCAGCTCCTCGCTCTAACACAGACATCAGTTGTCTTCCATCCTGTTTCCTCTGAGCTCATACGTTTCTAGTGTGTCCCTCCGTTTCTATAGGAGGTCATTTGTCATGTGTTTGCCCCTTTTTTCACACCATAACATTCACTGTCTGCTGAAAGATGAATAATCTTTCAGTTTTATCATTTCAAGATGTATGAAAGCCTTCGCTTGTCGAGTCCTCTTTATATGTCTTGGCAGCCGAGAATCATTGACTTATCCTGTGCAGCTTCACACACTGAAAACTCGGCCAAATGCTACTGTGAGCTTTACCAGATCTCACACACTGACAGATTTTACTGAGCAAGAAAAAAAGGCAAGAAAACAATTTCATGTTTCATGGTAAGCAGTATTTTAAAGTTTTTTTATTTATAAGATAAAGTACTTGGAGACTTGGAGTGGATAGCCAGTGTGCCATGACCCAAACATTTCGTTACCTCATCCCACGACACGGACAAATAACCTCTGTTACAAAATCTGATGTTTATAACATTTTGGTATCAGTGTCCCTTTTAGATGTTGCTCATTTCTTGGGAAGACGAACCCCAGTGTACTTTTATCCTCATGAGAGCAAAGAGATCACCCGTTACATCTCCGCTGTTGTCCAAAACATCTTGCGACAGCACTTCATTTGATCCTGTCGAGGCCCCTTTGAACGCTGCTGTAGGACGCGGTCCTGAAGGGCTTCACCCTCACATGATAAAAAAAGTGAATTATTGGTTTGTTTATCATGCTCTTAAACCCTAAAGTGCATTATTAAACAGAGAGCACATTAAAAGGAGCGTATTGTTAAAAGTGTTTTTAAAATCTTGTAAATTCCGGTAATTTATGTCGCTGTGGTCGAGGAGGTTCACCCCCAGCCTTCTGGTTCTCATTTAGTTTAGGCGCTGCCCTCTGGGGTCTGTACCTGTGATGCTGCCTTGTCCTTCCCCAGCACAATCTGACCGACGTGACCTCCTCAATGCGACGGCAGCAGCCTCAGATTTAGGGAGCTGCTGGTGGAAAACAATAAAGACATTGAATCAAGTAAATTGCCAGTTCACCTTGTGTGGCTGAGATACCTTTTAGAGAGGGAGTGTTTCTTAAAACAACAGTATGTAACACTGTTCTAATATTTCTGTTGAAATATGATCCAAAATATAATGTGGAGAGGCATCGTGTCCCGAACATGTTGCATATCCTGGTGACAGTGCAGGGAGATCACCGAGGCCATGTTACAGACAAATGATGGACTCTACGACGATGCTGCAGAGCAGCAGGTTTTTAGGATGAACGTGGGTACAGACCTGTTTTGAGCTAAATTATTTTAGCAGCGTTGTTATTGTGCTGCTAATTAGCAGTAAAGAGAATTATTTTTGAGGCTCACAAGCAATGTATTAAATCAGAAACCAAAGAATAAAAAATGACCTGTGATAGAGCGAGGTGAAAGGTCATCAGAATTATTTGGACTCGTGCTCTGGGTACCACGGATGACTGGTGACCCAATCCCAGAGCCATGGTGCTAAACGTCGCATTGATACATTTTGTTTAATATTGTTTCAGACAGCCTCTCTTTTCCTTTGTAAACTTGTGTCACCCACCGTGAGTCTGGCATCAACATAAATCCATATTCTACAGGTTTACTGTGTCTCACCACTGTTGGTGGTTTACTGCTGTAAATCGGTGCCCATACTGCAAAAAGTCCTAAAAATAACTTCCACAAACATGAAATGCATTAAAAAAGTCACACTGCTATATTGTGAAGCTTCAACAGTGACCAGACCTTGTCTGGGTGTTGCCTGGGTCCATAAACCTGCTCCAGCCTCTGGGGACTCCCTGGCAGAGGCAACAATGGGTCAGAGCCTCTTCTTTGTGCACTTGCCCTCCTTAATCAAACTAGCCGGAGGAGTGATTGGATTTTAATACTGCTGGGCCGGCCGTAATGGTGTGATGGACGGGGGACTGGTGAATTGGAGCAAGATGTCAGCCTTTGGAGGCCTCCATTAATGATATTGCTTCATTTCTTAAAGTGGCAGGGACACCTGCAGCGAGCGGCTCGCTCCTTTTTTACTCTCTTTTTATTTTGCTGCTTTTTTTTATGTCTCTCTCCGACTCAGGAGTGGTGTGTGTGTGTGTGTGTGTGTGTGTGTGTGTGTGTGTGTGTGTGTGTGTGTGTGTGTGTGTGTCTGTGTGTGTGT
>JAUYWH010000018.1:2221584-2292569 GCA_034779795.1 Ctenopoma multispine
TAGATAGATAGATAGATAGATAGATAGATAGATAGATAGATAGATAGATAGATAGATAGATAGATAGATAGATCACACACCAGTTGTTGGAAGGCGGGCTGATCCAGGTCGCTCTGCAGGGCGAACTCGCTCAGCGCCTTCCACGGAGGCTGGTAGGTCTGAACCTCCACTGGGTTCCCCTGCACGGTGCTCTCATGTCGGATAGGACTCCCGGCCACAAGAGGCGTCCCCGTGAGGCCCTGCAGGTTCTGACAAAATGATCCAAACCTGATTAAAACCTACACAAGCAGCAGTCTCTGACTCATGTACTACAAATATTTTTATTCATTTCTGATAAACGTCATAATTACAGCAGCACCTCTTTAAATTTGAATGTATCTGCGTTCTGATGGATGCAGCAGAGCCTGTTTGAGGAGGACGTCTTTATCTTTCAGGTCAAGCAACTGAAGCCAAAGCAGTTGATACATTATTCATTGACCAAAAGTTTGAATACAGAATAAGACTGGAGCCAACTGGAAGCCTGTCCTCTGATCTCTGATCCCTCTTTATGTAACTTCACATGTCTGGGAAGGAGCCAAATTAGTCGGTGCTTAATAAAACTAAAGGTACAGCTGATAATCACGGGGCAAACCGCCATTAAGCTGTGAGCTTTAAAACGTTTCTCTTCTAACTGAATCATTCTCAATAAAGGGGAATAAAGAATAAAGGTCAAACTTACGAAGATGCTTACAGTCTTATCACTGTGCTGCTGCTGCTGGAGCTGCTTCATCAGGATGGATTTCTTTTTGTCTTTGCAGCGCTTGTTCTGGAACCAGACCCGGATCACCCTTGGGCTCAGGCCGGTCATCTCCACCAGCTGCTCCTTCATCAGCGCGTCCGGTCTCGGGTTGGCGTTGTAGCAGGTCCGCAGCGTGTGGAGCTGCTTCTCATTCAGCACCGTCCGCACCCGCGTCGTCTTCTCCGACTGCTTGTGGACGTGGTTCCGATGCGGGGCCTGCCGCACTGTTACAGGGTCTGCTGAGGACGCAGGGACGGGGTGGGGGACAAAGCATCTGTCAGTCAAAGGCCTGAGAAAAGCCTCTGACACACTCGTTGATCAGTGTGATTCCTCCAAAGAGGAAAACTATCAGCACTTAAAACATTCTGACCCACAATTGAGTCATTTCCCTGATTTCCAACATTTTTATTGCTGCACTAACTTTAAAAAACTAGATGCACTTTTTATTCTCAGTCTCTGACGTGTGAACGTTGTCATCTCACTCCCCTGTCTTTGAATCGAGCGCTTAAAGCAGGAAGTTGCTGAACATAATTCAAACATTTGCTTTGTTCTCTTTCTTTTGGCAAGCGCCCCCCCCCCGCACACACACACACACACACACACACGCACTCAAATACCAGATTCTTTAGATAATAGCAACAGAACAGGTTCGTGTTAATGACAACAAATATGAAATCAGCCTCAGGAAAGGTGACAGAAACACACACAGACACACACACACACACACACACAGACACAGACACAGACACACACACAGACACACACAGACACACACACACACACACACAGACACACACAGACACACACACAGGCCGAATTATCAAGGCGTTAAAACAAAAAGCAAAAATAAAAATCTCTGAAATCCTTTTTTTTGTTGGTTTTCTTTTCTGTTTTTTTCCTAAATTCATCTACTTACTTTTTAAATCTACTTAGAGTTTTGCTTCTAAATTATTTAACTGTTTGTAAAATCTGAAAAGTTTTATTTTATTTATTATAATAATCCTAAGGATATATATAAATTAATGAATGATAATTCTAATAATGTTCTGACCTGCCAGGTGCAGCGGTCTGTTGGAGTGGATGTGTCCGGGGCTGATGGGGCTTCCCGCGGAGCTCCTCTCCAGCAGCAGGCTGTGGTCCGCCCGGCACAGCAGCTCATCTTCCCGCAAAGAGAACTCGTCTCCCGGCAGAAGCTGCCTGCTGCACACCGAGCACCGAAAGCACTCGATGTGATACACGTTGTCCCGGGCTCTCATCACCAGGTCGCTGCTGCTGAAGCCCAGGTTGCATTTTGCGCATTTTATTCCAAAGAGCCTGAAAAAGAAAACGGTGAGAAAGATAAAAAGATGTGTTTTTAACAAACGAATAAAAGTTTCCATGTAGCTCATTTAAATGATCGTATGCTGCTTTTGCTGATAACTAATGTGTGTATTTGTCTTTTTATACAGAATCACAGATTATAGGATTCTGACATTTAACTTTGTATTTAAAAATTTTCTGTTTAGTTTTTTTATATATAAATTAGTGTTTTTTTATGAGTTTTTGTCTCTGTCACATTTAAACAGGCCTGTGTTCGATTTAATTTTAGAATAATTAAATGTGACTCAGCCTTTAAGGTGAATATGCTCTAAAAAACTCCTACCTTACATAATCTCTTTTGCAATAAGTTTTGCCGTCCCGGACGAAACAAGTGCAGGTTTCATCCAGGTACTGGCTGCACTCTGCACACTTGAGGCAGGCTGCATGCCACTCCAGGTCGGGAGAGACTCTCAGTATGTACTGGTCATGGATCTGACTTCCACATCCTACACACATGGCGAATCCTGGCTTCTCTGCAACAGAAACGTCCAAAAAACACAGTGTAACCGCAGTCAGGTAAATTCAGTGTCACACACACACACACACACGCGCAGCATTTCTTCAATACTGTTGTTCATGTATTAAAGTCCAGCTTGTGCGTCTCAGCTCTGCAGCTGCTCTAGCGCAACTCTTCAGGTTATGTAACAGATTTCGTAAAACATGACACTGAATTATTTCATTTCTACAGCGGAAATCAGACGAACACACCACGGCGCGTCCTTCAGTGCGCGCCGCGCCGCGCTGCCGACAGTGTAACACGCAAACCACAATGACGCTGCGACGGAAACACAATGTGCCACTGGAAAGTCCACCGAGCGCCTCAGCTTCCATACTTACTTTTGGAATGATCCCCCATATCACCCAAGAAAGAAGAGCTGAAAATAATATCCACCATACAGGAAGGGTGAAGGGGACGCTGGTAGAGGCGGAAAAGATGAGGAGACGACTGGTCCTTCGGATGCCTCCCTGATAAGTTGTGTCTCTTCGGACTGGAGGGAGGGGGGGAGAGAGAGAGAGAGAGGAGGCTGCAGGGTCCCACACGCTGCTCCTCTGACGTCACGACGCCGTAACCGGACCCTCCAATCGCCGCGCTGCGCCTCTCAACCTGTAAAAAAGAAAAAAAAATCAATCCCAGGGTTTATTTATGGATGACAACAGCCCCATAACGCACATATTGATATTTAAAAAATACAAGTTTTTAAAATCTTGATAATGAAAAAAGAATCCTCTTCGGTAGAGTTTCTTAAAATCTGGCAAAGTTTCTGCATCTAAAATATTTACTGAATGAAGTCAAACTGCGGCTTCCGTTTCACTGGCTGATAGATAATTATTACAAATGAATTTTACACAGATAAGAGGATTTTATTCTGAATTTCTTTAATGTCAGTTTTCATTTTTTACAGTGTGTGTGTGTAAAGATTTAAAGAGTTTATTGTCATGTGCACAGTAAAGAAACACGTTTCCACGTATAATAAAATTCTTTCTTTGCTGTCTGCACCATATGCCACATATTAAGAATAAAAAGATAAAGATAAATAATAAGTAGCATTAGACAACATCATTCTAACAAAAAGGTGCCGGTAAGTGTGTCTGAATAATTCATCGATTTGGTTTAATGTTTATGATGAAAACAATTTATTTTATATATAAATATTTTTTTTATTTAGATTTTTTTTATTTCATTCGCCGGTTTGTTGCGCAGACATTCAGCAGATCTGAGGACACATGATCAGACCTTCTGCTCTGCTCTGTCCGGTCTCCTCATATTTGCTCGAGAGGTCCATCTACTGGACAAAAACCAGAACTGCCTTTATTAGAAACGGGCTCCTGGTTCTTAGAAACGAACTTGAAGTAGACTGATCTCGTTGAGTTTGGTGCACGGTGCTGTGAGTTCTTTATCTGTTTCCTCTTTACATATTAAAAATCGTTGATATTATACAAATGCATCTGTTTCTGTCATTAATCCTTTAGAGGTAGTTACACCAATTTCCAAAAATATTCCTATTATTGAGTTTTCTGACATGATGACTCTTATTTTGAAAACCACAAACCACATGCACCTGCAAACACAGGTCTGATTGGCTCTGGAGCAACAGCTCGCACACCTGACGACTCCACCGAGTCCGTGAGAGGAGGACGAGGTGTCGGGAAGCTGCTGACGTTTGTCGGCGTGGCTCAAACGAGAGATGAGTTTGTAATGTTTTCAGCACATAAAACAGATATTTCCTTCTAGATTCCTTGATTAATGAACATCTGAGCAGATTATTAGAAATGTTCTAAATTAAATAAGTAACAGCGACTCTCAGGTTCAGGAAATGTTTTTGGTCACCTCCAAAAACTGGCTTCAGCTAAACCACCTGCTTTATTGTGTTTCTGTACTGTGTCACCAGAAATGTAGAAAATGCATAAGGCTCATCATCAAAGCACTGAGTGTATGTAACAGCGGGTTATCATTCCTTCATATCGCTTTCTACACTTTGTGCAGACTGGTTTCCTGCAGTACAAAATAAACTGACCCCCCACCCCCTTCATCACTGCTGCCTGCGAGGTGGGAGAAGGACTGGATCCTGCTGGTGTAAAGGTAGGCCAACACCAACAGCAGGAAAACAGAGACACCGTTTCATTTTGTGAAGATAAAATGAACCTAACTCAGTGAATGTGCGTTCGGCGGCCGGTGTAATGTTGGAGGGATGTGAGGTGTTATGAAGGGAAAACAAAGAAGAAGAGAGAGAGACAGAAGAAGGAGACATCGCAGCTGTCAGCTATGATATCATGACATCACCTCATACATCTAATGACGTTTCAGTTCAATTAGGATCCATTGAACTAAATCTGTTGTTCAACATGACTGAACTCTCGAGCATCAGTGACTTTACATTTCACTGTAGCTCAGATGATTTTCAGATTCAAGCCACTTATATTTAACACTTTTTGCAGTGAGAAATATAAAATAAATTTGTTTTAAACACGGGCTGAGCATTACCTGTGTTTGGCTTTGACCATGTGTCTCTGCCCTCAGAGAGCTCATTACAACCATTACTTGAATTTGAATAGTCTCAGTCACTTTGTCAGCCTAAAATGTTGTGGTTGTCTTTAAAGAACCTCCTCCCCGGCGTGTCTGCTGAGCTGGAGGTGGCTACTGTTTCAGAAAACACTGAGGTCAGATCCCAAGACTCCAGAGTCAGGAGCACAGAGACGCTGTTGCTGTGATAAATTCAGTGGCGTAAACAGCAATGTGGAGATTAACAAGAGCCACAGCAGCAGTATGGAAAAACTAATGTCACTGTAGCATCATCCAAATATTTGCTCAAAGGTTCTTTTGTGTCCAATCTGTAAGTAGAATTCAATTTTATAACAATGAATTCAGTAGAAACATGAAGTTTGGTTCAGTCATTCGTTAAAGTTGTTATGGATGCTGTAGTCCACAGTGTGTGCAGCAAGATAACATAATGTGACGAGTCAGAGGTTTTTAGTTTGTTGTAGTTTCATATACATCCAGTATGCAACAGAAAAGTGACATGCAGCATCTCTGTTAATAACTGGCAGACCAAGCCTGGTCGTCCGAGCTGTCACTCCAGCATAAAAGCCTCCCAGAAGATTCTCTAATCACAACTTGATGGGGCCCATTAACCTCATGAAATATATATGTGTGACTGAAATCATCCACTTAAACTTTGGCAAGAGCCAAACGTTCTTGTTTTGAATTCAGGCGGGGGGTGGGGGGGTTTCCTGGGCTGCATTACTGAACTTCTCACAGTGACTCGTTTTCTCTTGAATCTTTTAGGATTCTATGGCACTTTGCCTCTATTGTCAGACCTATAAGTAATTTACTATGGCCGTCGCTGCGAACTCCCCCAAGCTGGCTTCACTTGAAGGTTTGCCAGTTTATGTCTGCTGCAGCGTTGCTGCAACCTTCTGTAAACCTGCAACCTTTTCTTAACCACTATACTCTAACTACTCGACGAGCTCGTCTTCTGCAGTCAGCGACAAGTTGTCATCCACATCACAGCTGGGAAACAATCTTATTGCAGCCTGATGCATCCTGGCATTCTACAGCAGAAATGTCCAGACGTCCATCATCCCCTGTGTCCACATGATCAGACAGATGGCCGTAAAAGAATTCCTTTGTGGGGTTCAGGAATAAGGTGGGTGGAGACGTGGCAGATGAGCCACATGTCCCACCCTGTAACAAATGTGTAGTTCCCTTCGCTTGTCTCCTTTAGTGTTGCTCAGACATCATCGAGGGATGAAACGAAGAGTTCATCCTTCTGCACACGCTGTGATGTTAGTGCCCCTCTGCTCACCCTCCTGTCTTTGCCAAGATGAATCCCGTCTCATACAGAACGCTGGCCTGGCGTCAGGCTCAGTGAGTCTCAAAAATTACTCCACAATAAAACGTTTTACGTTTCCTGTGCTCAAAGCCAGTTGGTATCTGAGCTCAGCTCTCTGTCTGTGCTGTGGCTACATCCTCATTCAGTCAGATTTTATGCTCCTGCAGTTTGTTGGTTTCTTGGTTGTGATGCTCACACTGAGCATTTATTTAGTTATCTGTCAACACCTTGTCCTGAACTTTACGATGAAGTTTCCTGCTCAGCGATGGAAATCTGAAACTACTACTACTGAAATATGCAGTTCAGCCAAATGCTTTGTAGATTTGACTTTTCACTGTACCCACTGGTTTGCTGTAAATTTCAGACAGTTGATAGTACTCTGGAGATTCGGCTGCACTCTCAGACCAGCCTGTCTCACGCATAAACTATACTTTATGACATAATCAATTACGGCAGATTTGATCTTATCAGAGACTTGAACTCCTCTTATTTTTCACCTCTCCTCCTGGCCACTCTCCACCCTCTGCCAGCTGTTTCTCTGTGTCTATGTCTAAGACTTTACTGTATAAACATGTTATATTAATGAAGATTTAATAAAAACAGGAATCAGCTAATTGGTCTTTTCTATTATCATGTTTCCTGTTTTTTATATGTAGCAGAAAATCTAATGTAAGAATCAAATGTACAGAGTTTGTGTTACGCTTTCAAATGTGTGTATATGTAAATACTTGTTGAGTTTGAAGGAGAAACTGATCCACGGTTTAGTCTGTGATGGCTGCTGGTGCTGACTGGGTGAAGAGTTTTGCTAAAGTGAACTTGTGAGTTAGCAGTTGTTAAGTGTGTGTGTGTGTGTGTGTGTGTGTGTGTGTGTGTGTGTTACTGTATTGTAGTGTCAGCATGTATAGAGAAACACAGTGGAGGCTTTAATTATTCACCACATGTCCTATGAACTTTAAAGTGACTTTTGAAGGCCGTTTATTTTGAGTAGGAAATAAAATCCTCTGTTCTGACTGTTAATACAAACACATATTATTATAAACATCAATGAACATTAAAATTTAACAAAAATGTAAATTATAATGGCAATATTCTTGACATGATCCAGCACATGTTGTGCACACGTCAAACTAATTCTTGGACACACTCGTTCGTAAACAGTAGCAGTGTAAGTACTGACGTGAGTCTGAGCTGTACTGTTTTAAATAAGTTAATTTGGACACTGTTTTCTTCCTCTGAGACATTCCTGAACTTCCTGAAAAGTAGTTAATACTGCAGCTGTTTGAAAGCTCCCAATGATTTTCCTGAATCAGTGGTGAGTTTGTCTTTAAGTGCTTTGAGTCCACGCTTATGTTCAGACTCAGCGAAAACTGAAATTAATATAAGCACTCAGCCTATAAGATATTAACAGTGTGTAAACAGACATCGCCTCAAATCATTTTACTGTAACCCTAAAGACAAAAAGGTCAAGTGTTACTTTTAAGATGTAATTACGGTACATTGCATTATAAATAGTTTTTGTAGCATACATCACAGCAGTTATTTATTTTGTGAGGGGTCCAAACACGAGCTGCAGTGAGGGAAGGGAAAAAAATGACGTCCTCATTGAAGCGAGGCCGCTCTGAGAGGGGAACCATGTTGCAGATTTATAATTCATCATTCAGAGTTAATGCAGTATTCACATGATAATTAGGATTAATTTTTGATCGGTGCCTCAGGGCAGCTCTGCATTGTTGGCCTGAAGAACTTGTGCCATTATTACCTTATTAGTGTAACTGTCAGACGCCTGTTTTATTTTACAAATGCACGTCTTGTATTTTACTATCAGCTGCTCTCGTCAGCACGGAGCATCAGTCATGTTGCTTATCAGCGCCTGTAACAAGAGGCCGTGTCACTTAAATGAAGAAAGTAGCGCCTCTGTTTGGACCAGTCAAAACAAAGCTGTCACTTTGTGTGTGTGCGACACGTCTGCGCAGAAAGAAACTAATCACAGTTCACACGGCTAATATCAGCTTTGACTATGAACAGACGCGGTGTCGGCAGGGCTGTGCAGCAGCAATAGATTAACTCATTAATTGATTTAAAACATTGCTCCTATGGTTTTTTTACTCCCTGTAAATGAGTCAGTAACTGGTCAAACTGAGGACAGAATCCGCAGCTTTACTCTGAAAACAAAGCCGTCTTGGCTGTGTGAGTATGAGTTGATGAATTTAACATAATCCACGCTGTAGTCTTACTTCCTGACCAGCTGATTAACTCCGTTGTGTCACAATCTGGCTCTTTTGTAAAGCACTCGTGTTCTCACACCTAAGGGGAGCTTTTCTGTGTGAAGGAAGAGGTTTCGGCATCACTTTGGGGTATTTTACTAACAGGACAGCAGGTGCACGACTCCCTGACCTGCTCCCTCCACCAGCTGTGTGTGTGTGTGTGTGTGTGTGTGTGTGAGAGAGAGAGTCAGCATGTGGAGCAGCCAGAGCTCTGAGGAAACTGATGGAGCTTGGCAAATCGACTGGTGACTCTGGCGAACCAAACGCTGCCTGCTGCTGCCTCAGTCAGCTACTTTCCAGAGGAAACTTTTGTATGCAGCATGAAGCTGAAGGCAAAGGGGCGTGCTTTTCTTTTTCTTTTTTCTGTCTCAAATGAAAAAACGGCCCTGGAGATTGACAGCGCCTTTCATTCTGTATTATCCGGCCTGGCTTTTAACTCCAGGAGAACTGTGTTCACAAATTGATGCTCTGCTCCTTTGGGGCTGTAGCTGAAACATTAAATTGTACTGAAATATTCATATGTGAGTGCATTTAGCTGAGAGCAATTGATGTGCGACTCCCTAGAAGCCAGATGGAAATTTTGTAGGGCCCCACCACACGCTGGCAGATACCCCGAGCCCTGGCCGGGGCAGCGAATGCGATTTAGTCTTGGCTACTGGATTCGGGGCGACTGATGTCAGTGTCCTCACTGCCGGCTGGAGACGCTGCATGATATCTGTGCTGCAAAGCGTTTGACAGCTTGAAGGCTGTGTAGGACTTCAGGACAAAAAATGAAATAGAAAAGCAGTTTAACAGCCTAGTGGGCCTCTACTCAGGGAATTAAAGCATCAGAAAGTGATTAACTGGGATTAGATTTTTACATTACACATACATTTTAATATTAGCATCATTATGTACTATTAAAGCAATTCTTATGTCATTAATTCTACATTTCCATCTGCACAAATGACTGGAGGATAAGTCAGATAAAACAGAACGGACAATGAATTGTATTTGTTTTCACATAATGTTTGTCCTTTATTCCTATTAGAAAAATATTTTCACATTACTAACCTCAAAATTTCAGTTTAATTCAGACCAGCATCCACCAGTCTGTGACCGAGAGGAGGAAAAATGATTAGTGTAAGTGATTTTCATTCTCAGTAGGAACCTTTGTCTTGAATCAGTGTATAAAAGTGAACATTTCATCTTTTAATGATTTTGTTTCAGCAGCAACAGATTGAGTAGAATTCTAAGAAATGTTAAATCTGCTGCAGACATTTCCCAGAAGAGTTGTGCTCTTTACTCAAAAAAACATTTGCTAATTTGCTGTTGGTGCAGCGAGTCATGCATAACTTCAGACTTCCACGTAGAAATGCTGAATTAATGTTGATGTTCTGTAGATTATTTAATTCAGCTCTTTGGAGCACAAACTGAGTCGCAGCTCCCGGAGGACTAAGTCAGCGGTGTCCTCATGTTTATCACATGACTAACCAGCAAACGTCTTCATCTGATTATAACGTATGCAGGAGCGGCGAGAGATATTTTGAGTATTTTCTTTTTAATTTAGGATAACTTAACATTAGGTAGATCAGTTTCTGTCTATAGATTTCTATTTACTACAAACTTGATTTCATATTTAATATTTCTGTGTGTGTTTAGAGGACTGAAGTGATTGAGCTCAGTCGCCCAGGTGTTTCAGTTCTCCTTTCTTTTCTGGCCATTGACCCACTTTAAGGAGCATGAGAGGAGAGGGTACCAGAACCTAACCCTGGCTAAATGTAAAAATCTTCTGTAGCCATGACAACAGTCTCCTGAGTGGATTTCTTCCACCAAGCGACCCTCTGGATCCTGTGCACTTAAGAAGTATGTTTCAAAAAGAGAACCTGAGAAGCTTTTTAAAAGATTATGTATAATTGATTTGTATTTTTCTCCTGCTCCAGAGTCTCTCGGATGAGCGTCCTGTGTGAGACGTGTTCTGAATCTGTCAGACCGCAGCCGTAATGCTATTGTACTCACAACATCTATTTGTTCTCAATGAGATTGACCCTTTTTCTTAACATATGCCCAGCTGTTCGGGGCCACGGGGCCATATTTTAAATCTCATCCACACACTTGAGAAGAAGTCATAAACAAGATGGCGTTGGTGTTGTTAACATGAATCAGGGCAGAAAAATCAAATATGCTGCGTATCATTACAGGCTCATTTTACTTACCAGCACTTTTTAATGTTTAATTGTACGTAGAACACATGTCACCCAACTGCGCTGTACTTTTGGAGCCTATAGCACCTAATAGTTCCAGATGTCGAAACCTTAAACCTGCAGTAACTATTTTTGGCCATTTGCTGCATTAGGAGCGAGTTGTAAACCACGACATGCATATTATCACCACTTTTTATGGCAAACTTGTCAGCGACGGCACGGAGCAGTGTTCGCTGGGACTCGTGTTTCGCTCCACGTGGTGAAGAGTAAATGCAAAAGCTCACTCTCCATTTCTGTGGTCTCCACCAGCTCCTGAGGGAAATAATCTGTCTCCTTATCTGCTGAATGCTCCCCTGTGTTTGCCAGCTCGTCGAGTTACTCACCTTGTGCTTGACCAGGGTGCTGAGTGCTTGAGGGTATTTAGTGTCTCTCTTAAATTATGACTGCCTCGTTTTGGGTCTTCTTGTCCCATTAGGCCGGAGACCCACCCACACGAGTCACCTTCACAAAAACTACAACCGAAGACCCTCTAGCATGTACGTACGAAACGCTCCATACCAGAAGGTGGCAGCAGTCTGCATTTATCATTCAATAATAGGAAGAAGACCTAGATCTGCAAATATGCATACACTGTAAACCAAGCAGCATTTACTGACCATTTCACAGCACACAGTGGTTTGACGGCTAAATATCCAGTTTGTAAAACAACAAAAATCCAGCGTAGTTAATTCATAATGACATTTAAACTTTTTGGCCTGCAACAAAGGTTTAATTTTGAGCTTCAGTAGTTTGTATAAATGAAATCATTTCTCATGGATTATTTATTTTAACTGCAGCGTTGCAGGGATTTATTTATTGTACAGGAGAAAGGAAGTAGTTATCTTATTGTACCCAGAG
Source organism: Ctenopoma multispine (assembly GCA_034779795.1). Taxonomy (NCBI): domain Eukaryota; kingdom Metazoa; phylum Chordata; class Actinopteri; order Anabantiformes; family Anabantidae; genus Ctenopoma; species Ctenopoma multispine. Next base: position 2,233,397 of record JAUYWH010000018.1, read on the forward strand.
TCGCTACAGATGCAAATCTCAACTTCATCAGTTTCCCTCTGTTAATAAGAATGAAAACAATGATCATGTAATGTTAATGCAGTTAAAGTGACTCCCTCTGTGCCGTTATTAAAACATTTCAATTATTAAGTGTCTAATGGTCACTGTTAATTCACTTATCGTCCTGTGAGTGAGGCAGCGACTCTACTTCTGGTTTCACTGGAGACGTCCCAAAAGCAATTTACTTCTTAGCTCGTCTCCTGAAGGTCTGCTCGGTGTCCCCCACCTGTCAAAACTCCACTCTTAACTCAGTCTGACCTGGTATGATACGTATTGACAAGTTGGGTTCATATGAATCTTTTAGGCACGTTTTTCATTTACCTTTTAGCTGTGAGGGGAAGATATTTGGCACCACGTACCTTGATGAATCTTAGGCGTTGTGTCCTCTTCCACGCAGCTGGGTGAGCTAGACATTAGATGTACAGCACCTCCACTTGAGACATAAATGCCAAGGCAGCTGTGACAGACAGAGGTTGAGCCAGGATTTGGCACCAACGCTCAACACCAGCAGAGGAGTTTGTTATTTATTGACTGGTTTTATGGCGTGTGAGAAGTGTTGTTTACCCCCAACACTGTTGGTTTTATTTGAATTTATTCTATGTTTAGCTTGTTCCACGTGTTACTAAAGCTTTAAAAAGTGATTTAAATAGTGCAACTTAATTGATGTTAATATTAAATAATAACTTCAACTTTATAATGCTGCTTAACTGTATTTGAAGTACTGTAAAATAACCTCATTGTTGTATGTAATGTTACATTTCTGGTTATTTTTCTGATTGTCTGTTTTTGCAGGAGCAGTTGACTCCAGCTGCACATTGCTTTGCTCCGGTGCCACAACTGTTGGTTGAGACGGCTTCACTTCCAGAGCTGTGAGGTACAAGAACTCGGTACTCAAGTGAAAGTGTAAGTACATGCCCAGAAAAACACAGTAGTAGTAGTACAAGTACAAAGAAGTACAAACTCTAAATGTTACTATAAGTACAAAAGTATTGCTATGAAAACAGTGTAATTTAAACAATGTAGAATTTGATTGTGATGAAAACAAAAATGTAAAAGTTTTGATTTTTTTTGCTAAATTCTCAAAGGTTAAAATTCGGACTAAAATGTGTTGTTGTGGAACCAAAACAGCCGTCAGCAAAGGTGGAACTGTGATTGTAAAAAAGCATTTTAGCAGCACTGTATTAATCTAATCAATCTAATATTTTTTGTAAGCATCTAATCCTGCAAAATGTAACTAGTAAATAATCTTTATCACCACAGATACTCTCATGAAACACGGGAATGACTGTAGCTCTCCGTGTTTGGTTTCCACATTACTGCCTTTGTGATTTTGGCCTCATATTACTCAATATTACCTCATTACCCCACTATTACATTCCTGGCTCCTGTATAAACAAGAGAAGAAATTATCCTTTGCTCCATTTGTGTAACTATTCAGTCATAGATGTATTGAAGAGGTGTCGTTTTTAGGTTTGTGCCTCTAAAATAATTTAAAATCAATACTGATCACGTTACTGCAGCAGTATTTGTAATTGTGCACTAAGTCCCTGTATTCACTGTCATTTACAAATGAACTACACAGGGTTATTATAAACACTCTGTGAATTAACTCAAAACTTATCACACGTGTGTTGATAGATTAACAGGAAAAAAAAAACATGGACACCTGTAAACATCTGACGAGATCCAAACTGGTCCAGCAGTTAATCTTCAGAATGAACGATAAGATGGTGTAATTCTGTTTGTTTTCACGATGAAATGACCAATTAGCTGTTGTTGTGACGGGTCTTCTTCAAAAGGCAGTGAAGTGGGAGCAGTTACAGAAATACTAACTTTTATTGTTGCTATTTTGATTCAAATGACAACACCTGCATTTGGCAATAACTTCCTCTATAGCAAGTTTTAAAAAAGTGTCAGTAAACATTTAAAGTGCAAAGAATTTGCTTGCCATTTAGGGCACATATCTTTTAAAGGTTCATGCTACAAGCACTCCAGTCTAGGTTCATTTGAAAATTCCAGTCACTTACCTGTTCATTTCAACCACACCTACAAAAAATGAATATGCTTTTCAGTCAGTTATGAAGATGGTTTAAAAAGAAAAACCTTGTTAAGCCATTCTTACAGTATGTACCCTGTGGCTGTTTGAACAAAGAACAGCAGGATTAATGCTTAAAGTTGATATTACAAATGAAAAGAAAGATGCAATACAAAACACTCATTTTAACTGCAGAGTTTAACAGTGCATCAGGTTGCAACACTGTTCAGCATTTAGGGTTTTGTTCAATATAGGCTTGAATGGCCCTTTGCTGGTTTTAATTCATGTAAAGTTCAGTGCATTGAGGACCTATTCAGAGTGAGAATTCCTGATGAATAATGTGTCTAAGAACACATTCGACACCCCGTTGCTGGGATGTTATTGTCTTTTGTGCTATATGAGGGCATTTCTGATTTTAGAAACTCGTCACATAGGAACAAGAGAGGTTGAACAGTACGGCAAAGGGCCTAAGAGTTCTTATTGTAATTTCTAGTATTGACTTCTGAACATGTCAGGTTACTGAGCATCAGCAAAGGCTCAAGCTTGCTCTGAATTGGCTAAGACTGGATTTACACAGCAACCGCAAGATCCACTTTTAAAGGAGTCCCTCTCGTGAGATACTATGAGATGCCAAACCGAGCGGCAGTAAAAAGAGAAACACTTCTGTGTAAATGTAGATTATGTATCAGACATGTTCCCCAGAGCTGTGTCCGCTGGTCCCAGCAGCCGGTACTTCTCCTCCAGGGACGGCTCAGTGGTGCTGCTCTGCAGGTGGATCAGGGGCTTGGTCTGCAACAGCACACAACCCCTCCCCCGGCCTCGCCTCTCCTCTTGGTTCCTGCGATTGAAGATGTTTATTCTGTGGTCCAGCTCAGGACTGGCCTTTTCTGAGCCTGTAGGGCTGGGAAACTTAAGGTTCACAGGGTCCACTGCCAAGCCCTTTTGAGCAAGGCAGGAGTCCTCAGACAGGGAGCAGAGTAGCTCCTGAACCACCATGCTGGGGTCCCTGCAGGGGTCCCGGCCTGAGAAAGAAGCAGGGCAGCAGCGGTGAGAGCCGTAGCTCTGACTGAGGTCCTGAACTGTGCTGCTGCTGCAGTCCGTCGAAGATGAAGTTGGGGTGTGGCCGCTCAGGCTGTGGGGCCGGGCCGTCAGGCTGCCACTGGACCGTGATATGCTGGTGGAGTCACTCACAGCGCTGCCCACTCGCTCCACAGAAAGCATCGGGTTTGACTGGATAGGATTTGTATTGGTGGGGAGGTGGACGTCAATGGCTGCTGTGGTGATGACCCGGGCACCTGGGGCCCCAGCGTCTTAACAGATATTTAGAAAAGTCGTTTAACACAGAGAAAGTAAATTAACCAATGACAAATAAAACATTGTAACCTGTGAATTAATTCTGCTTCTGTCGTTTTACTCACCGACGATTCATCATCAATCTGGTTCAATCTAACCGTTAATTTTTCATTTGATAAAGTGTTTGTCTTCTGGAAGTTAAATACGTGACCAAACCAAAGCTTTTTCTTTTTCCAGTGAGCTGCTGAGACTTAGAAAGCATCGTGACTGCAGATTAAAACTTTGTTCATAGTCTCTTACCACTGCTTGCTGCACTGTAGTATTGGCTGATGTAGTTGTTCATGTCATCATGCACAAGTGGATCTGAGTAACAAAAAAGAAAAAGAACAAAGGAATGAGAGTTGTTGGCTCTGACTAAAAACATTATGGATATTATACCTCAGTTATCCAGTCATAATCATACTGCTGTAAAATATACTTTGTTAGGATGCTGTGCTTCATATGCTTATTGTCAGTGTAATTACTACATGTACATTTTATTACAGTCTGGTTAGTGAATTACTGAACCAATGCCATTATGTGTAGTATAAGTAAACTACATGAATATAGAATATTTATCTGTAGGGACATTCGTCTATTTCAGTGTATTTTAGAGCAAAACAGTCCAAATGGAAAAAATCTTCTATGTTTACAACATAATTATTGACATGAGATAACTTCTGCCTCAGGCCACGAAGCTTTAGAGGCAAGTGGTCAGGATCACAGACTGCTACGCTGGGCATTAGCTTCATCCTAGTGCACCACAAATAAAAGTGGAACAGGGGCAGGGTGGGGTTGGTTTCAGGGATGAGGGAGTGGGAGCTCTTTGTTCAGGCTCTGATCACTCCGGTGTGCGTGGTGAATGGCTGTGATCTGCTCTGCTCTCCTGCTCGCTTGATTGGTCTTGAGCTCACTATCCAGTGGCTGAGTGCGAACCCGGAGTACCCTGAGTGCTAGCCCCTGTCCCCCGGGACACGCTGCAGACTCTGATGGGTAATTTCATTTATTTTTCAGACTAAAATATTAATCCCCGAACTACCCCTGGAGAGGAAGCATTGCACTCACTAAAACAAGAGCGAGACAATCACTCCACAATTAATAAGACATGAGTCTTAAGAAAAAAGAATGAGCTGTCCAGCATGCATAAAGGGCTCTCTTCTTCTGCCTGAGCCGGGGAAGTTACCAGGAGGAGAGGCGACATACTGAGGTCCTTTTAGTTCAGATCTAAATGATCACTGCAGCTAATGCTAATACAAAAACTAGTTAGCTCCTATTTAACATTAGCTTCGTGGATTTGAGCAATGTTCATTTTAGTCTAATTGCATTCACAGTGAGGGAATGAATCCTCACATCAGTGAACTCCTGACTTTTCATCTAGCACCATTATCGGGGCAAAATTTCTGTTCATGTTTCTTCCAACCAAACAAGCCAGTCACTCTTTGTAGAAATAAATCTGTAAGTTTTGTTCAGTGTTTCTACTCTGCGCTGTCACTACAGAGAAGCAGTGAGAGAGAACTCCACCGGCTCACTGATTAACACGGATTGTCCCCGGATGTTCTTCAAGTCTACATGGTTTGGTACTTTGAGATGGAGAAACCATCACTCTCCTGAGACAACCGTTCTCATTTTGTGCGATTTTGGCCAATACAAATAAATTTGACTTGATTTGAGTCGACCTGACTTGTTGTCGCTCTGCGGTCTGTGTGTTCATCTCTGTGACCATGTTTCTGTAAAAAGCCCCACTTGTTTCTGAGAACCAGATTTCCCACTATGCCCTTGGGGTAATTTTGTGGCCACTGTGGAGCCTCCCGGTGCCCTATTGTGGTTTGCAGGTGAAGGGAAACAGATGTTGACAGGAGCCCACTTTTCCCTAACAAGACCAAATGCTCAGAGCGCTCTGTACCTGAAATAGCCCAAGTGGCCTGTGCTGGCTCCGCTGGCCTCGCCATGAGGGAGGTGGTAAGAGAGATAGTTGGAGCATGACAAGAAGCCCATGCAGGCTGACGCGGTGTCAGAGAACATGCTTGTTTTCTCCAGGATTCACCAGATCCTAAAAGCTTTTTTGCCCTCATGTTCATCTCCCAGCACCCGCGGTCAGATGGGTGTCGTGTGTGAGCACTGAGGGACTAAGAGCCTGGCCTCGAAGATGCTCCAGGGCTACTGCTCCAGATTAACTGTACACTGCACTGGCATCTAATTCACCTGATGTTACACCACTAGAGACTTTTTGTTCCACATAATTATGCACATACTTTATGCTGCACCTCTCTCCCCGTTTGTCATGGTGCTTCCTCATGCAAACACTGCACCTGGCAGTTTTAAAGGTTTTTGTCTGAGATGCATTTTCAATTTGTGAAATTTTCTTTCACAAACCAGGATTCTTTAACACTCTACTATAAAAGCCATACTATACCTGCAGCGACATGCGGCTCCCGGGGGTTTCTCTGGCCACTCTCGTCATCAGACTCCCCAGGAGTGAGGCCTTCGACAACCTGAAAACTCCTGCCCTGTTTGCTCCATATGTGGTGGATCTGCATGGCTGCTTCACGTTCTGCCGCATAGTCCAGGTCCTGCTGTGCCAGGTGGGCCCTCAGCTGCCGGATCTCAAACTGGAGATGGTCGAGTTGTACAGTATGTGTGTGCATGTGGAAGAGGAAAAGGGTAGAAGGTGTGCGTGAGTGTGAATCATTTCACAAAGGGTTTTTTAAAAGGGCAGTGAGGAGTTTGAGGAGAGAGACGGACGAAAGGGCGCAAAGGATGTCAATAAAAAACACAGGGAGAGGAGAGAACACAGTGGGAGGTGAGAGATGTAGTAGAGAACAAGGAAGCAAAATCCAGAGAAAAATATCACAAACGGGAAGAAACAATGTGGTCTGCATACATTTCAACACAGCAAGCGTTAAAAATATTAATACGCTCTTTGGAAGTTCACTGAAGAGTAAATGTAGTAGATCCAGTACTGTGGGACTGTGGCAGCGTCTCACATATACACAATATTACACAATAAAGGTCTATTGTTGAATTATTAAATACTTAAAATCGATGATCAGGGTTATTTACTAGTAAACTGTTTTTCAGCACAGCAGTGAGGCCTCTGTGATTGATTTTAAAACTTTTGGCCTCGAGCTCACAACCCACTGACAAGAAACCACCAGAGCTGTAAATTTAGTAAAGAGACAGAAGAAAACTCACTGTGCACATTTTACAGACACTTTTCATCCAGCAGAAACCTGTATTTCTTTAATATGAGATAAAATCACATGAACAGCAGAATGCCAGGATTAAGTCGAATTTTTGGAAGGATCCGTCCTTTATGAGGATTTAATTATTTATTCATAATGTGCGTGTGGCCTCAGACATGAGCACTGTCTTGCATTTTCCTCCATTATATCATCTGTGCGTGTCTATGTTCTCTGAGCACTCCTGATGAAATACTGTACGTGAAACGATGCGACCTGTTTGTGAGGCACTGCTGCCCTCCTCTGGTGGTAGAGGACCTGACAGTTTCTCCTGCGTCGTATGAGCTTGTGCAGCCTTACCTTACCTATCCTAACAGGGCACCGTTGCACCAAAGCATTTATCACGATCAATAAACAGTCGGTTTTTTAAAGAATGGATTTCTGTATGACCAAACAGTAACTAGAACTTGAGGCACAATATGGGCCTGTATATGTATTTATGTTTTCCTATTATCTTGCACGCTAATTTTGTGGACATGTATTGGGAAATTCAGCCTGAATATAAAGTTAAATTTAAGGTTTTTGCTATAAGACTGGTGGAGTAAGGGGAAGCTAACCAGATGTCTGTGATGTCTATACTCACAGCTTGTTCCTGGCAGATCTGAGTGAGACGCTCCAGCTGTTCCTCTCTCACAGCCTTGGTCTTCTCACACTGCTGGATCTCCAGTTCCATCTCCACTTTGACTTGTAGGACATAAGCTAACATTGAAGACAGGAGAAAGAGAGAAACACAGAGAATTAAAAAATAATAACTGTAACCAGAAGATTGTGAAGTTTGATTTTGAAAGACGTCGTAGATGAAAGAAAAGTTTCTTTGGACAGACAGCTGTTAAAATACGTTAAGGTCAGACCAAGGTCAAAGGTCAGGGCTGATGGGCCATTAGTCCTTTGCTCCATAGGTGTCTGTCAAACCTCATTAATTAGTGGAAGCTGGCAACTCAACACCTGTGCTGAATGAATTTAGCAAGATGTTGAAAAAAGCCCACAGAGACGATGGTTCATGCTGACTTCAGAACGTCAGAACAACGTTTCAGCAGATTTTTACCACAGACTGAACACACAGCTTCACCACATCCAAAGAAGGAGCCTGGAGCTTCCACACTGGGCCTGAGGCATTAGACACATGCAGTTTATCGTCCTGATCAATTTTTTACTCCACCTTTTACAATCTGACTGCATGTTTTATTTATACATGACACACTTTCTGAGGCAGGATGGGAAGGTGTGCCTAAAAAAAGAATACCTGGAGTAAATTTGGATACCTGTTGTCATCACAGTTGGCAGAGAATCAGTCCCTCGCACCTCTCTGTCATCACATTTGTAAGTCAGCCACATGATATCACAGTTGGCAAAGCTGCAGGGAGCGTTGCTATGAACAACTTAAATGGAATCTAATCATTAATCTTATTCCAACATCTCTGCCTATATGTGTCGCTGTTATGATTCTGTGTCTGAACTATTATGAGACACAACTGCCAGCTTTGTTCAAATACTGAGATGAGGGTGGGCAGAGCAAAGCACACAGCCATCGCCACATGCTCCTCATACCTATTTATAGTCATGTTGGTGCACAGACAGACACACACCGCAAAAGTGGGGACGTCAGATGAGGTCAGCATGAAAGGCTCAATTAGAAGTTCACTATTTAGCCTCATAATACACAACAATAATGCATTTAAGCTGCTTGGTGTGTGTGTGCTTGTGTGTGTGCTTGTGTGTGTGTGTGGGTTGCAGCATGGCTAATAGGCTAACACACACATAACAGTGTAAGTCACACCACTCTCTCTTCTCAGCCACAGTCAAGTGTTTCACACAAACCTGCGTCACTCATGTGCCGCCCCCAGTCCACAAACCTCTGTTTCCCTGCACTGTGATACTGGCATGAGACTTTTTCTTCACATCTGCCCCATGCAAGGCCGGGCAAACGGAGCATACAGAACCGTGGTTCCTCTTTGTGAGGTCTGTTTTACAACGCAACTAAAAGATGTTTTCTGCAGTTAAAGAAGATGATAAAACATCATAATAAAAGAATTCATATACTTACAGTATATTCGAAGGTAAAGTGCCTCACAGTGGTTCTTTTTGTGGTTTTCTTTAAGAGGTTGATATAAATTCTGCTGCAGTTCACGGCTCCATACTCTCCTCTGAATAACAAAGGCATTGCCCCTTATAAACTAAGCTAATCCTGCAAGACACTCAATGCATCCCCTGCACCTACGATAAGCAAGTCAGTCCCTCAGCTGTACATTTATTTGTCTTAATGGTTTTTCCACCTGGCTAACAGCAAGACAAAATCACTCACTGACATCAAATCCAACAGGCTGAGGTGTGGCAGGGAAGCAACCAGCTGCAGCTGCATGTTAAGAAGCACATAAAATCAATGATGTTGTATATGTTTAGTTTATTACACTGTGTCGAATCCTTTAGGACTGTACTCGTGTATGATTACGGGGTCTGTAATAAATGAATAAATAAATATAACTAACTATTGCTTCATGGGGAAAACAGCCCTCTGCTTGTCCGCTCTCTCACTGGACTGAGTTCCTGTGTGATCTATGTGCAGCTGATCCTGTATGCAGCCACAGGCCTGCGGCGAGGGTGACCCCAGAACAGATATTGAACTGTTCTACATTAGCATAGCTGAGAACAACCACTATATTCATTATAGTCTCTGTGAATCTATTTAGCCAGCCCCTTACATCAATACAAGTTAGAGCAGCAGAGTGACAGCAATTTACTCTGAGGGATGATCAATATCTGTATTGCTCTGAATAGTAAATAATATGTATAGTCATGGAGAGAATGGGGTCATTTTGTTCTTTATGCATCTTTAACTTATTACGGGGTATTTCCTTACTTTTCTCCACAAAATGCACCCGTCTCAAACACATCAGACGACTTCATTATTGTTTTTTGTCTCGCTCACCGTCAATGATTCTCTTGATCCTCCAAATGCGTAAGGTAATGATGAGGCTGATGGCATCCCAAGGGCTGTTGGGCCCGTTGGCCACTGTTGAGGCCACCATGGGGGCCAGCGACAGCACGATGACAGCACCATCAAATACCTGAAAGGGAGGGGGGGGGGGGGGGGGCATAAATAAAATGCAAGCACACGTGCAATATTCAAATATGTGCAAATGTTGTCATGTACTATAAACCCCTGATAAACCGCTGCCCAACCCTGAAGTCTTGCATTCAGCTTTGAGTTGGTGGCCAGAGTTCACATGTAAAGCGTGCGACTCACAGGAGGCTTTGACGGCACCACATTAAGATAAGTTATGGAAAATATCTCTAATAAAAAAAGAATTAATAGTGGACTTAAAGGGGTTAGTCCTACATGCCAGATGCATGCACTGACTTCCAGGATTTTCTTTGGTAATGTGAGGCTCCAGAATCCAGCTGTACAGGTGCCTGGAGGCAGACTTTGATACCATAGCAGAGAGCTGGCTTAGCTGTTGTCCTGTCTTTATTTTAACTGGTAGCACACTTCATACAGAAAGAAAAACCCTTAGCAAGCATAAGCACTTACCTCAACTTTGTTTTCTATGTAGTCCCAGATCCCGAGCACTACAATTCTGAAGACGGTCTGAACCAGAAAGACACATGAAAGCATTAAAACAGACAGATGTGGGAGTGAGATGATACGGTACAGCTGTCACCTCTGTCAAATGCATGTTGAAAACAGAGGAACCAGAATCTCCTTTAGCTTCAGTTGTTATTATTGTACAATACTTACACTAGAAGGAACTAAAAAAAGAGCACAGAGTAAGATACAAAACTCTTTGTCCCGATAAACCTGTATCTATGGCAAATCACTTCCCTGATACTGATCGTTGACCTAAAAAAATAAAACACTTGTAATACGATCACGTCACATTGTGCATTGTGCTCTTGGTTGTGGGATCCTTCGTTGGGCCGGACCATTGATTTACACTCCAATTAACAGGGAGCTGTCACGTATGGGTGGCCCTGCTAATCTATCATCTGGAGTGTATGTTGGACAACAGTGCTGGTGTCAAATAAGACGGGTACGCAATCCGCCCACATGTTCCTGTTCTGTGATTGGTGCACCGGGACCAGCTGGTGATGAGCTACATCTATCTAACCCCATTCCCAGACGACTCTTCGTCTGTGATGTCAGTGGGCGAGGTGTTTGGATGGATCATATCACTGTAACCTCATCCCCACTGCTCATTAAGTTCAGCCTTAATTATTGCTCCTGCTGGCTCACTGGTAATTAATGTTTCGTTTAGGGCATTGGGGCTGAAGCTGTCAAGGTAATTGGTTTGCACTGGAGCGGCGGCCTGTGGGCCACATTTTTACATTTTGTTTTTCACATTTCCAGAGTGGTGGTAAGAGATTTATTTTATCAAACAATGGCTCAAATTTCACTTTAATGACATTTTGCCGTCCACCAAGCCTCAAGGTAGCAATTCTGAAGCTAAAGCTAAACCCCTGACTAGACAATAGAGCCAACAATAATGGAAATTAAATGACAGCCATCTACTCTAATTCCCCAAGGGCTGTACCCGATTTACAGAGCTGGAAACAGGCTACTTAAAGAACTGTAGTGTCATAAGAATTATATGAAGACAGATTTTATTAGTAGTGGTACTAGAAATATGATTTTATGGACCCTAATGCACACGACATACCTCTGAGAAGAAGAGTGACAAGATGATAAGACTGATCCAGTGGATAACACTGGCAAACTGGAAAGCATTGGAAACTGTTGAGAGAAGAAAGAAGACAAATGTTAACCTGCAGAGAAATAATGTCGAATCAAAGTGTTCCTCTATTTATGAGCATGACTATGAGCATGCAGATGTTTTTTTACCCTCTGTTCTCAGATTTCTGGTACAGTATATACTGATTTCCCAGCAGATGCAGCAGCCTGAATTAATTTTGAACTTTCACTCGTATCACTCTTCTTACTGCTCTTCCTGTTGGCATCCGTCCATCAGCATTTTTATGAACTTGTCTCATCTGTTAATCCAGAGTGCCAACCATCCATGTCGCACTAATCTCTTTTCACTCACTTGCACCTCATTGTCCGCTCCTCTATTTGTCTTGTGGGACTGGACAAAGCTCTAGATTCCAACAGATCTGAAGTGACCAGAGTCCTTGCAGTCCCTGCAGCCGGACTCGGGTATCATCAGAGCTGGATGCTGGCCAGTAGTTGCAGGCCTGCTGCCATTGACAAGAGATTTGGTTCATTATCACTTTCCTCCATCACTGTTGTTTACTATCGGGCTCCACCAGCTGCTCCGTGACTGGCAAGACTAAACACATTGATGGAAAGATTGACGCTAACTGCATAAACATCACTGTATAATAAGGGTAATAACCACTACAGCACATGTTCATGTAAAATCTTTGCTAATCTTTCAAAGCATATTCAGCACATGGACAACACATCAAATGTTGAACCTGAGAAATGAGATGCCTTCACAGATCTGAAAGTTACCCAGTGAACTGTGCGCTGATGATAACAAGTTGGATGCGGAGAATTTCCAATGCTGACTTTTCAACCCACACGATAGTTTTCCATTTTGCCTCCGTCCATCTTCCATGAGCTTAGGCCCAGAGAAGGCAGCGGTGTTTCTGGTTCTGGTTCATATATGGTTTTTACTATGGTAGAGTTTTAACTGACATTTGTGGACGCTGTGATGAACCGTGTTCCCCGATGGTTGGTTGGAGGTGTTCCTGAGGTTCCTGGTAAACAGTAAGCTGTTGAACTATTTGCCTTTTACTGAGTAGTGAACCTCACCACATGATTAATTCTGAATTTCAGCTTTTCATGGATTCTCTTTTACTCCCAGTACACTTCATACTGACCTGTTTCCAATTAACTAACACACAAAGTCACACTTGTTTATCTTATGTAGTGTTTAAATTATACTGATGTGTCAATTACATCTTCTGAAGCAGGTCTAGCTGGAGCCAGTCACTTTATCTACTCACATAGTTTTTAGCATGAAACAAATGGAAATAAGCAAAAAGCTAATATCAACAACTGTCTTCAAGTAGCGTGGATGTTTCAAGGTTGGCACAAGAGAATGAGGCAAACTGCACATGTGGCATGAAATGAAAACCTGATGTAATCTCATTATCTCAAACATTTTTATATAAGGTAACATCTAAACTTCATATCTTTATCGTCACTCTAAGAAAAACTACACTACATTCTAACAAACCAAAAGATGTATTCTCAGCAAATGTCTCCTTGATAAAAGACAAAGGTTAAAATAGGAGAAAAGCAGCCATGCACACTATTTACATTGTAGGAGTTTGGTGTCTATGAGCAGCTCCAAAGACAGGAAAAGCACCACCAGGATGACACAGGCCACCAGGACACAGTTGAAGCCAGCACTGAGCAGACAGACCTGCCACAGGGCCACTCGATGACCGCAGCACGGCTTCAGCCAGTTAGACCTGAGGAGAGCGAACACACGAAATCAGGTGAGTTTTTATATAAAGCGGATTTGTATTGGTGTATTTCTACATATGTGATGTGACAAATATTATTTTCCTCCGCAACCAAGCTAATAATCATTTGGCTGCACATGTTTGGCTCAAATGAAAGTGTGAAGGATAAAACTGTCCCGTACAAAAGCTGGAAGGAGAGTTTGGTCTAAACATTTCCACTCCCCGATACGGCCAACAGAGGGTAGTGGTTTACTCTTGTGAAAAAGGTGATGGTGATTTGGTGGTGAAGGCCAGAGCAAAGGGATGATCAGAGACATCATTGACAGAGACGAGGGGCAGTGAAGCTCTAGTGAGCCGACCATGAGCTGCGGGTGTGACTGGAATACTGATGGACTCCTTTCTTCATGGCAATGAAGGGACACACTGTAGAGGATGCAGCTTAAAAGCAAGTGTGTAACATAGAAAGAAAAGGTCAAATTACATTTACAGTCTGATGATTGATTGTTCATCAGTGGAATTATTTTCAGTGAAATTAACGCATTAGCAAAAATCAATGTGCTTTCTGATTTGAAATCAGGTATTTCAAAAGCTTTTCCTTGCCAGGTAATGTGAAAGAATCCAGCATTTAGGCCATTAAAATGTTTGGCAAGGTGGCTCAATGCTATTTTGAAATAGTGGGTTAGTCTCACAGAGCAGCTACTACAAGGGCTGACAGTAGGAACTGAGAGAAACAATGCTCTCTCACCAGCTCTCCAGCTGGAGTGGAAAGTTGGCTCTGCCCACTACCTTCCCCTGCTCCCCATGCACTGGCATGGAGGAGACAGGCGCTGGCAGAGCATTTCGCTCCTCTGATCATGTCTTCATTCCTCGGCGTGGCACTAACATGAGCTGCAACTGAGGGAGAATGGCTCCATTTTCACTGTGGCTGCAAATCTGATTGTGCTGCACTCATCGTGGGAGAAGTTGGATATTTCAACAAGGATCATGTCTTTCTCACTTTGAAGCTGCTGGAAGAAGACATGCACTAAGCCTGGAATTATTTTTATAGGAGCTGAAATTGGATGAGAAATGGGACAATACAAATGAAGCATCTATCATTAACTCCAAGAGTACTAGAAAGAAACAAAATAGTCCACAATAAAATACACACTTTAAATCCATGTTTGCTGTGTAACTAGGACATCACAAAATTAGCTTTTTAGAGAACGATGCTCCAGAAGGACTAATTATTAAAACCTTTTGATTAGATCTGCTGGTAAAGTATATGTTGCAGGATAATGTGCTGAACAGACTCTTTCCTGTAGTTGATTCAGCACTTTTTTTGTGTCACCTAACTTCTGACATACTGTATTTGCTTTTGCTCAGACACATATGTGCCTTTTCTACTCCACGTGTGTGTGTCTGACCGTTTCATCATGTAGAAATGTTGAAATTCCACACAGCCAGTACAACAGTTGTTCACAGCAGAACAGACATTAAATCAATGTGAAAAACTACAAGAGAAAATGTACCATCATGACATTTAGCATATGTCAGCATAGTATTTTAGTATATGGTATAGTGGTTCTGCTGACTACTACACGAGGTACACAGTACACAAGTTTGACCACCAACTAACAAATTAGTATTTTTGATGTGATGTGAAGGACTTTTAGGCTTACACATGGGATACCAAAACCTGTTTTAGAATTTCTTCTGTGCATACTAAAAGGTCAATAAACATAATATTCTGAAAAGTATATTTTTTACGAGAATATCCTCGTGATTTTTTTCATACAGTAGCATTTGTGTCATAATAAGGCAAATGTGTCATCTTTCCATCGGCCCCTCAGAAGGACGTATTTGTTACAGGCCGACATTGGCAAAGCCACAAGCCTATAAACAATGCACCACTAATCTAATAAAGGCATAATCACGCTGATAGCAATCATCTTCTTGGCTTTGGGTGGGGTGGCACAAGTGTGCGAGCTCCAGATGGTGCAGAATCTGCTCCACCAGAGTCTTGACGAGACTCTGCAGATGCCAGGTATCATGCCATCCTGCATGCGTATGTACCAGACTACGTGCCAGGACACCTTGTCTGCAAGACACAAACTACTGCTCTATCCTATTACATGTATTTTACATTTTATGTATTTTATTGGTGGTGATGTGGACATATTAAGGCTACTTAGATCTTTGAGAGTTTTCTAAATTAGCTTGAATATTTCAACCCATATTAAACTGGAGATGCAGAAAAAGAAAATTTTTAAACTGATGTAACGATCTGAGATGGCCAACAGACTTTTGGTGATGATCTTGATGTAAAGTTTAACTTGATTTGTCTAATTGCTGCAAACCTCTGGGGTCTACCGTTAAACAAGATAAGGAAAAGGGAAACTACCTGCACTTCTTACAAGGTTTAACACCTGAATAAAAAGTGCACTGTAAATAAAATAAAAAAAATTGTGATTCAAGTTATCAACATGCTCAGAAGACCTTCCCTACACATCAGTGCACTCCTGAGCAGTCGGAGTGTCACCTCCAATCCCAGTGATGGGTTTGTAGCTGCCAGACGCAAAGACAGAAGCATATGTTACTGGGGCGGCTGTTCCAAATGTGCAAGGAGTCCAGGTTTAGATACCAACACCAGATGGTTCATCTGAATCTGTAGTGTGCAAAGGGGGAAAGAGGAGAGAACAAGAGCTCCTACCCTGTGCCACCTACCAGCTTTAGGCCAATGGTCCAAATGTTCCATTTTGCAAATACTGTAAGTACTGGCCCATTTGCAGGTTTTGGAAAGAGAAGGAAAGTGAGAAAAACAAACATGGCTCTCATGCAAAAATCACAACAAAATCTAGAGAATTTCATGGTGAATTCAGGATCCTGGATTTCATATAACATGGTTCATGTAAAGCACAGAATACTGTCATTTACTGCTGGTTCTGCCAGAGAAGGATTTATATATGTAAGTAGGCAGAACCAACACAGATTTCTGCAACTATTTAATGTGCCTCCACTGAAACTTTCTTAAAGGGGGGGGGGGTCGTCAAATATCTTCTTCTTTGGAATAATGCATTCTCTGAAGTTTTTCACTCGGTCAAGCCAATTTGGCCTCATCTAATTAGAGAGCCAGGGAAGTTGTCTGAGACAGCGACCAGGGAGTGACCAGCCTCACCCCTTATCTCCCAGGCTTCTTAATTCCTCTGCCACAGGGATGGCTGCGGGCCCCTGCAAAGGGCAGACGCTATACTGTGTATAAGTGTGTTTGTCAAATAGATGTTTTTGTCTTTTTGTCTGTCCCAAGGACAAATTTACCTTTTATATCAAAGTGTAACGTGAAGTAAAAAATCTAAAGCATGTGTATATTTTTTTATTTTGTAATTTTAAAACGTGTTGATTGCTGCGATTTACTTTACCCCTGACTGTTCCTCATGAAAAATGCCCCCACACTTTATCAGCCCAGGTGTAGTACTAAAACACTACTGTACGCTGAAAGATTATTGATTACTGTAGTGCTAGACCATGCAGCTGCTATAGAAAACCTGAAGCCCATTGTAATTTAGCTCTATTCAGAAAAGGAATATATGTACATCTTTGAAATCACCATACACAGTCTCATTAGTCTTTCTTGTCCACAGCATCACAATGAATCTGGCATCACATTCACTAAGTTCAGTCACCTCTGCTGACAAACTGTTCGTATACTGATCTATGCCGGCTCTGATTGGTTGCACACATGATGCTGCACGGAACACACACACACACACACACACACACACACACACACACACACACACATCGACCTTCCTGTCCCCTTGTACCATACAAATGAGTCTTTCCCCCAGTGTTCCCACAGGACACGTGAGGAAAAGCTGAACACCAGTTATCCTTGTTCATTGCATTGTGCAAATGAGGAGCTGCTCGCGGGTTACAATCAGTCTAAGTCATGACTTTGGTTTAGCATAGTGTGTGACGCCTTTCAGCATCAGGTTTGAAGTTATATTGACCATAAGCACTCACTTCTTTATTCCTCACTGTGCAGAAGCAAGTTCAGTCATGTCACCTTTCCTTTGTGATTCCTTTGCATCTGCTCGATTCTGTTTGTAACGTTGCAGTTTTACACTGTGTATTTTTTTTTGTCCCTTTGTGTCAGTTTGTGGTCCTTCACAATGGTTTGTTTTACATTGCTTTGCATCCAGTTTGTGTCTCTTTCAGGCCATTTTGTATGACATACTTTGGTAGTTTTGCATCTCTTTTGTTCATTTTGCATGATGTTGTAGTTCTTTTGTGTGATTTTTGTACATCCTGGGATCAGTTAGTGGCTTATTGTTTTTTTATGCATGTCTCTTTTGCCGTCTCTAGTCATGTGTCTGTTTTTGGTCATTTTGCATCCCTTTTGGTTGTTTTGTGTCTATGTGGTCATTTGATTTTTCTACAACACACTTCTCTCGTGGTACAAATGTTGTGATATACGTAAAACAATACATGTCGCCCTTTGAATCTGTCATTCAGGTTCAGAATATGCCACCTCTGACCTCTGTAGGTATTTTGAATACAGACTAACAACACCTTAACAAATACTCAAGTGTTGTGTTAATCAGCTACAGTACAATAGATAGAATAAATAATAATAGTACTTACTGGTACTGATAGTACTTTATCATCTGCGGTTGCTGAAAAGAGCTTAAGCAAATTAACAATTTGAATATGTCATTAGCTTGCCTGACAGTTGTAGATGTAAGAAGGTAAATGATGCACTGAATAATTTGTCATATTTTTTCATAGCTATTGCCAAATTTTAAGTTTCAAAAAAACAAAAGCTGTTCTATCTTTGAGCAGAAGTCAGTCAGCTGCCTTTTGGAGATTTATATCTTGACTCCAAGGTCATTCCTATACTCTTTTGGTTGCGTTACCACTGACAGTGCTGCAGGAGTTTGCCTCTTCCCTGCTGATGTACTGTGATCAATGGTGCACAAGCAATGGTAATGGGGAACCTTTCAGATGTAAAATTAATTACCTGCAATCTGACAGCATCAGGGAAACTCAGCATGTATTTTATGCTTACTTGGTACTCCCCCTTTCCCGCGCTTGCTTTAGCATGAAGCTTTGTGAGTGTGTTGTTGAAATGTGGAGTCTGCTGACATATTTTTTTTTATTAGGGAGGATGAGCTACCGTTTGTCTGGGCTTTCTTTTGTCATATTTTGTTAAAAAAAATAGGTTGGATCAGAACATAATCTGTGTGTTATGGTCAATATAAAACTGCAGACAACAGCTAGTTTAACTTTGCAATATGCTAAATATGTTTGGTGGCTCATTTGACATGCTGGTATCAATTACATTCACTGATTCAATCTCCCTCCCCTGCTGCCATGTCCAGCTACACTCAGCTTTATCAACTAAATGCATACTGGCAGCAGAAAGCGTGTAGAAAGTGAGAAACCCACAGACATGGATAGAAAGTGTGAGAGATAAATACAGAAATATGGATGGATGGTTTCACAATTTCACTAGTCTGACTCTTATTTGGTAAATTAGCATTTGGTTGTGAAAAATGTCAATATGAAAATCTGTGAAGCCAAATGCAAGGTTGAAAACAACAAGAGGTGACCTTGTCCTCTGTATGTGCTCATCCAATAGTGACTTGGACCAGGTGGGTCTGTCAGGCCGTCAGGGCCGAGTGGGTCAGAGAAACAACATTTGCTATTGTTCTGTTGCTTTAATAAGACTCATTAATATACTGCATGTGTCACCAGCAGCGTCTGACTGCGTCCCCTCTGGCCTGGGAAAGTTTTGACATGACATGAAGTAAGGACACACATTTTTAGCTTTGCTGTCTTATGAATCGAAAAAAGCTGAGCCTCTGCACTGTAAACTCACATCGCTTATTCATCTGTGTGCGTGTGCGTATGGATGATGCATTGGCTTGTGCAGTACATTTAGCCCGTAAAAAGAAGGTGCATGTTATTGATGCTGTTGATTGTAACTCACAAGTTTATTGCCTTGTTGCCTCATTTTAATATTCTCAGATGGTAGATCCAGACTCGGCCAGGATGCTGCCGTTTGAGGCACTATGAGCAGGTGAGCTGCATTATTACTAGACGTTAGTCATAATGGGACCATTTGTGGGGGTGCGGGTGGGTTCTCTTAGTAGTAGTGAAACACATTTCCCTTTAAAGGTTTAAAGGTCTGGGGACATACCTTTGTTCGCTTTCTTGAACAGACGCAGGTGATCAGATCGACACCACTGATATGTCCTCGCATTACATGTGAAGCTGTAGCTAGTGACCTTTGGACTTAGCATAACATTAAAAACATATCTAAAGAAACAGCTAGCCTGACTCT
The DNA here is from genome assembly GCA_034779795.1 of Ctenopoma multispine. Classification (NCBI taxonomy): domain Eukaryota; kingdom Metazoa; phylum Chordata; class Actinopteri; order Anabantiformes; family Anabantidae; genus Ctenopoma; species Ctenopoma multispine. The sequence continues at coordinate 2,252,796 of JAUYWH010000018.1, forward strand.
GTCTACGGATAAAAGAGAAATCTGCTTACGAGCCTCAAACGCTTAATAACAAACATAATACAACCTCCTGCAGTCTTGTTGTCACCTGTGAGGTTGCCAGGCAACCAGCAGGAACTCCAGAAAGTCACTGCACCCGGCACCGTGATAAATACTAAATACTATAATATTAAAATACTATAATAAAGTAGTGACCTTTAAAGGGGCTTTTATTATTATTATTATCATTTTTACCTTTTGAAGGATCCAGGCCAGTTATTTCCTTATTTTCTAGCATTTGTGCTAAGCTAAGGACATTTCTACTGTTAAGACTGCAACAATTTTTGCACTCTATGCAATTATATATTAGCTATTTATGATGCCAGTCATATTAGTTTGAATATTTGATCTGGATTTTGGATGTGCATAGAGAGAATGACAGTCAGCGTTAGACAGGATATACAGCTCTAGGGAAAAATAAGAGACCACTGCAAAATGATACGTTCCTCAGGTTTTATCTTTTGTAGGTAGGTAACTGGCCATCCATCTTCCTCTGGATGTCATTCCAGAGGATTTCAATAGGGTTCAAATCTGGAGATTGGGCTGGCCACGGCAGGCTCTTAATTTGGTGATCCTCCGTCCAGACTTTGATTCCCCCGGCTGTGTGGCATGGAGAATTGTCCTGCTAGAAATACCAGTGCTCTGAGTTGGGGGACATAGTCTTATCAGAAGGAAGTGAATGTTCTTCTAGGATAACCCTGTATGTGGGTTGATTCATGCGTCTTTCACAAAGACATCTGCCCGATTGCAGCCATGCTGAAGCACCCCCAGATCAGCACTGACCCTCCTCCATATTTTGCAGTCGGTGCGAGACACTGGGGATTGTAGACTTCTCCAGGTCTCGGTCTAACCATAAGACGACCAGCTGTTGGCAAAGCTGAAAATTGGTCCCATCAGAGAAGATGACCTTACTCCAATCCTTTACAATCCAGTTCCTGTGGTCTTTTGTAAACCTCACCCTGACTCGTCTTTCCCTCTCACCGATGAAGGGCTTTTCTCTGACTTTGCATGACTTCAGCCCTGCCTGTAGGCGTCTGTTTGAACCGTTTGGTTTGCCACTCTGTTTGAAGGTCACTTGACGTCAGCTTACGGTTCTTGAGTAACATTCGAATGAGATTGTGTTCATCCCTCTCACTGCTGAATCCTTTACGCTTCGGCCAGACTGTAGTTTGTTGTCCCCAGTGTCTGTTGCTTGACTTTGTTCTTGTGTACTGCTGTCTTTGAATTTTTAAGGAATGAAGCAACCTGACGCTCACTGTGTCCTTGTACCTTTCTTTTCACCTGTTTTGGCATGTTCAATAGTTATTTTTTAATTTCCAATTACCTTTGATGTACTTCTAGCACTGTTTCACCAGCCAACTGGTCATATTGCAAGAGGAGTGATTACAGCAGTGATTTTCTTATACTTTTCCCCATTAAATAAGATTTGATTCAGTTGATCGCCCTATCAGTATGTCAGAAAACAGAACGAGGTCTGCTTGTGTAGGAATTTAACAGACACTGGCATGGAATGGTTGTCATGCTGACAGAGATGCTGATTTAAGAATAAATTGCAGTGGTCTGTTTTTTTTTTTCCAGGGCTGTAGATATAAGTTAGTTTCTCATGACCTGCAAAAAAGCAATTTACAAACCTAGGGTGCCACAGTATCGAAACCAGGTGTGACTGTACCTTTCCTTTAACTCTCCCTTTTGCAAAATAGTGATTTTTTAAAAATCTGGTCACTGCTAGTTTAGTGATTGTCATTTGTTGTGAAAGAGGAGACGTAGTCTTATTTAGTGACATAATGACGTGGCCCTTTAGTGGAGCCCGTGGAAAAGCAAACCAGTTCTTGGAAGGCACTCTGATGGACTATTTGATCAAACTATGGGCGTATGATAAACTAAAACCTCAGGAGGTTGTTTGAATCAGAGAAATGTTTGTGTCAAAGTCATTGAATAACCAGAGCACATTTTTTAGTTGCATTAATGAGCTCAAAACTAAACTATATACTATACTATACATATATATTCTACTGTGTTCTCACAGTACTGAATAATCCATTCATGACATTCAAACGATTTCATCTACCGTTATAGGAGTTTGGGTAAATGACACGCTGTATGCTACGTGTGCTATCGGGGGCCACAGTTCTGTAACGGTTAGAGAAGGTTATTCCTGGAGGTTGACGGGCGCAAATCCCCAGAGCCTCGTGGAAAATGTGGGTGGAGAGGGTGAATGAGTAACTCTCCACACCTTTAACGAAGGTGTCCTTCAGCAGTTAGTGGAATTTGAATGAAAATCTGATCACCAGTCAGTTCTTGTTTAAACTTAGATAAAATGAGAGTTTCTTGTTTCACATTCCTGTTTTTGACAAGTAATAAAATAACTGCTTATTCTGTCAACTTTCTCACTGACAAATCTTCCTAATATTCACAACATCTCACCTGTTGCTCAGCTGGTGACGGACTTACACACCAAAGATTTGCTATGTGCTGATTTTTCTACAATACATTTATTTTTCCAAAACTAAACATAATACACATACAGAACACAAACTATACAAGTACATAATATTAAATATGATAGAGGAGTGAAAACAAAAGATGAGAAAAAAAGTTCAAACAGTTGCAGTTGAGAGATGTAGGTGGGAGCTTCCATAGGAAATCTGATTCATTGTATTATAGCATGTTAAACATAATATTATCAATGGTCTCGCTGTAATTTTAATTGAGACTATATATAAAATATATATTGAGACAATCAATATTAAGTCTTTTGTTTTCACATCCACTGAACTGTTTATTACAAAGTCAAAGTTACAATAAGGTATTTGGAGTTTGGTTATCTGGTTCTAACTAAAAGCAGCAGGTTTGATATTTTTACTGCAGATCGCACGGAGCTGATACTGAATCACTTCTGAGACTGGCCCAGTTATCATCACTCACTATTTGCCAGTTTAAACCTTCCATGCAAGCTGCAGATGAAGCCATTCAAACCTCATTCCCCAACATCTTTTGATACGCACTGCATTATTTCCCCGACAAAGTCGCACACTGGCAGCAGCTTCCACACAATACAAGCTGAAATGCAACAAACCCTTCAACCTAAAAAAATAAAAATAAAAAGCAGTGAGCAAACAAACAAAAGCAGGTTGATGACTAGGGGGAGAGTGGGCGGCCATGAAACTGCTGAATACAAGCCCACGCCACCTTGGTCCTCCCAGCATTTTTCCTAGACAGGAAGATGGATGGGCCCAACTCTATTAATAACTCTCCACTTACCATGGCGCCAAAACTGCTAACACTGCAACTGCCCCCTGATGCTAGCTAGAACAACCACCTCCCACAATGTCGCCCACTTCTCTCCGGATAGGAACACTGTGTTAGGCAACAATACAGTAAACTGGTGCTGGAAATCTCCAACCAGTCCACCTATGTTCACCTTCACCATGAGCCTGGAGGGTGCTGAAGGCTTGTGAAGGCGTCTATGGCCGTTTTCTTTAGGGTCCTGTGTTGATAAGCATGTGTGGCACAATTTACAGTGATATGGTGCTTCTTGGCATTTAGTTAATTCACAGGGCAGACTGGTTGTCAGTCTGGGAAGACATAGTTTGTGTGAAATGGAAGACAGGAAAAGATGACAGGAAAAAAAATAGATGAGAGAGTGAATGTGAGAAAAGTAAAAAACCGAGACAAGAAGAAGCAAGAATACGGAGAAGAATCAGGAGACATAGCAATACGTAGAAGGTGGAGAGAGAGAGAGAAAAGAGCTAAAGCATCAATGACGGAAAGCCATTGTTCCTAATGAGGCATGACAGCCCAGTATAAACTGGAATATGAACTGAACCATGATTACAGAGGATTAGATAACCACCACTATATGCAGTGCTTCTCATGCCTGGCCTCGTTTCCTCTCTCTCTCTCTTTTTCAGTGTATAGATACCCTATGTGCTGCTTTTCTGTTTTTTCACATGCACAACGTACAGTGTGTGTGTGTGTGTGTGTGTGTGTGTGTGTGTGTGTGTGTCGACTACTTTGCTGCCATGTGAACTTAGGGCAGCACACTATAAGACAGACAGCAGTGAGGTCAGCTCCACCTTCACAATGCTACAGGCTATAAAATGCAAACATGGCTGACAATAGGTGCTTCATCACATGGTGGCAGCTTGACACAGGAGCCTTTTCTCTTGATTAATCCCTTTCGCTTGCTTGCCGCTATGAAACCCTGCTGCAAAATTTACAGCACAGGCAAACCATGTCAGCATAAAGCTCATTAAGCATCTAATCGTAAACCTGTGGGGCAAAATACAACCTGTGAGTCGTTTCTTGTTCCCAACATGTAAATATGGGATGTTTTTTCCTATGAATTTCTATTTCAGATTGTCATCAACAACGGTCTATTTCAGTAAGCTTAAAATATGCCACAAGCAGCTACACTGACCCATTCTGTTTGCATATCTTTAATTTACACTCACTTTCATCCTGGAACAAATAGATGAGGGGAAGAAAAGTTTTGCTGACAGCGAGTCAATGCTAAACTGACAGTGAAAATAACTTCCAGCCGTCGCGCAATGAACCGTCACCATGTTGATGAAACACCTCTACTGTGCTTGTCACACTCTCAGAGTCAGGAGTGCACACGCCCGTTCTGCCAAACATCACTACAGAGCGTGCCTAAACATTTCCCATGGAAAAGCTTTCTTCACATTTTTCACATTCACTTTTTCATTATCTCAGGAAGCCAATGGGCCAGCTGATGCAGGCTGGGAGTAGAGGAGGGTGTGTGTGGAGGGGAGTGCCGGAGTAATCCACTTTCTCAGGTACAGTAAACGGAGCGGCCCTCTGCCTCATGCATTTTCATGTTGATGGCTGAATTGCCTCCTCTCTTCTCTTCATTATTCCACACACCCATAAAAAAAAGGTTCATTTCCTCTGCCCCATCTCCCTAAAGGTGTTTAGCAATCAGTCTGCTAGATGTGCTCCACCTTTTCATGTTGCCGTTCTGAAAGCAAAACTAGATACGGCCTTGGTGGTGCTTTACATGCTGTTATGGCCCAACAAAGTCAGCCCACAGGTAGCTGATGCAAAAGAGCCGATTTAAGAACCCCCCCCTCTGCCGCGGGAGACAGTGGTTAAACATGATGATGGTGCACGGGCGTGGTGTTCGTGAACGTCGTGTGAGGAAGGCTAATGGCCGCTGTCTGTTTGAGAGGTAAATCGATACGGTAACGAGGAGACGGAGGCACAAGGGTAATCACAGAAAAGCCCACCGGTGCTGAAAAGTACAGAATAAAGTAGAATCGGGTCCTGGGGGGTCAGGAGGCTGATTGACATATTCATTAAGACACACTGTCGGCAGATGTCACTGGTTCTAATGACGTAGGCTTAACGTCGGAGGAGGCCTATGCTCAGTTTTTCCTCGTTAGGTGCTGACTCTGTATCTTCGAGGTGGCTCGGGCCTAGTTTTCTGATATTTCATCTCTATGATCACAAACCAAGGTGTAGGACGATCCCAGTCAAACATAAGGCCAAACCCAACTCCTGGAAACATTGATTAATGTGAAGGATTAGGACAGCGTTTAAGGTATAGTGGAGAAGTAACCTTACTGGAGCTCAGGTCTGGTGGATTTAAATGGAATTTCATTAAAGCTAAAAGAAAGAATGATGATTTTTACAACTCCCACTGGCGTTTTTACAGGCAGGCGTTTCGCACTAATGACTTGAATATGAAATAGTGACCCCATCGCACTAAGCACAGTTTGAGTAAATTGAGCTCACTGGTAAAATAACCCTCACCACTGTGAATGGTAAATCTGCTGCTAGAGCGTCTTACAGCAGGAGCTCTTACTGTTGTTCAGCCTCCGAGGCCACACGGAGAAATTCAGTCTCTTACCCCCTTTAGACCCAAGCTCATTTGAAGGCGCTGGTTACTCTCAATTTGTGATTACTCAACAACAGCAGGCCTGTGACCCAGATACTGGATAAGTCAGAGTTTAAGCAGCCTCACAGGTATTTCACAGGTTGAGCTACAACAGGAAATGCTGCGTGCATAATTTATCACCGTACGCCAAAGTGTTTCCCAGCAACAACTCCAGTGAGCACAGGGCGTCAAATCACAGTCGCAGTAAACACCTATCCATTATGCATACAGATGGAAATAGATGCCATCACTGAGCCTGATACTGTAAACTGGTTGTACTGGTTGTGATGCAAGCGCAGTGTGAGAGTCGACGTCTGTGACATCCATCTGTTTCTGACCATGACTGGCTAACTGAGGGGACCCAATGGACTGAGACCTGATTTGGTGTCAAACTGAGGACTTGGATGAGGGACTGTTTTTGAATATGGTGTGTGTGTGTGTGTGTGTGTGTGTGTGTGTGTGTGTGTGTGTGTGTGTGTGTGTGTGTGTGTGTGTGTGTGTGCATGCATGGGTTTTGGACGCTGTGCTACAGCTTATGGTGTTTATGTGCATCCTAGTGAGAACTTGTGCTAAGAGCCAAGTTTGAGTCACAGTTGCTGGACAGAATGGAAAGACTGGGCAGGGAGCAGGTTTTGCACTATGAAAAGAAAAAAAAAAGTCTGTTAATATTGTGACTAATCAAAAGCACAGCTGTGATGTGACCTCATATCCATATGCCGTACCAGCACTGCACACAATCATGTTAAAGTGGAAAAAACAAGAAGTGTGGTAAGCAGCTTTAACAAGCCTTCAACTCTCTAACCTTTTTTTACTGCTGCAGTCTTTTCATGACCTGTAATCCATCTTTATCATTATACATTACAACGCTCGATAATAATCTTGAACTTGACTGAGTCCTGCATGTGTAAGCTGCAGTGGGAGTTTGATGACGAAGTAAAATCCCAGTCTGAGGAAAAGTACAAAAACAAGTATCAGTTCTGAAAACTAGCAAACACTGACTAATATCTGTTCACATAATAATGATTAAAAAATACCTGGTATCAGTTCTGAGCAGCGTGTGAAGTAACTTCAAACACTATAATAGAGACATCAAACTTTGAGACGTAATTGGAAGCAGGTTGCAGTTCAATCTTAAACAGTCTGCTTTTGATAAAGTTCATGTAACTGAACGTGACGGCATGTATAGCAGCACAGTACAAAAGCTTTTTAAGCCTAAATTCAAAGTGCGATATTATCGGCTTCTGTAAAACGTCACTTACAACGAAGGCTCTTATTGTGAGCAGGCGGGCGGATATTTAGTCTGAAATGATGAATTGATCTGCGTTAGTTTATGGATGCTGGACAACCTCAGAGGTTGTCACTCAATGATAAATGCACATACTACTGAGCAATAGAGACGGTAAGTCAAGGACTCGGGGAGGGGGACTTAGCACATGATGGATGATAATGATCCTACTATGTGGCATTTATGCAAGAGTGAGGGGCGGGCGTGCGTGCATGCGTGCGTGCGTGCGTGCGTGCGTCAGAGAGAGAAAGTGAGTGGCTGTGTTCTGTATGTACTAACATCTACATATAAAATACATAGAACTTTTGTGACCCAGACTTCGTGAACAGCCTGGCAGATATTACCTTCTGTTTTAGTTAAAAAAATATATGATTACTGTAATTTAATTGAGTTTTGCTACACCTGAGCTGAATGTTGTCGGAAAAGGATGGAAAAAAGCGTCTGGTGTGTCTCTCTCTCTCTATCCTGGAAGTCGCAGCTCTCCCACACTTCCTATTTGTTCATGACTCTACAGTGGTGGCTCCATGCTGGACACTGGCAGCAACAGGATCTTTCTTTACAGTGTTTTCAGTACAGATATTTGTTCTGAATGAATTTCTATTTACACGGGCCAAGTTGTGAGGCTCGAGCTGCCTTTCTTAAACCTTATTGTTGTGTCCAGTAACGCTGGCAGATGAAATGAAGCACTTTAGACAAAGAGTGCAAAGAGCTGCTGCAGACTGCGTGAGCTAAATGAAGACATTTGTGGAGCTTAAATGAGAAACGTATTCAGGTGTTCTCCTGCAATGAACCCAGAACGGAGCATATGTCCTCTGTAAACAAACCAGTGCTGCAGGAATGGCTCAATACTGACTCAGCATGTGCGCACCGGCTGAAGAAAAATTATTTCAACTTGGTCAGTAGGAGAAAATGCCAGTAGTCACTCGCACAGTCACGTAGCCAAATTGTTCACATGAGCAAATGTCACTTTAAATTAATCAGTTGATTTAAACCAGTAGTGTAAATCTCTCAAACACTCTCTGCACCGTCTCTCCATACAGCAGAAGTTTCACTCACCCTTCCCTGTTTTCGTCTTCATCTGCATTGGAAATGAGCTGTGAGCCAGCCAGCGACAGGTCCAGAGCTGTGAGGGGCAGATCTCTGTAGCCAAAACTCACCAGCTGGACTGGGGGAGCCAAGCACTGGTTCTCATCCTCCACCGGCTGGGAGATGATCTCCAAGTCTGACAGACCTGCCTGGTCCACTTCCCTAGTTACATGCCAACACATAGAGGAAACAGAAAAAAGAAAGGCGCACGTTACCATAACAGAGCAACACACCATCCACTCTGTCAAAGCTTCTCCTGTCAAAAAGCTGATTTGTCTTCTATTAAAACCACAATCAAATGTCAGTTCTATTAAAAAGATTTGTGCGAATATACTGTACCAGAGTTTCCTCTGGTACAGTATAGTATACGTACATACGTATAGTATAGGTTTGTTGAACATGAGTATATGTATGAGCACAAAGCAGCGAAGATAAAAAAAACATTTTAATTATTCAGCCCAGCTACTTCACTAAAAACACATTCTTATTTACAGCCATGGCCTCGGGGAGTGAGCGCAGGGTCAGAGAGGGTTGCTCACAAACACCCACTCAGCACCAGGGAACTACTGAGCACTCACACAATCCTACACTGCTGAGGACCAGAGGGGTTGCTTATACTGTGCCTTGCTCAAAGACTACAGGGGGTAGATAGTGAAATGCTGCTGGCTGCAGATGGAAATTAAATTAAAGAACTTGGATTAAATTGTTTTGTAGTCGTCTCTGTTCGTAGCTCATTTGAGCCTTTAGACATTGCTGCCTAGTCTTCATTGATAAACCAACATGAACGAGTTTTACATGCTTAAATGTTATCTTCATAATCTGCACCAGCATTAATGCTACTTACTACTAGTACTGCTAATATTACAGTACAGTGAAGCTGCAGCAGCATTAACTCTTATACAGCGTGCTACACATTGTAAATCTCGCTTTGTAAAATGAAGTAGGTAAGAGGTGATGTGACTCACTTTGCCGTCCACAGTAAATAAACTAAACTAACTTAAAAGGAAATTTAAATTTAAATTTATTTTTAGCAATTTATCTATTTATTTAATTTTTTTTGCAAACCTGATAGAAATTAAATATTTAATAAATAAAAATGCTGCACAAAAAGAAAAGGTAACAGATAATCTATGGTTTGTCTAAATAAAGGATTACAGTGGACTAAATAGCGGCTTAGTTGCTATAGTTACAGTAACAGTAGTGGTCAGAGTTTCTTCTAAAGTCAAGGTATGTAGGTGTCACCATTTTGAACAATATTTAACGTGAAAGAGAATTTTAATAATGTTTCCCCTGAGTTCATATTAGCAAACTTACACCCTACATCCTCATCCACCTCAGAGGGTTCAGACGGTACCATCTAAACACACCGAGGCCGCTCAGTTGTGGTCCAGCAGAATGTAACCCAGCGTGCCCACAAGCCCCAGTTGTGTAAAAGCTGGGCCATCTGAACAGAGCGTGGAGGTGGAAACAAATGCTGAGCGCAGCTGCAGACTGACTGTGTGTGTGCCCTGTGGTGTGTATTTTTAGACCAGAGCAGATGCTGGTGTATCATGTCTGCTGTGACGTCATCGCCGCTCCCTTTGTCAGCTGAGTGGATCCCCACTCTTCTTCAAACCGTCAAAGAAAGTCAGGAAACAGGTACAGAGGGCGGAGTGGTAGAAAATGGGGGATGCTGGATTTAGATTTTAAAAATAAGCTCATCTAATAACTGAAAATATCAAAATAGTTATATTTCAAACATACAGTGAGTGTCTTCACCCTCATGTGAAAACACAGATAATCATCTTCAAATCTGCTGAGTGACCTACAACATAACCTGACATACAGTTCCATGACACGGTCACAGTTTATTAAAACACACGGTGATAAAGTCAGCGCTCCGAGCTCTTTGATGCTATCTGGAATGACCTAAACTTTTGGAGGGCATCATAATGTCTGTGAGTGAGTGTGTGGTGGCTGCTTGTTAAAATATTAACAAACTAACCACAAACAGAAACAGTATTTATATCCATCTATAAAACGATGATACTGTACGGTATTTGAGAGGCAGCACGCTTAATGAAAAGCTGTGTGTCAACAGTCAGGTTCCCGCGGGGACATGTATGAACATGTTTGTCCCGCTGTAACAGATCCTTTCCTAAAGGCCTGGCAATGAAGTGATGAGGACCAAAATGCATGGTGCTCGTTCTGTGCAACAATGTCTTCAGATGATCTTCCAAAGTGCTTTTGTGTTTCCCTGTTGTGTTGCAGTGGAAGAAAAGTAACTAAAACTGAGACTTATGCTCTAAAACTTTGCAATTTATTAATGATATGCAGTTAATGTGACAAATTAAGAAGGTCGAAGCTTCATAAATACATTTATTATATGTCCCCCATCAAATCCTGTACGAAACAAGTAGTTCTTGGTGGGGCCTCTCAAAGGCTGTTATGGACATAAGGAGTAATCACAGCAAGTAAAACTTGTTCAGAACCCACAATTAACTTTTGGAAAGAAAAAAAACACTTGAAACTGAGCAGGCAACAAAATATTAGGTTGAAAGTATTTTTTGTTTCCAATGTTCTGCTTTCAAGTTTCAAGTCCAGAGAAAACTGTGGTTTCTGCTCTTTTCACGGAAGAGGAAATAAATAAATAAATCCAACAAGGTTGCTGAAGTTAACCAGCAGTAAATGTATCAATAAAATCCTGAACCAACGATAAAGCAGAACAGCCCCACTCACTAAACTGAGGTTAAGCAAGTGAACAAAGGCAAAGTTTGTGAGCTGAAAACCAGCAGAGCGTGAATACAAGAAAAAAAAAAAAAAGGCACCAGCTGTAGTTTTGTTACCACACTAAACCCACTGAACACAACAACCCAAATGAATGATTCACAGCCTTTGAAGGAAAGTGTATCCTCAAAAAAAAAAAAGGTGAGGTAACTGTCCTGTTGGCTGCACACATTGAGTGCAGCTGTCAAACGTCTCTCAATAGAGTAGATGACATTATTAAAACAGAAGAACATCATAAAGGAAATAACTGTGGGAGACCAGCAGTTCTTTAAACTGATATAATGGTGACCAGAGTGAAAAGCTTCTTTAAAAAAGTAGCAGTGGTGCTGTAGCAGCTCCTGTGAGACGTCTAGCATCACTGCAGCTACAGAATACAACAACAGTGGTTTTGGTTTTTCATTAGTACAATTCCTTTTTGCCTTCAGGAAGAAAGTGTTATTACAGACTGGTCTCAAGAGCCGCAGGCCACATCCCTGTTTGAAAGGTTTATTTCCCCCGGCAAGAGGGCCTTATGCAGTTGACTCATGTACAATGCAATATGTATAGCATGAATAGAGAAAATGAATATTAAACCACAAAGCAGACTAGTGCTGTTTCTGCAGGCCGTCCTTTGTTTGATTAGCAACTATATACTGTTTGTTTTCAGTGACGTATACTCAAGGACATGACAATAAGAGTTGCATGGAGGTGAAGAGGATGCTGCTACAGGTGCCTTTTGACACTTCCTAGTTCTTTTTTAATAAATAAATAAATTACTAGTTTCTAGTGCATCATCACCACTACTACTGATTTAGTTCAGCAACTAGTGAGACACACGAAACACACTGAAACACGGGGGATGAAATGTGCCGTTATGTGTCCCACTACAGTAAATCTAAGTTGTTGTTGATGTGCTTCAATTACAAATTCCTGCACACTTATCTTACTCGGAAACAAACCCATCTCCGCCTCTCAACTGTGCGTACAGGCTCCAGTGTTACGCCGCAGTAGGTTGGCCTGATAGATGTTTTTTTTCTCCACGCTTCTCCCCCACACAACATCTCATCCATACCACCTCTCATCTTCAGCACAAGCAGCGGGTTTGGCTTCCTTCCCAAACAATCAGGGCCGTACACATAACTACTCATGACAGACACAAGCTGTCCGAAGCCCGCCGGCTCACAGCTTTCACTGATGTACCTGGTCTGCCAGTTGAGACATCAGGAAAAGGTGCTGACACTGCCCATGGATTTGAGCGTTCAGCAAACTCAGCAACAGGCTTAGTCGTGCATTTTGAAATATTTGTGATATTTCAGCGAAGGACTGGTTGCTACTATGTACTGTTCACAGAGACTTGAAACTTGCTTTATCAAGGTTACACATTAAAGTGTACCGTATACTGCATTTACTGAACATGCTTACGTATAGAGTAATACTGATGTTGCATGACAATATTAAATACAGAGTGTGCATCACAGCTCCTCAAACTGAGGAACATTAAATAGTGTTATTGTAAAAACAAGGACGCTCATATCATTCCTCATCAGCTCGTACTGTTAAAACGGCATGAATGATATCATCAAGTTCATCATTACTTCAGTGCACTAACATCTCTGTTCTAGTACAAATATACATACAACATGTTTGTGTCTAAAATACAACTACTGACCTTTGAGTACCCCTGATCTTCTTATCCAACAGAAATGGCAATCGCAAAACTCTCAAAAACACTACTTCATGGAAAGACCAGAAACACTGCAGCTGCAGATGAGGACCCGGAGGAGAGACGTGATATTCAGGGGAGCAGGATTCCCTGGGGGCGCCAGATAAAATTAAATAGTGGACTGTAGAGTTGTGGGCCAGGTAGGAAAGGTCATTGTGTGACAAACGTTGCTCAAGGGATTTCAGTGACCAAAGCAGAAGGTCATTTAAGTAACTGGGGGCCAGAGGCGCTGAAGAATGCTCTTCCCCAGACAACTTGTGTACGACCCCTGTGCAATAGGACAGACTTATAAGCATTCATGGAAAAAAGTGAATAACTTAGCTTTGTTTGCTAATCAGCAAAGGTTGGCATATTAATGCACTAAACTAACACAGTGAATATGGCAAACATTAGCATGTTAGCATCGTCGAAAAGAGCTGCTAGCATGGCTGTAGACGCTCAGCCTTTTGTTTCTGATGTTGCTCCCTTCACATTTGATTAGTGATTAGTGAGTTTTAAAAATCTACAGATAAAGGAAATCCAGACAAAAACTGTTCTGATTCCTGTTAAATCAGTTTGACTTCAGAGTGCTTTAAAATCAACCCAGTACATTAACGTCCTGTTTAAACTTTTATTGGACGCTGTTCATAAATCATAAATTCCCCTTGCATTCTGCATAATATGAAAATATGATCTACTATCCTCTGACATCCATTTATTAGCAGGGACGCAGTGTTAGTGTTCACTGCACATTAGGTGTTGAATATAATGTGCACACAATCACCAATCACACGAGTCTGCTCTAAAATATAACAAAAAAGACCTGAGTTCATGTGTTAATACCGATCCAGGAAGTATCTATCCAGGAAATGAAAGTATTAACTCCAAACATAAGTGTTGCTCTGCCCATCAGCTGGTCTTTGAAAGCCCAGTGGCAGCTTTCTGGGTGAGTAGAGAAACCGCTAGGCACACTTTTATCCCGAGCCACATGCCACTCCATCCAAAGCCTCAGTGCACCACTAAGATCAACACACACACACACACACACACACACACACACACACACACACGTTAGATTAGGCCGTCTGAGCACCACGCCTGAGGATCTAAAACACACCCAAATTTGGCTTGAACACTGAACACACAGCAGATGTTCCATGCTCCCACCAGCTGCTGTGAAGAACTCTGGAGAAGCTGGGAATCATGGTGTATTAGTGTTACACATTCATCGTGTATGTAAATCGTTGGTGAAACTGCAAACTAGTCTACAGCGTCTAGCTTCTGTAGTCATAGACGATGCCTGAATACAACAACTGTGTCTCTGTGATAATAGCATATAGACGTTTTACACTTCCTGAAGTGCTGTTTGCAGATGAGGCAACAGAAAGGCAGCAAGCTGTTTAAGGGAATCTAATCTTTCTTACTATGTACATTTTACTACTGACTCACATCATCTTTCAGTCCTTGCAAACTAGTAACTCTGAAAACAAAACACAGTGTTTAACATAGAGTCACAGGACTAAACACCTGTCACACAGAGTGAACACCCATTTCAACTTTCAGAGAAACTTTTGTAATTTCATGCCAGCGGATATTAATGAAGTCTGTCAGGGACTTGAGCTCATTAATAATATTACAGATTAAAGCGTGATGAAGTGGTGGACCGCACAATGGACTGTTCTGGCCCTGGTGTGACCAGTCTCTTATCTGACCTTTACAGAAACAGGCTGAAGAAGACAGGAGACACAGAGACCGTCGTGGGGCAGGACTCAGGACTCAGACAGCAGTTGTACAAAAGCCTCCACCTTTTCACACTATGTCAGTATCCAATAATAGATTATTTTAATTTCTACAGACACTTAAGGGAATATGAGTCTTGAAAGACTTAATGACTGAACAGAGAGATTTGTGTCAGCTTGTAAAAATTACTTTACCGACTCTCATTCTCATGCACTATATATATATATATATATTTTTTATTTTTTTTTACATACACAGTAAACACAGATGTACGTCCATGTTTGTTGCCTGTTGCATCGAAAGGGTGGTGTAAGCTTTACTGCCCTATTAACCTTTGAACATTAAAATCAGTTAAGAATTAATGAATAATTGTAATGGCTTTTCCAGGAACAGGTCACCAGAGGGAGAAAACCCATAGTTTGGAAACTGCATCCATTTAGCCAGAGTACATATGAAAAGAGACAGACAGACAGAATGTGGAGCCACTCGCTGACGGAAAGATAACTCCGCATCATCGGCAGAAAAGAGGAACGGTCCCATCCAAAGAGTGGGTCCTCTCAGAACACTAAAGGAAAAATCCACACTAAAAATATGACTTACAGCATAAAATATTCTCATGAAGTTTCAGATTAGATTTTTCAAAGCTTGAGTCAACTTCAGGCATCATTAAGAGACCAAACACAGAAGTGACATTTGTGAAGTACTTCTCTTGAGTATTACCATTTCCTGTTTTATATGATTTAATGCACTACATGTAGGCGACAGCTACAAAAGGCCCAGATGCTTTTACAAATACTTCATATTAATGTATGTACTAGAGCTTTCCTGCCCCATCACATCAACTATACCAAACCTCAGCTACAACAATAAAATTCTATTTACACACTCATTTGACACTGCTGTACTGACATTATAAATCACGTTTTAGTGTCAGTTTCTTTTTTCCAAACGTCACGACTCCTTTTATAAAACCAAGCTGCGTAAATAACGTAAATGAATAACTTTTAGTTACACTATTAAAACCATTGACAAAAACTTCAGTATGTTTAGTATTTAGTATGATTAAAACAAATGCATGTTTCTCATTTAGAGCGTCTATATCCAAATGAGATGATCATTAGTCTTTGACACTGACGCACTATCTGCAGGCCATCTGGTTTGAAATGCATTTCACCTGAAGCACAGCATGACATGGCATAGCTGCAGAGATCCGCTGAGCCGAGCTCTGTATGGGACCGAACGCAGAATTGCTGAAAATGGTTTAGGGTTATTCATCTAGGTCAGGAGAATAAACGCAGCTAGTTTAAGATGAGACAAACGAGAGAGTCGTGCTACACCCGCAGAATCATGAGTTGACGAAGAATAATGATTTCCACTGTTCTCCCTTACCTCTAACTTTTGTCTTCACACACACACACAAAAACACGTTCCCTCAGCAATGCATCAGCTGTTCTCAGTACACACAAGGTGCAGATTTTAAAAAAAGGAAAACTGGTAGAGAAACTGGAGGTGGAGAGGGTTTTTTTTACATCCACAGATAATAATTACACAGAAACGATCAATATAGTGGTGCGGTGGTGTTTATGGTTGCAGAATGGAAGCTCTGTAGTCAGGACGGAGCAGGTGTGTTTGCATGAATCTACATCTCAGAGCACGTGTGTGTGTGTGTGTGTGTGTGTGTTTAGCATTCACAGGGACGAGGGTCGTTTTAACTGCAGCAGTGTTTGAGTGAATAAAGGTCATTGTTGTAGAAGTGCACAGAGAGTATCTGAAGATCAGAAATGTTACTTTAACCGTAAAGGAGACTTGAACTGTACTTACTCAGCATTGGCCATGATGCTGGGGGATGGAGAGAGGAGAGATGTGGTGGTTATCACAATGACTTCCAGCCGTTTCCGTGCTGCAGTTCAACTTCTCATCGAGTCAAAGCTGTTTTCATGTTGAGCCTATGAGAAACATTCCTGTCAGTGAAAGTAAAATATAAAATATGGAAAAAACTGAAGCAGCACATCGTCCTGGTATCATCAATCAGCCGTTTATTAGGTTAATGCCAAACTGATTTGCAGAGCTATTGAGTAACTAAGCACATTTACTCAAGTACTGTACTTAAGTACAATTGTGAGGTGCTGGAGTATTTCCACTTTACATTACTTTTACTCTACTACAAATCAGAGGAAAATATTGTACTTTTACTGCTTTTTTTATTAGTTACTAGTTTCTACATTAATAAAATGCTGATGAATCATTTAAGATTCATACTGTTACTTTATACACCGCTGGTGACAGTGATGAGCAGCAAAGCTGAAGACAACTCAACCTCATAAATATAGGTTACACATGATTTTAAAAGTTAACAAGCCACTGAATGAAGATCATGACTAAGTCTGCAGCCTGGAAGTAGTCACCAAAAGACGTGAACTCGCTGCTCACAGTTCTGATATTAAACACCCAGGAGTCCACAAACAGACGAGTGCATGCCCGCTTTCCACGCTCCTGTTAAGAACTGTACCAGCACTGCGCCGGCTGACTTGCTGGTACCTGGTTCCACAGAGGACAAACTAAATGAGAGTCTCTGAGAGCCCCTCGCTGCACAGGAATGCATTATTTATTGGAAGCAAACGACCTACCTGTGTGAGATTTACATTGTTGGCGGGTAAGTGTGCCTCCCGCTGCACCCTCGCTGATAGTAATGTCTCCCTCGGTGGTGATCGGAGTGAGTGAAGCAGCAGCAGCAGGCTCGCATGTGTGTGTAGGCTGCAGCTATCCTGAGCAGCACCGCTGCTGCCGCTTCCGCTGCTCGGGTTTCAGTGCAAAACCAAACAGGGGCTGAAGCTCAAAGGCAAAGGGCATCGTCACTCGGCGGGATCACGTTAGGTTCTGCTTAACGACAGAGCGACCAGACGACGATCCTTTGGGTGCAATCTGCTCCTGGTCGAGGGCTGCGCGCCCTTGCTCCAGATTCCAGGTCCCGCTCCTCAGCCCAGGGTTTCCCCGGCGAGAGCAGCGGGGAACACCTGCGAAAAGGAGCTGTCCAGGTGCTGAAGTGAGCCCGACGGAGCCTCGGCTCTATCTCGACGCCCCCTCCCCCTTTCCACAGCGCGCAGCGGCCGCGCAAACACGGGGCGATGTTCATCCAAACGCCATCAAAACGTCGAGGTTTTAGCGCCGGAGACCGACAGTAGCCAGTGAATCGTGTGACATATACATCGCTCCGGTCACGACGTAGCAGTGTAGAAACGCTGCCCGCGGCGTGGACGTGGACGTGCGGGTTTGGAAGGAGCGGATTTACCCGTCGCCGGCTGAGGCCAATTCAGAGAGATTTTATTAGCTTCACGCCTGCTAGTTCGTCCCTCTCCGTGTCATGAGCGTTTTTTATGGTTTCCCAAAATAAAGATACTATGGGAATATAAATTGCCTTCACAGCAATTGGCTTAACCGTTTGTCATTCACCGGGATTAGCCAGTCGATGGTTAAAGCGCGCATCAATCAATCCCAGGCGCCTCTTCCTTCATTTCAACGCGCCTGGACGTGGGCTGCTGGAGATGTTATAGGCCGAGGCTCAGATTTCTGGGTGTACGCAGATAATGAGAAGTGGGGATGTGAATTAAATAGGTAGTAAGCCTGTACTAAGGACGCGTAACCGCCAGCGGACTCGGGGGGACAGGGGTTTAAAGATGCTGCTGAGGTGAGAGCCACACAAATGGAACATTCCCAACATGTTTGTGATTTATTGAGGAAATGAAGCAGAACTGATAATTTGGCACATGTAGAAAAGTGGGAAACAACTATTCTAACTTAAAATACATTTTATTTTCCTTTCCAAAAGCTACACAGGCAGAGGTGCACATTAGGATTCACAGGGATTTTGTTAAAGTGAAACATTAAAAGGTCATTGCAACAATCATTGAACTGATTAAAGTAAAGCTAATGTTAGCATCACCTATTTTCAACATAACCACCAGAACAAGAAACATAGTTTATACTTGAAGTGGCACCTTTATGACATTAAGATATTCTGCTCAGTGAGAAAAACAAAAATCAAGTCATGTCTTGTTGACATCTAAGAAAAACATCCAGACACTACATACGCAGCATTTGAAAAGTTTCCACAAAGACCAATAATCTCTACATAAAGGCATCTGTAAAATTCAGAAAGCTTTTTCCAAATTTGAAACTAATTAAACTAAAGAACCTCAAACACATTCTTCAATATGTAACGACCCCCAAAATAAGAGTCACGTTTTCTAACCTCGGACAGTTCTGCTATTTTCCAACCACCACCTGCTTCCTTCCAAAGTCGGAAACTGTAGAAGAGCAGAGAGCGTTGAGGAGACACTGAACGTTTCTGCCACTCACTGCCACAAACACGGTCAAAATGAGCAGCTGTTCTGCTCTCTTCTTCTTTAGAACTAATTATTCTTTTAATCTGCAGAAGCTGAGGAGATAAACCAACGATCAGCAAATGCGCCCTGACATGCGGACAAAAACAAGAGGTGCTGACAGATTCTGCCGGAATTCCCTGTTTCCAAGTGAACCATGATAGGTAAATCCTGTCTAAGAGAATCAACCTGGAGGCTAACATGGTTTCACTGTGAAGACAAAAGTGTAAAAACCTTATGTGTAAAACATAGGAGCTACCTTGGTTTTGTGGAAGAAGGACCACATTCCCCATACTTACATGAGTGAAAAGTGCCTTCGCTGTTTAATCTAATCACCTGCAAAGCAAACAGAGCATGAGGTCCACGTCAGGAGGTAAGATATCACCTGAAATGTGGGGAAAACGTACACATATCTTACAAGAGCACTGCATCACATTCAGATGTTTACAGAAATGATGGATTTGTCTTTTCAGGCTCGTGTTTGGTCCTCACTGTGAAACTCACTAGTTTTAATAAGGAGCTGTGCTCACACAGTCTCCAAGCGACACATCTTCCCACATGATGCCACGACATCGATGGCTAAAGGGATCATTTTCTGCTTTACGAGCAGAAACAGGGACAGCAATATTTCATGTCGTAATGTGAGTTAAACATTTTATACGTTTGTTGTTCCTGACAGCAAACACGAGCGCGATGGGTTGTTTTGTTCTCTGCGTGTCCGTTGTTACTGCGGATCAGTCAGCCTAGATGAACCAGGGTCATGACTGTAGTGTACTCATGCTGCAGACCGTCCATTTCAGTGTCACACAACGTGTAGTCATCCTTAACAATCCGGTCGCAGCCAATCTCGCCGTTGCCGAACAGGCCGAACAGAGGGGTGTTGGGGAACACCCTGTGGAAGGCGTCGGCCTCTACGTTGCTCTGGTTGTTGTAGTAGTTCTGGCCTCTCCCCACGCAGGCAAACATGAATCCCAGAGTGTTCCGCTCTGGGATTTTAGCGGCCTTCAATCGTCGGATTGTTTCTTCAGCCGCCTTTGGGGTGCCGATATCTTGGTCCAAGAGCACAGATGCCCCCTGCACCTTAGGGCCACTGAGGGCCAGGCCAACCACACCATATGCACCCTGGCTACAACTACAGAGTGAGAGATGATGAAAGAGGGAATGTGTGAAAAAGTGCTCACATGATCAATCATGAACAACTGGCAGTAAAACAGAGAAATACAGACATAACATGAGCTGAGGTTTTACTCCCCGAGTCCCCCCTGAACGTTCACAGAACTTGTACTTGTTATATTTTTTTATCGTACCAGTACTTGTCCCAAGTTAATCCAAGAATAGTCTTGATATTACTGCAGAAAACAAACTCACCAGTGTCTGGGGGGAGAGAAAACACTTTCTACCAGTCCTCCAGCGATCAGAGCTTTGCTCTTAGACAAAGGCTCCAGTATCTGGTTAAGGAAGCGTGCTCCTCCAGATTTATAAGCCTCATAGACAAAGATTAGAACCACACGTAGCTCTGGGTTGTCAACTAATCCTAAAAAAAAAAAAAATGCAAAGCTGACACAAAAGTTAAGTTCTGAAATACGCGATGAGCTTTGCATGTCTCAGTCTGGATTACTTAAAGACTGCCTGCACTCACCTGCTTCTTTTAAAGCTGTTGGGGAAATGGACTTCTTGCAAAAGTGAAAGGGTCTGATATGGACACCTTCCATGTTGGGGAACATGAGTGCAAAACCAGCCTCCCCTTCTTGATACTCCTGAGGTTGGCTGGTACAGGAGCCAGTGGGAGTCACTGCACAGAGAGTAACAAGGAACCACAGAGTAATTTTCTTACATGCTTCATGTGTCACGGAGGGAAAGAAACTGGACACACTGACATTTTTAGTTCCTTTATTTGTAACTGACTGAGATACAACCACACAGACTGAACTAAATTGGGACTACAAGGGTAAACCCATTTTTAAAAATAAATTATGAAGACAACATATGCTAACCATACACAATCTTAATCAAAAAGGTGAGCTACAACCACACAAAAGGACCAGTAACTTTTAAATACATCTGGAAAACACATAACATATGACTTCACAGCTCACTGGCACAACCAGAAGCACTCGCACACGAAACCAAGAGTTCAGGAGACAGATGAGCTATCACGCAAATGAAAAACCTCTGAATGTGCCATCATAAATACACAGGATCATCAGAACTGGCAGCTCCATGTAACACTCCTAAACATCCAGTTTATGCTGAGGTAGACTCCTTGTGAAGATTTAAACTTGAACATTTCATCTTAGGACACCTTCCACTGAATTTAAAGTAATAAAATGCTGCACATTAGCACATCATTTATCTGCCTCTTACGGTTTGTGGAATGTATAAAGAATTGTGTGGAAATACTATTCCCATATGTATCATAAGTCATTTTAATGTGGTGTAAAACAATTTAAACAATTACATGTACTGTAGGCTGTTTGGCAAACCTATAAGAATAAATCTATAGCTTCAACGTTATCTAAACAAAGGTTTAATTTAACTGAATTAGACGTGTGGTGACCCCTTGTTGGACTTTAGCTGCAATAGCACAAAATGAGTGTTATCACAAACCACCGAGGCTGCCATTACACCTGATAGACGATGGGGGCCTGATCAGCAATCATCTTGAAGAAAAGGGAACATGGCTGATGGAGAGTCACTTCTCCGGGGGGTTGTGATTATATGGAGAAATGGGGAGCACAGCACCAGGCGGACTAGGTAATCTATCAGAGAGAGAGGGAGGCAGGGACGTGGCAGCCACCAGTGGTGCTTTCCAACAAAGTAGCGGGTGGGGATTAATGCATAGTACTCTCTGCTGAAAGGTGAACTATTCCTCTTAGTAATATCCAACATGTGGTTCGCCTGCATTTTATATGGAGCAGTCTTTTAGAGGAACATGAAAAAGGCCACATTATGTTAATACTGAATGAAATGACTCCATGTATCTGTGCTCCCTGTGCTTTTATTTTCTTCTTTAGAAAAGGGGAATAATAACTGAGACAGAAAGGTGGAGTACTTACAGACTATGCCTGGTGTAGCGATGCCCATGATGTCACAGCCTTTGGGGAAGAGCATCTTCAGTTCTTCAAGTGTGTCTGGACTGTGGCGACTCCTTTTTGCTTCAGAGTAGTTGAGAAACACATTAATATCAGAGATTGCTGTTTGATATGATTTTCATTTTAATCACCAATGGTTTTACTAACTAGTACAAAAGGCCTCTCTCTTAGCACTGAGGCAGAACTTCTACTGAACCAGTGTGGATAGTATTTTATCCACATTTTTTTATTAAGTATATTAAACTGCAGATAATCAGACCATGAATACTACACTTAAACACAAATCCAGCTTGGTTTGTATTTCTGCAGGTGTCCACAGCTCTAACTTTATTAATTATGCATGATTATTAATTGTACTCGACACAGGTTCAGGATCAGTTAAAGTGTGACGGTAAATTAATTTGTGAACTTTTCCCCACGCTGTCCTTGTGTGCTACATTAAGAGATGTCTGCGTATTTAATATACACAATAACTGCTGCTAAACTACAGAAACAGAATCATAAGCAAGATAAATAGTATAAGTGCGGTGGCCGAGAAGTTTCAATCCAAAAAGTGAATGAAGGTTTGATGTGCGTTAATGCTGGGGAAACAGAACAGAGGCTTATTCCGCGGCCCCACGACTGATGTGTGCATTATCTGGCCTATATACATATAAATGCACATAGCGTTTCTAGCACCATTAATTTGAGTGTGAAGCCATCCGATGCACAGACGTGATGCTGTTCATGTTAATTGTGAAATACAATAGAAAAGAGGCACAAATGAACAAGTAATTTAAGCTGACATATTGTTGATGAACCATGGAAGAACAGGGCTGTGTCACGTCATTTAATACAAACCTTTATTCTGTCTGTAGCTAGGAGGCTGTCCGTTGAAGGCCTCACAGTCTACCATCGCCAGAACAGTTTTAGGCAGGAGAAAGACTTTCTGAGAGTGATGAGAAGGAAACAGTTTTACAATATTAGTTGACTGGTTTCTGAACATAGCTAGAATACAAACTGCGGAATTAACATAAGCGCCTTCAACACGTTAGACTATCGAAGTGCGTGTAATCATTTACCTCCACTTCCTCTGCCAGGACGCTGCAGAGGGCGTGAACCTCTGTGTTGGACGGTCCACAGGTTGACACCCAGGACGGCTGCTGCGGAGTCCTCAGCACTCTGCAGGCGCAGTTTCTCCACAGCCTGCACACACTGAAGAGAGACACAAACCGAGAAACCACAACACGGCCGACAGTTAGCTAGTCAGCACGTTTAGTCAAGTACCACGACTGACCACCTGAGCGCAATTACGCCAGGCACAGTTTAAGTGTTCGCTCTGAAGTTGCCCCACACGTCTCCGCAAGTGAAAAACAGTTTTAGCCATAAACAGTTGGCGTTAACTAGCTAAGCTACGTTTAGCATACACATATGCACCCGTTACCTTGCGATTCGAAGAAGCGACTTGGTTGGTACGAAAGTCAGAATTCGTTCAACCACTTCAGCAACATTGCTGAGGACGTACGAAGCTTTACTTTCAAGCAAAGAAACCGTAAATTCTTGATTTTCACCCATACTTCTCTTTCAACTCTGGGGTTTTCCCGTGCGACTGCTCAGCGACGAACTTTCCCTTCAGCTCTTCCGGTTCTGCGCAGATCTCTGCTGGCGACACACCGCCCCCTGCGGCCTGGAGGAGCTGACGCACCTTAAGTTTCCTCACATGCGAGGTGACGAAGTACATTTAATCATTTTTTCTCCATTGTACACCAAAGTCTCTATAGTATTGTATTACCACAATTATTAAAGGCTGTTTACAATGTTCACAAAGGTGAAAAATATGTTTTACTTTTAAAGCATTTGCTTTTTTTATTATCAACTAAAGGGTAGATTTCTCAATGGAAGAAATATAATTAACAGGATTTTTCTAAATAAAAGCCTCACATATAAAGTTTTTGAAGAGGCTCTCTCCTCAAATCAGTGCATGAATTTAACTTAAGGCCTTTAGATTTCTGTATAAACCTGTTTCATGAGGCGCTTGTGAAATAAATCTGAACTAGATGTAAACATTCATGAAAAGTAAATACTGGTAAAATGCAGTACCTCCAGGTCGGTTTGGTGCCCAGATAAATCAGCTTTTGAGCAATTTATTTGTCCTTAAAAGTACTTTGACATGAGTAAAGGGGTGGAACTTGGTGGTGTTAACACTGTGGTGGACGGAGATCAGCATGGGAAGAATTAACACCATCTGATGGTGCTAATGTTGTGGCTGATCAGCGTTTATTGTGCCACACTGCAGAAACATTCGTGATAAAGTCAGACCTGGAGTCAATCATACTTCGTTCAAACATTTATTCATGATCTTTACATTTACAGATAAAATGAGACAAAAAAAAAAAAAAGTTTCTCAGAAACGAACAGAAAAGTGAAGATAGTGCAAAAACACTTGGCTGGAAAAAAACAGCACATTCAAGCAACAGTGCTAAGAATTCCTCACTTGCTAAACTGGAAGCGTACACCATCCCTAACACTGAATAAATGTGTACAATATGGAAGAAACAGACGTTACAAGAGTACACTAAAACTAAAACTAATCTCAGTCTTACACAATAAATCCTCCTCGTTTTTTGTTTAACCATGTCGGAGAGGCGTTGACTAAAACGTATGGTTGTTTTGAAGATGCAGTTTACGGTGCTGTCGATTTGTATTACATTATACAATTTTTCTATTTTGTTGACCCCATTTACACCAATGAGGTTTAATTACAAACAGTTCTCTGTATGATGCAGCACAAACCAGGGCCTACTACATTATCATCCCACTGAACCAACACCTCTCCACAAGTGTTCTGTAAAAACTGAAGAACGCCTTCATAAAGGAGGATTTACATTTAGATTGCATTAGTTTTAGGCAATTGTGCCTGATAAACTGCCACTGCAGTGCACATGTGAACTTAAGATATACAATGAATTTTAAGTGACCTTTGATTGCAGCGTGTAATGGAAACAGTGCAGTTTAGCTGTAGCTCGCCAGTGCTGTTTGTGCTACCTCGTGTGGAGCTCGTTTCTTCAGGATGACAAAGTCCGAGGAGACATAACACGACTCCCCACATTAACTGTAGCAGCCGTACATGGGAGCCAGCCATGTTCAGGGCAGGTGAGGCAACGTGGGGAGAGGGACAAGGCGCGCTCAAATGTCAACCATCTCCATTAGAGTCTGATCCATTAGCTGCTTTATTCGCAGGTTTTCTTCTTTAGCACGTGTGATCTTATCTGTTAATATAGCATTGCATCAGTTAAAAGAAAAAAAAACAGATAGTGCAATACATACAATGCTGGATATTTTTACTTTGGGAGTGTTTAACAGAAATAGCAGTTAACTGTGATGCTGTGAGCCAATTACACAGACTGAAGTCTTCAAAGCATACTGTATATATTATACTCACGCTACAGACAGGGTGGTAGTCACCACTGCATGAACTGGGTTTACTTTTTCAAAAGTAAGCAACAGATATGAACAACCCCCTCCAAGCGGCTTCACGTGAATCAATGACCTATTAGAAGTTTATAACCTCCCTCTCTCTACAGTCGTGACGTGTTTGATAGTGCAACACTTTTTATACCTCACACCTGCCGCTTACAGTTATGTGCCGTTTTCATTTGATGTCTGGTAGGAGGCGATATTTAATAGTTACATGCGACACCTTCCACTTTATAGGACCAAAACTTCAGACTACGTGGTGAGTTATGGTTGATGCCGTGTGGAGGCTGTCTGTGTATAGTACTAGTGGTCTGCTCTCCATCCTTGCTGCTCCTCACTCCTGAAGTGCTGCTGAGTGAATACAGGAGGTTCGTTCATTCTGATCTTACATGTCTAACACTCACCACAGAGGGTTTGAGAGATCACACTGTTAATCTAAACCGTCACATGGTTCAGAATCAGACGCGTTATCCAGGATCTGGTTTTCACCTGGTATCGAGAGCTGAAAACAAGTGTAAACAGCCAACGAGACGGATTGTGAGCCAACCACGTGCGGTTGGTGCACCAGTGAAATGAGAAACCTAATTTCCATTTAGGCAGAAGAATCTGTCCAAACGACCGTTGATAGCTGCTTATGTGACTGGACATTTATGAGAGTATAGCTAAATATACAGCCTTTGATCCTATAGTGGAAATGACGCAGTGTTAGTAAAATCTGGACCCAAGTGGTCTGCTGGACACCTTGGAGACGCACAAATGTGTAGAGGTGTGAAGTCTGGTGATGGTGATGTGTCTCAGCTGTCCACCTACAAACCGATCACATTAAGATGCATCTTGATACCAGGTGTAACCAGGGTCTTAAAGTGAAACCATCATGCGAGTGTCAGTATCATCTCAACCCTACTGCAAAATCACAGAGCAAGTCAAATAATGAAGCAACAATAATGAGTGTTTTGGTTCTCAGTGCAGCAGAACACACTAAATCTTACGTTATATTTATACTTGACTATTGTTCATGAGAAATTGATTTGTTTTTGTAGGTGGACCCAGGGATGCAGAAGGGATCCTGGACACCTTTCAGCATTTTCATTCTTCCCCTGCTGTCGGCCTCAAGAGTCATCACCCCACGAATATCAGCATCATGCATATGTTGATGTTTTGCAGCCCTGACCGTAACTGAGAAAACGTATCCAAAGCTTTAACTGTTCATAGCCAAAGGTCGTCTCACCTCCCATCTGAATCTGCACTTCGAGCATGCATAACGTCAAAATCTTGCATCTGCAGAAAGCACTGCTTGAATTTAAAAGTAGTGTGGTGCAGACAGTCGTCTATGCTCTTTTTATATAACGGCGTTAGCGGATTTGCCTGGACGCTTGGAGAAAGCAGTTCCACATTACGCCTCGTTTAAGGCTACTCTCAGTTCATTGGTCAGAAGACGGTTTTTCTCAAGCTGCTTGTATAGATGGTCTTGACAGTCAGAAAGCAGAAAAGAGAAAAGGGAAAGAGACAGAAGGCAGGTTAGTGCAAAGACCAAGGTTTCACGTTAGTTCGACGATAATCACACAAGTGGCAGTTTTTAAGCTGTTGAGCTGCCGACCTCGTGAACACGTCACACTAAGGCAATAACTCTCTGTAGTCGTCTCATTTCTAAATGGTCTCATGGGCTGTCACCAAGTTGCTGTCCAGACCCACAGTTGCTCATTGATGTCATTAAACATTTGCTGTGGCTTTTTAACTGACTCATTTCTTTTCCCTGCAACACTGCTGGTCTGGATTAAAAAAAGATCCTTAAACATAACTAAGTAAATAAAAAAAAATCTAAATGTCGATAATAAAAGCAGGTAACCTCTCATTACTATTTTCCTTTAGTCTGCTTATTCAGAGGAAAACAGAACTGTTGTATTTTAAGTCAAAACTAGTTTGTTGTAAGTAAATATAATTTTTTTAACGCCCCAATACTGCCACAATGCGGCCTAACAGTGTTCAACAGAAAAATGAATAGCGAATGGAGAGGAGCTTCAGAAATTATTCAAAAGCTACTCAACATAAATTTTACACAAAAGGACAAAGATCAAAAATAAAAGGTGAGAAAACGGAAATGATAAAACACTGCAGGAGAAAATGGGCCGACAGAGACTGAAGAATGTTTATTTTACAGAAAAGTTCTGTGTAAGAGCCGGACAGAGGGGCGACTGGCACCAGCGGCCCGGTGTGCAGTAGGAGCGGGGCAGTAAAGAAATACAGAGACGAAAAGGAGAACAGAAAGTTGGTCTGCACTGCACAGGAAAGAGATGACGAAGCTCAAGCAGCCTCTGGATTTAGCTGTGGGGGGAGAAAAAAGGAGAAGAACAAGTGTTGGAAGAAATTAAAATTATGAATGGAAAATAAATGACATGCAGAAAGGAGGGGAAGAAACACAGAACTAAGACAGAGACCTGAAGACAATGAGCGAAACTAAAAGATTAAGTGAGTGTTATAAGAAATGATTATGTAGTGTAAAAAGCTAATCACACATCCCTAGAAAGACCTAAGATCACACACTAAATCAAAGTTAGACAAGCAGAGAGGAAAATTAAAAAAGAGAAAACAGCCATCTACAGCGTATTTAGCAGAATGAAATAATCACTGCACTCAAACATGCCACAAGAGGGAGACAGTGTGCGATTAGTGGTGCTAAGTTCTAAGGCACAGATGCGAGCAGGTGGTGAATTACATGGAAGTCATGTCGTTGAGGGCGTGGTCCAGCTCCTCGCTGATGGCCTTGTACTTCAGTTTCTGGGCGTACAGCTCATCTATTGTTGCAATAAATATGAAGCAGCAGTGAGGGGTTTTGTAAAATGAAGACAAAAAAAAAACAACAGTGTGGACGTCTACAAGGAAAAGACAAAGGGAGGAAAAAAACAAACAAAAAAAGCCAGACAGAAATAGGAGGGGGCGCATGGAACAGTTGCTGATGTTGTGTCAGATTCCTGAGGAGTCACCGAGAAACTGCCTCACATGTTCCGTGACCCTGCGAGAGCTGCTCGAGACTCGCTGGCCTTGAACAGTCACTGCACCAGAATGCCAAACGGCACTGAGGTGAGAAATGTCGCTGCCAACGTGAATATTATCACGCAGACCTCTCAGTCAATGCCATCTTTTTCCCCCCCCTACTCTCAGAAGACGACCAACACCCTGCTGAGCTAAGAAAAAGAGGGGGAAACTCCTCCTCTGTTATGAGAGTCCCTTTGAGTAAGTTCTGCGAGAGCAGAATAAGACTCTCCAAAAAGTTTCATTGTTTTGTGTCGAGTGCCTGAGTGGTGACAAACATTTCCCTACGTGAAAACCAAGTGGAAAAGATTCATACCTTCCAGGTCATCGATGGTCTTTTCAAGCTTGGCGACTGATCTCTCTGCAAACTCAGCGCGGGTCTCGGCCTGAGTGGAGGAAATACAGAGAAACATTAGCTATTCCCATTACGGGGCTTACATTACGGGCCACAGCCCTGTAGGACGGTTAGAGCACTTAGTGCTGTGAAAGAAAAAAGTAACAGAACGAAATAACACAGTCAGCACACAGAATATCTCTGATGTTTGAGGTTTCAAATAGCCCAGCTCACCTCCTTCAGCTTGTCTGTCAGAACCTTGATCTCCTCCTCGTACTTATCCTCCTTCTGCGAGTACTGTGGTTGCAAACACGATGAGTCGATATTAGCCAAACGGAATCACGACTTTTGCTACACAGTTTTTTAAACTTTGGATAATTTGCCCGCTCACCTTCTCTGCCTGAGCTTCCAGAGACTTCAGGTTGTTCTGCACGGTCTTCAGCTCCTCCTCGAGCTCAGAGCATTTGCTGTAGGTTTACAAGCAGGAGGACGCCACAGGGCGAAAGATGGAGAAATTACAAACTTAAATCTTTAGGAAACAGACGGACAGAGGGTGAAGGAAGGGAATGGTTACCTCTCAGACAGCTCGGCACGCTCTTCTGTACGTTCCAAGTCGCTCTCGATGATCACCAGCTTACGGGCCACCTGTAGTCACAACAGAGAACATTTAGTCCCCGTTGACCTACAGTTAGAGTCGGACAGCCCCTGATGTCAGCTGTCGCTCTAAAATAAAGGCACGTCGAGAATGCCGGGGGTCAGGTCAGAGTGCAGAGAACAGCTGAGAAACTCGCCTCCTCATATTTGCGGTCAGCCTCCTCTGCAATGTGTTTGGCCTCCTTCAGCTGGATCTCCTGCAGCTCCATCTTCTCCTCGTCCTTCATTGCCCTGTTCTCGATAACCTTCATTCCCCTGAGGGGGAAGAAAAATATGATGCGATGAGAAGACTGTCTGCAATACAAGGAGGACTACGCAGGCTTAACATTAGACAAATGTAACTTAGAGTCAATGCTTAAGGGTGGAAGAAAATATTCAGACACCACAGTATTGTGTTTTGTGATACTGTATACATTCTCAGGAACACTGCATCCATATTCAACTAACAGTTAACACACAAAGACTTCTGCCAGTGCTTCATTTTGTATTTAAGCCCTAACCCGTGTCTTCTTTATACTAAACGTTGGCAAGAGCAGAAACAGTCGTGTTAGAGACAGATTCAGCATTTCAGCCGTAGTAAGCTGTGCGCGTTTTTACTGTTTTTGGGGTGTGACACACACCCACCCACCCACCTCTCGCTCTCATCTGCAGCCTTCTCGGCCTCCTCCAGCTTGGTCAGGGCTGTGGCCAGACGCTCCTGAGCACGGTCCAGCTCCTCCTCGACCAGCTGGATACGTCTGTTCAGGGAAGCTACATCGCCCTCAGCCTAGGAGAGCAACGACACCACAATCACACCAACATCTGTGTAGCCTAAAACGTGCAGCCTGCTCCGGGCTGGGCCCACGACACATTTCACACGCAGCCCTAAGGATGTGCTGCGTTTCTCTCCTTTAAACATATCAGAACAACTACCGGACTGAGCCCATCACTACTTCCCATCACGTCCCATAAACGGAGCAGCTACAGACGTGGCTGCGCTTTATCTGCTGACAGAAGCTGGTGGCCTAAGCTGGTTTCCCGCAGGAGGAGGTTTAATCTCTGAGGAGCTGTGCTGCAGCAGCATCGTTAGCCTTCTGTCTGCGCCGGGCGCTCTGGTTACTCGGGCTGCAGCGGGCGGTGTCCGTTCACCCGCCCATCCTTCCCTCACATCATACACTGGACTCATTCGTAACTCCTAACACCTGACGGTCGTCGCCGTCTGGGGCCTAGCAGCCACGCTGTCTTCACCAGATTTACACCTAATTCCGTCGCAGCCTGGGGACTAATTGCCTTAAATGATTAGCGGCGGCTTACAGCTTCCCTCGCGGTCCGCTCCTGGTTCAGCTCCCGCTGCAGCAGCGCGGCTCGCTCCTCCGCCACAACCACCTGATCCTGCAGCGACTTGATTTTCTTCTTCACAGCCTCCACCGAGCTCCCGCCGGCCATTTTCACCGTCTCTCCGTTTCTTTCACGCTCAGCGACGCGGACGGACGGACACACACGCATACAAACACACAAACAGACACACACCCAGACACACACTTGGAGATGCGGCGCGTTTGATCCCTGCCCCCCACCGCCTTTAATCAACCGCTGATGAGGATTGGGACGTGCCACCAGCCCCGGAAGTGCCTCGTTTTACACGCAGAGTAATAAACGTATAAAATAAATAAAAATAAACAGTGTGTGCTGTTCATTACTGTGGTTTCACATTCATTTCATTATTTGTAGACTTTTTGTCAGCTATAAAACTGTCTAATTGATTATCTGCTCTGAGCACGTCCCCTACTGGTAGATTGAACTAGTCCTACCAAGAGTCACAGCTCCGTCCACAACGTACGTGACGAAGTCAGCTGTGTGCACAATATTAATAATCTGATTAATTAACGCAACATGCATCAACGTTAGACCGACACACACGCAGACGCTTCACCCACCAGCATCCTGCATTCAGATATTAGTTCATTTCATACAGATCAAATTATTAATTGATCAAAAATGTTTCATAAGATTAATTCATCATTTAAATATTTAATAGTTTTGTTCCCGTATATGTTTTGTTAAGTTAGCTCCACATCAACCAACAACCAATGCAGCTCACACAAACACTGGGCCTAATAATAATCTAATCATATATCACATAAGACTATTTGTTTCATCATATGGTACCTAAAAGTGCTGCTGTGTTGGTGTCGACCTCCTGTTTCTGCTACGATCGTGATGTAATCAGCTGGGTGTAATTGGTTGGTAACTTTAAACTCCAGCCAATAAACTGGGGAGCCAGCTGAAACCAATGCAACCACAAATCCGTACAGGATTTTAGAGGCCAAAAGATGCTTGTTAAAGTCCTGATGAAACCCTACACTGGCCTCAGAGTGGTGCGAATGGATGTGGTCAGTCAGTGCGCTGTGACTTTACCATATGCAGTACAAGAGCTAAATTTAACTATCCATATATTCATCCCACAGCCCACGGGCCTCTTATAATTGATTACTGTATTACTGAATCATTACAGTAAATCTGAGCTGGTAATCTTAGTGTCCTGGGGAGGGGGGGTCAATGTCAAACTGGGGCTTCTCCACCAGTCTGTGGCGCGGTTAGCCCAAACTCACATCTGTGGCTTTCTTCTCAGCGAGCTCCAGTTTCTCCTGGGCATCCTTCAGGGCTTCAGAGTACTTGTCCAACTCATCCTCAGTCGCCTTCAGTTTCTTCTGTAGTGCTACCAAGTCATCCTCAAGCTGGGGCACGGAGAAGAGAGAAGAGACTTACGTTCATGTCAGACAAAAGATATCGTTACTCAGCTAAGACTCAAGTGGTGAATACGCAACACAGCAGAGTTCTCAAAGTGAAAATAATTATTAGTTATTGTGCTGCTTCATAATTTAGAAAGACTTAATTTATCATCACAATACAGCTGAATAAATAGAAATAGATAATAAATGTGAATTGTTCCATTTTTTACCAACTTCGTAAAGTCCAAATATGATTTACAGTTAAGTTAATCCTGTTGTGAAGAAGCGCGCATTAATCCTCAGTGACAGGACACAGGAGACGCGGGTACCGTGGTGCGCCATGCGCACCGTGTGCCATTGGCACCAGTGCGTAAAACACCACAGGGAGTTTCATAATGAATGCCGACCTGTTTGCTCCTGTCCTCGGCTGCCTTCTTGTCTGACTCGGCCTGCTCAGCTCTGTCCAAGGCGTTCTCCTTGTCGAGCTTGAGCATCTGCATCTTCTTCTTGATGGCATCCATGGCTGCTTAGTGCGTGTTAGCTCAAAACAAAAGACGAATGAAGTGATCGGAGCGTCTGAACCTCACTGAACGCCAAGCTGGAGTGCGCGCTCGCTCAGGCTGTGGTGACTCAAATATGAACAGTTCCTGGACACCGAACACTTTTCTGGAAACAACTGCAGCTGCTTGCCAACGCGGGACCTGTCGTTTTTTCTGAATCTCTTCACGGATTCGCTCTTGCAAGATATTTGACCGCTTCCCTTACTTTACATGGGGCACGTACGTCAGAAGGTCACTCCCTCCTTCACACCACGACATCCACTCCAATTTCTAACACCCTCCAAGTGACAGGCAGGAAGTGTCAAGACTGAGAGATGGGATATTTAATGGAAACGTTCATAATAATAACACAATTATTGCCTCAAAAAAGTAACCCAGACTCTACGAGGTAGCTCATATTTGTGTCAAAATAAAGCGTTTCAGACATTGTTGATGATTCTTGCAGTCATCATGTACTCACAACAAGTTACAACAGAGGGGGAACAGAAGGAATTGTCATAGCACTTCATGCACGAGAGCTATTCATACAAAGTAAATGTATCTGATTGGATAAGCCCCTGTGAAAGTTCCTCTCCCTCTGCGGGGTGTCATATTAGCCAGTAGAGCTTGTTTGACTTCCAGGGATCATTTCAGCGGCTTCCTCGCAACATACTTCAACATCCGAGCAGCAGTCAGATAGGCTTTGCTCTCTGTGGAGGTGTATCATCAAGCTTGTCCAGCTCCGCTCTCAGCTCATGCATGCTTGAGAGTTGTATCTCACGTGGGCTGCAGTGGACCTAGTGGTGAGCCCAGTGGAACATACAGAAGCTTCTGCATTTCAACAGCCCCCCTCACTGTGCCTCTGTGTTAGTTCACAGGGCCACTGGCACAGCCGCAGCTGTCACACACAACCTGTGGTCCCGACCCGTGGATGGTTGAGTAATAATAGTTTACTGTCGACTACAGTCATTGATTGTTGTGCATGTTGGGGGAATTGGAACCCGAGATGAAAAGTGAAATACAAACATAGCAGGTGAAAATAAGATCTCATGTAATCACAGGTTCAATAATTTATACTGTGCACACATGCGCCAGTGTTATGTAAGTAAAACTTCTTCCAGGGGATTTTCGGTTCATCCTTTTTGTTCCTTTGTTCCCTCTGTTCTCTTTGTTTTTTACTGAGTGCATATTTTTGGGTTCTTACGACTTGGAGAGCACCAGGTGGTGTTTTTCCATGGTGCTCGTAGCCACCCTCCCTTTGCAGAACAAACTACAGGTTTGGGGCTGTTTGCTTTCAGTGTTTGACTCTGAGTCGTTTTAAGAAAGTCTACTTTTAAAGTTAAGCTGTTTCCTGTTTTCTATAATCCTATACTTCACCTCATTGGTGGTCCAGTCTGATTTACCTCCTGTTTAAAGCCGTCAGCTGTTGCCCTGTTGTCTTCCTGCCATGTGTTTTGTGGACAGTTTAGCAGCCAGCCAGACATGCCAGTCATATCCAAAGATCTGAGAGGCTCATGGTGCAAACCATGTCACCCTAGCACCCTGGGTAGACAGAGAGACAAACATTACTTCACTGTGAAAAAAATCCCTCTGATAAACGAGAAAGAAATCCAGAGTCAGACTTCGATTATGTTACTAAACTTACAGAAGACTCGTGAATGTAAAAGCCAGTGGACTCTTTTGTTTCTGTGCTGTATTGGGAGTGAGGATAGTCTGTGCTATTCTCTGCATTTGTGTGACTGTCTTTATTTATATCATGCACGTGTTTGTTCTCCAGCTTGGTCAGACCTTAGTGTCAGACAACCAATAACAGTCTGCACTGTTGAGACAGCTCAGTGCTCCCAGACAAAAGTGGGAGCACACAGTGATGATTTCACTGTGGACGTCTAAACTGGAATTTCTCACTCTCCTCAATAATTCAAAGTTTTGAAAGAGATTTATATTTGTGTATCACACAGAGCACCTAAATCCAACGTTACCTCTGGTTCTGAATCAACCTAATCACGCTTATCATAGTGGTTTAGATGTGCAGCGTTCATACGCTGTGCAAAAAAAAAAAAAGCTCAGTCCGATGATGAGAGTTTTTGCCCCTGTGAACGCTGCAGGTTGCAATGTGTCACTGGTGTGTTATTTTCCATCAGTGCAGTAACACAGCCGGCAACTGATGCTACAGTGATATTTTTATTGTAAAGAAAATGTCACAGCTGAAGCAGTGACAGTAAGAAAAAGTAGTTAAGATAACGTTTACCTGAAGCCTCTAACTTTGCTCTGTAGGATACTACGCTCATAGGAACTGTACCCACATTCTGACTTTTATTAGAATTATATTTAGGCCATGAAAATAACGGATGAGCTGTTCACAATAAATTCAACGCCATATCCCCTTGAGGTTTATTCATTCTAAGGCAGTGCACCAGGGCCTCACATCCAGTGGTAACAAGAAAGGTTTAGAGATTTGTGTCACTGGGAAAAGCATTTGTATTAGTGGTATTAAAAACTGAGTTCATGAGAAAATGCCAGAAAACAGATGCCAGATTTAAAGCAGAGCTGGGAGCAGCTGTGCCACTGTAAACGACATTGCCTCCTCAAATTTTAGTGCCTGACAAATTTAGCCAGGTCTCAGTTTATAGTCTGGACTCAATATAGCCTCAGGTTTAGTGCTGACTCAGAAATGCCATCTTGCACTTAAAGAGACCTTGTTCACTTGCCAGGACACACCTCTCTGTTATTCGTTTGGACTGGAGTACTTGTAGTGGTTCAGCATCCTGCCGGCACTGATGCTGAAACACTGAGAAAACTACCCAGAAAAAAATGTGCAAATGATGTCAAATTCTTGAGGAGTCGTTATGGACCTACGTAGGTATCAGAATTTAATGCATGTTGAGTACCAAACAAAATGTGAAGAGGGTTGAAAACTGCCAACATTTCCTTTGCTTTATCAAATAATATTCACAATCATTTTAGGCGTCTTCAAACCAAGCTGGAGGATGCTTTTAATGGATGGGACTAACAAAGGTGGGAAAAAGAAGCTTGTTGATTAACCACTTAGTGAGGATGTAAATACTTCACACAGAAGACCACAGAAAGACCACATGGAGAATATCTTAGTACCATTGAAATGCTTTATTTTCAGTGAATACAAAAAATACTTTTGAGGCCAGATAAATATCTTTTATATTGTACGTTATCTTTACTGTGCTAACTTCATCATTTTATTTCAGTTAAGGGAGAAGGACATACGGAACACTTCAATTACTTCACATCATTGAAATGCGTCACGACATCTTAATGGTGACGGTTATATCGAAATGTTCTTATCACATGTATCTTTCATAGAGGCTTAAAAGCACGAGAGGAAATAAAAGCCCGTCCATAACGTTTCAGTGACTTCGTAACATACAGTAAAGCCGCTGACGGACCCGGATCTCATGTCTGTCGTAGTTTAGAAGCACTGGAGTATATGCACACGGAATGCAGTACAAAAATGTGTTCATATATATAATATACTGTACATACTGATGGTACATCTTAAACTGCAACACTTCCTCTGTCAGCCCGTCTTACACGTGGCAGAGAGAGAAAAAGAAAAGGGATGCAGCTGTTCCAGCACTTGACTGGGACAATGCTCAAAAACTCGCAGACGTGAACCTACATTCACCAAAACAACTGTTTATCCAGGACCTTCTACCCTTCTACAGACCAAGAGCTGAAACTGTGACTCAAGCAGACCACACTGTATGGGCTACAGACTAAGGCACTAATAATGACACTACAGACTGGACTGATGAACACCCCCCCCCCACACACACACACACAAACACACAGACACACTCGCACACAAAAAGTGATGGTCTGTCTTTAGCTGTATGAGGAGGCCAGAATCGCTCAGCGCTTCCTTAAAGGTTCAAATCTGTTGCTGCATAAAGAAAAGATGCATCTGAAGCACAAAGCCATGCAGTGTCACAGCAGGACCTAATCTTACAATATACTATTGTTTCATATGGACACAGCGCCGTATAGTAAGACAAGGAAACCGAACGCACTACAATCAAACAATCGAACAATCAGAAAAAGGTTCTCTCCTGCAGAGAGTAGTATATTCTGTGAAGTCACACGGAGCATCCTCATAATCAGACACTGACGGAGGAGGCTTAACTGCAGTCATTAGTGTGGCGCTCACTTCACTTTCAATTCAGGTATCTTAACTGCAGTTAGTTTGCTTATTGCTAAGTTATTATCAGATTTTTTTTTTACAGAATTAAAGGTGAATCCACTCAAATCAATCCCTGGCAGTGATTGAGTATTGCTGGGAAATTTGCTTTTTCTAAGTGGACTAGAAAATAATGGCGGGAAGAGCTACAGCTTACGCGCGGGGAGTAGAAACCATCGGACAAAGTACAGAGTGCATAGAAACGGCACTGCATGTCAGTCAACTGTCTGGTTCCCAAGCTTCATTATTAGTTTGAGTTTGCATGGTGAGAGGGAAACCAAGACTGCCCCTTACAGCACCATCCACAATATTGCATCATGATCAGATTCTGTTAACGGTAAATGAAACGATATCTAATGGGTTCTGTCAGTGGTGGAAAAGAAATTATACTACTTCTGTCTTCGCTAAAAATACTCAAGAGTATTGTAGTGTGTAGTACTGTGTAGAAAAGCATTCACATGGTAACAACATGGGAACCTAATGCTCCTCGACTCTTGGTGGTTTCACAGACAAACGTAGAATTAGTTGCATCTTAAAAAACACATTTTGTATACAGAACCCTTCAAAAGATTTGCATAAAATTGACAAGAAAGAAGGCAAAGCAAAGCTCACACCACTGTCTGCATTAAAAGACGTTTACAGCATGGTCCAAGAAACACGAATATGCAAAACACTACCTTCATGTAAGGGTTAATGAGCACTGAATGACCGTGATCGTGTGTTTTACATGATTTAAACAAAAAAAAAGAGCCAGATTGAAACATGAAGGCCAACAAACACTGAAATCATTTTGCTCTCTGAGTGAGTTGCAGTTAAATGGCTGTATGAGTAGCAATACAATCAGTTCTTCATCGTACTAGTTTATTAGCTACAGCTGCAAACAGTAAAACAAAAGAAACCACTTGTAGCTTATGGGTCAAACACGAGAGCGCAGGAGCTGCATTGTTTATCCCAAGCACGTCACATTCTGGTTCAAAGTAGTTCATGCTATACAGGAGGACACAAAGCAGCTCGTCAGGCAAATCACCGCAATCGTTCTGTCGTTTTCAGAAAGTAATCAGTTCCACGCAGTAGTAGTTCTGCTGTTAACATCTTTCCATGTAGTCAGTCAGTGTTCACTGGAGACTCGGGCTTTACCGGTTTGTTCAATCAGTCACGACATACCTGAAGTCACTGTAGTCACTGTGCGTGCCATTAAAAAGGACACAAATGTAACACACAAACACACAGTATGCGCTCTTCACACTGCTTTAACCGTATGCACCAGGTTGAATAATTAGTTGTTGTCCTCTCGTAGCTCGCTGGGCAGGAACTTGTACTGCTGCTGCCTGATCTGAGCCAGTTTCTTCCTGGCTTCTTCCAGCTCTCTCTCCTTCCTCAGCATCTCCTCCTGAGCTGCAATAATCTGCACAGACAGACAAAAACATCTTCATTTGACGCATGTGACATCTGATTGCTCCTGATACTTCCCAATCATAAACTCACTGTCGATATCACATGAAGTGGTCAACAGGAGCCAAATACATTACAGCGGCGTTTGAAATCATTACCTGTGCTATTCCACCCACAAACTTTGTCTTCACCACCACGTTGTCTTCATCCGACTTGTCAAACGCTGCCTTCTGAGCGGCTCGCACCAAGTTGTCCGACGCCTTCTTCACAGCATTTCCAGCAATCTGCAGGAGGAAGAGAGCAACTCACGCACCAGCAGGCAGCAGCGGCGGGGGAAGTGCTGACACGGTTTAAAGCACTGTACGTTAAAGAAGTCATAATGCAGTCATTGTGTTTACCTGCAGTCTCCTCATGGCCTCAGAGTCCTGGTCGGCCTTCACTTTACAGGCCACCAGCAGCTGGGCGGTGGAGGCTGCCACCTGTTTGGCCGAAGAGATGAGCTTCTCCTCGCTGGCGTGGCCCTGCACCGACGCGTTGGCTGCCTCACACAGGTTGCTGGTAGCTGCTGCTACCATACGTGCCTGGTAGAGAAAGTGAACTTGAGTAATGTAGTTAACAACTTTACCTCTCGGTCTGTAAACTGTGCCACCCAGCAACTTACAGCTGAGATGAGACCCTGCGACCACTGTCCGTCGTCCACAGCATTGGCAGGAATGGAGCCCACTTTGCCCTGAGCCACCAGCTCTCTTTGTGCAGCTGAGGCCGATTTGACCAAAGCGCTGGTGGCTGCAGCGATGGACTTTGCTGCCTCCAGGATCTGCTCCTCAAAGTTCAGCGTCTCGTCCGCTTGCTGGGTAGGAGGAGAAGATCGGATCAGTCAGACAGGATTTAACCAGGGTTCTTCACACTCGCTGCATATATGAGCCTGGCCAACTAAAGCATCTGTTTACAAGTCACACAACTCATTTCACTTTAACCACATTCACATAAGCACTGAGTTTATTACCTAATGCATAATACATCTACGTCAGGATTTCTGCACTGAAAGGAAATCAATGTGATTCACCACTTATCCTTAAATGGGACTTTGTTTGGGATCTGAGTCATGATTTTCCCATGAATACCGAAACACTTTGTGACCAAAAGAAACAAAAGATGACATCCAGAAAGCTTCACACAGCCAGATACGAAGCATCTTATTTAAAATGCAACGGCTGACAAGGAGCTAGATACAACCGGAGAGGAAGCAATACTCTGCACAAACGTTATCTGTCAGTCCTGTGCATCCAATTACACTAAAGATTGTTTAAACACACACACACACACACACACACACACACACACACACACACACACACACACACACACACAGTCTGTAGACAGAGCGGGACACTGTAGGAATATGTTTGATATATAGTTGGGACTGAATAACAACCTAATATATCAAACATATCAGACAGAGCCCTGCAGAGAAGGCCTCCGGG
>JAUYWH010000018.1:2295091-2315443 GCA_034779795.1 Ctenopoma multispine
ACACACACACACACAGACACACACAGACACACACAGACACACACAGACAGACACACACACACAGACACACACACACACACAGACACACAGAGACAGACACACACACAGACACAGACACACACAGACACAGACACACACACACTCGGTGGTTTGGCATCATTTTGCATCTAAATGTTAAAACCCAAACATGGAAAAATCCCTTTGTGAACAAACTTACTGACACAGTGTTCAACCTACCAGTAAGACTTGTTCCAGCAGATCGATGTATCCAGTTGTACACTCTGATCCGAACATCAGCGCTCTGTTCTTCACCTCTTCGCTGACCTCCGGATGGTAGGCCGCTTGCTGAGACACACAAACACATAAGACTCATTTACACTGGAAGGTTCCTGCTTCTTTTCTTTGCCAGGAACTAACATCCAGGAACCTTCCTCGGGGTAAAAGGCCTGAAGAGAATTGTGAATTTCCTTTCCGCAGCAAGACCAAAGCCTTTGGAAAACTGTGTTAAGTAGCCTGATGACGTTGGCTCGAGAGTTGGACACTTTTTAACATGTGCAGCAGGTTTTGAGGTTTTTGTCTTAACAATTCTGCACAGAATTCAACCCCAGTGGTTCCTTGATCAAGGGCGAATAAAATAAAAACACTGTGCAGAGACACACTACAACATGAGACATAGATAGACTTTTAAAAAAGAACCTTGCAGGTGGTGAGCATGTCTGAAATGGCTTTGCGGCTGAGGTTGGCTGTGTGGATGATGTCCTCCTGC
The DNA here is from genome assembly GCA_034779795.1 of Ctenopoma multispine. NCBI lineage: Eukaryota > Metazoa > Chordata > Actinopteri > Anabantiformes > Anabantidae > Ctenopoma > Ctenopoma multispine. The sequence continues at coordinate 2,295,858 of JAUYWH010000018.1, forward strand.
CGGGCAGAGTTCCCCGCAGCCACTGCTTTGGCAGTTGCCATGGTGATGCCTTTAGTCATGCGAATGAACTCCTCAGGTGTGGTGGTCTTGTTGGGAGGATCCCTGGATTGAAACAGCTGGGGAGGACAAAGTCGATTGGCGAGTCAGTGACGAGAGCCTCCGCTCGTGTTTACTGTGTCACAAATCATCATTCAGCATCAATTAGTCCTATTTAATCCTAACATAAGATCCACTCATGCACCATCCTCACCGCCATTTCCTGCTTGATACACTCGATGGTGGCCTCCAGCGCTCTGGTGCCCCGAGTGGCCTCGTCCTCCACAGCCTTGACCGTCTTCAACAAGGACGTCACATTGGTCACCATCACCTGGGAGAAAAACAGAGAGAACACAAAACATGGAAAAAAATAATAATAATGAAATGTTCGTTCACGCCAATTTTTCTATAAGCAGCAGAAAGACTGGGGAGCTAAAACATGTCGTGGACGCCACATGGAAATAGGTTGGACAGAGAGAAGGAAGTTTGTTTTCAGTTCATCCACACCAGTAATATTTATTCTTATTATATAAAGACAAAATGAATTAAGACCATCACACTGTTGCCCACAGTGCTGAGGACACAGGACCTCGAATAATAATAAAAGATTGTTCTTTGCTACAAAGCTCAGTCTCCTACTCGCTTAAATGACGGTTCGATTGCTTAAGACTGTAAAAACGCACTACATCAAACTGACAGAGGGGGGAGTACAGCAACCACACAGTCCTCTAGACCTGACACTAGATTTCTCTCCCCTCACATCCTCAAACTGCGTGTTGTTACTGTCTGAAAGACTCCATGACTCCGTGAGCTGCTGCAGACAGCGCGAGGTGATAACAAGCAGGCACCAGTGTCACGAGCAGATTATGAGCTGTGGCTTTGAAAGTTTAAACTGCTTATGTGTTAAAGAAATGCTTCCAGCTGATTTATCGTGGATAGAAATATTCCAGTTTCCTCTTCCTGTGTTCCTGAGACAGTCTTTAACTAGCTTCATAATGAAAGGAGGGCTGCTGTACTGTAGAGGATGTCTGCACTGCGTTCATACAACACAGTATATTATCATTTTCCTGCTTTATGATTGTTTAACAAAACTATTTTCATCATTGATTATTGTTTGACAAATGATTAGATTTCTTGACTTTCAAGTAAAAAAAAACAACACACGCACACACACAGATGTTCAAGCCCACTGGACATCTTTAACTTTACATTAGCAGAGTCTCTGATCCCCTTACCTTGGCAGCGCTCTTTAGTTGGTACATAGATGGATCATCTGCTGCTTTGCCGGAGGCGCACTTGGTGGCACTAATGAGCTCAGCCAGCGCCTTGGCCACATCTTTGACAGCATTTATCAGAACCACCTAGAGAAAGGACACACAGATATACAATGATTTATCACCACGCAGTCTGGGAAAGAGACAAAACTCCGAAAGGTTATATTCACAGATCATTCTTCCATTATTTTGCCAGATAACGGTGAATAGAGGACGAAAAGAGCACCGAGGGATGAAAAACAAGACGTGTCAACCTGTGTCTCGGGGTCGTCCGAGCCGATGCTGGCAGCTCCCAGTTTGACCACATCTGTGAGCTGGGTAATGGTTTTGGCCGAAGACTGGGCGGCCTGAGCCAGCTTGTCCTGACCGGAAGCTGCACCGGACACCAGCATCTTTGTGTCCTCGACCAGAGCTTTGGCCGTCTTCAAAATGTTTTCCCTGAGACAGAAGATTGAGACAGAGACTGAACAGATAGGTTTCAGTGCAGCTTGGATCTGAAATGTAAATGTCTGAGGAAAAATGCATCAGCGATGCCGTATCACAGACACACAGGTAATGTCATGTAAGAGAAGGAAAAACTGAGGATGCGTCGGATTTTTAATGGCGCTGCATAATTTGAGATAAAAAGTGATTTAATTTCCTTTCGTCCTGCCCCCAACAGGGTTTCTCTCCATTTTCCCTTCCATGACTCTCCAGTGAGGTACAGTGCATTTTCTCTAACAAGTATCTGTAAGGATGGAGACTTTTTTAGTCTCAGCAGCACGTGATGTGCCACATGTCAATGTGATCATTAGCTGTTGATCTCTTTGAACTTAATTTCTTCAGAATTAACTGGACCAACATGGCTGAACACAAGTCAGATGGTTTTCACTGAATATAACCAGAATCATTTCGAAACTCTAAGTCGTTTAGCACAATGGGAATCCTGCCTCTTAGTGGAGTCTTTAGTCTAAGAACGAGAACAGCAGAAGACGTGTCACTTCCTCCACATCTTTCAAACCCTGAGGGTAATTTGTAGTTGCTAACAGATCTCCTGCCCCTGTTCTCATGTTAATATGTCATTCTGTCACTTTTGGATGAAAGATAACCAGAGGGCGGATTTAAGACTCCAGTCAGGTCTTGTTCTTGTTCTCTCACAGTTGGATACGCACGCAGACACATTCGGGCACATTTCCAGCTCTAACCTGTGGTCGGCGAAGGACTCGTCGTTCTCTGTGTTGAGCGTGCCGGCCGAGGCAAACATGATGGTGGTGTCCAGATCGGCGATGATCCCCGACACTGCGCTGGCTGCTGTGATGCAGGCCTGCGTGCCCTTGTTGCATGCCTGGAGGGCTGAGAGCACCAAGGACACCTGAGGACACAAACAGGCACCATGTCTCATGAACAGACGGATAAAGATTTCCCACATCCATATTTTAAGAAGAGGGACTAATGTCTGTTATTTATTTAGTATGTTGTGGTCCACTTAGGTGGAGTGGAACACACCTTTAATGACCAAAACAACACACTTCCATTCAGCACCGCATGTTATATGCATCTCCTTGGAAGAGGATAAATAATGCGTTCAGCTGAGAAGCTCAACACACCAGTCACCAGACAATTTAAGAATTTGCCGTGACAGTAAAATACTATGTTGGTGCAGAGCAGCGCACAACATCACTCACTCAGTGAAATGAGTACATGTCAAACTGATTTCAGCTCCATTTGTTTTCCTCGCAAATGCCTGAGTGGCAGCAGAAATGGATTAACGGCTGTTTCCGGACCCTCGTTACTACAAAAAAGAACTCGACGCTGAAACTCTGGGAGGTTAGAAGATAAAAACTCCACAAACAAGCAAAGGAATAACTATCTTCCGAAGTTAAAAATAAATTGAGAGGTAGGAATAATTGATTTGTATTCACAGGGCAGAACGGTGCAATGATGCCAGATCGGATTCAACATGTATTGAATACTTAAGCATGAATTATTAAACCAGACTCTATAGAATAATGCATTTTTTTAAGGACTATGCTTTTTTATTTCAAACAAAATACTTTTATTCAGGAAGCACATGTCACAATAAATCATAGCACTAACGCTTGTATATTGTTAATGTCATGACAGAAAAAGAAATTCATTCTTTACTATCCCTGCGAAGAACAACTCTGGCAAAATAAATCAACAACTATCTATAAAATACCTTCTCTGTGACTGCACGGGCACAATCGATGAGCTCTCGTTTGGTGAAGCTGTCAGAGGGGGTGATCTGCAGAGCTCCGGCCTTCTGGACCAGAAAGATACACCCATGTCCGAGCTCCTGCACTCGAGTCTTGATCTGAAACCCAATCTGAATAAGACAGAAGAGGATGCACACTGAGAAATGTTTATATACTATATTTAGAATTCAAGGTTCTAAACTGAAACTATTTAGATAAAAACTAAAATATGTCTCTGCTCCATCAGGACATATTCTGTGGTGTTCACTTTTTTTTTTGTACAGTTGCAATGTAGTTTAAAAATATCTGTCACACTGATGCAGCAGAGCTGGATACAGGGTAAGACGATCTCCCTTTGAGTGTCACCCAGGTCCTGCTCACCTCCTCCGGCTCAGCTGTGTGAGCAGCCAGTCGCCCCTGAACGGCCAGCTGGCTGTAGTCCACAGTCACCTGTGAGGCCAGAGCTCCCAGCTCGTCTGGAGCTGTCACCGATTTGGTCATCTGAGGGAAAAACACACAGCGACTGTCAACTCAAACTAAAACACATACGTGAAATTTGAGGCTCACTGTTTGGAACTAAGGGACATTTTAGTGTTTGCTAAGAAACATGATGTGCAAAAAGAAATCAAAGAAAAACAGTTCACAGCGTAGCCCTTTATTTCCAGGTTTTACCATTTCCTGAGCATTGACAGCGATGGCCTTGGAGTACTTCACCATACCGGTCTGGTAATCAACGAAGGAGCCCTCAGGTTCAGGTGGAGTACCTTCATCCAGCTGAGGAACAACACAAACACGCAGTGAGTTAAAAACAAAAGCGCAATTATGCCTTTAGGTGAGATTTGTCTGTCCTTCACAAAACATGAAGACAATCAGTCATTTAGCTCTTTAGTTGCAATGACATGTTAAATCTGATCTACCCTTTAATTATAATAATTCTACCGACTGTGCAGGCATCAGTTAATCTGCAAACCAACACTAATGCAATTTTACATTCAAATAAACAGTATAAATGATAAACACTCATTATAAATTATCCCCCAAATCCACTGTGTAATTACAGCTTCAAAACAGCATCAGCTACATTTTATCACCAGCTTGCAGTGCATACATTACATTTCCAGCACTTCTACTAAATTAGACTGTGCTCGACACATCTGTGTGTCACGGCAACAGCTGAGGAGTCGCGAGAGAGGTGACACCATGTGCGGAGACAGAGCATGCTGGTAGTAAAACAAACCCGCAATATTGCAAGTACACGTTGTTCTCTTCCCCTGGTGGGTGAAATAACACCTTAGAATCCAAGGCCTTGACGACGTGTCTTAGCAGTTCAGCAGAAAATCCTTTAAAGCACCTCAACTCATACCACAACGGGGAGTGACCATTGTGTCGATGGATTATCTAAGAGGATTATGTCTTTTTAATCAAGTGCTAACACGCACACACGCTGAGCAACACGTTGACAAAACACAAACCTACACGTGCATGATGCAAACACTTTCATTAATTATTCATAATGTGCCCCAAAAAGCTGTTACAGAGACGCCGACGCCTCTGGGGAGACACACCTGAGGCACTTTTGAACCTTTCTGATAATAGGCGAGGAGGTGATTAGCTGCTGCTATTCTCTATGTACTTTAAAGGCTTTTTCTTGCTTCACACCATTATGTGTTTGCCAGTAGTTTGACTGCAAATTGGAAAATTGGAAGACCGGCTGTGAGAAGCTTTGATGATGGCAAACGTCTGTGTTTGTTCAGAGTGGGAGGGAGGCTTCATCCCCATTGTTTACCCTGCATCCAGCCATCAAAACACCCTGTGTGAGAGACACAGCGACGCTCACCTTGGCCATGGCCTCTGCAATGGACTCCACCATTCCTCCCACCATCCCCACTTCACTTGCAGCTTCGTTCAGTGTAACCATGATATCATCGACTGCCTCTTTCATGAGCTGGGCGGCCTCTGCTATAGCATCGTGGGTATGGGACGCCTGTGAGGTTCGACACAGCACAAGAACACATCAGATGATCATACATGATAGCAATGCACGTCTCTGCATACAAATGAGATTCTGTCACCGTGCGCATAGTTTTGTTTTGTTTTTTATTTAACCAGGTACAAAAAACGCTGAGGTTAGCAACCTCTTTTCATGGACACCAACAATAATTTGGTGGAGGACAATACACCAACATCAAACACACAAATGATGCTATTGAACTATGCCGAGCACAGAGCCTTGTGGCACTCCAATCAACAACAGAAAGACGGTTTGAAGAGAACATTCAGACTTTGAGGTCTACTTGTTAGACAATTAGTCAACCAGCCTAGATGATCCAACAACTCTATATTTGGAATTGGACTGGCCAGAAAGGCCAGAAAGAATAAAATAGAGTATAAAATGGTCGGACCTTTGGGTTTCCTCCACCCTCCTTGGCGGCGTAGAGCATCTGCAGGGCAGACTCAGCCAGGGTTTTAGTTTGGTCCAGGAAGGTCATCTGCTGTTGGTGGTCATTTAGCTTGGACGCCACACCTACAGAGGCCTTGATCAGTGGTTCAAAGTAACCAGCCAGTTGGGTCACCTGAAGTAAACAGTTAAAAAGTATTTTAATGTCTCTTAAAATACAATTCTATGCTTTGACCTACATGGCTAAATGTCATGCACAAGAATTGGTCTTATGAGGTGCAGGTCCAGAATCCAAGAGGCTCAGATGTACATAGATACTGTTTATAGGTCTTGTTTAAAAGTTATAAAGATCAGTTACAAGACAAAATATGACCAGAAAACATCCTGAGACACTCAATAACCACACAAAAGGTGCAAAACCATTTTTAAAAAAAGACCACAGAGAAAAATAAAGTAGTTTTAAGCAGGAGATCATTTATGTGTGTTACCACTTTTACTGTGTCTGATTTGTGTGAAACACAAAAGTAAAACAATAAATAAAAGATGTATCTGGTTAATGATGATAATTATGAAAGCAGTACTGCTATCACTGACTACTGCTGCTAAAAGTATCACCACAGTTACGTATTAAAGTAAAGCAATTAACTCCCTGCCCTATATACCTTGTGTCCTAGTTGGGAAGCTTCGCCCCTGGCAGCAGTGGAAACGGGGTCAATTAAGTGGCCGATTTCCTGTACGGCGGACGTCAGCTGCTCTTGTAGTGCCTGAAGGAGGGGAAATAAAAAACGAAATGAGTTTTTGTATTGCTCTTAACAGCGACAGAGGTGCATTTGAGTAGGTCAAATGGGACGTGCTTTTAAAGCTACTTTAGGTTCTTCTAGGAGTTTAAACCCGTCTAATTCAGACGGGTTCTACATTAACATACTGTATGCCACTCTCAGGAATGAGTACAGGTTTCCAGCAGCATTCAAACTGTCCATAGATTCATTAAAACCCTTTTTGTTTTAAATTCTGACAGCCTAATTAAAACCACCACTAATGGATCCATAATTTGACACAGCAACACAAAGACTGGAAAAAATAAAAAGTGAATGCAATAGAGATAAATAACCAGGCGGGGAAGGCAAATTGAGACAAATGGGAGCAGAATGATTGTAGTGGGAGAAAGTAGAAAACATTGAGTCATTTGCTGATGGTTGCTTACCTCCAGTGAGATGTCGTCCCTGCTGGGTAAGTTCTGGCTCACTGCTGCCAGAGAGGCCTGCTCAATGTTCCGGATGCATTTGTTGATGTTATCAATTGACGAGTCGCACTCCCTCTGGCCTGGGGCCTTGTCCCTGAGAATAAAATGGGAACAGGAAAAGGGGAGAAACACAAAGCAGTAAAAGTGGTTGGAGACAAATACGAGAGGGAAGTTGAGGGATGATGATGATGAAAAGGGAAAGATTACACACAGGAAGAGGGGGAAAAAAAGTGCAAATGTTAACACAACACAGACAGGCTCCAGGATGTCTCTTGAACATCTTTCCTCCTAGATTCCCCCTCATCTCATTGCTGTTCAGGTCACATCTGCTGAAATGTGGCCTGTGGGGTCTCGTCACTATATGGGGAGATCAAGCCGGGCAGCCAAATTAGCTTTGAAGCCTCCAAGTGGCCTCAGGAGGCAGAATAAGTTCAGTTAAATGTCCATTTTGATGCATGTTGGCACACTAAAGGGAAAATAAAACCTCATGCTCTCGAGTACAAGACTAACAAAGTTTTGAAGTCGGCTTTTACTGGATGTCTATTTGTATTCTATCAAAGGCCAAGGCCAAAGTCCCGTCACTCAATTTGCAGTCCAAAAGACAGACTGTGATAAAGGCGTCAGAACTGAAAGAGATGCTAAGCCGGCTGCATGTGAATGCTAATGTGCAGATGTTCTGAGCTGAGCGGGGACCTTAAAATTCAGCAAGTGTGAGACGGGGAATTAAATCCTCGTGGGCATTGGTTTTGTTCTGATCAAGGTCAGGTACAAAAAAGTGTGAAAAGGAGATTAAAGATGTAAGCTGTGGAGGTGAAAGAACAAGCATTTGTCCCATCATGGTGCAGAATTCTGATCTTTTCTCAAGGGTGCTAAATTCATTTCACAGGTGTCGTATAGACCAATGTTCAGTAAACAGACAAACGAAGGAAAATCAGCATTACAGCCCAAGATTTTTAGGTACACTGGTGTAAAAAAAAAAGTCTCCTCATAACACTGACTAACGTAATGCTCACTAACCGGATGGCTGTGATGAGACTCTTGATGGAGTCGGAGACGATGCGAGAGTGACCAGCCAGGACAGACCAGGTGGGCGGGTCTTTGGGGTTGATAACCAATGAGCGTGCAGTCTTGATCAGATGGGTGGAGCTGTCAAGCATGGAGCGTGCTGACTGGAGGATTGGCTCCTGGGCTGCACAGCCCTATGGATCAACGCAAGTGAACATCAGCCAGCATGGAGACGCGTGAATTCATTATAACATCCTGTTTTTCTGTAGCATATGCCGCAGTTTCCTATAAGCCTGGTCTAATAATACACTTTACAGCTGACCATGAATGCTACAGACACTACTATTCCCACAGCTATACCTCGCTGCTGATTTGAGCGGGGACGCTGGCAAACTCTGGGTTGGAAGAAAACGTCGTCAGGTTTTCCACAGCCTCAATTAGCGGAGCTGTGGCGACTCGACACCTGTTCCTGTTCTCGTCTGAGAAATCACCGTCTAAAGCCTAGAAAAAGTGAGAGACATGGGATATGAAGGTGCACGAATCAAATCGGATGAAACTAGAACCCAAGATTCAAAAATGAAACTGATGGCGTTTCATGATGGTGTTGAACAGAAATTATCTTTGGAGAACAAATAGGAGTTGGTCAACAGCATCCTACATCAATTACAAAAAACTAAACCCATATCCACATAGGGGTATGCCAGTTAGGTGACAGAGCCAAGCCTTTTGTCAGACCTGGCAGAGAAACCCTACCTTGATGGTTTTGACCAAGTTGGCAGTGCTGTTGGCCACCTCCTTGGCAGACTGGACAAAGTGCCTCTTGGCAACCGGGTTGGTCGTCTTGGAGGAAGCCAGGCGACAGGTGTTGCACAGCGACGAGGTGTGCTTAGCAACAATGGTGGCTGCGGAGAGCACCTGCCACGTCACAAACAACGAAAAGTCAAGTGGTTATCGCAGAGAAATTGTCATGCAGATTATGCGCAGACGGAAATGCATCAAACACCCCCTTCGTGTGTCGCGCCAACATGTACATCAGAGCACTTTGAGGATAAAAGTCAAGTGTTTGTTCCACTGACACTTCTATAAAGTACCTACTACTATAGGAACAAGTATCTTCCCTTAAACCTCTGGTATAGACTGCTGAGATGGAAACTGACTTTTGGAAGAGAACGGGTGGGAGGAATATAATTAGATAAAACAGTTGACCTTCAACTAAGACTGTTGTAGAGGAAAATAAGGCTACAAGGAGGTAAATATAGAGTCGGTTCAATGCTGCAGCAAACACATCTGATTACAGACACTTAATGTGTGTGTGCACAGAGTATTATACAATGAGAGCTAATAAAAGACGAGTGTTGACTTCAGTAGTTTGAAATTCAGTTCCGTTATTATGAAGCTGGGTCCATGACGACTGTTTTATTAAACACAAGAAGGTGGTGTCATTTTGACACGAGATAAGAGAGCGATGATACAGAGAAGCTGTGTGCTGTGAGTAATAAAACAACGAATGCTGAAGGTCGGAACATCACCTCGGATGTTTGTACCTGGGAGGGGCTGCTGTCTGGGTCCACAAGATTCTGACAAGCCATCTGGATTGCCTGGTTGGCTTTGGCAAATTGGATGGGATCCACCAACCCCTGGTGTCCTGCCTGGCTGTTGGGATCAGACACACCCACCAGGTAGGAGGCCTATGGGAAAATAACACTTAAACTCACCAACATCGCATCTACCAGTAAAGATCCCATCTGGACCATCTAATAGCTCGTACACAGCGTACCTGTCCTGCAGCTTCAGTGAGGCCACACAGGGCCTTTGAGGCGGATCCCACACAGTATCCAAATGCAGACACGTCTCCGGTCTTGCAGTTCTGAGAAATACCTGCCATGGACTCTCCGAGGACCTGGTCAGATCACAAGAGCAAAGACAGAAGATCGGGAAGATTGCTTAGGATGCTATGCTACGTGTGTACAAAGTGCTTTTTTAACACTTGATCGTTTGATGTGAAGGCCTACCTTGGAGTTCTCCATCACACTCTCAATGCAGTCAAAGTAGGACAGGTCACTGACCGGCTCGTTGGGGCTGTCCAGCATTCCTCTGACAGCCTGAGGAGGGAAAGGCAGCGCAGCAGGAGATAAAGATGCTTCCATTTACTATTCTCTCTTGTTTCAGCTGAACTTTTATGATTATTTTTATTTTAGATCCTACAAACTCACCTGCAGTAAATAAACTTAAAGACTGGCTCATGTTAATATTCTTTAGATATTATTGCTGGAAAGTGTTGTTGTTTACCTCCAGCTCTCTGAGGGCGTTGTCACACTCCTTCTGACCAGGAGCCTGCTGTGTGCACAGCGTGATCAGCTGGTTAATGCTGTCAGTCACTGCTCTGAAACAAAGAAGTACAGAAACGCACAGTTGATATAACAAACAGGAAGTATGTTAATGCACCCTGGCATTTATCTGCGAGATTCTGCTGCTCATATAATACGAATAATATTTCTTTCAACGTGTTTTTATGCTCGTTATCAGTGAGGCCGGCAGCTGCAGTCAGTCTCATTAAATCCTTTTACGACCAAAAAGAACAACTAAAACAAAAGAAAGATTTTTAGACTGATGGATGAAGGGAAAGATTAACATGCGTCAGACACTATGGATCAAAGCATCAGACGATGCAATATGTGCTTCTGTTTGTATGTGAATGTGGGTAACTGCGGTACCTTGCAGCAGCAGCAAGCAGGTTCTTAGCATTTCCTGCAGCGGGATCAACAGACAGACTCTTAGCTGCCAGTAGCAGCTTGCTAGAGGCCATGGAGATGTTCTTCAGGTTACCGATCACCTGCACCTGATCATCCTTTTTCTAAAACGACAAAATGAATGAACAAATCACAACACTATGACACCATCAAGCACCTCAACAGGAGGAACCAACAAACAACAGGACACACCTGAGTATGTCCAGCCATTTCTATACCAGCATCCAGAAACTCGTCAAAGTCTTGACTGAACTTTCCAGAGGCCACGGCCAGCTGGCTGCTGGAGCCTCTGGAGGCGTGGACCACGTCGCCGGCTGACTGGTTCAGGTCTGCCGCCGTTTGGTTCAGATCACTCTGGGCCTCCTGGAAAGACTTGGAGGCGGGAGGGATCTGAAATGGGGGGGGGGGCAGACAGAAAAAAAAGCTTTAGGTTGTCTCCTGCACGTGATAACACTCTTACTCTGGTTTTCGGTGCGTAACAGATCAAACTCACAGTTTCAATCAGCAGCTTCTTGCTGGCCTCCCCGATGCTCTTGAGAGCCATGTCCACATCCTTCTGGCCAGGCAGACAGTTGACGCAGTTATTCAGGGAATGAGACACAGCCTTGGCCACCTGGTAAACACAGCAGCTTATGAGCAAGACAAACATGTAGCATGATTGAGGTCTCTTTATTTCGCTATGTATTTATTTATTTTTCCTTTTATAAATATCACCCGGTTTATCTCCGTGTTCTCATTGGTTCTCCAGCAAATCACAAACAGAGATGTCTCATCACAGAGTTGAAGCAGAAGCAGGTGACAACATGAGGCAGAAAGTCAATACAGAGTCAATAACTCAATTCTAAACAGTCAAATAAAGTTTTCTAGATTTAAAAGCAGCTTTGTTTGTGTTTTTGTGAACGTCTTGTTAATCTTTACTGCGTAAAATGTAATTTATTCATTTTAGGGAGGGGAGAAACTATCATGATGATGAGGCATAATTAATTAAAGTACTTAGCTTAGAAATATGCCTCCAGCTTCATTATAAAACTCCCCAGTTTAATGTTGGAATCTAGTTTAGTTCTGCAATAATAAAACATTTTTAAAAAACACGTCGTATGTGGCGAGAATTATTTAAGTATGTTTTTGCTTAGACAGCAGTGATATTTGGTGATGATGGATTCTTGGCATAGGTGCCAGCGTCTGTCAGAGGGATGAGAACTGGACGGAACCATCCAGCCTGCAGCTACCAGACATGCAGATAAGCAGACTTCATGCCGCCCTGAGCAATCCTGAACCGTCTCACCTGTGCCAGCCTCTGCTGGCTATCGGCGTCTCCGGGAGAAATCAGCGCCTGCTTTGCCTCGTGAATGAGAAGCACCGAGCCCTCCATAACGTCACGGGCCGAGTCCAGCATACCAGCTGCAGCCTTGGGGTCTGTGGTGGAAGCAGCGACGCCACGGGCTGCCTGGGCCAGAGTTTTCAGGGCCTGAGCGGTCTCTCTGGCTGCTATTCCTACACACAGGGAGACAGACTACAGATGTGACAGACATCAACTATGATGTTCACTTTCACGCCACAGGGAGGTTTTATTTAGTGAATAAAAAAAGATTTCCTCTGTCTCACAGGCGCTCACTTCTAAAAAGAAACCATATTATTTTGTCAGTTATCAGCTGATAAACACATTTTTCCTCTTGTTCTATAAGATTTATGAAAAGATTTGATTATTTGAAAACTTTGATCTTCAAGCTCTGTCACAGAGAAATGGACGGAGGGGATTTCATAACCCCGGCTCCTTGGCAAAACAGTATTTAGTACAGTTGGACGTCAGTACCAACCTGTGTAGTGTTCATTCCCCTGTGCAGCACAGGTGAGCAGCTGAGCCATGGAGGAGCCCACTGACTTAGAGGTGCTTCCCAGATCCTGAGCACACTTCTCCAGCTGAAACAGACGGGAAAAGGGGAAAAAAAAAAGTCATATAGTAGAATTCTGCATAAGCTTTGGATAAATCTTAAACGTTGTGGTTTTAAAATGTCTCGTACTGATTCTCCAGGTAGTGGTTTCAGTTGCGCATTAGCAGCGGCCAGCTTGGCGTCCTGCAGCTCACTTCTCAGGGTCTGGACGGCAGTGAGTGCAGAGTCGATCTCCATGGGACCGCAAGCTTCATGAGCCTGGAAAATAAAGCAGGACGGTCACGTTCATACACTTAGGAATGTCTGAACGGATCTTTGTCCACACAATTCAGCTGCTTATTATTCGATCCAGTCAGGTACAGGAGCCTCCTGGAATGATGTAGATGTATTCATTTGTCTTTGCTTGTTGGTGACACGGACAAAACGCAGTGATTTTCTGCACACGCCGCCACATGTGAGCGTCTCTGTGATCTACCTTCTGTGCAGACGTCCTTAGTTCAGCCAGGCAGGTTGCCAGGTTCTTAGCACACTGACCCAGTTGCATGGCTGCCGCTTGATCTGTCACTGTGGGAACGGATGACTTGGCTGAGGTCACCATCTTACTACCGGGCTACAGAGTGAAAAAGAAGAAAATATTAGAATGAAACAATGTCTGAAATGTTCAGAAGGACAATCTGTCATCACTAAACGAGGTAAGAGTGTGACATCATGTGGCAAACGTTCACCTGCAGGCATCTGTGGAACTCTGAAAGAACCACTGAGACATTACACACCACTACACCAGATCTTCTATAACTATCTGCCTGGTGCGAAAAGAGGTTACAGGCCGATTTTTAATAAGTCCCCACATGACAGAAACACTATTTATACTTTGTTTAGCCTGGTTCCAAATGTAGGGCTAAAGTTACTGAGTCTGACTATGGGCACATAACAATCAATTTTCCAGCTAATGTGAGAAATGATGAAGCCATAGAGTGTGTGTGTGTGTGTGTGTGTGTGTGTGTGTGTGTGTGTGTGTGTGTGTGTGTGTGTGTGTGTGTGTGTGTGTGCGTGCGTGTTGCACCTGCAGAAAGTTCTGGCTGGCGATTATAAGTGCTAGTTGTGCACTGAGGTCTTCTGGTTTGGCCTGACTGCCGCGTACTCCCTGGACGAGCTGTGGGATGTGGTCTGCCACTGCCTATACAAATGTTAATACAGAGATATACACACAGGCTTAAACAGAGTAGAAAATAGAGACGTTCTAGACTAATGATCACATTAAGCAAACAATTTAGAAACATACAATACAGCAGTAGCTGATAAAAAGGACTCAAAACTGTTTAAATGGTTCATTAATGGACTAATAATGGAACTCAGTAAACAAAGAACATGAAAAGGTAATTGGCACCCTACTGCCAGCTTTGATCCTCACCTTGCAGCTCTGCACCAGCTGTTGGTGAGCAGCCGTGTTCTTGTTGGAGGCAGCGGCGTTTTGAGCGGCGGCGATGGTCTGCGTGGCTGCAGCTGCTGCTTGCTTTGCGGCGTTCTGAGGAAAAAATCCACATAGACACTTCAACTTCAAGTCCTGACACTTTGACAATATAAAAATATCACTACACCTGATAATAATTAGGTAAAATGTGCACAGATGAACAGCTGAATATTTCACTGTGAAGTGATACAGTGCATCAAAAGAGCCCTTTCAATCAATCTTGAAGACAGTCGACTATTTTCTCTTTTTCAGGATCATTTGAAAGAACAAAAACAAACATGAATCTGTATAAAAACCTTGACATTTAAAATCTATCAAGTTGTTGGAACAGAAATTTATTTGTGCCGGCATCGCTGACCTCCAGCCTGTTGATCAGTTTCTTCTTAATGGCGCTCTGAGCGGCAGCGTTGGTGGCCACGCGCAGCCCCTCTGCAGCCTCCCTCAGTCTCTGCTGCTGGTCCTCGTTCTCCGGGTATGCTGCAGCCCCCTGAGAACAAACACACAGATCATGACAGGTGAGCAGGATGTGCGAACAGCTGGCGTAAGGATTATATTTTTGCATAACTTTCTTTTTTTCTCAGCGAAGCCTTGAGATTGCCGAGTGACTCAGGAACATGTTAGCACTCCTCACTTCACACACACTGACTGAAACAAGCAGCAGACACACCCATGCATAAGCCGTCAGAACATACAGTTCAAACAAGCTCAGAATATCCACAGATACACGGATCTTTGAAGATGAGGCACAGACTTAATCACCGCACTCAAATTCAGCTGCAGCTCGAACAATCACCGCTTTGTTGATGGCTGAATGTCAAGAGATGTTGCTCATTCACATAATCAAGCATCTCATTTCATGTTGCGGTTTATGTCTCCAAAGGTACAATTTACCAGGGTTCTGTGGAGACCAATATCACTTAGAGAAAGCTAAGCCCTCTGCCATTTGGTTAATTAACTAGGACCTCTGCAGCTTCATCTGCAGCTACACAAACAGAAAACCTGTGTCGTGAAGGTGCAGTTTAACCCCACAGCTGCTGCAGGCACGAACACAGACATCCTACCAATGAGGCGCACGTGTACAGCAGGAAGTACACGGAGTATAATAGGGTTTGAACTTGTTTTTCTTATTGACTGAAGTCAGTGCTAGTGGAATCTGCCTGATTATTTTATTTTAATTATTTTTTAAAAGCTGGTCTCAAATGCAACGACTCAAAAACCAAGGTCTGCTTCACAGTGACACGACATCTGTACCTGACCATGAGTTTAAACAATAAGCATAAAGCTGCAAAGCACGCTGTCCGAAAACTCAACTGCACAACCTCAATTAATCAGTTACCAAGGCAACGGCTGGCTCGGGTCGCAGCCTCGATTGACACAGATAAACATACAGCTGTGACGGTGCTGAATCTGGCAACGAACTCAGCTAAGCAGCTGGAGGGCGTCATTTCATTTTCATGGTGGAAGTGAGAGAGTTATTAATATCAGTGTGTGATTGTGTAAACAGATAATGAGACTGATGCAGAGAGAGAGAGAGCAGAGAAATTGTTTGGACAGAGGAAGATGTGATAAGAGGCAAAGCTAAGCCTGACCTTCAGGAGTCCTCTTACTCCTAATCATGTTTCACTAAAACACGACCAGGACGCTAAATCTAAATGCAACGCTCATTATAATGTTGCACGTGTTTGACTGTAGCTGCTGCTTACAAATCTGTAACTGCACCTGCAAAAAAACCCACATTCTTATTAGAAAGAAGGACGAGACCTGTGTAGGCTGAAGGCTAAATCGGTGCACTGAAGAGGATCATCGAGTTTCAATTAATTAAAAGTGGACACTACAATGTTTCAACGTCATGCACAGTGTCAGCAAATCGGCGTGTTTATTTTAGCCATTTTGTT
This sequence comes from Ctenopoma multispine, assembly GCA_034779795.1. Taxonomy (NCBI): domain Eukaryota; kingdom Metazoa; phylum Chordata; class Actinopteri; order Anabantiformes; family Anabantidae; genus Ctenopoma; species Ctenopoma multispine. Next base: position 2,312,017 of record JAUYWH010000018.1, read on the forward strand.
CTTGAGCGAGACACTGGAACCCAGTAGTAGCACCATCATATGTGCAGCATGTGACTTTACCAACCATCAGCTTAAAAGGTTTATTAGTGAAATAACAGCTTAACAGCAAGAACTACAGAATCACCGTTGTCCAAAGGAGCAAAGCCAAGCCTGTAAATCTTTACCTGCTCGCATAAGAAGCCACAACTGTGATTAAAACCATATGATTTCATTAATAACTACAACGCTGTTCGTGCTTCTTACCTTTGCGGCCTCCACCATCCTCGCCGTGGCATCGGCCAGCAGTTTAGCAGCTGCCAGCAACTTCTTAGAATTGTCGACGTCCACCTCGGCCTCGGCATCGGACCTCATAGCGTTTACCAGGTCTGAGGTGGCCTGAGCCAAGACCCGAGCCTGACGGACCATCTCTCCTGGGGGGGGGGGACGTGGAGGAGGAGAGCGCACATGTTTAAAATGAACATTTACTTCTACTGCGAACCAGTCAGTCATTTCTCACCCAATCGTATTCCTGAGCAGATCTGCACACTTCTACACCTGTAGAGGACTTGTTAATGAGGAAAGACAAAAAGGATCATGGAGGAATCTGTGTCTATGTTCCCTCTGTTAAAGCAGACCTGGCACACAACTAAAGCAATCTGGCAGAAAGCCTGTATAATTCATGTGAGCGCAGATCTGCCAACACTCCACTACAAAAAGAATCTATCTTTGTTTTTCATTTTTTGCGCCTGTGTGCCAGGTGTGACAAAACCTGACATGTCTGACACCAGTTCAAAGGCCGCTCGTCTGAGCCGGCTGCTGGGCCGGGACATTCTCTGCACGACTCTCTCTCTGCCTCTCTGTCTGTGTCTCTCTCTCACTGTCTTTCCTCGCTGTCAGACTTGTTAACATCACTGTCAGCTTTTCTCTGTGTGGCTTCACCGGGCTGACAGCCATCCATTCATACCCACCGGAGGAGATGGAACGAGTCGAACACAGACACGCAGTTAAGACATCTCCTCTGTAGCAAACCGGGTTCTAGGTCGAGATTAGAAACCGTTTCTGATATTTCGTATCAGCGTTTTCGGTATTTGGCTGAACCAGGTCACATCTGGCTGACAAACGGGCTCAGATCAGGACAGTGCTCAGTATACTTAAACAAAAATAGAAACTTCATCCAGCTGTGTACTTCAGCAAAGCAGCATGTTCACAATACAAACGCCAACATGCTGGTAGGGAGCAGGTTTAACGCAGCATTATCACAAATAACCACGACAACCTCACATCGCTACAGTGATTAGGATTTATCCTCCTGTGACCACGTGTGCCTGTATGAAATGTCATAGGAAGGTGCTCTACCTGGAGTCGTGCCTCCAGCAGGGCTAATGAAAACTAAAGCCTCGCTGAAAGTAGGGGGGAGTAATTCTCCCTTAAACAGCAATGAATTAACCTGGTATCATACAGAATCACCTAATCACAACATTACGTTCAACATATTTCACATTACATACTGCACATTAAATCTCAAAGCAACACACTGTTAAAGACTCACCTGCGTCTCCCATTGAGCTGAAGATGCTCTCAGTGACGGTCATAATGGTGTCAGTGGCCTGGTCGTAGCGCCCGATAGGCTCTCCCCTCGCGGTGTACTGACGCACGTGTTGCAGGAGATCCCCCAGAGCCTGGCTCACCACGCTGGCCGCCGCGCTCACCTTCAACACACGCAGGGCACATCGTCAGCATCAGTGCCGAGCTTCTTAAGCTGCATTACTCACTACGTCTTCTTTCACCTAACTAGAGAGAGGCACCCTGGACTCTATCTTCATGCCTCTTAAGCTGGTGTCTGACACAAACTGAACACCCTGAATTAAAAATGTTTGCTGTGACTTTGGAGAGACACAAAGATGAGATACAACATACTTTCGTACGTGAGTAATGAGAGGGGACTGTCGGTTCACACAGTAATGAAGCTGACCTGTTTGAGGAGCTCGCCGTCCTCGGTGGCCGAGAGGCAGGCCTGGACGCAGCTTTCCACCGAGCGATCCACCAGCTTTCCGGCTTCGATTAACTGCTCCTGACAAACCGGGGAGCTGATGGTGGGACTCACCACCTGCAGCAACACGGAGGTAAGAGAGACGGAGAAGGATAAAACGACGGACAGAGACGAAGGTGAAATTTATAACATATCTGCAGTGAGAAATTCAGAAGAAACACATACATTTGCATTCAACTAACATGATGTGACTAAAAAAATCAACAGCACGAACATTTCACTGCAACACTCATCATTAAATCACAAATGGCATTTGACAGAGAACAGAGGAGACGGAGAAGAAGATTAGAGAGGGATTCGGCAGATGGTTCTCATCACACTGCTGCGCAGGGAGGTGAGGATTTGTTTAGTAAATGCAACTATTCAGACTGGAAGCCAGGAGAGCATTTAAACTAATTAAAGGCATGTGGGTTGTACAATTCAGGATGCACAAACACGCAGAGGGCACAGGGTATTTAAGAAATTAAATATTCTTTCTCAGGGAAAAAAACATAGCTGCAAGTAAACTGAATGTTATTCACGGATTTGAGGAAATAAACGTCTATTTACAAACCACACTGCACAGTTTTACTTATAAGAACCGAGGAAACGGCAAATAGGGAATTATTGTCGTGCACTCAACCACAGCAGCTTTAACAAAAACCATTTGCACCACCACAAGCGTAATACACAGATCTGACACATGATGAATGCATTACCAGAACATCATTTCCATTTTAAACACTGAATTGACTTTTGAGAATTGCACAAACGAAATGCGAGTGATTTATTCCATTATTTAAAACACTGATACTGTACAGGGTCCTGGAGCAGCTGTAGTTGATTCCAGCTGACACCTTTGACAGAGCACCAGTGAGTTACCGAGCCCACATCTTTGGACTGATGACTCAGACACACTTCTCTACCTTTGCACATGCCACCAGCTGGGAGGTGGACAGGGCGCACTGCGTGGCGGCAGCGATGACGCGGTTCTGAAGCACGGTGTCCTCTGCAACCTGGGCCACATTCTTGGCTTTCAGCACCAGCATCGCTGCGGCGTTGGCCACTGCTTTGGCCAGATTCATCAAGATGTCCTGCGCAACAGGCGGCGAAGAAAGAAGGAAATCAGTGACCAGCAGCTTAAAACCTGAACAGTCCGTTCAGTTGCTGACTCTCAAAAATACTGAGGTAAAGATACAATTCTCATTTAATGCAGAGAGATTTCTCTGATCATGGTTCAAGAAAAACAAGTTTAACACTGAGAGAAACATTCACTTCAAATAAAAACATCTACTTAAAACATATTTGACATATTACCTCCATTTTCTCCTGCTCACAATGTGCCTTTGATTAACCCAGTTCTCTCTGAATACAGTCATGATGATAAACTGAGGGGGGGGGGGGGGGGGGGGGGGTGGC
>JAUYWH010000018.1:2325043-2344527 GCA_034779795.1 Ctenopoma multispine
ACACACACACACACACACACACACACACACACACACACACACACACACACACACACACACACACACACACAAAGATTTTATGGATGCGAAGAACGTGCTAATTTGTGCACAGCAAAGCCATTGTTATGCTCCATAAAACTAAGGAGCAGACAAAAAAAATATATCACTTTCTGAGAAACAGTCCATCTGGCCTCTGCGAGAGACAAAGAAAAAGTCTCTGCAGGCAAAAGACTTAAAAAAAAAAAGGTAAAATAAAGCAACAAAGCAACTCACAACTAGATCTGAAGAGTCAAGTCTCCACGATGAGCAATAATCTCAGGTCTGTTTCTGTGTAAGTCAGGAGCCTGAACAAACATCCTCCTCACGTATCACTGGCAGCTGGTTATATGGTTACAGATCATCCATGTGTGACTACATAAAGTCGGATTTCACTAAGAATGAACATTATTATTTGAAAACAAAACGATGCTGGTGCTGAACCTCTCTTTTATATATAAAGAGAATATAAAGAGAGACGAGATGTAATAACTCAAAGATTAAATAGAGGAAGAAGAAAGAGAAGAAAGTCTCCCCAACAGAGCTCCTCCTGTCTGGGACCGACAGCAACACAGGGCTGTTCTGTGCGAGGCGGTCAAAGGTCAAAGGCCAGACGGGGCCATTGCTGAAACACGTGGACGGCCCCTCATCTGCCCCGGTGGCTTCTGACCCTGACTGAGACATTCAGAATCTGGCTTTTATGTGTGATGTGTTCACACACACAGGAGCGAACGTGTCTGTCTGGCACATCATGGCCACACTGAATCCTGCCGCTAACACTGGTACTTTATTTGAAGATGGACGACAAGCTGCCACAGAATGACGCCTTCGAGGCGGATTTTCTGGGGGAAATAAAGCACATTTTGGTACAATACTTAATAACCGTCTCCATTCGTACGCTAGCCTTCATGTGGCCTGCAAATTTGTCTCAGTTATTGCTTTGGGCTCCGTTTCAATCAGTGAAGCACTTCCACAAACCTCCTGCTGATTGTGGCTGGACTAAAGCCAAACACTTCTTAAAACAATTGGCGTCATTCACACTGTCAGAACCTTTCTAAGGACAAACACACATTTGACCAGTAGCTACAGTCATCATTTGTCAGGATGAAAAGTTGTCTCTCAGAGGAACAGAACTCCCAGCCATCCGCCCCTGAAGCTCCTCTAACAAATGGAAGCAACAAAAGCCAGTTTGTTGAAACGCTAAAGAGCCTGAGGCTTGTTCACAAGCATGTAAACCCATTTTAGAAAAACACGACAACTTCTGTATTGTTGTGTGAATCAGCATCTGTTTGAAGAGTCATCCTGCGTTGCTGGGTTATGATTCGAGCGCACACTGGAGCCTCGGTGGTCTGGTTTCCACGCCGAGCAACAAACCACAGAAACAATATAATATTCCCCTTTTAGACTGTAGTCGCTGCAGCATGAGCCTCCGCACGCCCGAAGAAGGATCAGACAAACAGCAGGAAGAAGTGAAGCGATAAGGGGAAGCAATCGGAGGAGTGTATGATAAACTAATAAGATGATGAAATGGTTATCAGCCGAACCACCGGCAGGCTCAGCTGGACCACAGAGGATGAGATGTAGAGAGAGCTGAGTTACTGCTGCTGCAGACACACAAATCTCTTTTCCATTTGAACATTAAGCTACACGGTGGTTTAACGTCCTTAACGTGACCCGCTGTAATGTGAAACCAGCAGGTTTAATGAATGACTTTTTAGTTTTTGCAACGACGGTGTTAACAGATGTGACGCATGATGACGGATGTTTATGTTGCTTATTCTGAATCATTTCAATAGGAAAAATATCCGAGCAAAGAAAACTGCACAACACAATCTGCTGGCGGTTTGCTCTGTCCTGTCAAACAAAGCACCAGTTTGTTTGATAGCTGATAACTGCAAATGACGGACTGGACTGGGGGCACAGAAGGGGGGAGAAGCTGCATGGTTCAAATGCACTGCATGAGGAGAAAAGCAAGTAACGTAAACCCTATATCCTGTTTTTGTTTACCTCCTGCAGTGATGCACGGGGGGTTTCCACACAGGTTATTTCAGACAGTCGTCAGCTTGGTATAGTTACTCTTCAACATAGATTCCAGCTGTTTAGATTAGCAAACATCCACATACTTTAATATGAAGACAAAGACGTGATACGCAGATTTTCAGATTCAGTCTGACTGAATTTTGTTGAGCGACAATGTCCATCTTAAAATATACACAAATCCAGCATGTAACAGCTCTGATGACGTTAATTTACCAAAATGTAAAGAAATGTTTGTCAGAGTAAAACACCGTTTTCCATATTGTTACTGATGTAGACATCGTGTTGGAATTGTCTCGCTTTGGCCTGATGAGAAGCAATAAAAGTGATGGACTATGAAAACCTCTGCTCCAAATTTTTGATCCATCTATTATCCCAACCGCTTTTCCTCTTAAACGTCGTGGGACTGCTGGATGCTACGAGAACATCCCATTTTCAGATAACAGTAAATAAATATCAGACAGTGCAAACTACAATATGTCACCTCACATAAAATCCTCTTTAGCCTTAGTGGTAATAAGGAAATAGGTTATGTTCAGTTAAGCCTGTTGGGGTTTGGGAGAATGTGAATCCTCTGTGAAAAATTATTTATTTTACCGCGAACAAAACCTTCATAATAAAAACTGATGTGTTTCCTAAACACAGCTGAAGACATTTTCAACTTGTTTAACATCAAACTTTTCCACACAATTAAACGCAAATCACACTATAAGCTTGACTGTCAACATGACACGATAATAAAATCCTTTCTTTTCTTTTTTTTTTTTGTAAATGAAGGTAAAGCTCTCCTTCCTTCATCCTGCAGTTGGACAGACCAGAGTCTGCAACCAAGCTGAAATAGCACCGGAGTATCTCATCATACGTTTCCCCTTTTCCCTGCGATGAGAAAGGATTTACTGAGATCAAATGTGATTTTAACGCCTCTGGAACTCTTGAGGACAACCAAGTCATTAGACTCCGAGCAAATCCAGTGTGGGAACACGGCTCCAGTGTGTATACAGCAGATGACGAACCCACCTCGGTGACTGTGTATGGATTTTAACAGGTAGCTCTCTGCATTTAGAAACGTTTTACTTGGCTGTTTTGTGTAAACAAATCCCAGTTAGTGCTTTGGAGCGTTAATACTGTAAAAGGTCCACCAGCAGCAACCAGCATTACTATCAGCACAAACAGTGAGGTGCTTCAAACATAAATCATTCTTTAGAATCACTAAAGGTGGAACTTCGTTTTTATCAGGGGACATTCTAACGTGTTTGATGACCACGTTACAATGCCAGTGTCCAGCTGTAGGTTTAGTTATAATGTTTAACATGTCATACACCAAAGTACTGCACACAGTACAATGTCTGCCCCGCGAGAAAAATACAGTCAAGTTATTCCAATTTATCCTGAGTAGGACATGAATGGACATGTGCACCAAATACAAAAGAAATAAATCGTCCTACAATCTGTCAGACTCTAATCCTAATGATTATTCAACCCTGAATTTGATAGTTTATGGACTTTCCAGCGAATTCAGGTCAATTAGGAAACAAACCATATCGACCATATTGATTTTACACTGCAAGGAACACATAAAGCAAAGAGAAACACTACAAGAGGCGCCGCTTTTAACTTGAGTTACTCGTGACGAGACGAAGAGTTTTCTCTGCAGTCTCACCTACAGCAACCTGCTGAACCCCACTCGTCTCCAGCTGTCTCCATGCTCGTAAATCCATCTGGGTGCAGGCCTGTCTGTTTGCCTGTATGCTTTATTTACCTGCCTGTCTGATTTATGTGACTGCACTGTTCATCCACCTGCTGCACCGGGGTGTTGTCAGTCTGTAGCTTCATCTGTCTACTACACTTGCCCACCTTTCAGCTTTACTCCTTTCTGTCACTGCTAAATGATCCCCTCCACGTCATCATGCTTTTGAAGCCATCAGTCACAGGGAGCTAATGAAATGTCTACGTCCCCTTCACATCCCTTAAACCCCTGCACAGAAAATGTAACAGCTACCCTCACACTGAACCTACTGAACTGCAAATGCATTGGAAAATACCATACAAATCCATAAATTACAAATACCCTGTGTGCTCCCGCACTGTAATACATAAGCACAAAGCATCCCTCCCCAACTCCAGCAGCTACACCCACACTGCTTTGACACAGCATCATCAACAGCACCAACATGCTGTAAGAAAACAGTTTCCATCGACAACTGTAAGCAAACGGGTTTAGATGTGAACTATTTAATAATGATAATCAAGTCCTTACTCTAAGTCCTGTGTGGGAATATGGCTCCAGATGCAGTAAACAGAGGTTCACCAGCATCATCTGTACCACAGTGAGTTTAGCGATACCCTGATTTTTTTGAAAATACTTTTACATTCAAACTAGCAGAGGATGAACTGTGATAAACCTTCATCTTTCAGCTAACACCTCACTAATCGTGTCTAAATAAGCATAATTAGTGATCATGCAGCAGTTGCATAAAAGCATCCAAACCCTGAAGGTCAATGTTTGCCTTGTATCATAATGAATCTAAACAGCCAACACTGACTTTACACTAAATAACCCATTAACCAACACTGAATAAAGTCCTGTATGAGGAATGTTTAAGACTTACTTTGTCAGAAAAATGTAAATACGTAGAAAGTAAGAGAACACAGGTCTTTGCTGTAATGGACTCTCTGACCACATGTTCCCTCTAAGTTCAGCACCGTCTTGCTTTTGGTCAAAGGCACAAATCCAAAACAAGCTCACATCGATTTTTGTGCTGCTGTGAGCGTGTCCACTGATCCACTGGAACGAACTGATTCTGCGATGAAATTTTAACCATTTTAAATGCTTGTATGACCGGCCCTTAATTGAGCTGGTTATCTCTGCTCTCTGCGGACACGCTACATGGGCTCTCAAGAATCAAATGAACGAATCATTCTCACTGAGAGGAATAAGCTGCAGTCGTTTTAGAGAAATGCATATCTTAGAGAGCTAACCAACAGAAATCAAACGATGTGAGTGTCTGGTTCAGTCTGTGTTAAGCATTGTCACAGGTGCATCAGTTGCTCGGAGATGTGGCCTTTCACATACATCCAGTAAACACAGACACTACACCAGGAGAGAACAGAAGCCGCGAACACCAAAGCGGGATGAGGTTTCACCACTGTGCATGCACAGAATTCGATTTCATTTAGAGAAAACCACCAGCCATAGAGTCAGACAAAGGCGCACGAGATAAAAGGAAAATGAGAGCCAGCACAGAACATGTAGCTATTGTTCAATAGATCAATGAGGCAGAGCAGTGCCTGCTGGGAATGCCCAGGCCCCATTACAGTAACATGGCCTCTAATCCAATAATAGAACAACCCACAAGTCAAACAGGCCAAAACTAACAGAGTTCTGGACCAGGGAACATATTCAATATTTGGCCTGAGCATGTCTGTACCCTAGTTTCGACACTGGGGCCAAACTGGGCCAACACATACATGCTAATTCGTCCATCTGCTTATTACAGTAGCATCTGTGTTCAACTGAGCAACTTGTAGCATACTGATATAAACGTATTGTTTCTAATTTGAAGTTAAAGGTATAGTGTTCCTGGTTTGGAGCGAATGCCATTTACCTCCCTCGTACACAGGACAATACAACCATATCACATGACGGTGGCTGTGACTCTGACACCACACATGGCCTCGGGAGACGAGGTGAGGAGGAGGGCCGCTGGAAATTCAGTCGCGTTTCATCAATCTTGAGTCTGACTGTATGGAAACTAAATTTTAACAGAACCCAAAATGAAAAGTTTAAATCAGACATCCTACTGCGATGCCTGCTTCCTTAAAATTATTCCTGACTAACAAGTCTACACAAGGGGGACTAATTTGCTCAGGGAGCATGTTCCATATTATGATCCATCTATTTTATATCCACTGCTACTGAATAATAATTAGGCTGTGCAATGCTCCACTGTGTCGCCGTTACCATTCTGAGTGGGTCTAGCTGAGTTATTATGAGAGAAATGAATAAATTCACAGTCACTGCAAAGAAAAGTAAAACCTTCTGTCTTGTTTTGATGGTTCTTTGTAGAAGTCAGCGTCAGTGTGCTGGTATATGAGCCGATACATGCTTCCATTACCCAGGAGCGACTTTTAGATAGTTTATCTTTTCTTTAGCTTTTGAAAAAATGTCAGCTGAAATGACATCAGAAGATTCTATCAGCTGCAGCTCACGTTAGCTAATCCCCACACTTAAACTCTGAGAAACAGGGAAAACCTGTAAAATACTGAGACCGAAGCTGCATCGCTGCCACTGAACTGCAGGGTTCACAGCGTCGTAATGAAATTTTAATAAAAGTGTTATCATTTCTGACAGTTTGAATGCTTAATATATAAAAACTAAAATATCTGGACACGTAGCACAGCAAGGATTTATGTCTTAACGCTCACATTTTAAGTTTCATTTTTACATTTTTACGACACCAGCTTGGCCAATGACAATAACTGGAATAGAGTTTAGAAAGGCACACCTGTGAATATAATGTCCCACAATTTATTCTCTGGTGTGAGGAGACACAATTTTAACTCTCCAAGATTTCTATATCTGGCAAACACCAGGCAAACACCAGACAAACACCATCCTTACGCTCATGGATGGTGGAGGCCCAGACGTGAACACCACAGAACGTCTGAATAGAGACCTAAAGCTGGCACGTCACAAACACTGCGTATCAAATGTGACAGAGTTTGACTGAATCTGCCAGGAAGAATGGGATATGCGCTGCAGATGTGCACATTGTTTAAACTTTAGAGACTGAGCTGTAATTTCTGCCAAAGGAGCTTTAAGAAAGTACTAAATTAAGCATCTGACTGCTTTTGTAAGTGAGGAACTTTTGGTATTTTTGCAGAAAGAAACATATTTTTGCTTTGTCCTTTTGGATTATTTCAGTGCTGAGTGTTGATTATTATTCATCATAAACCATTTTCAAACCGTTTACCAATTGCATGCACGCTGGACCGAGCCAACATTATCTTCTAAACTACTTCAGCTGTGAATGAACAATGTCGTCATTCCCACGCAAACTCACAAACATCCGACACTGCTCCTGTCTATTCATCAGGAAACCAGAAAACGGAACCGATATAAAGCACGCAGTCTTAGTCACACAGGAGTGAGCCGGCATAGTTCAGAGCGAGGTCGTCGTCATCCAGCAGGCTGAACGGGCAGAGGCACGAGGTTAAAAGAGTGCATTCCACATCCACAACAAAATACAGGGTGAGGAACTGAGTAAATATTGCTCTGCCTTATCTAAGTGTGTATGAGTCAAGCAGCGGCACCCTGCTCAGTTCTCATGATGTGACTTGCATTTCACACGGGCTCATGTAACATTAAATAGCTTTTCTGTGTAAATGACGCCGGGCTGATTCAGTCTTTCAGATAAGTCAGAGAGAGTTCGCTACATGCATTAATCAGTTTAAGATAAACTTGCCAAATAACATTTATGATTGGGTTTCACGTGGCCTGTGAGCGCTTAGCATCAGAAAAGATGCTGATCATGATCTTCACTACGACACAAGACTGATCTGATACAAGGATACACACGTGAGAAACAAAGCCTGTTAGAATATTAATCCACCTGGCTGATGGTGGGGTCCGGTGACATCTGTCGTCTGCTCGTGTGTGTGTGTTCGCATGTGAATTCATGTGTATGAGTGGGATTGAGCAAGACAGAGCGAGCTCGGTAAATGTTTGAGGCAGGCAGGTGACGCATCTCTGTCGGCACCAGCGCAGGTGTTAGGTTTCATGCAGAGGAAAGTCGAGACAAACAGCAACCGTAACATGTGGGTAATGGCTCATTGAACATACAGAGTCAAGCATCAGTGTGGCACTTTATTGTCATTTTGTTACATAAATGGATGGAAATTCTGTTTAACCTAAAACTACTTCTTACATTAGCCATAAATAAAACCACAGCTTCAGTCTAAGAACAAGGAATTTAATTGATGTTTGAAGCCAAATCACCAGAACCTTTACATCCAGCCCAATTCATCATACTTTTATATATAAGCCACAAGTTAATGTTGCCCAAAGTTGTTTCTTTTTCTAAAATGAAATAAAAACTCAAACCTGTTATCTGTTTATTTGCTTGAACGTTGCCCTTCCAGCACTCAGGCAGTACTGCATGAGAAACCGTCCAGCTACCGTAATGAATATGTCCACACAAGCTCAAGGGGTATTTTAAAAACTAACAGTCCGTTGCATCAAGTAATGCTACCTGAATTATTCTAGGAAGAAGCCTCCTGGGAATGGGAATAAATGGGAATAAATACCTGTGGCTCACTTTGTGCCATATTTTATTCTTACTGAAACAAACTGAATGTTTCGTGGCCACAACTGAGGATGAAAACATTGTGCCCTCAGTGTTCAACAACACAACCCAATAAGAAAAAGTGCTATGAATGTATCACAGAAAATATAGAAATTGTTTCGACTGAGTGACATACACTTTCAAAACGTAACTGTGCAATCAGATTAAAAAGTTTAATCATCCACACGCAGCTCTTTCCTGGCACAACAGCTTGCCTACATCAAACAGCCAGTGAGTGCAGAGACCACCATGACAAACTGCCTGGTAAAGAGCCAACTTTCACTTCCGCCTGCAGCCAATAAATCACTCAATGCATTAAGTTCTTCACTCTCTAACGTTGCTCCTTTATCCTGTCTCTCTGATTCAAGAATCTGAAGAAGGTTCTTGCATAAGATGTGTTCAGCTTGTAACACAAAAACTGTGCTGTAACAAATGTACATCAAATCATTTTCACCTGCAAGCATTAGCTTAAAATAAAGGTCGATCAACCAGAACAATGCATCGGGCAGTTGGCCACAAAAAGCTCCTCTCACAGACATCGGAGATCACATGCCGGCACCACCTCTCTCACTGCCCTCACTGCCTCACGGACACATTTTAAGAACGCAGAGTGAAATACTTTAGTGAAACACAAGAGTAGTCTCCAAACCAGACGTAGACCACCCTGCCAGTAAGTCCTTAAATACAAATGTGACTCACTGTGCATTTGTGCCAGTGATTCCCAGCACTGTGGGGTCTAAGGAGGCATGCAGAGGTGAACTGATCAGTGAGGACGAGCTCCCCCTAATTTGATTATAGTCTGGTTCTTTGCAGATACAGTTGTTGTTATATGGAGATGGAAATGGAAAAAATGTAATGTTGTCAGAGTAAAGATACTGTATGTCAGATTAAAGTACTATTTCTGTATTACATTCATGCTAAATTATTAACGTATCGCTCTATATGTCAGAGAAATACGATACATTTACTTCATTACTCTATTGTAAAACATGATTGGATTAGTTTTAGGATTACTACCACAGCAAACTGCAACATTAAAATGCCTTTTAGATGTTTAAGCATCAGTATTAATAATAAAGTAACAGTAATAATACTACAACAGAATATTATAAAGGAGGGTTCTGCTGCTCTTACTTGGTCTGAACCAGTAGGTTACAATGCTGAAAAGTAACTGAGTACATTTACTCATGTCTTCTACTTTTACACCACTACAGATCAGAGGGACGGTTGTATTGTATAGCATGTATTGCTACCACCTCTGCCTGGATCATATGCTAATGACACAGCTCACTGTCCTCTGGTTCTATGACAGGAATGTATTTCTTCTGTGGTGCATCAATAAAATGCTGAATGAGCTTAAGGGCTTCCATCGAGAAAGCAAATATCTCCCTTAGCCACATCGTCAAGTGTCTTTCTGGTCAGGACTTGTGGCATTTATGGTCATTTTGTCACATAAAAATATTAATTCATTCATCTACATCAGACGCTGCACTGATAAATCATAAGAAGAGGGTAATAAAATACAACTTGTCATGTACTAAAGGAAAAACATCATCTCTGTGCTTTTAACCGTTATTGAAGGTAGTGTGATTCTTGTGGGTGTGACTGGACGAGTTAAAGATTTAGTCTGAGCTGATTCTCAATAATTTCACTGCTGTCTAAACTAATATCAGAGGCTTCCAGTCAAAGATGAATATTCAGGGGCATCTATATACAGGACAAACTCTTGAATTAGCCGTCAAGTAACCCTGAGGAAACACATGTAAACACAGGTATCGTTTGAGAGAAGAAGGATAGAAGAGAAGAATAGGCCCAACAGTCACTTAGATCTGAAAGCCAAGGAGGTCAATAGGTTCCTTCACACCAAAGCTTGTTCCATTTGGCAGCAATACAGCTGGGATTACACAATTCTCCCAATGGCTCTGCGGCTCTGCCTGGAAAAGCATGTGATTCACTGCAACTGTGCCAGCCAGCTGCTGTGATGATGGCCTCAGTATCCCACCCCCCCACCAAGAGGCATGGTCACTGCTTACCATTACAATGTTCACCAGTGGAAGGAATGTGGCAGTGGCATGAGGAGTCCGAGTAAGATGTGGTCGACAGTCAGTCATTTTCCAGGCTTATTAGGAGCTACTGAGACCAGTTCTCATACAGTACATGAACGGCACGTTGACAGACTGAATGATTAGTCACACCGCAGCCCTGAGCTCACTCCTCCCGGCATCAGCGGCATTTCATTTCCAACCAGAATCTGCAGTCAATCACTAATTTGCCAGCGGAGACAGAATTAAACAGCAGCTTCTTATGATTCATTGGAACAGATCTTAGTGCTCAAAGTCATATTTGACCTCAAACTCTTGTAAAAACACTTTGCTTCCTCTGGAGATGAGGAATGGCTGTAAAAGCTGCACTTCTCTAAAACACAAAGGGCGGCTCATATTAGATATTGGATTTAAAAGAGCACCCAGGAGTTGCAGACTGACCCCTGGAGAAAATTGTTTCTTCCTAAAGTGACTTTCCAAGAAATAAAACAGCAAAATATTAAAGTCAAGCAAGTCAGTCCCTATTCCTTCTCAACAACTGTAACTTGTCTTAATATGACGCTGCCTCCAAGTGTTCAGGGGACACTTGACAGACTAACCACATCCTCTAATTCCATAAACAGTCAGCACATAGCCAGAGACGGATCAAGCTGTCGTCGGCTCTGACGGACCCTTTATTGAGAGCAGGCAACACTGCTGCTAAATGATGCTGAGTCTGTGACTCCACAAGACTCTCAGTATGCCAGATGTGGCTTCAGCTTTTACAGTCACCCCTGTGAATAAAGTCGGCGTCAACCGCAACTGCAAGGTGTCTGATGCAGCGGCAGAGATACTGTGCATTAAACAAATGTCAGAATACATCTGGCATTCAAACGTCTATACACAATGCTGGGCTTCAAGCCACAGCTGAACCCACCGCAGCCAGGGATACTTAAAGTCTGGGTTAGTATTAAATGTCTGTCATGACAACAGTTAAGACTACTTAATGCTATAAAAATATTAAAAATGAAATATATACTCAACTATGCATTAATCTGATCACAATTCACTTGTGAGAATCTAAGTTTGAATCTGGGTGCAGTCCCAGTCTGTTGAGATTTACGAGAGGGGTCTGGCCCGACTGTATGGTGAATTACTGCAGAGCTGGTCCTTAGCGGGACAACCTGGCCCACGTCCAGAGGAATAAACTCTGTGTGGAATGTCTTTACATAAGATTGATCAGACTGGTGTCTTTAGCTGCCCTCAGCAGAGACGTTTCTCTCATCAGAGGCAAAAATCAGTTGGGCTGTATGGGTGCTCTGCGCAAGTAATCGATCTAGTTGGTAATAGTGACATTAAGATGTTAGCATGTAATAAAACTGCATATACTAATTATACTATCCAGAAATACAGAAACTATTTCATTATTCCACTTGGATGGGAATAAAATGATGCAGGCAACACAAAATAAACTAATTATTTTAATAGATAAGAAAATTAGGTTTGCAGCTGCCATTCAGGACTAGAGCTCTTAGTCATTTATACATTTTACGTGTCTGGTTGTAATTGAATTCCTTTCAAAACAGGCAGATTATACGCAGAAAGCTGATTTACTGCTAGGTCCCTGCTCATCTTCTGACACCAAAATCTTAAATAAGTGAAGCTTCCACTTGAAAATGTGTTCACTGATGAGCAAAAACAGAAAGATGGAGAAGCTGGAAACATACGAAATATAAGGAAAGTGTACAGCAAACAATAAATAAAAAAGCCCTGCACCATACATAACATCTCAAGATTGATAGAATTTCCACCGTTTGGTCCCACCACATTTTCATAAGATGACTTCATGCTGAGACTAATCAGCCATGAGAAAACAGCTCAGATGTGTCAACAGAGTGGACAGAGGACAGCTGGCTCAGGCTGGACGACACGGTTTGAGCACAGCAATGACAGACACAGGAGTTAAGGAAAAAATAGACGAGGTAAACCTCCACCGTGTTTAGTTGAGATACAAGGTTAACAAAGCCTGAAATACTGAGTCAGTAGACAGAGAAACGTCTGTTCAGACATTCTTTTACAGCTTGAACTGGGTTCCAGTTATGGGTCATTTCTAACCCTTTAACTTAGACATAAGTGTTTCGTGTGCAGGACACTGATTGGTTTGCTGTCCTGTCTTTCAGACCACCTGCAGCTGACTACATGCTGCCAAAAGCCAAAGGGGAAAAAGTGCACTTTTCATCAAAAACATATTGTAGCACAAACCAAAAAGTCATTTCCATTTTACTACTTCCCAAAGTCATTTTGACCTGTAGTCTCACTACATTTCTCTTTAGACTCAATGTACATCGGATTAAGTTAAGGTCTGGCTGTTTATTGAAGCATAACATGGGACACATTTACATTAAATCTCATTAACTGAGAGCTAAAACACACAGCAACTCAAAGCTCATTTGTGGAGTGGAGCACAGATACAGTAAATGGCTGGACACCAGATGCTGCCAGTTAATTGCCCCCTGCAAGAAACTCATTGACTCAGCTTGAAAATGTACACTCTTATATACTACCTCAGAGCAATGCAGATGTGTGTGGAGGCACTTAGATCACAAACTTCATTGACTTTAATTAAATATGTAAAAGTAATCAGCCGTTTCTTTAGCGTCCGCAGAGGAGATCACATATTCGATACAGAGCACCTGGCAACTGGCTTTAAACCAGCTACCTGTAGTCCATACAACACTTACGCGGCTGGAGTGGAAATGACGTGTGTCCAACACTCCTGACATCAACCTCTACAACCAAACGTGTGACTTCACAGCGTTGACTCGTTTAATGAAAAGCGGAATATCACAGTTTCATTTCCAGCTACTCGCCTAACTGAAAATAAAGGCATGCACACATGAAGCTTGTCCCTGCTACCTTACCGTACTTTTCAGAGCAAACTGACCATTTGACAGCTTCTTACCTTATTGCTGAGAGAAATGCAGCCTTGATGTCTGCTGATCTTCACAGCTGAAAAGACAAAATGACGACACTGATGAGACAAATACGTACTCGTATATGGCTTTACATGCAAAATGTCGCTAAATGAAAGGAATGAATCCCACATATTGTAGGAGTGCTCCACAGAGATCTCCAGGCACTAAATGCTCAGCACTTTATTTTTAGATATGTGTAACAGGCTACGCCATATGTGGCAGCACATGAGGATAAGGACACTCGTGGCAAAACAAAACAGGACTGTGCAAAATAATGATTGCTGTTGTAGAATAGGGAGACAATTACAGCTAGTTACGAAGACGTATGCAAATTCAGAAAAGCACTGCACATCTAATACAGCAAATACAGTTCAGCTGCTTCAGAGCCAAAATAAAGAGCTCCAAAAACAGCACTGGGCCCAAATGAAATGAGAGCTTGCACAGTGTTTTTCTAGACACACTGGGACATTTGGTATAGTAAGAATATAAATGATTAAATACAGAAATATCACACAACTAAATAAATAATTCAACTCCAATAATGTGCTCTAAGAACACAACACTGACAATGTCACATATGGTCAAGAACAGTCAGCTTGGTGTTTGTGGGGTTTCGGCGCAGTTTAAAACGTAAAAAAAAGTTTTTTACACCTGTGTAGGCTGTTCACTATAAGGTCCATGGCCAGAGGTAATGCACTGGGCTGCATCCGCTCCACTGACAGGCTGGAGACCGATGACAAGTAAAAGACACTCTCAAGCCGAAGGATCGTAAGGAAAAGCAGCACACTGCAGGCTCTCTCGCTCTCACACAGGTCCTCTCTCTGCGGGGAGGTTTTGCAAGCACTGCAGTTACATCAGCGCTCGCAAAACACGTTCAACAAGACTGTGGAACTAGCGGTAATGCGTCAGCAACCCAACCGTGCAAACGAAAAGAACAGAAGACACCCCGAGATGTCGCTAACTATGATTACCTGCTTACTCATCAAACAACCCCTCAGAGCTCAGCTTCAGCTCGGGCACAGCAAGCAGCAGTAACCTGTCCCTTGAGCAAGGTTTTAAGTTTCCTACTGGGAGGTGACTGATTCACACAGAGACTCGCTTTTCAAATTCCTGGAAAACGTTAAGATTTCATTACTGTAAGTCCACATTAGGCTGAGACGAGGACCAGTGGACCTCATCTTCCAGGGTGTTCCTCCCCACAGTTGTTGTACAGGTAAGAAAAAATCTAAACTGGGCAAATCTTATGATCACTTGACATCTAATTAGACTTAACAGCCTGATTATCATCAGAATATTTAAAATAATAATGAACTAAATTAACACTAACAGGAAATCAGTTTGCTCAAACTGGCAGAGTAGGAAGATCCAGTGTTTTTATACCATATGCAGGTTCCACAGTGTTTATACCCGGTAACAATAAGTGGTTATTAAGGTGCTAACTAACAGGGCCTCATATTACACTAAACCCACCTCACAGCATCAGAGGAGGACTTTCTCACAGATCAAACACTGACACAATGGCAACGGAATCCCTGCAAACCGCTGAAAGTAATGCGACAGAGCTTTTTCCCCTCCTGGAAAATAAACGCGAGCACCTGAATTAAACGAAGTGCGCTTAAGAAGAGAGAAAACCTTATCTCACACAACTTAAAGGAGCATTTGCATTCCTGTAATTCTTCCTTCTCAGCCTGAGGGGGATGGCTTTGAGGAAACTTCAACATGCTTAGTCTGGGGAACACCACCAGGGGGTTTAGGCTTCTCAGGCATCAGCAGCAACTGTGCTTCAAAGCAAAAATTTACTCTCAGTATATTTTGTTAGATTAACTCCTACCAAGTCTGTGAGAGCAAGAAAAGCAAAAAGACAGGAAACAAGTCCGGTTGAAACGTTGAATGAGTGAGGAAACTCCTCTGGGCCCCTAGGGTTTCCAGAGGTGGGGCACAGGGGCACATCGCCACTGGCAGTCTCTGGAAGTACAATATGCCACTGGAGACTTCATTGTTCCGCCTGTCCTGCAGTTTCATTAATCACACAATGCAGAGGAGGACAGAGTGGGGACAGGTCAGACAATACGGTGCCTGGGAAGCACCTTGCAGCAGCCCCAAAAATGAGGCTTTAATAATTCTACTCACTACGACTTCTCAACATCAGCACAGCTGGATCACACACAGGTCAGAGTGGCAACTCATATCACTCACGTTTGCTCATAGAAAACAGTTACAACGTGTTATTAAGTCAGTTTCAGAGGTGCTTATAGGGTTTTTAACCAGGTTAGCCCTTTCCCCCTGCCACCAGTCTTTATGCTAAGCTAAGCGGTTGCTGCAATTATGGTCAGTCTGTCACCACTGATCGTGGAAAAACCAGGGCCAAACACAAGTAACTAAGTACATCTACTCAAGTAATGTAATTAAGTCTACTACAAAACTTTTACTCCACTTCACTCATTTGAGTATTGTGGTTGTCTACTTTATAGACCTCTGACCGAATACCTTCAAAATACATTTTCCACTGGAGCTTACGCTCAACTGAAAACCGCCTAATTCATTTCTTAATTAATAAACATCAGTCGGACAAATGTCTCGGTGCCATCATCGTCAACTGTCTGTGCAACTGTGTCCTTGGGGCATTAAACTGTAGCACCAAGGACAATCAAATGACCAATAATCAGCAAGCGTCTCCTCAATCAGCTTTACGACGCTGCATCATTCAAACTAAACACTGCAAACTGAAAATCCTCAAAATGCAGAGCCAAGCTCAACATTTCCTTCCCGCAGGACGGACAGAAAAATTCAGAGCTTACGCTACACGGGAGCGTAATTTGATGCTGCTGTCTTCTAGTTGTCTGCAGCAGAGGATTAAAAAGTCCTAAATCGTGACAAACATCACGGATCAGCTCTGCAGCACAGACTTGACCAAAACCCACTAACTAATTGTCTGTTATCTTCCACCACTCACACAGATAAGTAGCAGGCTCAGATATGCAATTAGCTAAATGGGTCCATGGGATGTGGGCTTAATAAATGCAGGTGGGGGGGAAGTTCTTAGTGTGGTAAGATAGTCATTACCCACCGCCCTCTCAATGGGAGCCACATGTCCACCACTGCACTCATCATTAAGATCTTGTTGGCCTCTAGAAAAGTTTAACTTAGAGAAAACTAGAAAATGAAAAGCAGCCTTAAATCTGCTCGCACACACACAAGCTGGAAAACATATAAAGAGTCCTTACAGAAGCAAACCTTCCCATTTCCCACCACCCACCTGCAGCAGGTAATGCAAACCTTCAGCTAGAATTTCACTCGGGTCACAGACAAAGGAAGTGACTAAATGGTTTAACGTTAATGACATCAATTTTCATCAGAACCCAGCAGCGCATCGCTCCCAATAACTATAATGACTCAATCTTTATGAACACAAACCGTGTCTCTCGCTGTGTGTGAGTGTGAGTCAGTGCTGTTATTTCCACAGCGATACAGATGCAGGTTAGTCTCGGCTTCAGTGAACCTACTAAACCTAGTATGGAGAATATAGTTCATGTCCTGCTAACGTCATTACCGTCTGAAAACCTCTGCAACTCTACAACTCCCCTCTTTGGATCTGGATCCAGACTCCCAGTATCCTCCTTGTTTTTCTCTTCGCCTCGTGTTTACGCTGTCTTTTGTCTTTCTTTCTGTGTATTTGTTCCTCCCACGTGTGAATATTGTGCTTTGCCTCTGGTCTTCTCTCCAGGTCTTCATGCTGGAGAAGCAGCCGCGTGGCTCTGGTCTCTTTGGTGTCATCTTCTTCATACTAATGAAGTCAAATGTTGAAATTTTTGGGAGAATTTTTTTTAAAACTGACTTCAGGGTCTTAAGTTACAGGCTCACAATGGCCCTGAACCCAAACACGGGAAAACTAAGTCAATAACTTAACCAACAACACGCTGCATTCAAAAATAGAAACATTTTCAAGGCCAAATGCAAAAAACTCTGCCAAATATACCATTAGAAATTTTTTAAATATGTAAAACTAAATGAGCCAATATATCCACAGAAAGCATGACCCAGCCACTGTTTACTGCCCACCTGGGAAACACAGTATTTTGCAGACAACTGACTCTCAAAAGTGGAAATGTAGGTTTGGTTTCTCCCTGAAAAACAGTTCTGTTGTTGTTTTCTCTTATTGCAGCATTTTGTTAATGTTGAGACGTTTTTTTATTAATCTGTAGTTTTATCTATTTGTGTGTGTGTGTGTTTTTTTACTTGCAGTGCACTGAACTCTCAGGGCCACCGGATGGTTGATTGTCTTTTAAGTGACAATCACAGTGAAGGATAATCAACTTTTGCAGTTTAATTTGAAACACATATGTATATATAAATTACAGATTATTATTCTGCTCCTCTGAATCACAAATATTAATAGTTTTGATGATGAAATTGTTTCTTCACACTTCTACGTCTACGTCACCTAAATGAATAATCGACTGATGTCACCACCAGCAACACACATTGTATAACAAAACAGTAAATACTCGCTGAGCCTCATCTATAGCACTCTGGTGTTGAGATTCAATTTCACTAGGTTTTTCCCTTTTCTGGAAGGGGGGGTACTTGAGGACATCTGGCGAACAGCTGTTACTCTGCATCACAAGCAAGCACACACACACACACACACACACACACACACACACACACACACACACACACACACACACACACACACACACACACACAGACACAGACACAGACACAGACACAGACACAGACACACAGTCACATACATAGATACACACACAGTTGTTGCATGGCCTCTCCACCAGAGGTTACAGGGTCAGGAGTCCTTTTCCATACACAGCATTTTATCTGGTCTCGCTACAAACAATCTCTGGAAATCAAACACCACACACCCACATTTACTCTCACACACACACACACACACACACACACACACACAGCAGGCAGAGCCCCCTCTCCCGTCTCTTTTCTATACAAGGCAACTATTCCACCCTCTCCTGGGAGAGCAGAGATTCTGTATGATTCGTCCGGCCTTTCCAGAGACCAAGGGGGGACCACAGCTACTAATTCAATTACACAGACCCTCATCCCTGCTCAGGCTGAGTCTTAGTTCCATGAATGGAAGCAAACCCATCCTGCCAAGTGGGGGGAGGAGAGTTGTGGGGCAGGAAGAGAGTGGCGATGTATTTATATTTGCCATTTACATGTGCTTTGCGCCTGTTTCACCTTGTGAGCGGGCCTCTGAGTGGGCCCTGTTTTCACAGGCTCTCAAATAAGACATTGTTTTCATACCACCAGATTAGGAAAGTTATTCAGTGGTATAAGAGACAGGAGACATCGGTGCTGCAAGATATTGAGAAAAAGGAAACAAGAAATTAGAAATCAGAGGATAATAGGAGCTGTTCTGTTGAGCCTTAAACAAATTTCCTTTACAGTGTTCCTCTCTACCGTAGCCGTAAATCAAGCGATGAGTGAGCCCCAATCACCATCCTCTGACAAAAACACATTTGCTGGTAATTAAATTATAGCCAAAAGCCTACATGAAACACTTACTGGTCATAAAACAACCCATCGACTGTTGAACTAGTTCATAATGTTTGCATGCACACCTTCCTCGGGGTACTTTACATGATGGTGAGGAATTTGCCAATTTCAGTTTCCATTACCGTCAGTGCACACATATATATACGCATATACGTATATTTTACTTGCACATTATCACCCATTTCCGTTCAATTACTCATCAACCGTCTCCCATAATCCTCCACCATCGCACGAACTGAATGGAGGAGCCTTCACAGAACTAAGGGGGATAAAAAAAGGCTGAAATGAGCAAGGATGCTGTGCAGGCGACAGGGTGGAAACGCTACTGAACACACACGTCGTGCACATACAGCGGGGGAAATAAGTATTTGACACATCAGCATTTTTATCAGTAAGGGGATTATTGATGCAAAATTTCCACCAGATGTTGCTATCAAGCCAAATATTGAATTCATACAAAATAATCTGAACATTTAAGTATACAAGTTGAGTTATAATAAATAAAGTGAAATGACACAGGGAATAAGTATTGAACACAT
>JAUYWH010000018.1:2344627-2396992 GCA_034779795.1 Ctenopoma multispine
GAAATTTTGCATCAATAGCCCACTTAGAAATCCCCTTACTGATAAAAATGCTGATGTGTCAAATACTTATTTCCCCCCCGCTGTATATCACTTATTATGCTACTTCTCCTCCATCTCTCTTGCATGTGATTTCCAGGGAAGCTTACTGAGGTTCAGAGCTGTAAGTCTGGGACCTGGTCCAACCTTTCAACTGGGTTGTGCTGGTCAGGAAAATACGAGCTGCCAAGAGGTTGTGACACAGCAGAGCAGCTTGAATCAAATCCCACTTTCGCACTCTCTGTTATAGTATGATAGATGTTGTGCTCTAGTTCCACCACCTGACCACGTCACATAAAAAAACCAACCTGCACCAACTGGAGCTGAGAAACCAAACTGTATCCTGAGTAAGACTTTGTTTCAATATTGTTTAAGTAAAATGGCTGAATTCATTGTTTGGTGAATTGAAAGCTACTTTACATTGTGAACTGGGTTTATATGTAATAAGATTTACTGTGCAACACAACTGAGCCACTGACATCTGGCTGCACCCCATAACCACTGATAAAACCCCAATAAAAATCATCCCATCCCATCCCAGTTACTGCAAATGCAAAAGTTACGTTACAAAAAAGCATCCAACAGCAGGCTTGGTAAGACGGAGCTATTCGTATTTGGTCACATTTTACAACATAACCGTTGGGCCAACGTGCTCGCTTTTAAACTCACACCAACAGATGACCTGTAAAAATTGCACAGCAAGCATCAGAAGTGAGTACAAGCTACAATAAACCATCAAAGCTCAGTTTAAAAGGCTGTGTCTCTTTCTGGCAGCCCTGCAGGTTAGGACTGAACGGCCCACTTCATGAGCTACCAACCTAATCTTCTTTAGCATCTCAGCCTTGGAGATATGGGAATCCTCTAATCCTCTTGTTGGGTGGACAGCTGCGAGCAGACATTTAACTGTCTGCTACTGTATCTCCAGCCGCTTTGGCCTTCAAAGCCCAATTTAGTCAACAGCTATATGGACCGGCATGTATTGTAATTAGGATATGCACAGCTCTGCCACTCCTTATCTTTTTCCATTAGCAGCAGCTGCGGTCGAGATTTTATAAATGAATGAGCGCTCTTCTAGATGTGACACTTTCGAAAAGTCCTTTTTGAAAAGTCGAATGCAATACCAGGGCAAATTGATGTGGACAATTCCAGGCAGGTGGGTGAACCAATTAAAAAGCAGCCTGGTTGGCAGGGAAAATTCTTAGGGAGCCTAAAAGGAGAAGGAAAACATGACACGGGAGGTAAACTGCCCTACAGGGCTCCAGCCACCTATTGTGGGTGAACAATCCAGCTACTCCAAGCCCGTTCTTTCCATGCCGTCTGCAAAGTGAAAGCCTGGCCCCTAGCTTGTCAGTTCTATTGTTAGGAGCAGTTAGGGGGGGTGGAGGCACTCCCAATTCACCTCATTCACATTAAATACTCAGCATTGTTTGGGGAGTCAGATGGCAATGGCAGGCACACAAGCACACCTCTCTTGCTTTTAAGATCCCTGTGAAGACAGAGAGTTTGGAGATAAGTTGAAATTTAAATGGCAAATGAGTTGACTTAGCATCTAGAGAAGCAGCAGATCCACAGCGAGGGGGCCGTCAGAACATGGATCAAGCACCACTGTGTTGTGTATTCAAAACGGTTTACATCGTAAAACTGCTTGAGTCCTGCTTCTCAGCCTCTAATATGAATCCGATCATTTTGGTTTAAATCTGACTGGTCCTCTCACAGAACCTAACACACTTTGCATCTGTGGAAAATCCCTCCTGAAATCAGATAGTGGTCAGTCATTTTTAATCAATTAAAACAGGTTCACAGGCTGAACTGTCAAAACAGATTTTCACAGCTGAAGCAGTCTGTGTCTGAATAGTCTAATAATTCAATGTATCTAAGAATAATGGACATAAACATATGGCACATGGGTTACGGCATTTACATGTGGATTAGAGTGAAAAGTGAAAATCTCCTTTAGGTTGACTTTCTTCAAACAGCATTGTTAAAAACCCATTTTAACTTCACATGAAAGATGTCACAGTGACACTAAACTCCTGCTAAATGAAGGTCAGGTCAACCATTTCCAGTCATCACAAATGAAGCATGAGGAGCCCAAACGAACGCAATGAAAAATTTCTAAATGACTCACAGTGATAGTATTCTGTCCATCAGTGCGCCACCTTTCATTTATTTACCAGATGTGTGCTGCTGATTTACAGCCCGCCAAGGCAACCTGTGTCATTCCATCCCCGTGACTGGGTTGCAGCTGAGGTGTTGACATGCTCACTTGCCTCAGGGTTGAGGAGGAGAGAACGGCTGGGGTGGTGAAACGAAGATAGGGGTGAGAGAAACTAGGAGAAGGGTAGATTCAGGTGACAGGAAAAGAAAAAAAAGCATGAGTGAGATAAAGAGGGAGCACGTGGTGGTACACAGGGCTAAAGGGGGGGGGGGGGTCTGCTACAGTTTCCTGCAAGGTCAGCGGACTGCGGTTGATTTCAGGACGGCTTATCTTTCAGCAGGGATACCACAACCGCACCAAAGGCAGGGACAGGAGGGAAGGAGGAGACCAGCGCTAAGAATTCAACAGAATGCTGATATTCATACAAGACGACAAACCCAACACATCATAACTAATTTTAAGAGGGGACACTAGCACTAACAAATGCCAACAATGCTGCCCTGAAATAAAACTATACTACTACTACTACTACTACTATACTGCTGAAGCTGCATTTTCACTTTCACTGACAAACAGGGCCAGTTCTAGAGTTTCTGAGGGCAAGTAGAAGAGGGGC
Source organism: Ctenopoma multispine (assembly GCA_034779795.1). Taxonomy (NCBI): domain Eukaryota; kingdom Metazoa; phylum Chordata; class Actinopteri; order Anabantiformes; family Anabantidae; genus Ctenopoma; species Ctenopoma multispine. The sequence goes on from JAUYWH010000018.1 coordinate 2,347,438, forward strand.
CCCCCACAGGGCACAGGTTGGTATTTGCAGTGTGAATAAAAATAATAAAATATGCTTTCACCCCGTGAGCTTGGAAGTTGGTATCAGTAATGGTTTCCTAAACTTTGGATGTCAATGAACTAGCTGTTGCATTCCACCCTGGGTCATGAACAAATACGTAGCCTTTATGTAAACCGGCAGCACCCTCCACAAACACGTAAATAAATATTAATATGTGGGGCCCCTCTAGTGAGCCACGGGGCCCAGTCACCTGCCTACTTCACTTACAGAATACCCGTCCAGTTTGCTGTTTTTATTTTGGCCTCAGCAAACGTCTGAGGGAATATCAGTGCATGCTACATGCTCCACTGTGTTCACCGGCTTGTGGCCGACTGTGTCTGGAGCTGCGCTGATAAAGTACAGACAGTTTTAAGAGGAACAGTTTTCACAGAAACAGCTGCCTACTGCGGCAGAAGATGACACAGAGTGAACCAAAGCACTGAAGTTGCAGGACGAAAAATCCAAAAGAATGAGCTTCATCACTCATTACTATAGGAAACTCCTTTCACATTCAAATAGTACCGTGATTTACCATGAATATAGCAATAGTGATTATAGCCACTTTCTGCTCCCTTAATATACAAAGTTCCACCTCTGCACGTCTGCATTTAATCCCATAAAAACAGAAAAACCAAGTGTTTCTGTGCTTCATGAAAACACAGTCTTCCTTAATAAGGTCTTGCAGGGTCAGGAGAAGTTGTGGAATGCATGGCAGCTCAAAGCACAGAGGGATGCCCAGTTACTCAGGACTTTTCACCTGCTCCCACAGCTGCATGAAAGCAAACGGTTTGGCAGCACAGCTAACAAAAACCTCGATCTGGGAACAAGCTGCACTTGACATCAGGGAAAATCAGATCAAAATCAAATATCCCACTTCCCCACCTGCCACTTGTAGCTGGCATTTAAACAGCAGCGGTGCATGTTGCCAGTTCACTAACAGCACTGCATGAATATTCCCTTAAGAGCAGCCAGCAATAAATTCCCCACCTGGTGTTTGCACACCGGCTTAACAAACACAGACAATCTGGTAGCTAACTGAGAGGACAACTGTCCTCAACAGTGTAACTAGCAAACAGGGATGTTAGACCTCAAAGGGAGAGACATCATTCAATCATATTGTCGTGGAAGTAAAGTCATTTCCCTGGGGGTGTGCTCTGCACTGGGGAGATAAGCAGCCCAAGCGAGGACAAGGCTGGCATTCTACCCCGAGACCAAAAGACAAAACGCCCGAGTCCATCTAAAGAGAGGAATCTGACAATGCAGCATTTGTCTCTCTGCCAGCTGGAGAACAAGCTCCCCATAGACACGCTGGTATGAAACACTGTGTGCACCAACTTTAAGCTCAGAAGATTACTATTAAACAATCTTATTTTAAATTGGCAAAGCAGAAAATACTGACACTGGATTATCTCAATTAAATTCAAACTATGTTCAGAAGTGATTATGCAGATGTTTGCAGACAGCAGCCTCACAAAACAAGCATATGGTGCTTATGAAGCATCAAATCCTGTGCTTTTTATTAATCCTACACAAAGTAAAAATACCAACAAGTTGAAGGTAGAGCTTTGTTCAACAGCATGCAGTTCACGCAAAGCGTATCCATCAACAAGCTGACAACTGAATCTGAGCATTGCAACTTATGACTAGTCTTCACGTCAAACGCTCCAGTCTGTCTCCAGAGATGCAGACCGGATGATGACGATTGAAGCAGGTAAGCCTCTCACAACTACAAAAACCAAAGTACCATTAGACGTACTCTCGCTTCCATCTTAACTGAATGACACACCTGTTATGTTTCACTAAATCATGAAGGAGAAGGTCAGAAAACGAAAGTATTCAATCTCATGCCCTACAGTGTTCCTAAAGCAGGGCTTATACTTGCAGGTTCAATGTATACAATGCACTGAAGCTGAGGTGAGCATCAGACGTCGATGATACACCTGCTAAACTGTGAGTGGAGCCAGCAGAGGAGTCGTCTGCTGCAGGTGGATAAATGGCCTGTCTCCAACAATCTCCCCTGCTCATAACTCTCCGGTCTCCTCATGAAGTCATTGGGAAGCAGCTAATGTAACCACTGTATCCTTGTTGCTGTATTAGTGAGCACTGCCCATAGCACGGCGCACAAATAAAAGGCTATTTTCAGACACTTGATTAACACCGAGCTTTCCACATGTAATGTAAGCCAGCTGCCACGCTCATAACGCCGCCTTTAAAAAGGAGTTTACAGCAGAGTACTCTCTGTACGAGTGGTATTTCATCTCCTCTCTGTCCCCATTTTCTACTCTGAGAGGCCTGGCAGCAGTCCCATGTACTCTCCCTTAACTAATAAACAAAGAATAGTTTCCCTTATATAGCTCTATTCAAACTCTACAACCTTCACAAGCAACATCAGAGGCTTGCAGGGAGGTAGGGAGGAGCACAAGGAGCGAGTCTGTCGCAGACAGAAAAGGTTTCGGCCAAGGGCGAAGAGCACTGACAGTACGATTGCGTAACATTAACGGCCACTTAAAGGTCTATTTCTGTGGGCATCCATCAGCAGAATTTTGCAGTGTCAGGTTCGATATGTTTCAGAAGGCTGCAAAGCGAAAACACACCCGAAACAAAGCTGTCTGAAAAATCAACGTGTCGCACAATAGACAGAAACTGACTCAAATAATGAGATAAAAATTGGTTTGCAGGATATTATAGGAGGAGATTAAGACGAGGCTCATTCTGCCTGCTCAAAGTGTGGGTTAAACCATTTTCACCAGCTTGTGATGAAATGTTATCACTGCACGCATGTGATGGTGCGTTCGTCAACATGCGCTTTGCACCCTGACACGCTGTCCAACAAAAAAGAGAAGAGAGAAAACTCAATACTAATCACTATATAACAAGAAACACATGAAGGACCAGGAAGCATCTGTCTGATCTGCCGTGTTCGATCAGCATTGGGGAGTAAAGCAAACACGGGCTGGACCATCGTGTCAGAACAGTACGCCACTTATATTTTTCCTCATTGTCAGTCGACCTTCCAAACTGATTTGGCTACAGCAGTAGGAGTTGATGCCTGACTGATGGATTTGTAGATCTCTGTTTGCATAAGTTGTAGACACTTAAAGGGACAGTCCACCAGTCCTGTACGTGAACATCAGCGCAAAGACTACTACTCGTAAAACAATATGTCTCACAGCTCGAGCTCACACTCATCAGTAAAGTCATGAGGAAAAGCCCAGCCTGTGTTTAGAGGCTTTAAGTGTCAGCCATAAGGTTGGAAGGATTTAAAGCGGACTGACTACAAAGAGATTCTGATAGTCGGTGCCGATGTAGATTTGGTTACAAGCTGGTAAAGTATCTGTATTCATTTAACTGTGATGAAATGAAAGACACTTTTAAGTTGTATTATGGGACATGTTTAATCTAGTCTGTGGAGCACGACTGACATTAAGGGCTTAAAGAGACAGTAAGCTATCATTACACACTCTGACACGTTGTTTCAGAGTTGATATTCCTATAGTGTTCAACAAAGAGCAGAGCAGATCCCTCCTCTGTTGCTCTTCCTGAGGTTTCTTTCATCGTTTTCCTGTTAAAGGGAGGAATATTTCCTTCTCCAATTCGAAGGTCTAAGGACAGAGGGTGTTGTTGTTGTACAGAGGCGAATGTGTGAGTGATCTGACCGCTAAATGAGATTTCATTATTAAATTATGGTTAACTCAACAAAAAAAACATAAATCTATTACTTGATTGAGCACACATTATACCAAGAGGAAAAAACTAAATAAACTGCAGTGATCCATCAAGACTGTAAACTGTACTGTAGGTGATAGACTGGTTCATCACCTTCTCATCTCCAGAGTATTTTGTATTTTCTATTCTGCAACACTGGAGCCACCCCGGCCCCTCTGCCAGCGGGGTGGCCTTATACAGTGGGGTGGCTCCCCATGCAAGTTAGCTGCCAAATATCTGTAACAAGAATTTATCCGTATGGGGAAAACTAAGAATAGCTGCCCCCGGGCTACAGGAGGGCTGAGGAGGAGCAAATGGGGGTGGGATACATTTCCAGCAGTCCCAGAATGTTCACTCACCCCTGCTGAACAAAGCTCAGAGCTGCTCCACACTCACTTCCTGGGGAATTCCAATGCAGGATCATTTTCACAAACATCATCGAGCTCAAAAATAAATTGACGAGTGATACAAATGTTTGAATTCGTCAACAAACACGTTGAGTAATGAGAACACTGTTTGTTTGACTTTGGGAATAGATAAGGTTCCTGCCAAATGCTGAGGGATCTTCAAAGCAACAGGGAAAACTTTGATGGCCTAATCTTTCAGATAGAAGGGCGGGGTTAATGCTTTCAACCTGTATGCATTCATTCACTTTGTGTTGCATTTGATTGAAGATTCAGTTGATACCAGTAACCACAGTCCTGTAGTACTGTTTGGCATCGAGCAGTCCACTGAATGAGTTTAAAAGACGATCTTTGTGTTTCACGGTTCACTTTCGACAGACTATTTCTATATTCTGTCCGCAAACCAGCATCTCTATGTAATAGACGCCTCTGTAACCTTTAGGCAACTATTCTATTTCCTATTTACTTTGGCAACATCAAACAGCCTCGAGCACAAGGAAGAGGGCAGTAAATGGAAAATTAATTGTACTGCCCATAGCCATAAAAAGGATTAATAAGCAATCCAAGTGAAAATTACAGGGTGACATATAGTTACATGGCACACGAGGGTGCTCCGCCACATGTGGTGTGGTACAAAACAGCCAATCTATACTCTGCTCGCAGTGGGGTGCGCTGATGTAGCGGGAGCAGCAGACACCTGATTAGGTTACATTTCTGCCCTGGTGACTAAGAGGCATGAGCCTCGAGGTGGCAACCATGGCAGCAGGGATTTCTGCCAGAGATGCAGTCCAGTAATAGCCGAAGAGCTCAGCTGCAACCTGAAACACATTTCAGAGCAGATAGCTCTTTCAGCCGAGGACCGAGACGATGGTTTGCTTTGGCCAAAACCACTGAAATTACAAGCTGTGATTTTAAAGTGAACCTGGATTTGGCCCAACAACTACTGAACGGTCTTACAGATGCTTGTGTAGCTAAGAGGACCATCATTTCCTGGCTGATTTTACCATTCAATTATGTTAATAGTAAGCTCAGATCGCAGCTAAGCAAAGAGACTTCTGACAGTGATTCAATGGGAAAAATACAAATCAATAAACTGTTTCATCGTTTCCAAATCAAATCTAACAATCCAAAGTCAAACTGGCAACGCAGTTCAATTAAAATCATCAACAAACAGTTTATCTATTTGTGGCCTAAAAGCTTTACCAGATCCTGTAACGAGTGGATCAGGGACGCTAATAAAGCAGCCAGTTACAGGAGCATTTCGCCTCATTTAACCACAGAAGCTCACCGCCATATTTAACCTTTGCAAGTTATCAGTCTGATCAATAGATGTGTGGGCTCCCTTCAGAGGCTCAGACTGGAGGGTCAAGGTCAAAAAAACCTGGTCTTACAGTTACATTTGTGTAAAGATCAGTACCAGCAAGTGTGTGTGTGGGTTAATCAGCTTTTAATATCATTTATAACATTATTATGCTTAAACTACTGTATATACAAAATATCTCTGGAAATTCTATGTGTCCTGAATTAGACAACATTGATTTTGCATTGGATTTTACTGAAGTAACAGGGCAAATGAATAACTCTGTTCTAAATGCCTATCAAGCAGTAGGCAGCACGAGTTCTCATCCCCCGTCACTATGACAACCATACGAGCTACTGCTGCTCCAGACTGCTCAGCATGACCAAATTTTTTTTTTTATTATCAGACTGGGGGTCCTTACATCACAGCACTCCCAGAACCACATATGGCGGCTGCTACTGCTGCTGCTGCTGCTGCAGGGCACCGGTTCCTCAGACAGACTGCTCCTCCTAAAACATAGTTCATGTTTAATTATAGACTGGAAAAGAACACAGCAAACATTTCCTATCCTTGAGTCATGCAGAGTATTTAAAGCCAAATCAATTAGCAAAGGCCACTTGTGCAGAAATAGTCCTTCATGTTACTGGAAGGCAACCACCGTACGGGCTTATATTTGTGATGCAATGAACACTGGATGGTGGACTGAGTGGGAGGCAGGCAAACCAGAACTCAGTGGGAGGTGGGAAAAAAACAGAAAGTAGATGGGATGTGCCAAGAAAGCAGCCTCTGCTACATCCATCCAACGATGACCAGCATCTAAAACTCACACATCTCAACATTACCGCTTTCACTTTCGTACTGCAGGTGGTCTGAACATACATCTCATCAGAAACTGGGATACTGCGACTGAATTAGCACAGCGGGAGTACGTTTTTCATTTGGCCGTAAATGTGAGCCGGCCACATGTTGCTAAATACAGAGAGCCCTTTAATATGGTATTGTAGTTAAGACAAAAGAGACACAGAGGTGATTGATCACATTGTTTACCCGTTATTATCCAAACCTAAGTGGAACGGCCGGGTACAGAGGCTCCATCTCTCACAGGAAGAGCTGCTTGGAATGTTGTTGTCTTGAGTGCTACGTTTAAAGGTTACACACATACAAATCGCTTGGTCAAAACAAAGTGTGAAATTCTGTTATTTTATCAACTTGAACTAGTTGAGACATTCCTCTGCTGAACTCCTCCCAGCTCCACACATCCAGCACAACCCCACGTCATTCCCAAATGGCCATTTATTAAACATGTAACGTTTTAAATCCTTAAGACCTCAGTATAGGTTGATCTGGCAATGCTGGTAGTTGAAGTAGTTGCAGTAAGTGTGCTTTTATACAGCAAACACTTGTTGAGCAGCTGCTTTGTCAGAAGAGCAACTGGTGGATCTGTTTGTACTGCAACTAAACTCATTCACATCGAAGGTATGCAGAGGTTGGCTATCTGAACACAGGGTGGGATTGATGGACTACTAACAGTGAAACTGCACAATGATATACTCAGAATGCAAATATACTGAAAGGCTATTGCAGGAAAAAAAAAACTGTCCCAAAAATGAGGTTTGATTTCATCACATACTGTGGATTATAATTAAATGCATCTACGCACACAGTGATTGCTGAAATCCACAAAGGAATAAATCACATTTCTCACTCAATCACTGAGGATGAGGAAAGCGTGGTGGAAAGGCAAATGACAACACATCAATGTCACAGAGAAACCATCCCACATACTGGGATAGAGAAGCCAAACACAAGAGGGAGAAATTCCAGCTCACAGAGGAGCATTTGTTACTCTGCTAATTAAAAGGGCAACTTCACTCATTTTTGCTGCTCGCGTTTCTAGTTTGGGGAGAATTCGTACATGGGTGGTATTCAACTAGCCTGTACCTTCCCCAGATTAAACTCTCACACTGTTTCTATCTGAAAAATACCTCCGGATGACATCATCAGTTCAGATTATGTCATCTGGAGGCAGCAGGTTGACCCATACTACAATCTGTGTATTACAAGCAACCCATTCCTATCTGTAGCTGCCCGGTGCCTTGGAAGCAGGTTTAAACGTAGCTCAGCTACAATGACAAATCACACAGGACCACTCTCGCTCAAATTAACTAAACTATGCCAATTATTTTTTGCCAGATTTGGCAACCAAACACTGGCGCCTAGTTACCAACTGGCAACCACTTCCAAACATTTGTTTCAGACCTTGAGATCCATAAAAAAAACTAGGAACGAGTTCCATGTGTGCAAGTGGGAGCTGTACTGAGAAACAAGCAGAGCAGACGAGGACGCTTCACCAAGTTATTGGTGCGTTCACAACAGATTTAGCCTATTTCAGAACAACTGCGGAACAAGTGTCAAATAATAATGCTGGTCAGAAATTCTGCAGAGGATCTGTTGAATGTGTGTGTGTGTGTGGGGGGGGGAACAGATGAGAAGCTTAGCATTTCATTTCCCTTCCAGACTCCTGCAAGAAATATGGTTCGAACACGAGCTGTACACAGCTTTGATGGACTGTGGTGGTAATGACGCTTTGTGTTTGCACAGCAGAGCTACCTGGCGGGACGTGGTAACAAGCTGTTGGCTTGTTGCCATGTCCAGCACATGGTGCCGCTCCCTATTAAAGTGTCACTATTAGTTGTTCATTACTTCCTATCTGCGGTCACCTGTGACAGCAGAGGCCCGTTTTCATGCAGAACAAAGGTGACAAATCAATAAATTAGCCACATGCTGCAGATGAGGAACCTCTTACACTACCAGGCAAGAGCCAGAAGCACATGATCAGAGACAGTTGGTGTCCCAAGGCCTCAGACCGAGCAGAATGACTAACACAATTACTCAGCAGACTGTTTTCTTTGGTATCTTCATGTAAAAAACTGTAATTTAAAGAATGATGTGGAATCAGAGACCATTTCCTCTGTGATTCACACGGTTCTCCTTTTCCTATCACTGACTTCAGCACTAAATAAGTGAACAGCTACACAGCAAAGAGTGCAAGTGTTGATGACTCTAGACCGGAATGATTTCATAATAGCATAATGCCACATAAACCCGCAGTCTTTAAAAGGTCAGCACGATTGCTAACGTAATGAAAAAACGTTTGATTGCTGCTTTTATGTCAGGAAAGCCAGACTGTGTTTGGTCAGTTTAAGAAATGATCGGAGCTGTCGCTGGTGGAAGAGCTGCATACAAAGCAGCAGCAGCAGCAGCAGATAGTAGCAGTTAACTGTGAGGATGGAGAAAATGACATTTTCACAGAGATGAAACAGAAGCAGAACTGCTCAGTGCAGAAGAATAGGGGCCAGCTCATTAGACGAGGACTGCCATTTTGAAAGGACAGATTTTAACATTGAGGAGATGCGATGACATTTTCTTTGCTGCTTCAATTTTCTTTACACCTTTATTAACTATTGAAACTTAGGGAGGGTTGTGGGGGGGGATTCCACAACCACAAGGAATGATATCCTGACCAAATTTCAACATACAGATGAGACATACCCAGAGGCATGTGTAACAGACCAGTCAGAGGAGCGCGCTCGTTCCTGAGGCATTACACACACACACACACACACACAGGAGCCTGCAGCCTAAGATCATGTGTCTTCTCAGACAAGCCAAGGTTGGGGCAGGGTGTGTGAGAGGTGGGCTTCAAGAGAGGATTTGCTTTAGCTCACTGCACTGCCTAAGAAACTCAGTCACACACCAAACACCCTGGCATCTCTTGGTGCACCCAGAGTGATTAACAAATGATTATTCAGATTCACTTCACTGCCAAATGGTGTCTTCAGACACATGTCAGGACAGCATCGTGTGACTTCCTGCAGCCACACTAACAGACAGAGCGTGTGATTGGTATGTAACGGTGAGAACAGCAGACTATCAGCAGAGCCTGGCTCTCTGTGAAGGGGTGTGGCAGTGGAGCCGATAGAGAAAGGCACCCTCACATTTTATACAACATAAGCCGCTCCACGCAAGTCGCAACCACCGTCATCGTCATCACCACCACCACCTCACCGTGGTCAGCGCGGGTTAACCACATGCACCTTTGTGTGAAAACAGGCTGGGTGGAGCTGGCGCCCGCGGCTGCAAACATGCTACCCTGCAACCTGTATGATGTTCAAGAGCTACAGTGTGCGCGCACACGGGCTCTTTAACAGCAGGTGACCGCGTTTTCATGCGTGCGTAAACCACGCAAAAGTTGGATGTGGCTGAGGTGCGTTAACATGGCGCAGGTCAGAGTGATCGAACTCACGTTACCAGCCCCTCCGTGAACTCTCCGTGCCTGTTTGACTCTGCACACCAACCATAAAACCGGCCTGTGGTGGCTCCACATGCCGGATCCCGTGGCTTCAAACACAACAGCTCTGCAAAAGAAAATCCTCCCCAGGCGAACCCCCCCTGCAGCAACAGCAGCAGCAGCCCCGTGGTCTGTAAAACCACAAGATGCCCGCGGAGAAGTCGAACAATTGAAGGCTCCACAAGTTTCTTCGATTCAAACGGGCGTCGCAGCTTATTTAACGCAACTTATCAGAGCGATCCAGTCAATAAGCCGAGCGGAGGTGTGTGTGTGTTTGTGGGGGGGGGCTCCCATCCAGCAGGCTGGGACTCACGCCGGGCAGTTTTATTCTAAAGCCTGGTCGGAGAGAAGGTCAGACAGATCTCTGCGTCTGCTGCTGACATGGGCAGCAGAATAAACCAGTTACCTACCTTCAGTTTCTCTGCTGGGGCATTTCAAGCACGTCAGCCCTGAGAAGATGCACATAAGCCGAGAGTCCCGCTTCTCGGCAGCGAAATATCCTCCGCGGTGAGGTAAATTTCCAAGTGGTCGCTCAGCGTGTGAGCAGCAGCAGCGACGGCGTCTCTCTCTCTCTCTCTCTCTCTCTCTCTCTCTCTGTGTGTGTAAATGGGAAGGAGGAGGATCATCCCACGGTGGGGCAAAGAGGAAATGCGTCATTATTGATGGACCAACCTTTGTAGTCCATTTATCCATCACCGTCTCCACGGGGACTACAAACCCACTCTGTGTGAGCGTATTCATTGATCTGACTGTAGAGGAAGAGGAGAGTGTCTCCTGTCAAAGGCTTCCACCTCTCAGGAAGCTCAGCTTCATTTAGTCAGGAAATGTCACTAAAACACTTCACAACAGCAACATGTCTCAGGGGCCTTCACAAAGAAAAACTCTCATTATTAGAGACATTTTATTAGAAATATTCAGAATTTTACAGTTTAGATTTTTTCATTGATGTTTTGTAGGTGTAGCACCAGAACACGTTCTTACTACTTCACCTTGAGTAAAGACTTTGTGGAGTACTTCCACCACCTCTCAGTGTTTTAGAAATGTTCTGCTTAGAATTGGATTTCCATAGAAACGTTAATATGATAGTTTACAGTTGGGATTTTGAGGTATTTTATTACGCTTTGTACTTTTCCTTCAGTCCATTTCAGAGGGAAATACTCCACTACATTAATCTGACTGCTGTCCACACGGTGTTACTGCATGGACTGAGATTATTATAAAAATATGATAGTTAAAGATTATGTATTTGATTCCTAGGGGAAATGTACAGACTAGCATGAAACAGCCTTTTCACTTTAAGGGTTTACAGTTTCCAGGCAGAAATGTTTCTTGTCATTTGTCCAAAATCATGAAAATATATTTAAAAAGCTGTTTAAAATAGCAGCTGCTGAACCAGTTTCCAAAACACCGGGTCACAGGAAACAGTATTACCTTTGAAATACGATCCCACATATTTTCTTCACTCTGGCAGATTTTTATGTCGACACTCCTGCGGTTTCCTTTCAAGAAGCACCCGCAGGCATGGTAGAAAGAGGGGAGGGGGGGGTTCTTTCAAGCACAGCAGACCTACTACATCAACAGGAGAGGTGTCATGTTTTGGCCTGTGTTCAACAAAACTGGACATGAATGATTGTTACTGTAGAGTTTCACTAACATGAAAGATGCTCAAAATCCACCAAACCTTTCATAACCAGCAGGTGACTGTCTCCTGTCTGTTGGTGTTCAAAGCCCAACAGGACAAAGTTATTGTCCTGAACCAAAGAACAAAAATCTGCATACAGTACGTTTTCACCTGTGCAGGTAATGCAGATAAACAGCACCACCTTGTGGCTAAACGTGTGCAGCACACATAACTGAACTTTATACCACTACCTTAAGTTGAAGTTGATTAAATTAAATTAGTTTGCTGGAACAAAATATCTGGCACGTTTTAAAAAGAGCCCACATTTACATATCCCAACCCTGGAGCCTCAAAACGGAAACACTGTTCAATAAATGAGATGAAGAAAACAAGGTGAGAGTTCTGTGCAGTTAAGATTTTACTACGATGTGAAACACAAATACAGCATTAGATGACAAGAAGTATATTACAAACATTAATATTAACATACATTCTAAAAAAGACGTGTAGGTCTGAGCACTTACACCAGCTTCAACCAAACCTGACCCGTTCTGTGCATTCAACGTTTCCCCAAGACATCACACAGCAACAGATCCCACAGACTGTTTTTCCCTCCATTCACACACATCTCACTACTTCTATTCCTCCGCCTCTACGACTTTGGGTTTTGGCTCGTGGATCTCAGATTCCATCCCTGGCAAAGTAGTTCTCCTACGTGCAGCAGTCTCAATCTTCTGCACCAACTCCACATCCCAGGGATGAGTGACGAAGCTGAGCACCTCCCCATCCTGCACCCCTCCTGCTCTTCCCACCCTCCCCGTCCTGTGGATGTAGTCAGTGTGGGATTCTGGGAAGTCGTAATTGACCACCATGCGGACTTGGGATGTGTCCAGGCCCCGAGAGGCGATGTCTGTGCATATGAGCACGTCTACCAAGCCCTTCTGAAAGGAGTGAAAGATTCCTGTACGTACAGCAGCAGGCATCTCTCCCTGCAGACGTGCATGCTGAACCCCCATTTCCTCCAATGAGTACCCCAGCCAGTTGACGGTGGCAGACTTGTTGCAGAAAACCAAAGCAGCACCGCCTCCTTTTTCTTGTTGGAGCTGCTTCAGCGCTTGGTGGAGCTCCAGGATTTTGTCAGCACCTTTTACCTTGAGGAAGGTCTGTTTGACATGCGGCATGAGGTAGTGCAGCATCTTACTTTTGATAACCACCATGCTGCCAAGGTCTGTCACCTGGCTGAGAACTTCACCAACACCACCTGGAAATGTGGCCCCCACCACCAGCAACTGGGCTTTATGGCCTGGGCCTTGTGTTTCCTTGGGATGGCTAGCAATGTGTGTGTTGTGCAGGATGCTCTCCAGCATGTCTGAGAAGCTGGGGTCAAACATGGTGTCAGCCTCGTCTACCACCAAGAAGCTCAGCTCGCTCAAATCCAGACAGCTTCTCCGCAGGGCCTTAACCAGAGCACCTGGTGTGGCCACTAAAATATCTGGATGACTCCTCTTGAAGACCATTTTGATGTGTCCTACACCTCGCCCACCACCCACAGTCCTTGTCAGCAAGCCAAATGGAGCGCCCAGCCTCCTGGACACGGCAGCCACTTGCTCAGCGAGCTCTCTGGAAGGCACGAGGATCACAGCGCAAATCTTGCATGTGCTCTCTGAGCACATCTGTGATTCTCTATCAGCCTGCAGCCTGTGAACAATAGGCAGGAGGTAACTCAGTGTTTTCCCACTGCCTGTCTCCGCAGCACAAAGGATGTTGTGACCTTTCATAACCTTTGGGATGGTCTGCAGCTGTACAGTGGTGGGATGGGTAATGCTGATACTGTCCAGAGCCTCAACCAGCTCCTTGCAAATACGGAGTTTACTAAATGTCACCAACGTTTTCTGTTCAACGTCCTCCTGGTTTTCAGCAACACATGGTGCAACAGTCTTGGTGTTGTTGATGGTGAAATAGTCACCGAATGATTTATTATGCTTCCATCCTTTCGAGCAGAGAATGGGCTGCTCAAATTTCCCAAGTATGTGACCCGCAGACTGGTTCAGAACCGGGTTCTTGCTCTGGATCAGGAGTTTGCCAGCTTTGATGGTGCTGATCTTGTTTCTGCCCCGGGTCTGCTTCACGTTTTCAACGCGTTTCTGCATGTAGCGAGGAATACGAATGACGGCGGGCTCGTCTGCGGTGGCTGTCGTTTGACAGCATCGAGTCTGACCGACAGAACGAACCACAAGACACCGAGCCGATAGTTTACCGAGCTGAGGGCAGTAAAATCTGCTTAGATCGAGAGCTCTCGAAGCAACTAAAGCTAAACCACCGACCTTCACAGACAACATGTTGGAGCTTAACCGGCTTAAGAGTCAGCTGTCACGGATAAAGATGCGACGCTGCGAACTAAAGCATGAACATGGAACAACTCTAGTGCTCCGCAAAACTTAAAATTTCACTCTAAATATAAAAAATACACTATAAGTCTGTTAGCATCTTGTACCACTTGTCAGTAGCGCCGCCATGCTTTCTTGGCGCGTGTTGATGACGTCAAATGGGCTTGACGACATGACGTATCTGAAAGCGCAACGTCAAAATTTGTAATTCACCTTTTAAAAGTATAAATATATAAATACTTTTATAAGAAACCTCAAGTTCACAACATAAAGCAGAACAAGGGAGTTTAAATCAATTCAAAACACAGATACTGCATAAGATAATCTAATCAGAAAGTACGCCGTCTACTTCACCTTTTTGCACACATTTTACTGTGTTGTACATTTAATCTGAAATTCCAGATTTGTCCATAATCATGCAATGTCAACACATTTTTAGAAATCTGTGCAAATTTATTTAAAAAATGATAAAAATTAAAAAACTAAAATATGTGATTTTAGTAGTATTCAGGCCTGTGTTACTCCTGAAGCATAAAAACCACCCTCCAGAGCCTATCGGGGATTTCCAGGGCCAATCAGACAAACAACCCAGTCTAACAGAGCTTCAGGAGCCCTCTGCAGAGATCAGAGAGTCTGTCAAAATGACTCTCTCAAACCCACTCTAATAATCTGACCTTTAAGGTACAGAGGTTAGATAGAAGCCAGAGTCTCCGACTGTCCTCGATTGACCCACCCAAACCCACATTTAAACCCCACAGAATCAGTTCACAGACATTTCCTATCCGGTCTGGTAGAGTCTGACAGGAAGAAACTGCACAAATTCAGGTTTGCAATGACCGTGAGGTCTGTTCAGCTAATGTAGGTCCCTGAAAAATACCATAACCAAATGTTTTGCTTATCTTGATAACCTCTCCTTTCATTTTCCTCATTTCCTCACAAATTAGCTGAAAATACCCAATCTGATCAAAGCTTTTATTTTGAAGTATTGTATGAACCCAATTACGTGGGCACTTTTCATAAAATGCAATGAAAACTGAAATCAAACTACAAAAAAGAATTTCAGTGTTTTGTAAATACTGTAGCAAATTCATGATTTAAAAAATAAAGTGGACTAGTGACAGTTTGGACACTGTATGCCTATACAAACAGCAAATCAATTCAGCTGATCACTGGCCTTGTGTATCACCACTGCCTGCAGTACAGTAATGTCAGAGATTGTAATAGATTAGAGAAGGGTGAGAAAGAGCAAAGTCATTGACAAAACAGCGACTGTCAATAACTGTCCCCAGATTTGTGGTCAACACTCTTCAGCAAAGGACAAGCCCAAGGTACTGCAGTGCATAAAAAAACACACTTGTATTTGAAAATTATAATTTAAACTTTAAGTCTGATTCACTTGACTTTTTCAAGTCTGTCACCAGAGCATATAAATTACCAGTTAAAGGCCGGACCCGCCTGTCCTTTAGTTCTTAAGGGGATAACCCAGCCTTGCTGCTTAGCCAGTGGGATAGTAAATCAATTAAAAGGAGACTAATCTCAGCAGGCATGCATCCAGAGAGGAGCCAAAGGGAGATACAAGCCTCTCTTGTTTTGCCATGTCTCTCCAACTACCTGATGGGAATTCATTTATTTTGGTTCACACACTTTCATTTTCCTAACATATGATTTATTGTAAAGAATAAAAACAAATCAACTGTCTGCCTCAGTGCCACTGTCACATCTAGCATTGATTATCCATCAGCTACTCTTACCATGTGCTGAACGAATCAGCTCACAGGATTGATTTACTGTAGCTTCAGAACATCAAACACACTTCCAGTAATAGAGTCTGAGTCAGATGTTGCTGGAATGCCTATGAACTGGGTGAGTCTTACATCGCTGTCCCTAACAAGCCTGGTTATGTAGTTTTATGTAAACTTAATGCACCTTATCACTGCAAAGGATTCAAATCATGCTCTGTTGGCTGAAGGGAGGCAACTCGAACTTCAGTTCCGCTGACTGAACAAAAGGGGGCAGCACAAATCAACAAGGAAAAATAAAAGTGTCAGCAGAGCTGTGACAGCATGGCAACTTTGTCTTCCATGTTCCAGCGTTGCTACAATATGGTCTCATAAGTGAATTGCATTTCTCTATAGCATTTTTTTTTGTGTTTAGCATGATTTCACCTTTGCATAATGCTTCTCTATTACAGTCTACAGGTCAACCACATGCACGAAATGACACATAAATGACTCGTGTAACACATTTTTAGATTGTGGATGAGGAGAGTCTACTCAGATATTTATTTTTCGACTCAACAGTGCAATCGCCTGAGTGAGCCTACAGTTCACCGCCGTACAGAACTGTGTGCATTTTGATATTTGCTGACATTTACTGAACATCACATATGTTGCCAAGGTGCTGCATTGCATTGCTGCAGTCTGTGCAAACCCCAATCCCTTGAAAGAGTGACACCTCTCACATAGGACCAGTGTGGGGGCAGATGCTGTTTTCTTTTTTTTTTTCCTTCCTAACTTTCTTTACAAGAACATAATATCATAAACCACATCTACAACCTCCCACACAATTTGTTTTCTTTATCGTCTCCCTTAAAAGGTCATCTGTGAAGATAAGCGATGCAGGTAACCTGAATTAGACTCTGGTGGGTCTGGAGACAAGACTGCTGCAGGCGAAAGTTCAGTAAAGTCGTGTGATTGCCACATAACAATCTGATAATAGTTAAGTTAATTCAGTATGAATATATTTATGACAAATATGAGTACAGATTAAGTAAATTATGATTTGTTTGGATTAATTACAATTAAAACCATAAACTAAGTCATCCTCTGCTCCTTTGCTTGGTGTGAAACATAACTAATTGTAGTCATAATAACTGAGAAAACTACATCTTTAATGTGGTTGTACAATTTTTTTGAAACATTCTTGAGTGAGTAATTTTACTTTCAATTTGTTCTAACTTTTTTTTTTATTACGTCAAATATAACGCAAAAGGGCAAGAACCACAACTCAGGAGGATGTTTCGATTAAATTTGTTTTGCTTCACAGACATTTTGGGTAATAAGATTAAAATAATCACCTCTTTTGAGCTCATCGCTGAATAGATGATGCAACTGGTTGGTACTTTTACTACATGTAGGTAATTCACCAATGATGGTGAGAGACTCATCGACAGTAACTGTTACAATTAGTACTCCTTTAGCTAATTTAATCATCTTTGATCCAAACACATGCACTATAAGCCTGTTTGAGTAGAAAATGTTTGTATTTGTTCCATCAAAGATTTTTAGCAAAGCATTTGAGTGAAATAAATTAATATTCACACTTTTTGTGGTCAATCAGACCACTGCGTGACTACATGGTTGAAAATAGCAGGATATTATTAAATTGTATAAAGCTTGGAAAACAGCTTGGAAAAACATTGGTGCATATTCACAGCTTGGTAGGACACAGTCATACAGTTTTGAACACAAAACAGATGAGCTGAACTTGTCTTTCAGGAGAGAGCTGCATGTAAGGCTGGCATATAAGTCAAAAAGGGTTAAACCTTGTGCTTTTGCTTGGAAATAAAGACCACAGGAAATGTGATATTGCTGCTTTCAGATGCATTTGTGAGCCGTGCGCTTCTCTGTACGCCCACATGCATCTAGCAGGTATATGTAGCTAGCTGTGTCAGAAAAATGAGCTTGGGTTGTGTGCTGTACAGGCAATTTGTCTGGAGGATGAAATGACTTACATCAAAATGTCTAATAAAAATTGTTTAAAACAATATACAAAATGATCTTTGGTACTTTGTCTTGCTACTGTGTGTTTAGCTTCATGAGCTTCAAACATGCAAAACTAAATAGAAAACAAATTTCAGGTTTTTTAAATTCTATACATTCTATGTTTTATATATTTAATTATGAGAAGAGTAAATAAAAGTAATGAGCTCAATAAAACGTGTGGAAACATTAAAAGTTTGTTTTAAAAAAGTGTATCAGGTGAGTGTGTGTGTGTGTGTGTGTGTGTGTGTGTGTGTGTGTGTGTGTGTGTGGGGCTGGAGGGCTAGAGGACATCCCAAACACACATCTCTAGGTTTACAGTAAAAAAAAAAGAGTTGTGTGTCCCTAATTATCAGTTTGGGCTGATACCTCCAACACGGTGATTGCAGGAAATACACTAACTCACAGGTAGGAAGAGAGCTAAATTAAAGCATTAGACTGCACGAACCTCTGCATTGCTTAGTCAAAAGATTAACCTGGAGAGATTGATAGGTTAGAGGCAAAGAGGTAAAGTGGAAGGGGAGTGGAACAGTCTGTATGCAGGAGGATTTATTGCTTTACTCCAGATTATTCTCAACCAACCTCTGGTTAAAAAATACTCCAAGTAATAGTTTAATACAAGACTCCTGCAATGAATCTCAAACTACATCTTTTATTAATGGTCAGTGACAAGCAACCCTCAACTGCACAAAATCAGGCACAAAAGTGGCAAAAATGCAGTTATTTATAAACCTGTGCTCCGAGAACACAGAAACACTTTTTTCAGCTGCACTATGATTGAGGTGCTATTGAAGCTGCACCATCTACAACCTATATGATCCAAAATATTCTGTAGAGCTATGTGATCAAGATGTAACAGCATAGCCCATTGTAAAGCTTAAATTAGCTGATTAGAAATAAAGCTGCATGTGTGCGTACATGCTGCAGGGATTTAAAGGTAAAAGCTTCATGTCATTGGACCTAACAATCCTGGCTTGGGTTGGAACCAGGGCGCGAGTGGATGTAATCTAATGTGGCTGGACAAGAACTGAACCCCAGTTAAATAGAGAACGATGGCTGGAGGACGTGGCTGCTGCAAGGTCAAAAGGTTTCTTACACACAGTTCAAATGTTTGGACTTAGTACAATTATTTGAATATTTCGTTGTACATGTTGATTTGCAAACACAGCTTGGACACACATAATCAGATATTTTAAAGAATAGGTTCACGTTTTTCAAGTCTGTCTTTAAAACAGGAGGTGTCCCCAAACAAGTGTCCGATGTCCGTTAAAGAGGTTTTACTTGCTGGAATAATTTCTCCTGTTTAAACTAGCCTTTAAGAAACCTTAAATAAAGCCTTCCACTTCCTTTTCTTCCTTTTCCTCTCAGCAGGGACATAGTAAGATACTGGCTTCAGACACATGTAGCCTCATCATAAATCATAATCATAAATCATAATCACAATAAAGCATAAACTAAATATAATTATTACTAATTCAATGTGAACTTAATATTCATACACATTTTCCACAGGTGATGGAGTCCTGGCCCCCGTTGAACCGTTTCTTTACCCGCCCCTGTTCAAAGTGTTTCCTCGAGTGTTGCATGTGTACTATGTTCCATGCATTAGAACCGTACCACATGAGAACCACGCTTAAAGAAGCCTTTTAATAAAAACTCATGTGTCGGTAACTGCAGCCGAGGAGCGCCCGCGCGCTCGCGCTCGCGCCCGCCCCGTGTTGTGTTGTGTCTGCTGACGTCACCGCTGGAACTGCCTTGTCACGCGGGGTTCGTAAAAGTTGGGATCGGAGCTCCGGAGAGAGGAGCAGAGCGGAGGAGGCGCGGAGACAAACCGGGGACCGGGACACCTCGTCGGCTCGTAGCGAACGATAAACAGCGGCAGCTGGGGCACGTCTTTGTTGCTGACTAGGAGGGAGAGAGAAATACGGAGGGAAGGAGCGGCAGCGGGGGCAGGCGACTTTCTCTGAACTTGAAGCCAGAATTTTTTTTTTTTTTGCTCGTTAACTGCCAGAGGAAGCGGAGCCAGAGACCTGTATTTTGGATTTGACAAACCGGAGAAGGGAGGCAGACCCGGGCTCGCAGATAAAAGATCGCCGGTCACATGAACTAAAGTTGAAGTTCGGCGTCGTGGCAGTTGGTAAATGTTGTGACATTTTAGGAGAGCATACACTGCTCCAGCGGTCGACGGTCGAGTGGCGGGGTAAAACCCGAGCTGTCAAACCCGATGACTAACGTTACTGCAAACTGCCCCGGGACTGAGGAGCTGGACTTCAGACTGATCTTCGGAGAGGACGGGCAGCAGCAGCCGTTAGGCCCCGCAGGTCAGTGTGTTTGCTGCCCTGTGACCACTGGGATGCTTCACTGTAGTGAAGTAAACTTAAGGCACAATGTGCTCACTCGCCTAACTGCTGTTGTGTTCATTTTACCCGGCAACTTTTGACCGCAGTCTCGATACTGAGTACTTCATAAAAGAGGAACTGATGCTCATATTATTGTTGCATTTTTTTAAACTTAGAAATTAAAATATCAGGCATGTTTTTGTCCAGCTAATGTCCACAACACCAGCTGTCATTAGCTTGACATGCTAGCAGATTAGCACAAGTGCTGTTGTTGCGGTATGTTAAATTTTTACTATGAATTGAGTTAAAACGTGTAAATGTGTCCTACGTAATTGTTTTTTTTTGCAGCAGATAATATGTTAACAATGTGGTTTAGCTCTCTGGCGGGACTGCAGCAGTGTTGTGGTGCTTGATGGCTGATGGGTAGTTAAGTTTGAATCTCACTGAGGGACATTTCTTCAGTTAGCACATGCTAATGTTGTCAAAACTCACTGAAATCAAAGGTAAGACATGCTGTCATGATGTTTAAAAAACAGCATCCTCTGTGTTATTTCACTTGAATCAGTATTTGTCATCAGTCATTATTGCATAATTAAGTTTTTATTAGTTAAACTACATTCATTTAATTTATATTGTCAACATATTAGACAAAAGTGCATCCTGATATCTGTAAATGTTAAGATGACTTGAGTTAAAGTCCAGTGCTTCTAATTGTGCTGGACTGTGTTTGTGCACAATTTATTAATGATTGATTAAACAAGAACAGTAAAGTACAAAAGAAAATCCAAATATTTTAATAATATAAATGCTTTTAACAGTTTAAATATAATGTTTGAGTCACCATAGTCAATCCAAACACTAAACTTGATCTTAGGAGGAGGTGAAGTAGCCCTCTGCGTTGTACTTTGACAAATATTCTATTGGGCACAAATTTGTTTCCATGCAGTTAACTGATTTTGTTTCTGAGAGCAACAAGGTTTGTAGAAAGCTCTGTCTACTGCAGCACAAGCAAACCGAAGCCTGTTAAAGTTTCATCACTAGTTTAACAATTAGCAAGAGCTATTGATTTTTAAAAATCAAATCTGAATGCAAAAAATTTGTTTCTAAACTGAACATATCTGCTACTGTATATATTAAGGACATAAACAATGGAGAGATAAGTATAATCATTGTTTCATTTTATGATGATTTATTCAATATTGAGGAATCTTTTTTTTTTTTTTTATTGATGATATACTGAGTCTGTCATAAACATTTTTCTCCTCACCTTCAGAATATGAGTGCAGTGACATGCTTTATCAAAAAGTTACAGTCATTGCAAATGCATCTTAGCTTTAAAACAGTACAAATGACAAATACCTAAAGTCTTTACCCTGGTGGATCAGCGATTGACAGTAGTTAGAGTTTTATAAAATGTCATGCCTTGGGTTAAAATGCAGATGAGGATGTTTGCTGCATGAGGCATCCACCTCACTCCTCCTTAGGCTAAATTATCATACAAAGGTAAGAATGTCTAACGAAACAACATATTTACACAATTATTTTGTTATGAAGACTAAACCACAGCACTGAGAATTAAATATAATAGAATTAAATATTACAGATTATTCAGTGGCTGGGTTTATTGATTAATACCAATTGCAGATAATTGTAATTTTATTAGAATAAAAATAGAAAAAAAGTAAAGGAACTGTAAAAGATAATTGCAGAAATGCGTATTAATAGAATGAATGTGTGGGAGACTTTGGGCTTGCAAGCATCATGGACCACGTGGCAGATCTGTCATAACAACTTCACAGCCTGTTTGTAATCATAATCAAGTTATTCAAGGATTCAAAATACACTAGATACTTCCAAGCAATTAAAAAAATATATATATTTCACTGACTGCAAGCATATTAGATTCAAGCATCACATGCGTGTTAGTTACACTAACACGCATGTGATGCTGTCAACTACCATTAAGATATCTGATTTCAGATATCATCACTAAGCGTAATGTCTACGCAGCTATGAATAACTGACTGACTGGAGCATTTTTTTTTTTCGTTTTTGCTATGTGCTGTCACTTGAGGCGACAGAATATCAGAACAGATTTGAAGGATTCACCTGCTGTATAAAAATGCAATAAGCAGTGTGTGTTAAATGTTTGCTAATGTTGAGCAAAAGTGATTTGCACTAATTCCTTGAATGATAATAAATAATAAATCTGGACAGGCATTTGTTTGCACCCAGCATCATGTGTGCAGACAAACACGTAGGTGGAAACTAGGTTCAGGTGGGGTTGCAGTGGAAGTGGAAATGACCAGTTATCTGATGTGTACATATACAGTATATTGCGTCCTTGGTTGCTCTTGTGGATGACAAAAGCTGCTGCTTTTATGAATATGTGTTTTTCATTCTTTAAAAATAAAAAAATGTTTTGAAGCATACTTAGATTCTATATTGTACATGACATAAAAAGGTCATGGGCTAAATTTAAAACCACAAACTAATTAATGTGGTGTTTTCGTACCGTCTGTTCATTCACGCTAAGTTCGGATTCTTCTTCTTCTTAATGTGAGTCTAAACTACTAAAGGCTGTGAATTCTCCAGACGTGTCCTTTCCATGAAAAGTAATCGGCCCAAGAAGGTTTGCCTTGTGCAACCTTCAATCAATTTTTCCTTCAATTAGGAAAGAAGTTTGAATTGGGGATGGGTTGCGCGGGAAACTCCAGCTGGAATAAGTGTAGGAATAAAAGCAACACTGTGCATTGGGTTTTAATCTGGTCCGGACTGTATGATTTGGCTCAAAAGAGGGGCGTCTGTCCAAATTAATAACTGGAGTATAATACAGGATCACACAGCAAGAATAACAGGTCTCCTTTCTGAAGGAAAGCCTCAAGTCAGGGCTTGTTTTTCTAACAACCATTCGGAGAATCTCTACTGTGAGTATCTGACAGGTTTCCAACAAGTTTTTATTGTTGCATGTTATGTTGCATGAACTGTGGTTGTTATTATGCTCATATTCATGTAGCCACTTCTTCAGACTTAAATTAAATGAGATATTTCCTGTATCTGAATACATTTTATGCACTTAACTAAACTTTGTTTTAAGTAGTTTCACTTCTTTAATGAAGCTGACAAGTAAATTCATTCCTGTGCACTTACCCATCACCCCCTCTTTCGGTTGTTTTGCCATCTCTTTAGCATTTTTACTTGCAAATGTGAAAAATCTGTGTAATGGCTTTTCTATCCATCTATTCTGTTCTCACACTTTTTGTTGCTCAGGAAACAGTCACCACTTTGAGGTAAATTATTCCACTCTTCTTTTCAGAGGCACTGGGCAAACTTACTGTAAGGGTTTTCCCCTGATTAAGTATAGTGCCAGGTGAAGAACAAGTCCCCCTGTGAATCAGCTTAACTAGAAAGTGAGGAGGGGTCATTAACAAAACACAGAAAGTGTGAGGGAAGGACAAAGAGTAGTTTAAAATCTAGGTTGATCAACAGCTTTTAATACAGCTACTGATAAAACCTCTTTATAAAGGTTTTCTTAGTAAATTACCAAACATCAAACAGTTCTTTTAGTGTCTTCAATCACATTTTAAAAGAGTTTTTTGTTATTTGTAGTATATCCAATAGATGGTTTCAGATGCTTAACAAAAACCGTTGAGTTGGCTAACTTAACGGAAGGCCAAATTTGACTGGACTAAACAGTTAGCTAACAATTTGGTCAGGTCATCTTTGACTAGTCAACTTTTGTTTACAAGTGCTTGAATATTTTTTTTAAATAATTTTTGCAACATTTTTCTTCACTCATCAAATTGCCAACATTGTCATCCAAGTTTAACTTAGCTTTTTTATATGGATTACTGCAAAGAAGGGTTAGGGTTGGAGAAGATATTGTTTGTTTCTGTGTGTTGCAGGTGTGATCGACCCAGAAACTGCTGTAAGACTCTAATAAGGTTTTGATTCATTCAGTTTTTTTAAATTAATGTAGCAACAGGTAGTTTACAGCGATTAAAATGTTAAATGTAAAGTAATATAAATGATGGCTCAAACATCAGGAAAAACTTAAGAGTATGAAATTAATGAAGTATTGGGACAAAACGTAACGAGGATACACATCAGAGAGTGGAAAAAATTACTAAAGTCAACAGATTCTCATCGGTTGTCTGAGCCATTGAGGCGAGAAGCTGTACAGTGTTTTTCCAGCCTTTGTCTTTTGGGTGCAGCCAATGGACGATTTCCTTTACTTATGTTTATGGTGACAACAACTAGCGAGTCTGTGTGTGACAGTTCAGACAAACTCATTTTTTAGACTTACCAGGAACTCCAGTATCTCTGTTGTTCCTACAAACCCATTCATGACTCCAATCACGGTGTCATACAAGAACCAGAAACCAGAAACTTTGCCTGAGGTTTTAACATTTTCAACTCCAGACTTTTGTTCATCTTCATTAACACTGATTTTGTTTTCCTTCATGCGACCTTTAACTATTATATTGTGTTGGGAAAAGTCAGCTGAATCGCACCATACAGCACTTTTGATTTGGTTGACTAATGTGTTTGGGAAACGTTAGTCCAACCATGCAAGTCAGTATGTTGTGTTTTTTTTTTTTGTGTGAAGTCATTCTTACATAGACGTGTTTTCCTCAGCCTAATGTTTATGGAGATTGGGATGTGCTTATTCATCATAGTTTTTATTTAGTTGTTTTAAAGGTCATTTTACACAAGTCGCAAAAACATTTTCTTATTTAGACCTAGTACTGTCTAGTAGCACAGCTCATTTAGATATTGATATTAGATAGATATCCACCTATGAATTAATAAACACCCTCTACATTTGCTGGACATGAGCAGAGTTTTAGTCCTCAAAGCAGTGAGAAATTACATTAGAAAAAACAGTCTGATGGAAGATCTTGATGATTTTGAATAAAAAGGACAATGCTTCTGGTTGCTAGTGTGTTTGCATTGCTTTGTGTAATAGAAAGACATTGTCATTGACCCAATTTAGCCCTGGCATGATTAGATGATTCATAAGTCTGCAGCCGACAATGAACTGGCAACAGGTCTGATCGTCATGTTTGATAATAATATTATATAAGTGATTTTTTTTTCTAAGGAAAAATGCAAAGATCTTTACTGGTTCCTTAGCAAATTTTGAATAGCCTGTATCTCTGGCCTTTGGTCTGTGGTTGGTGTGAGAAAATTACAAGTTTTACAGTTGTAATTTTGGTAACTGCAATATGAGATTTAACAAATGATCAACAAAAAAAACACAATATTAAGCATTGAGAAAACGGTTGCAGTCATCTCCATTTTAGGAGGATGAAGGAGTCCAGGTGGATATTTTAAAACTGATTAAAAAAAAAATATATATATATATATATATATACTTTCTTATATGTGCAAGGTAACTCTTAAGAAACTGGCGTCGATAATAGAAATATGTCATTAAATTTTTTATAAAAACTGATTAAAAAAAAAAAAAAGCACAATACTTTCATTGGGGTAACGCATTAGGATTGCTTTTCACTTAAACCTTTTATAAATACATATTGGGTATATAAAACTAATACAATCATGAAAAGACTATGATGCTGGGTGTTTTCTCACTCAAGTTCACAGTGAAAATCCGTACATAATTTTCTGTGCTGAGAGATTCTTACTCTTAACAGAGGCTACATACTGTGTTTTGTGTTGCAGCACTTTTAACTGAGCTCAATATTATTCAATTTTTAAGTTGTCATATTCGATAACCTGCTGTAGATTTACATATGCATGGTAATCATTTGTTAGGTATTATATTATTCATGTTTTGAGAAATTTGTGCATAACGGCTGTCAGTACCAGACGTTTTCATGAAGCCTATTGTGAACTATCACTGTGAAACAAACGGTACTGAAAGTGGCATTATTAGAGATTTGTGTGTTATGGTTTCGCTTGCTGCAGAAAGCGTCCTCAAACATACTTTCATCTACAGTATCAAATAGGGGAAGCCTGGTTGTACATACTAATCATAGAACATATTTCCCTTCACTGTTTCTGAATCTATTTACATATATGAAAATAACGCAGTCCATCCCATAGTGTGTTACAATGTGTATTTAGGCTTATCCCTGTTCGTGGGAGAGTGTCTATTGTGAAGTGATTGTTCGAGTGGTAGAAATGGGTATTGGTGAGCATTGTGTTATGCGGGTCAAGAGCAGTGTCCTCATTGGGCATTAGAGGTGGTATGAGGCAGGGGGGCTGGAGTGCCTTTTATAGGTGGCAGAGTAGTAGATCCATAGCGGAGGTGTCTGGCTCTGTGCCCAGACATGCCATGTGGGGTTCAGATGGTAGGGTGGAATGAAAGGACAGGGGGGCACACTGCTCTCTTGCTGCTGGTAAAGAGAACATGAACAGCATTTTTATTCACCGGCTCACGCTGCTAAGACCTTTCTCTGTTTAGTTTTTGTTTCTATACACTATATGTTGACTTTGTTGCTGTGCTTTTTTCTTATCTCATATTGAAAGAAGCTCTTGTGGTTTGTCGGTTGCTGCCATACCGACAGAACATTGTAGACCTGCCTCTAGGACGACTGAGGCTTCTTTCCTCTTTCACTGCTTTCTCAGGATATGAAAGAGACCACCAGTGACATCAGAGAGACTGATCTAGGCTAATGAAATCTCCAGATGCCAGTAGTCACCACAACCACTTAGTGACTAGTCAGGTTTGACTGTATTCTGTTAATGTGCTGTTACATTTCTTGTACCTGTAGGACTGTCTGAGTTATGCTTAAGTATGAGGATATGTTGAGGTGCATTTTAATCATAATGAAATTATCAAACTGACACCATCAACAGGAGAAAACTATTTTGCCCTTGTGTGTGTTGTTGTCATTGCTCTGCTTCTTCCAACCATGAGCATGATCCTCTCAGTCCTTGTCGTGGGAAAGACAGAAAGACTGAAATTACATCGCTCTCATGGTGGACTATTTTGAGCTCCCAAAGAGAGTGGCAGAGGGCAGGCGGCAGGTTCTAGTGACTCGTTCGTACTTAGAGCAGGAGAACCCCTCTCGTCTCAGCACGTCTGCAGCCTTCAGCTTTTTTACGGCTCAAGCACTTTGTGATCTAGAGAGAGGAAGAATGCTGTGTGCCACATCACCAGGTGAGTGTGTTGGCACTCCCAGATTCTAGCCAGGTGTGTTTGTTGTGTGTTACACACACACAACACACACACACTGGTGTGTGTGTGTGTGTTTGTGTACGTGTGTTTGTGTATGTGTGTTTGTTTAGACTTTTGGGTTGCGGGTTGGGAGCCAGCACTCAGACAACAGCTGTCATTGTAGTACAGGCTATCGTGAAGTCTGTCAGAAATAATATTCTACCACTAAAATATCACTAAAATAACAGAAGTTTTCTTTGAAAACATTTACAGTTAGTTTAGTTAGTCACCTCATGTCAAAGATTAAACATCCAGCATTACATTTTGATGTTAGTATGTTGTTGTCATGTGGTATGCTCTGCACTTAACTTCCACCTTTGTTAGTGAACTGTTAGCCTCAATATTTTACTTAGTTTGATTGTGAAATATGTTGATATTAGACATGTTAGTGAAGTTTGGGACATTTTAAGACAAAAAGGACAGAGGTAGAGTTGTTAAACAGATGAATCAGTTTCTATAGACTGTAAAACTTACTTTCACATGAATGCGTGTATGTGTCTGAATAAGAGAGTTTATGCACTTCCAATTTCTGATATGTATATGAAAATGTAAAAGCGAAAGAGGTCAAAGGTCAGACAGTCATGCATGAAGTCCACATGGCGCGGATTAGATCACCATGTGGGTGCCCTCTGACCTTAATGAACTGACGGTGTCCCAGCACCCACTGTGATGAATAAGACGTTTGTTTCCCGGGGCGAGGCATGAGTAACTATGTGAGGCATCTGTCTAGTTTAAATTTAGTGTAACTGAAGCTACCACTGGCTGTGCTGCATCAACATGTCAGAGTCTGCATTACATGAGAGAGAAAGCTGTTGAACTCTTGCATCTAGTTCCAATTTTTTTCTTTCTCTCTGGTCTCCTCTTAAGACAAAGTACAGCTTAGAACATGGTGATTAAGGTGGATTTTTAGTCCAATTTTATTTCAGTCAGACTTGGCCTTATAACTGACACCTCTACCCAATGCAGTTCCTGTTGTGACACATTTTAAAATGTTTTAGCAAAAAAACAGCAATGGTTGTAGTGCCCTTTATGTGAGCTTAACAATTACAGAAGGCTTTGGTGAATAAGGAAATGTTCATAAAAAACTGGTACTGTGAAGTACCAGTTATATATTCAACAGGTACAGATTCCATTTGGACCCCATGTGGTTGAGTTGCTAGACAGAGTATACAGTGGGCAAAAAGGTCATCACACACCAATTCTGGTTAGTGTAAGAGATAACACACTGATCTCTTAATGCACATTATGCTCAAAGAATAAAGCATACATCTCTATCTCTGCTGTGCTGTGCTATAGGCATACTGGTAGTCTTGTTAAACAGGTATGGACTTGTAGCGCTTTGATGAAAAGATGTAAAGGATGTGTTTTTCTGCTTACAGTGGCATTTTATATGGACTTCTTTCATTTATGTTTTTGGAGGGGAAATTGTGGTCTTCCTGCTTTTTCCTTAATTATTTCCTGCTACTTTCTTCTGTTGTTTTGTGTTGGTCTGATTACAACCATGATAAAAAGGAGCAGAACTACAAGGTTCTCCCCCAAAGCAGAACCTCCTTGTCACACTCGTGATTCATTCTAATACTGCACATGCAGAATGGGAAATGTTCAAACTGCAAATAATCTGTTGTACATGGTCCCATATAAAACTATATAACTAGCATTACTTTTGAAATTTAGACATACCAGGAAAACAGGATAATAATCTGTGTGATTTGTTATGGAGTTTGGAGGATATTTGATGACATAAATATTGTGCATTTATTTATTTTAATAGTAGTCTCATAATGCACTGTGAGCCCCGTGGTTGGGAGTTTCTGGGACAACTGTTCTCTGCCCCTCTGCTCTGTATTTCTACCTCTGTCACTTTCTCCCTTTTCCTCTCACACATCAAGGCACACAACAGCTCTATTCCCATCTTTCTCTCTCCCTTGTTCTCCCTTTCTCTCTCTCCCTGGCTGACTTTTTCAAGCACATGCACCAGTCAGCCCTGACAGATTGTTTAAATGTCACCCCTGCGAGCAGGAGCTTCTGATGTTATCTGTTCAGGGTTACTGCAGGCCATCAGGCCGCTTGTGTTCGCCTCAGAGGTCAATCTTCTAATGCACTGTAGCTCTCATGACATTATAAACCTATACATTCATAAACATGCATTGTGTTTACATGCATACAAGAAACTATGGTAATGGAGTTACTGAAGCCATGTTTAGGGATGATGTCAAAGCATGTGTTTTAATGCAGTGGAATAAAGGTGCAATTTTATGCAAATATCATCTGACACATTTTAAGTTATAGCCAGTATGAACATAGTGAGCAAATGGCCAACAGAGCACACCTCTAGAGTTCAGATACCACCATATACTTAATATGTGTGAATGCACCTTAAGGTTAACTGTGACTTTGGGTGTCTAGACCCCTCAGAAATGGAACTCCAAGTCTAAGAATCTTAGGCATGGAATAACTTGGTAACTAAAAAGTCTTAATTTTCTACCATTATTGTGTTCATCTGGCAGGGATAAAATTATATAGTATAGACTATAGTAAAATTCCCAGTGGTTAGTATTACTATTTGACATTTTAAACGTCAGCCGTACTCACGTGCTGAGCTGCATGTGATAGCTGCAGACTCCGCTAAATAACTTCCATCAGTACAGACCCTGGTACTGGCTCTCGCAAGGCTCCTCCTTGATACTTCCCCGTTAACACATTAGGTCGTTTGCCTGTTAGCTTGTTGATACTACACCAGTGTGATTCCTACTTTTCCTGGACTTTAAAGAGATTTGGCAATTCTCTAATGTCCCCTCTACGTACGTGAAAAGCAAAGACAGTATCCCATTTAAGTGGATATAAACACACTTACAGATGTGCCAAAGATGAGATTTTGTGTTCCAGTAAATGTCAGACATATCATTGAGTACTGTATGCAAATGAAATATGAGTGTATGCTTGAGAATTGTTTCTAGTGAAATGATTCCAATTTAGATATCTTGGTTGAATTACTTGTCCTAGTTCTTGCAAAAGACGTTTCGCTCGCAGTGAGCTCCATTTATCTCATGGTTTTCTTTCTTTTTTGTCACACGAGATTTGAGAGAACATACAGTAGATGATTAAAGTTGCTGTTGTTGCTTTCACAATGCAGGATGTAACGCATTGTAACTGGCCATTCACACATAATGCCCTTAAGTTGACCCTTCATCATGATGGTTTTTGCCTATTTACACTAAAACAAACAAAACCGGCAGAATGTCTCCCCAGTGTTCCTTTTAGAGGGCTACCAGTATGCCCAGTATGTGACATCCAGCGTGACATGTAACTCCCACGTTGGAAATATGAGGCATACCGGTGTTGCTTTCAAAACAGTGTTGGGTAAACTTGTTATTTACCGTATGTGCTCTTGCTAATCTTGCACATTTACAACATGATTGTCACTCAGCCAAAGTTATTAATGTTTATGGTCACAGAATCTGATTCGAGCAAACAACATGCCCAGGTGATAAGATGTACTTTCTAGGTGAAACAGGGAGACTCAAAGAGCCGCTGCAATGTGCAAGGCATTGGAGAAAGGCAGCTGAAGAAGGGGGGGGTCAGCTACTTTTTAGTAGCCTATCCCAACTATTCTTCTGCTATAATTCTTAACCTACCCCCAACCTGGTTCAGACCCAGCTTTGACAGCCAAACAACTGGCTCTCAGCTAGGACAACTGATTTTAGATTAGAACCAACTTTTTACTGGTCTAGAATTAAGTTTTTGCAATGATAAAAAAAAATTATGCTAGCAGTGTTGCTACTAGCTAAAAGCTAAAGCAACCAAATATCACATTAATGTCCTATGTTCAGTTTTATTAAGAATCAAATGTAATTGTGGTCCAAACAATCAGAGAAAAAAGTGGTTGCACCACTAGAGTTTGGATGCCAGTGTGGCCTCACAAGGTCAGTAGCAGCACTTGCACAAAGACATAATAGTGCTTGGAGTTGTGCTTGGAATTAGTGTTGCTATAAAAGTGGAGAAATCTATAGTGACATAATGACCTGGCTCTATGGTGGCTCTCTAGCCAATGAATTGCAGAAATAACACAACAACATCACAATATATAGAATCAATAATACCCCAGTCTCAGGTTTGTTTCTCCACTACTCCAAGACAATACATTTAGATATAACGGGGACAACAAAGAAGAACAATGAGTAAGAACAAAAGATTACCATAGTCGGTTTGTCTGGCAGTGGCCAATAAGTCAAAAAACAATTTTCCTGTAGGAGCAGAGTATTTAGTAGTAGCACACCCCCAGAACTACAGACTGATGAGGTACTGCCAGGTACTTTGTATGTGTGAATGCACCATAAGGTTAACTGTGACACTGGTGTCTAGACCCCTCCAGGTCTTAGGATCTTAGGCATTCACGTTAATCTTTTAAAATTGATAAAGATAGATAGATATATATATGATACTCTCTGTATCTTGTGATGTTTAAATAAGTAGTAAAGTACAAATTGTACATGATCTTTTAAGCAGCAAAATATTGTATCCAATTAGTGATGTGTTTGAAAGGGATCTTTGTGCGTTGGTGGGTATTTAGTTCAGGTGGTTACTTGGCACTGTATGTTTATCCCATAATGTTATCTCGGCGTGAGATTGTTAATTAGGAGCTTAATTTAGCTGCCGGCATATGTTAACATTGGCTTAGGCTGCCATTGTTAAGCCCTCTACTGACTGGTGAGTCTGCTGTGACTGCACAGGAAGGCTCTTTGATGTAACCTTAGCATAACATTACAGGATAAGACAATAACAAGGCACTACAGGTGCCAACCGCATCAGCAGTCTGCTGTATATGTACTAAGTACTTCATGATAGATCTAGCTGCCTCATTCCCCTTTACATTTGGATTTCTCGCTCTCTCTCACTTTCACTAAATTTTATGTTTACACAGACCTACATATACAGGGATTGCCACTAGGTTTGGCACAAATCCAGTCAGAAAGGTTTAGAGCCACAGGTGTACAATACGTACATGTGCGTCACAAGTTCTGTGTTTAGAAATGTAGGCAACTAGCCAGCTAAAGAGTTCTTGGAAAACCCAAGGAGATGGAATTAAATTTGCTTATGTGAGCTCTGCTGGGAATCACTACAGATGTATATGTACTCAAATGTTTAAAACATTAAACACAACTTTGGCATTCTAATAATATGGTTATATCACCTTTGATATTATCATTTTAAATTATTGAATACATTAATTAAGTATAAATTTTTAGTGCTGCTGCACATGCTCTGTTACGTTACATGGAAATTATTTTAATTTTGGCATACACAGCACAGGTACTGTATCTCACTAGTAATCTATAGCGTAGGCATCGAATATTTAGGTTTTCAACCTGTTTTAGAGACAGCATTAATCCCAAAAAAATAACACACTTATTATTCTTAATAATATATATGCCTTTATCCGATGAGTCTTACACATGTGTGCATGATGACACAGTTTTCTGTGGTCTGTTGGTCACTAGCTCTTAAAGAGCTGAAAGAGGAGACTGGGATGAAAACAAAGCCTTCTATACAGGGGATGTAAGCAGAGCCTGTTCTAATCAACCTGCTTGCCCACCACAAAGGGAACCCTGGCTTGGGTTACCCTGTAGCTCCAACAGCACTTGGTGTTGGGGCTAGTGGGTAACCCAAGACAGTAATATGTTGGGATCTGTACACATACGCATGCACACAAATACAAACTCACACACGCAAAGACACAGGAAGGCACAGACGCACAACCACAGGAACACAGGAACATACATACGTTCATATACCACCCACACCTTTGTACCCATACACATGCACATACACAAAGATGGGTATAGAAAGAAAGGTTGTGGGTGCACCAGCCAACAGCAATAATCTTGTCTTCCCCTCTGGGAGAGACAAATCCTTCCTTCCCTCTGTAGTACTGGGCTTTCTCAGAATGTGGGCCTGTGTGTCACTGCCGGTCAAAGGATCCTGACACACACAGTCTGCAGTGGGAGTATGAGGAGGGAGGAACAAAGTCTCTATGGATTATTCCCCAAGTGAGAATCCCCAGGCAGTGTCAGCCAGAGGCCTGTTGAGTTTTGTGTCAAGGAGGCAAAGTGGATGCCACCATCTCCAGCGGGTCAAGCCGTTCCCCGTGGTTGTCGTGAGAACACGCCTGTCTTTATGGTGTGTCACAAACATCCTACAGTCTGTGCTTTACTGAAACATCTCCCAGTGAGGTGGAGCTATTATTAGCTTAGGTACAGCAAAGCCTCTTAGAGATCTTTATTTAACTGGATTGGCTGATGTATGGACACTTGAGGAGAGTGTGTGCACTAGGCTTTCAGGAACAGTGCAGGGCTTTGGCAACCAAGGCCAAACAACAGTACCCCTGCTTCGTCTCCTTTCCTCTCTTCTCCGATCCAACCTCCTCTCCTAAGGTGACTTGTGTGCTCTGGTGGGAGGGGGTGGGAGTCTTTGGCCCTGACAGGGGGGTTTCCCACCACCCACCCCAACTTGACGGTATTAGGTAGCAGGCTAATCTTATCTCAAGGCAAGGAGAGGTCTGTGGGCCAGGTAAGATGGTTGTCCCCTGTCTGACCCTCATCTGTGCAATACTGCTGCTTAACTCTCTACACTGTGTTATGATGGGTACAGATATGGAAAAGTCAAAGTAGATGTACATTTGCACCTTTACCGTTTATATTTTATCGTCATCAGGTAAGCATGAAATGTAATGTTTTATCAGGATTTGAGTGAGATAATTTTTTTAAAGTGTGACACGCATCATTGATTAAATGCTAAATAAACATAGCTTTCAGTCATCATTTCACATTGAAACCATTTCCTGTAAGCCAGTCGGCAGGGGTGGGGGGGCGTTCTGACTGTATGTTAAACTATGTTTATGTTTTTATGTTTATAAATGGCAGTTTTAAGACATGCATAGTTCTGAAGGATGCTGTAGTGAGAAAGTAGTGTAGTTCAGTGCAGTGAACAAAGCTTTTTTATTTTTGAAAGTGGTTCACTGTTTCGAATCAGTCAAAAATGGGACATCTTCTGGCTAAATCCTTAATGTTTGCCTTGATTTATATACCTGAAGGTAGTGATGAAACGGTATAAAAATTTTGTATCATGATCATTGTGATCAAACTTGTCCTGGTAATCAGAATTATAACGGTATTGCTAAAAAGAGCTGAAAATATCACTGAAACAACGCATCAACATAGTTGTGGGGATTAAGAATTGATTGTGATGTGCCACGGTATTTACATTCATCCCCAACTATGGCAGCTTCCACTCCCAGGTCTTGTGACAGGCAGGCAGGGCCAGTACGAAGCTGAGCAGCTATAAATAAAGAGCTTTCTGCTACTGCCTGTGTTGCTGCTGTTGGATACAGAGTGCAGACAGACATACTGTAGATACACAGCCCCTTCCCAAAAACCTTTTCCTTTTGAAAACCTTTAAGGCTAGCCGTAAATATGACACAGCTGTCATACCACTGGTAAGTGGTAAAGTAAGAGGAAACAAATATAGAAGCTTAACTCAACCTATTTATTGATGTTTGACAGTTTTACAAAGATTTTGGTTTTGTGACAATACATTTAATATTTATTCAGTATTACTAATCTAACAGTCTCTTATTTTTAGGTTGGGAGGGTTCATTTGAGGAATATGGGGAAGTGTTGTGTAACGATTTCACAACCTTATCCTGTGCAGGCTACATTGTGGTTTTAGCTAAACTTGATGTTTTATGCATGCTCATTGATATTTAAGGTCATTATGGAGTTCTCTGTGATAATAAACATTACATTTTTTTTACTTTTCCTTTCACAGTAAAACATAAATGTTAGTCATCACGATGAAGCCTAAGCCCAGAGGCCAAAGCGATGACGTGACAGAAAGGATTGTGTCAATTTTTATTTGCTGCGTTTTACCTTTACCTGATATTTGCCATTTACACTGGGTTGTATGATGTGTGTGTTTATTCATTGTTCCATTCACGACACAAGCTCTACGTTGTGTCCTCTTTGTAAATAACACTGCTAAATACAACTAAACTACCACAAGTACTAATGTAAATTGACGGGGGGGGGGGTTATTCCCAATGGGAGCAACAGAGCATATGCAGTGGAAGTTTATCAATAACCTCTAACAGAATAGTGCCAATGCAGACAATGGGCTCTTGTTTGTTTGTTTGTGTGTGTGTGTGTGTGTGTGTGTGTGTACACGCTGCCTGTGCCAGATGACCTTTGGTATAAATAGCATGCCGGCGCTAGCTGTGATGACAGCCGACAGCACGCACGGTTGTGTGAATTTGTTTCCTGAGTAGTGCTGTTCATCGGTTATCCCTCTTGGATTAATGCCTGTATGACTGCCTGCTACCCAGCAACACTCCAATTTCCTGAAAATGGGCTCCATAGCAAATGCAAAGCTGGAACGGAACCACACACAGAATCGCACCAAATAATTTTATGCTATTTTGACAACCAGAGGCCCGAGCATGGTGCTGGATGTATAAAAACATCTAGTAGCAGGAATGTAGTATCAGTGTCAGATGGGGTGACTCATGAAATAGTGACCAGTGGCACAGTACATCTTCTGTTCTTATCTCTTTTAAAAGGAACAAACGGAGAATCCAGACCACATATCTGTACTTCTTCATGAGGGGGCAAAGTCCTGAGCCACAAATAACAATAATATGCAACATATTACCTAAATACGTTTTCAATATACTGGGTGCATTTTTGGCAGTTTCATATTGAATCTGTTGGGTGAGGAACCAACAAAAGATAATATGAAAAAAATTTCATTATCTGTTTCTCGCTATCTGTTCGTGTCTGCTTTACTTATTGACTGTTTGACCATAACGAGCAGGATAAGAGCATGGGTTAGATGTAAATGGTTGATGTGTCGGTTATATGCTCACTGGTCTTTTTACTTGAACTGCATAAAGGAAACCTTCCACTATATGTACCACCCTACTTCTTATCCCCTACTGAGCCCATGGATGCAACTTAACTTTGTCCAAGACGGCTCCTTCTCTATAAATCTAAATCAGACTTTTAACATTCTTGATTACACCTGACATGAATGTTTTATTGGGTGGTTTTAGATTTCTTAAGGAACTTTAAGAAAGAAATAGCAATAAAAATAGGAAAATGTCTCTAAATAGCCATCTCTTAATCTTCCCCTCTTTTTTTGCCCTCCTAGATCTGGACCCCGATGACAGCACATCGTTCTACATCCTAAATGTGGGCCAGCCCCAGTCTATGGTCACTAACCACCAGTCTATTGGCCTGCCCCGTCATGGCATGCAGTCTCACTCCCAGGTTATCAGCACTTCCCCGCGGTTTCAGGCACACAAACCAGGATCTGAGCCTCCAAGCTATGAGGCACAAGACTCAAAGTATGGCACCTCCCCGCTGCTGCACTCTGCTCCTGTGGAGGCACCAAAGGCTTTTGAGTGTCCCAGTATCCAAATCACATCTATCTCCCCAAGCTGCCAGCAAGAGATGGATGCCAGTGAAGACGATCTGAGGGCCAATGGCCCTGATGGGGACTACCACGGTGACAGGCCCTTGTCCAGAGACCACCTGTATTTGCCGCTGGACCACTCGTACCGGGACTCTTCTCTCAGCCCTAGCCCATGCAGCAGCCTCTCCTCTAGGAGCTGGTTCTCTGATGCCTCCTCCTGTGAATCATTCTCACATGTCTATGATGATGTTGACTCAGAGTTAAATGAAGCAGCTGCTCGGTTCACCCTGGGCTCCCCACTTACTTCCCCAGGCTGTACCTCCCCTCAGACTGGTGGTGTAGTTCTGGAGGAGCAGCCCCACTGGCCACAACACCACCCCACCTTTGTGCACCACTCCCACTCCATCAACTTGTCCCCCCGACAGTCTCCCTGCCATTCTCCACGTACCAGTGTCACTGATGAGAACTGGCTCAGCCCGCGGCCACCTTCCAGACCCTCCTCACGTCCCACCTCACCCTGTGGGAAGAGGCGCCACTCTAGCGCCGACATCTGTTATCCTGGCTCATTGTCTCCACATCACTCACCCACACCCACGCCAGGACCTTCACCTAGGGGCAGTGTGACAGAAGACACCTGGACTGGCAGTCCGTCTGTAGGCATGTCCCCTTTTCAGTGCTGTCCATCTGAGGCAGACATCCCGTCTAAGACAAGGAAGACCTCACAGGACAGAACAGCTATACAGACTGGGAAAGGGGAGATGGGGCTGGATGACCAAGGAAGTATGTCTCCTAATTTGGACTCCCCTTCAGACGAGACCCTGCATAGCCTGAAGAAGGACGGGCCTGGTGAACAGTTTCTCTCAGTGCCCTCCCACTTCTCGTGGAATAAACCCAAGCCCGGTCATACACCTATATTCAGGTAAATTTGCTGATTTGTAAGACAAAATTAAACAGGGTTTTCATCAGTCATTTCACTGCTGCAATCATGTAATCCAGCTAAAGGACCAGTCTCAGTTTGAAATAACTTTCTGTGGCAATCCATTAAATTTTACTACCTCAAAGGCATCAAATACGGACAGGTAGTAAAGGCTCAGTAAAAATCATTCTTTAGTATTACTGAAGAATATGATTTAGTCTATTTAATACCGTCTTGCATCTTTGAAGTGTTTATCACTTGGAATCAAAAGCAGATGGTGGTGTGGCAATAACAACCTCTTTATCAGTATGTATGTGAATTATTAATGCAGTTACCTCTTGATCGGACAGCACATTGTCAGTCTTAAAACTGTGGTGAAATCAGTAATTCATGGCTAAACAAAACGCCTCAGTGGTGAATGTTTTTATGAAGTGTTGTGAACTGTCACAAAGACTGAAAATGCCTTTTCATCCAGGAGTGTAAAAAATGCAGTGCACTACATTAAAATGAAATAGCACGTTGAATAATGTTGATCAGATCAGTGCTCAGTAATTGAGGGACTTTGAGCTTTGTATTGGCAATTTAAATTTGGATTAGTTACAACACCAGATAATACAAGTTTATTAGTGTATGGAGGGAATCACAAGGACACCAGCTCTCCCAAAGCGCAGATACGGTACATGTACAGGTACAAAATTGACATTAAGACTGATGAGTGCAATCATAAAATCATAAAGGAGATTTCTACGACAGAAAGTTTTCTTTTTTTTTTCTACAAAAGACATCTGCTGTCTATTCTCCAGTGTGTGCAGCATGTAAAGTCATGAACATGTTTGTATGCGCTGTTGTCGAACGCTCTAAATCAATACGGGGCACACGTGGCATTGATGCCAGCACACACACACACACACACGCCATATCGTAACCTTGCTCACATAGACCTAACACTCCCAACAATAACAGGGTTAGTTTTATGACAGCTGTTCTTTGCATCCTTGCTCTTGTAAATGAAATTTCCAAAGAAAGCCACAGCTAATTTCTAATTTAAGATGTGGGCTTTGTGATTTTCTCTTCTACAGTAGAGAGTCATGTGATGAGATGAATGTAATAATGAATGAAAAACATAACTATTAGTGCTTTGCCATGTTGCTGTGGTTTTTGTGTTTGGACCTTAACAACAGAAGAAACTTAGCAGTGAGAAATGTAGTTTGGTGAAGCAGCAGAGGTACTGATGCTGTTATTGCGATTGTACAGTAAAGACTTACAGTGGACGTTCAAGACATTCATTCAGCAGTTCATTGGCTGAGACAAAAGGAGACTGAAGAGAATGATAGGCTGTGTGACTGTTATTAGTCTGAGAGCATATGGTGCTATGCTATACCTTAGACATATAAGAAAGGTTATGCTTTGTCAGCACATAAGCCACTGCTCTGCTGTACTCCGTCACAAAGCTCGTATTTCCTGTGTCCTCCCCTACTCCTGTTACCGTAGCAGCCATGCAAACCCACACTTCCTGGGTGGTTATGTCATGGCTGCTGGGAGGAAAACATAAAGGTTAGGATGCCTCTATTACACTGTGTTAGCTTGTTAGATGTTAGAGGGAGCAGCTGCCAGGTGAAAACCGTAATTTAAGTTGAAAGCACTGAGACTGACAAACATTGCAACATAATACAGCACAATGTACATTTATAATAGCACATGCTGAGCACATACACCACCACATGGTAATGCAGAAGACCTCAACTTGACTAGTTATTCACGTGTATATGTAACAAGTTGAAGGTGACATTTCCATGTCATGTATGGTAGAAAAATCTCTAGACTGTAGCTTAGTGAGATTTCTAACCACAAGCTAATGTTTCTCTGCTCAGAATGTCAGCCTCCTCACTTTTTTTCCCAAAAAGCAGTTGTTCCTTTGGCTTTAGTGTCAGACTGTTGGGAACTTAAAATGAAAAGGCTCCACTGACAGCCTGACTCATATGTCTTTAGTTCAGTCTGATCAGATCGGTCTGCACGTAGCCAGCACTTGACAGACATTTGGAAAAGGAACAATTAAGAGGCCATACTGGCAAAAACTTGACAAACTTTCCCTTAAAAAATTATTTGTACCATCAAAGATCTGTCATGCAGTTTAGACTCAGAACGTAGCCAAAATTCTTGGGCCCTGTACCATCTTTGGCAGGGGCAAATAACAGCTTGTGCAACCATGTGACAGGGTGCACAAAGATCCTACAGTGGTCAACGCTGTGGTAGAGATGAAGCATATTGTGTCAGCCTCTTAGCCCAGGGAAAGCACTTACAGTACTTGTAACTGTCTACAGTACACCAGCACACACATGTACGGACACAGTGAGAGTTTCTATGGACCCACAGACACACACACAGTTTAATGTATGATTACGTACACTGCTGTTCTGGTGCTTTGTGCTGCCAGACAAAACACCTGGATGACACACATATACAGTAGTTTGTGCTGCGCTGGAGTCAGCCACCTGGGTCCTGAATAATGAATTGTTTACACTGTCGAGGTGTTTCAAGGAAGTTTTACATTGTGGCTTGTACTACATAGGTCAAACATAAGTACTCTATTAGTTCAGTACATGTCTTATAGAGTAGAATCGAATGTACACGAAAATGCTAAATAATAATAGAAAAACATAAAAGTGTATGAACCCTGTTTTCACTCACTAATTTATTTGGATAGTTTATTTTTCATATATTCTAAAATATTTTTGGGATTGTTAATTAAATGAAACTAAAGAAATGTCATAAATAATATGGAGAAGAGCAACAACTGGATAAGGTTAGGGCTTGGTTGATGCTAATGGCTGATACCAGTGTTTACAATATGTTTTTTGGGGGGGATAAACTGGTCTAATGCACTCAGTTGAAGAGACCTAGTTTCTCTGTGGAGAAGGCCATTGAGTGTTTTATTTTCGAGTGCAGCTGTTCAAATATGATTGTGGCCTGCACAGATAAACAAAAAAAAAGCAGGGAGGAAAAACACACAATGCCAGCCCCTGTGGTGCACTACACATAAAACACACACTTGTACAGTGTGCACACAGGGCGACAGACACACTAATTTGCTCACTGTCTCATGCTACCACCCATTCACTGACCCACACAGAAGACTCACAAAGAAAGTCCCCCACAGAAAATGATTCACCCTTAAAGTCTTAACTTGACCTATTGCAAGTGTTATGTTTAAGAACAGGATTAATGTATGTGGGCATTCCAGTGATTCACTGTCTGGTGGGCCTAAGTACACTGAATGTTGTGCCCCCGATTTAAAGTTATACTGTCTGAGACCATGCAAGGGGAATACCACCGTTTTAACTTTTAAATACTTTCAGACATCCTTAAGATAGATTGTTGTTGTCATCAGCCACAAGGCAGAGACAGTTTGTCCTACATGAACTTACACCGTGATCTGTATAGAATAATAAAATAGGGAAACTATGAAGGAGTGTGCACATAAGCAGAGTTTCTAGGGGAAATTCTTAGTGCTAAGGCTGCTAATATGTTTTTCCTGCATCACTGACAGGAGTCGAGCTCTCATGGTCTTAACATAAACAGATTATTCATATCTATAGTCATTAATACTATAAACACAAAATCTTCCACTCAGTGCATTAAAATATTTTTAATACTTAACACTGTATGTTTCATTTCAGAACTAATATGCTCCTCCTCTTTGTGTGGGTGTGTTTGTATGTGCATGCTTGTGGTATTCTCTCCACAGGACTTCCTCTCTGCCTCCTCTAGATTGGCCACTACCAAGCCAGTTTGGCCAATATGACCTGAAGATAGAGGTCCAGCCCAAAGCCCACCACCGAGCACACTATGAGACTGAAGGCAGCCGAGGGGCCGTCAAAGCATCATCCGGTGGTCATCCAGTTGTCAAGGTAACATTTGAGCATTTTCTCACATGTTTGGGATGCTTACTGTTGCTCAACAGTGTCGTAATCCTCCATAATTTTGATGTAAACTGTAAAGAGACTTAGTTAAAGAGTAACACATGACTCTTAACCATGTGTCTATCATACTGATGATTAAATTTCTGTCTGATGTCAGGACTGACTCACTGTATATGTTAATGATGAAGAAGTTAGACCCTGTGCACGTATCATCCAGCTCCCGCTGTCTTAACCACACAGCTAAGACGTCAACTCTTCCTGCTTTTGGTGATGAAATCAGACATGAAAGGAAAAGAAACAAGCTGAACCAAAAGTATTTGCTGAATATAGCAAAGGCTTCCTGAGAGATGGGCTGTTTTCCAGTTTGCAGAGATTACCCTCTGCACGTGAATAAAATATATCTTATCCCTACAGTTTTTACTGGGAGATGCACATCACATTTATACACATGCTGCTGTTTGGTTCATGCAAACCTGAAGGAATTACTGAAACTAACCTCATTTTCCTTCACAGTTGCTTCAGTATCTTTCTGTAATCTAAAGTGCAAACACCTGTTACTAAGACCTACGCTACATTTGACTATATTGTAAATAAGTCAGCAGTTTTAGGTATACAGCATTACACCTAAAACCTCAGGTGGTTGTTGTGAATGAACATACTGTATTTGCTTGTGTGCATTGTCACATGGATCCTTCATGCAAGACTGTCAGTCAACCTGTGGAAGCAGAAAGACAAGCAGGCAAGCAAGAGAGCTGTCACTATAGCTCGGTCAGCTGGGCTGTCATTTGATAGCAGCTGCAAGACTAGGTGAGTCTACATAGAGCTCTGCTGCTTTTATCTCCATGAGACTGACAGAAAGATAGCGAGAGAGCAATAGTGGAAGATTTCAATCCCATAAATTTTTCAAGTACCCAGTGACAAACTTCCTTTGTGTGTATGAATATGGCAGGGCCTTAGAGCTGGGCCATGACCACTGCTGTGTAACCCAACAATGATTGAGTTCAGACAGACGGTTTAATCAGCTGTCGAGACAGCCCAAAAGGATTGACGTGTGTAGCACAGTCCAATGTCGTGTGCCTGAGAATGCATCATGAGCAAGTGAAAATCTATAAAAATAAAGTTTCTTGAAAATACAATTAATACCTAGATGCTGTCTAGGACATGTAAAATGTATTGAAAGCAAAGCCAAATGTTTGTGTTGCTTATTTTGTTATTGGCTATAGTCTGTTGTCATTGCTTGTGACTACAGATGGGAAGTAGGCTAATCCTTATTATCTCTTTCACCTGCCATTATGCACAATACGATAAAAAAAATACAACTTTTCTGAAACAACAAGAGAGTCATTTGTTGCTTTAGAAACAGACTATGTCCTCATACATTCAGTCATGCAGGCTCCCTCCAGGCCAAACATTAACCATTTCAACCTCACTTAGATCAAGATGCTATCCTGCCATATGTGACGATGCATAATTTAGCTGTCACTTTTTTTTCTTTCAACCAAGTGTTTGCCACGCTTGCCCTCATTCCTCATCCCCAGAGGGGATTGTTTGGTTATAGCAGTTTCCTTACAATAGATAGCATATTTGTCACACCTAAATGATTGAAATCATCAATCAAAGTTTAATATAACACAAAGATAAAACAGAGTAAATACAGGGCCAGGCAGGTTTGGGGCTTTGAACTCGGGTTCTCCGTGTAATATTCAAATTTGTCAGAGAACTTTGAAGATGTTTTCAAACCCAGCTGTAATCTCAATTGCAGGAGCTACAAACTTAGTCCTGACAACTTTAATGTTATTGCGGTTATTAGTTTGTTGGCTAAATCTTGACCATCACTAGATCCTGAGAGCCTACTCCAATAACAGCTAATACAAGTATGTGATAAGGAGGCAAAAAACAAGTGATAAGCATCCAGAGAAGTCATGTTTACTCCCACTCATGTATGTTTTTTTTAGCAGTGAGGTATACAAGGAGGTACACTTTGTTCTTAATAATTTTCTATACAACAAATCTCAAATGATTTTCAGACCTGTACAGATATTGTCTGTAGTTGTTTGTTGTGAAAAAGAAATAGACATTTGCAAACAGTATGCTGCTAATAAGAAAATTAGCTGTATTTCTGATGGAACACACTTTCAAGCAGCAAGTGTCACGGGCAGAGCGACAGAAGCACAAAGACATCTGCTTGTCACGAGCAGCGGTTTGGAGAGTTCTGTGCATAGAGAGAAAATGTGTGGGTGAAAGAGGTTTATGAGGGAGGGAGTGTGAGCAAGTGAGTTAGATTTGTGATTATGTGTTTGATTACATCTTACTGTATTCACCTTTCTGTTCAGGGTAGTGGCAGTTTTCAAAGATACTTAGACCTGAACACTGATCAATTGCAAATGCATAAATTACTACAGATTTTACAGATGTGTATTTAACTCATAGTAATTCACCTCTCCTATTTTTACAGAAAAAAATAGGATACAGTTACACAACCCACCTTTGGGTCCCACCTTCATAACATTGACAGCTGAGGAGAGATGCTATCAGCACTCGTCCAGCAGGTCTAACAGTCAGTCTTTGTTTACTAAACACCCACTCCTCTATTGTCGGTCTTCTTACCCTCTTTTTGATGGACTGTGCAGAAAAAGCTACTCTATTAAAGGGTAATTTCCTTACCCCATGATGTCATCATTGTTTTTGTACAAACACCATTACCTTGGAAACCGACACACACACATTGTGCTTTGGATTATTGTTTTAGGTCATCAGAAGAACACGCATTAAGATGCTGGATATAGGGGACAGACCTAAACCTGAAAAAACAATAAAACCACAGCAAGAAGCATTGGACACTTAAGGAGGAAATCTTAAAGTCAGCCATTCTTTTGAGCCAGTACACACTGGCCGTAAGAGGGTCCTACCACATAAAAGTGTTAACAAGCTTCCCAGGTGCTCCGTAGGTGTGAAGCAAGCTATTCCCTGGAGGAAGAATGTCACTGGTGATTGCAGTTTCTTTGCCACAGAATTTGAATATACAGATTATATCATTTTTCACTGTAATACTATCAACAGTTTGGTGGCAACGTTCAGAATGAGAATTAGTTGTTGAAGTGAAAAGTTTGTATTTGTTATGAAGACAGAAAGTCTCATTTGACTAAATAACATAATGGAGGCTTCTTTATTTTTGTCTTTCTTCCATCTCTGAACATCAACAACGTTTTATATTTTACAAGTACTATGATTCTCTAGCAACTTCCCTTTCTAACAGTTGTGCTTCTACATCCTGTGAGCTCGGTGGGACTTCTTATTCTCTTTGGGGCTCGACTCTGGTGGTGTGACGTCACCAAATGACGCCATAGCTGCCATATGGACATGGCAATGACTTCCTTTTGTGGCCACGCTGTTGCCCAGATCGATGCTCCACTGAGCTGCTGAGAAAACTGAGAAAAACAAGTAAATGTTTGAGGAAGGAGCCTCGGAGCTTGTCTAGTTTGCATATGTTAAAAATCTAAAATGAGCTCTTGTCTCAATAGGTTGTATGAGAAAGAAGAGCGAGTTAT
Organism: Ctenopoma multispine; assembly: GCA_034779795.1. Taxonomy (NCBI): domain Eukaryota; kingdom Metazoa; phylum Chordata; class Actinopteri; order Anabantiformes; family Anabantidae; genus Ctenopoma; species Ctenopoma multispine. The sequence goes on from JAUYWH010000018.1 coordinate 2,392,383, forward strand.
TTTATTGACTTCTCTTTAGCAGGTCAATGCTACATTCTTTTGGCCTTGTGTTTGCCATCAGGACTGCTGGATGAAACAGTGTTTTAATGAGGCAAAACCAGCGCTGCGTCTGCTGTCGCTGGATATGTTTAATTTCGTCATCTGGCCTGTTTGGAATCTTCAAACTAGGATTTATTTGTGCAGACATTTGTATATTTGGCCAGTACAATTCTAGGTTGAAGCAAGGGGCCCTCAGCAGCAGGAATAACACCCCGTGTTACTTACTATAGCCTGATAAAGTACATTTGCATTTAACCCACAGTTCAGGTATATCCCTGGCCATGCAATCAGTGAAATTTTTTCTGTGTTGCTATTAATTTAAAAATCAGTAAAAAAAATTTAATTATATTAAGTTGTATCTTCTTGAGTAAATGGAAATGTATGTAAGCAGGCAATTACTCATGAACAATATTGCAGTTTGCAATTGAAATTGAAGTTTATTTGCTTGGTTATTAAGGAAAACACACATAATTTAAGTTTATAAAGAACCATAAAACATACAAAAGCTACCCTTAGATACTAGTATTTTTAATCCGCTATCATCACCTCAATGAGCATCCGCTCCAGTCTACTTCTAATTTTCAAAAGCTTTTCATCTAGACAGTTCTATTGGTTCACTTCTAGAGTCATGGAATAAAAGTCTTGAGGTTAGTCACTAGTCACCTATTTGGGGAAAAGAAGTTGCTAAAGGCATCTGAAAAGTTGCTAAATCTAGTGACACATGAGCTAAACTGACAACGAGTCACGTGACCATACACCACGCTGCATATACAAAGACTGACTTGTCATTTCTTTCTTAGGGGAACAGATAAGAGAGAATTTGTTGTCACGTTCACACACGTACATATTTTATTACAACAGCCTTTCCAATCATATAATCGCACATGCTGACATCACAATTGTGACAGGGACTGTATCACCTCAACATAATTTGTATCCAGCAAGGAAAATAGGGGATTAAGAAAATATGGACACACTGGACTAATCAATGATCAGAAACACATGGTTTACATGCTAAGATCTGTGATGCTGATTTATATCAACATAAACTGTCCATAAACAGAAACGGGGCGGCAAGTAGTAGAGCAGTCGTCTATGAACCCCAGGTACGGGGTTTGATTCTCGGTTCCTCCAGGCTACATGTTGAGGTGTCCTTGGACAAATTACCAAAACCCGTAGTAGCACAGACATGTACTGCCTGGCAGCTGTCCACAACAATTTCCCCAAGGGGATTAATAAAGTATGTCATTATCATTATGATTATTTTAGCATCACAGCTGTCCTAAAACTAGATTTTCAAATATATCGCCTTGGTTAAAGTACTGCAATATATCACAATAGATTGGATTGTAACCCCTGTGTCGTGGTACCTGTCATGTTGCCAGATTCTTGATAATACACAACCTTTTTTAAATAATATCTGGTTTACTACTACCAGAATCCTACCAAAGATTTGAAGTGAGAGTGAGTCTTTCTGTCTTCCCATGTGTCTCATTCTAACCCACACGCACACAAAGATGCTTGTAAAGACTTATTAGATAAACAGTACTTTAAACAAACAGTTCACTGGCTTCCAGCAGCTGCATTCTAATGACAAGCTTTAGGCCACATTGTTGATTGACAGAGAAGATTTTGAGGAGGAACTTTGAAAATGACACGCATGTGTGGATATCCTTTAGACCTCAAGAAAAAGAAAGCATTTAGGGCATCTCTCACCCAGTGACCCCCATCCGAATTGAGGGTAAGTGTCTCCTCAGAGAAAACGGTTGTGTTACTATTTCAGTGCGTCTGTGTAGAATTCAAGGGTTCAGTTGAGGAGCAGTTTTAGGTCAGTGATTTACAACCTGTGGTTTTGGGCCTCAGACACAGGATGTAGGAGCTGTAAAGAAGTGTGGCCACATAAAATTGGAGGCAAATGAACCAGTCAAAAGGTCCCCGTGTAGAGCTCAAGTCAAAATGATGTGGATTTAGTTTAATTAAGTTATTACTTAATACTTTAGCTTGTTAATGTGGTGAGATAGGTGATTTATGTGTTCTTTGCCACTTTTCTTGTGTTATTTTGTGTAATTACCAGCAAACGAGTGTCTCTATGGTGCATTATACTCAGCTGTGGACATGCCTGTGTATTTTTGTTGCTCATTTCACTTGGAATAAAACACAAGAGTGCGATGTGTTAGGAGTGGGACACACAGCTCATTCTAATAGGGAAGACATGAGGATGTTGAGCAGATGTTGATCAGCGATCTAAAGAGAGACAGCGGTGTCATAAAGCCTTGGCTGGCAGTGATCATAACATTCGGCTCCTTTTCTGTCTGTATATACGGTAGCTAGACAAAGAAAGGCCACAAAGCCTGACAGTGTTTACGTTGAAATGTTTTGACAGTCGTGATTCATAACAGTGAGTTCTCAGAGGAATGCTGTGTATTTCTATGCAAAGAGCGACGCTCTGGGCTAATGGTATTGTTTATTACTCGCAGTGCGGCTTTGTAGAAGTCTTATCAGTCAACAATGTTTGTGAGGCTTCCATCCATCAGAACAGTTAGCACTTTCTCATGTGTTAAGTACAACAAAATAGGAAGAAATCTGCACCCTCATATTGTACTGGATGCCAGAACAATCTTTTTTCTCAATGTTGAAAGAAAAACCAAGCCCAAATCCACAGGAATTTTCTTGCGTTTATTTCAAACTAAGCACAAATGTTTCAGCCATGCTGTCTTCAGTGTTTAATGGTTTAATGGTTCTTCAGTTTCATGACTGAGTCAAAGAGAATTCCTGTGGATTTGGATGCCCGAACACTTTGTTTTTTCAATTAAATCTGGTTGAGTGCACCTCTTTCTCTCTTTTTTTGTCTGTGGTTCAGCATGATGTTCTTTACCTCTGCAAAAGAAATTATTTACAAGTGAAATCCAGTCTGTACACTATACAAAAATACTGTGTATGCAGTATGCATTCTAAAGACAGTCATGGTGGTTTTGATAACAGTTTGCCAGTGTTAAGAACATTTCTGAGGCTTAAAAGTTTTACTTCTCAATATATTGTAATATACCAACCTGACCTGTTTAAAATCATTCTGCATTACAGGGTGCTTTAATCTGTGTCTGGCTGACTGGCTGTTTTAACCATTCCTCTGGGGCTAGCTGCAGACCATAATCGGTACACCTGTTGCTAGGAGACATATAAGTCCAAAGCCTCTCTGGCTGACTGAGGTATCCTTGTGCATATTTAACCAGCTTAATTGAGTGCTGCTGCACCCGCACAAATATAAGGAGCCCCTCTGGTATTACCTGCTGGGCTGTAGACAGAGCCAGGCAGACACAACAGAAAAAGCCTGTCAGATACAGTGGAGAAACAGTCCCACTCACTCACGTATACTACACTGCACACAAACAAAGTGATCCCATATAAACACAGCATAAGACTGCTTTATTACAATGAGTCTAAAAAACACGGACATTTGGAAAAAATATTGTGTCCATCTTTAAACCTGTTGCCACAGTTAATAAATCTAAATGAAGCTATGGTGTCTGGTGATGCGGATTTGAAAGAGAATACGACAGAAGCTGTCCAAGACAGCCTAATATTTCCACCAGCTTGGATGCATTAAATGATTTTGATCCCAGTGCTTGAATGCATGGCCATGACCTAGTTACTCCTCTCTCTGTCTCTGTCATTCACTCTGACATTTTCAATGTCTTTAACCCCTTCTCTTATTTCATCCACCTCTCTACTGCTGTTTCATCTGCTTTGTTTTTACATTTCTTATTTGCACTCTTGCTTTGTGCAGGAGGGAAAACTTCACTTTTCCTTGTGACAGGTCTCTCTCAGACACACAGACAATGCAGAGCTGTGCAGTTTGCACTATGTGAACTGGCTGGAGTTAGTGTTGCTTTGCCCCAGGGTTGTATTTGATGTAAACACGTTGGAAGCTTGGCTCTCATTTGTTGTAATCAGGCTTAGTGTGCAGTGAGAAAACAGTCACTGAGAGGGGGAGAAAGAGTCAGAGAGGTGTGTGTGTGAGGGAGAGTGAGGGGGAGGATAGAATGGGGAATAAAAGGAATTGAGCTTGGACCAGTCTAGCAAGGCCATATACAGCCCTCATGCAGTATACAGTAAACGCTGCTGTGTGTGTCTGTTGGGGGGTGTGTGTACATTTGGATGTGCATGCGCATGTATTGACCTTGTTTAAACAAACAGTCAGCCGGCCCCCTGGCTCTCTCTGGCCTCCCTAGTGTGCTGGGCAAACATCAAGCCAGTGTGAACTGTGCTGTGTTTGTGTGTGTCCATAGATCCCAAGTCACGGTGCCACAGTGCCACAGCAGGGAAACTACTGGCAGATAAAATGGGCCCACTTGTGACCTTGACCAACGTTACTCTTGTTTTTACATCTGTTGCGCACACACACACGCACACACATTAGCCTCTCTCTAGACACACATCACAATCGTTTCCAAGGGCCACAGTGTACACCAGAGTCGGTGTGCTTAAATCCACACTTTCTAACACACACACACACACACACACACACACACACACACACACACACACACACACACACACACACACACACACAC
>JAUYWH010000018.1:2397092-2421521 GCA_034779795.1 Ctenopoma multispine
CACACACACACACACACACACACACACACACACACACACACACACACAGACACACACACACACACACACACACACACTCCGGCACAAGCTTCAGGCCTGTAGTTTACATCAGCATAAGTGTGGATAGCTGCTCACTCACACACACACACTCCTGCATACACACAGAGTCTCACCATGGCAACAGTGGAGCAACACAGGGAAACAACTTGGCAGAGTCAGGCCTGGCTGTGAGAAAGTGTCGTGTTACGACAGAGGGCTGGAGCTGAGGTAGGTGTGGGGCGAGGACAGGGACAGAGAGGAGAGAGGGACAAAGGGAGAGTAAGTAGGAAGAGGTGAACAGAAGGAGGGAAGGATAGGAGAGAGAGGAGAGTAAAGAAAGAGGAGAGGTGAGAGGTTAAAGGATGAATGTCAGGAGTAATACTAACAGCTAGTTGTTGATGACACACAGTATGTGAAAAGAAGCTGTTTTACAGCAGGGAGTAGGTGATGATCTTCCTCTCTGTCTGTCCCATGTAAATATCTAATTACCAAAACTGCTACCACTCTCTAATTTAAAATGCTGTGGTGTCTCTATGTCCTGCTCCCTGGGACATGTGTGTATACTGTGATGGGAGATATTTTCCTCATAGTCTGTTAGCCCTATTACTGGATCAGTGGAACAGATGAAGGCCAAAAATAAGTTTGGACTTTATTTAGTGGGAGCTGCGTATGTAACCGTATCCAGCGGTTTTATTTTAGGGGTGAGAGTTCATCCTAAATTCTATCCACAGTCAGAAGCAGCTGTACGGTAGTTACAGGCTTCAGCGAGCACAGGCCCAGAAACATGTGACCGACTTTAATGTCAGTGTGGTTTAATATAAGATCTGATCTCTGTCAGGCCTCGGTTACCTGCTGACTGACTAGCTGGGCTCAGTGCACGCTGGACAGGGGGACAGGTGAGGAGTTCTAAGTTCAGAGACCATCCTCCTGTGGTATTTCACACTCACTAGCATAGGTTTAAGGGATGGTGGAGGGGTGACTCAGGAATGTGAAGCAAGTCAAGGGTTTATGTCATGTGCATTTCACTGCAGAGAAGCTTCCTCCACCGCGGTCATATCCATGTGTGCTTGTTTATGTTCTGCTTTTCGGGGTTGTGCTTGTGCTTGTTTGAGGAGATCATAATATTGTTAGAGTCAGGAATTGTTAGCTTTTTTAGGAATGTCAAGCCTGGTGTTCAGGATGCGAAAACCAGCTGGACTGATTTGAAAATCTGGAATCAATGAAAATCAAGTAAAACCATATGGAGATATTGGAAAAACTTGTGCTAACAACTTCCCACCTGCTATGACTCGTGTTTATGTACACAGGCTCCTCTTTGAACTAGCTCTGTATTTTAAGGCTTCCGTCTGGTTAATTACTGTTGCTTTTTACACTGTATGTTTGTAAAGCTACTCTATCTTTTCCTGTTATCTAAATGAATAAAATTGGATAACAGTAGCGACTGAATTATCCTGGCTAAGTGGTATGTTTCTGTTGGGCCGGGAGTGTTGATTCACTGGGACTGCTGAAGTGAGCCCTTTCTTTCTGGCCCTCTAATCAGGTTTTCCTAGTTGATTATTTGATTTGGACAGAACTCCTGGCCTGCTAAGTGTATGTTTGTCAACACTCTGGCTCCACACCAAATCCCTCATGCGCAGAGATGGAGAACTGGAAGAAATAAAGAGGACACGGAGAGAGGAAGTGATGGAAAAGGGAATTTTCAGATGATGGTGTTTGGTAGACCTGACAAAGTGGAAAAATAAATCAGCTGTCTTTAATGTAAAAAGGACTAGTTCTACTAGTGGTTTTTCGAATCCGTGAAGCCTTTTCAGTTTTGTACATCCATCTGTCCTCTCTCACAGATTCCTCCAGACACTTAACTCATTTTCTGCTGTCTGGAACACACATGGTGCTGCAAATAAACATGGCCCTGATTTATGGACACACACATCCATACAGTGTGCACTACAAGCACACGCACAGACACATGTGCGCACATATGCACACATCCAAGCACCGTCTGTCTGTGCTCACTTCCACAGTGTGTGCAGCCGTGATCATGAAACAAGCAATGCCACCCACAAGACTGTTGATTCCTGTGACTCCGTGTTTCTTTGAATCCAGAAAAACTGTGTCCTTCAGGCCGGGGTCCATAATGAGGTGTTAGCTTGTTAGATTCATACTTTCATGTGGTTCTTAACCTCTGGTGTGGTTATCAAAGATGAACCATTACTGGTTCTTATAGGGCCCTCAAGTTGTTTGTGCTACTTCCTTCCGAATGCATTTTATACGCCACATACAGTAGTTCTGAACAGCCAGTGGATCGGTTCCAGTTTGACATGGCTGACGGTGAGAGAGGTTTGATTTCAGAAACACATGCTGTCTGTGTCTGTGAGGGGGAAGCTGACCATCAGCTCCGTGGTTAGTCTCACAGAGGGTTCATGCTGTCTCTTGTGGCACTCTCTCTGCCAACTAACAGCAGGCTCAAGAGTGTGTGCAGAAGACAGGGACGCAGACACACCCCCCTAAACAATGTGAGCTACCGATAGGTCACATTTGGAGAACATGGTGTCAGCAAACCTTAAAAAGTAGACTTACTCTTAAGTAACACTCCATGTATTAGTACATCTAAAACACCTCTCTACACAATTAAATATGACTTCACAAGTCACAGGGTAAAAAAATATTAACAAAAAGTCAAGTTTTACTGAAACTTGACCTTGTATTATTTTTAATTCAACACTCTCTTGGGAACCAATGGGTCTTTACTGAGTTCAGTAGGACGACTTGTTTTTATTCAGCTCCAAACAGTTAAGTGTTATAAGGACATATACTCCAACGCCCTGCCTAGTATCTGCCCCCGGAGGCTCGTCCTTTCACATAACCCGCTGTAAACGCAGCATATTTCAGTTTTTCCACAGCTTGATTCAACCTAACTGGCCACATGTCTTGACTACTTTCACGACGAGGGCCGCCTTGGAAGTGAGCACAGGAGACCAGCAAATACAGTGACAGCCTTTGCCTATGACCCCACCCGTTATTCTATTTTACCTTTTACCACAGCTCGAAATAGATTATGTTTAATAATCCTACTCTAAGCCAGCATAGTTTAATAATTGGCTCCAGAGAAAGTCAATATTTTGAAACCAAGCTTGCATTTCTTTGGTTGTGCTCAGTCACTGTTTTCTCAGTACAATTGTTTCCAAAGCCTGATTGTGACCAATTTAAGCCATTTCATTTTAGCTGGTTTTGGAACCGCACATGACAAATCCTGAGCTACGCCCTCTTTCTCTCCTTCCATCCACCACACGTTTGTACCAAACATTGACACAGCAAGTGTGTGACGCAAACCTGCAGGGAGGAAAGGGTCAGTAGCCAGCTGTGGTGGGGCTGAGGCTTGGCAGTTCCTGGGGTGAAACAGCAATGAAAGACCTCGTTCTTTTCTGTTTCCCTCAACGGGCTGCTCTCCAACTTCTGAAGGTGTGGGCCTATGAGGCCAGTACAATGTGAGTATATGCGTGTGGTGGTGGGTGGGGTGAGATGGGGGGAAGGGTGCCATCCTGCCATCACAGACTCTGCCAAGTACAACATTACAACAGTGGTGGGATTGTGTGACTTGTGTGTTTGTTCTGTTCGTAAGAGGAGGAAAGGTCCTGCTCCCACTTCCCTTCTTCTCTTGTTGCTACCCGACACACAACACTTCACCTTCATCAGACACCTCACCTGTCTGAGTGGACACCAGGGTGCCAGCACTCGGGGACTAATGGAGAGGGCAGCTGCTGCGTACATGTTAGCACTGGATTTGAAAAGGCTGTTGACATTTTTACTGGCTTTTCTGTTCTTTTAGCTGCAGTGGAATTAAAAACTGTTTCATATGATGCCTCACAGAAAGAGTTGAATGATTCTTCCTGTATAGTTTCATGTTAAATCTAATATTTTGTGGACCGTCGTTCACTTACTGGAGCTGTAGGAGTCCTACAAGGCAGACATGCGAGGGGAAAAAATGATTAGTCTATTGGTTAGTGTCACACTGGTTGGAGGCCAGAGCAGCAGATGAATCTCCAGTGGCCCTGCCAGAAATATCGCAACACCCTGACATTTAGATTCCCTCCAAAAAAGGTGGCCTTCTGAACGCAGTGGAAATGAAGAGTATTCCTTTGTTCACACCTCTCATCTGGATCCCAAGAATTCACATCTGTTTTTTATTCTGTTTCTGTGTGTCTCAGCTCATTGGCTACAGCGAGAAGCCCGTCAACCTGCAGATGTTCATTGGAACCGCAGATGACCGTTACTTGAGGCCGCACGCCTTCTACCAGGTGCACCGGATCACCGGGAAAACCGTAGCCACAGCCAGCCAAGAAATTCTGGTCTCCAGCACCAAAGTTCTCGAAATTCCTCTCCTGCCTGAAAACAATATGTTAGCCAGGTAAGTGTCAGAAGCACTTGAGGGTTACATTACAGTTATGAGCTTACCACCATGAAGACAACATCGTCCAGTGAAAAAAATAACCACATTTATGATCATACGGGATTATGACACCTTCCAAAGGGGATTTTATAGATTTTCTGAATATAAACCAGCAGGAGAGTCAGGCACTGAAGGAAAATGTGAAGGTTTCCTGTAGAGTAGAGAAACAACCTTTATTTGAATATTTATGATTCGGCATCACTCAAATCATTATATTTATATAAGGTCTGGTTTCATTTACAGTGGAATTAGTAGGAAGGGATTTGGTAGGGATTTTCTTATTTACAGTTGTAGTAAATCATTTTCACAGGCATTTTTAATTTGTGATTCAGCACTTAATTTGCCAGTCCCCTGCTGGGCTTGTGGTTGCTTTTATCACTCCCAGGCCAACACTACTTAAATATATCTTTGCCGTCCCAGTGATTCTGTATGGGGCCAACTATTTTCCCTCTACTTTGCAGTATTGACTGTGCTGGCATTCTTAAGCTGCGGAACTCAGACATTGAGCTGCGGAAGGGGGAGACGGATATAGGAAGAAAGAACACACGGGTCCGTGTGGTGTTCAGAGTGCACATCCCTCAGCCCAACGGGAAGGTGCTGTCGCTGCAGGCTGCCTCCATTCCCGTGGAGTGCTGTAAGTGTCAGCTTCTCGGTCTGAATCTCACACACAAACATTTTAATTGAGAAAACTGCATAAAGGAAAAACATAAGCAGACACAGAAACCTTTTCACTTGTCTTTATTAGCCCGGCAATTAAGGATGTTTATTTAATCCACTGTTTGCTTTTAGTGAAAGTCACTTTGATAAGAACATTTTATGAAAGTTAAAAATAAAGTTCTGTGTCCTTCTAGTCTAGCAGTTATCTAAAAAGGTACATACATCACAAAGGTCCCCACACTGAAAGTAGGAGTACAGCATCTTTTTTTCATTATGGTCACTCTGCGTGATATGAATTTGTGGTAATGCCTGTCAAAGGGAGTCACTGTGAATGTGTCAGAAATGATAATCCACTCTCTCCTCTACCAGCCCAGCGTTCAGCTCAAGAGCTGCCACAGGTTGAGAAGTCCAGCTTGACCAGCTGCCTGGTCAGCGGGGGAGAAGAGATGGCCATCACAGGCTCCAACTTCTTCCCAGAGTCCAAGGTCATCTTCCTGGAGAAAGGCCCTGGTAAGTGCTGAACCACCGCTACAGAAACCAATTGTGTGTAAGTGTAACTCGATCCAGTTACACGTGCTTGTCAGATTTTATCACCATGAATTAACGCTTCATGTGTTTTTTATGCCTGTGTCCATGGGACAGTCAAAAAACACAGAAACCTGCTTTGAGTTGAGAATTTACATGAAATTTAAGAAGTTCTTCCAAATGTTGCAGAATTGAGCAGATAGTTATCATTTCCTAAAGTAGCCCACAAATACCTTATCATTATCAATGTATGTCACGTTCAGGGAAAAGGATAAAATTGCTTTAAATGTTACGTTATTTTATAAGAATAATTTATTAAGTAGTAGACACGCCTAGTTTCTTATGGTTCCTAGTGTGTGCGTGCGTATCAGTTCTCATGTCACATATTCTATTCCCAACAGGGCATTTTGTCAAACGCTAAACAGATTTGCTGCATGTCTGTTAGCTATTTTGTCAGTCAAGTCAAAGTGAGACAACACATTCAGATCATGTGACAGTGTTATACACGCTCATACAGAATTTGCTTTAAAAACATCTCTGCAATATTTCTATCACAATATTAACGCAGAAGACAGGAAAAGTGACGTTAATGATCATTAATGTAAATGTGCTCGAGTTAGCCAGTGAGCCAGCAATTTTTTCACCATTTGCTTGTATTTATTCTACAAATGCCTCAGCTGAGGACATTATCTAGATTATTTAAACTCCCTGTGCCATTCACCCGGTTTCTTTTAAGTCGCTCGTCTTTTCCTGCCTTATCTTTTCTCTCTTTTGTGCACAAAACACATGTAATAGCTGCTCCCTGGGATGGAAATTTTAAATGGATAACATTTGTTGAGCCAGTCTCTGCCTGCCCCAAGTACCTTTGTGATGAATCGCGGCAGAGTCAAGTTCGCACATGGCAGAAAGTTGAGTGACGTTTTTTTGTGTGAAAAACTATTCTCTCACGATTTTCAAGAAGAAAGAAAGCTGCCTGGAGGAATGGCTTTAGCTCACTGAGGTTTACCAGGTGAACAACGGCATGGTGAAGTAGCATGGCTGAAACAACTCACTAATGATCAAGTCTTTACAGTGCAGCAGCAAGTAGAAAACCATAGGTAGGCCTTGGGTAGAGAGGAAAGCTTGGGCCCCATGGAGCATGAGGGCAGTGGGCTGTGGACGGAGACAGAAAGAAGATGTAAAGGGAGGGAATGACCATGTCGATTAGGTTTGTGTAAAGGATTCCCCTCATCACGACTAATCCGTGTGCTTTAGTGCAGAGAGGCACTGATTGGAGTAAGTAGAGGAATGGAAGGAAAGAAAGAAAAGGGAGTCAGTGACAGTGATTTTTCCACAATCTCATAATTGAAAGACAACAGTAGATTCATGAGGAACTGGAGACGTTGGCCTATTGTTGCTAGTACACAGAGATTATGGGTTGTACTAAAAATTCCTTAACTGCATACAGAAACAGATGTCACAGCAGTTGTTGTTCATATGAGATCTATTTTAAGTAGATGAGCTTAAAACTGTAATAAAACAAGTTTGGATTTGCTGTCTTTTGGTCCTCGTGGCTTCAGCGTGATTGATGTTTTTCTGCCTTAATGTAACATTTAATTGGGAGGATCAGAATTTTTTGAATACTGCACAATACTGATATGTCAAATCTAGCTATGAATTTATGTCATGCCTTATGGTTTCACTTTTTTAGTTTGGAGTTATTTAAAGTAGTATTTAGGGAAAGGGGGGCGTCTGAAAGGGAAAGCAAAGAGAAGTCAGATAAAGTTAAGGGCTTCAAGAATTACTGGCACTTTGTTTACTGTATATATGAAATGGACCAAGAATCATTTTTCTAGGTCGGGGTGAACAGTACATAGTGTTTATTTATAAATACATATATGTTCTGTATTTAAAGACAGGGAAAGTATATCAGAGTTATGAAAAGTCATTAAAGTTTAAATTTAAAGTCCATAATTGGTATAAAGTTTTCAGCTTTACAAGGACGAATGTTTATACAAAGGAGTGGACTTTAAAGGCTGTAACACTGCCTTGAATGGTGACTAATGCAGCATGTGTGCTCTGTAGGCACTGTGCTGCTCCTGTTGTAAAGTCTTTTAAAGATGTAAAAAGCTAACTTTCTCAACACAAATCCTAATCACCTTCTTTATGTTTGTTTGATCTTGCGGCGCGCTGGGTGCACCTTCTTTTCCCGCCTGGCTGGGGTTCGCCGGGTGCCACGCAACGACTGGATGAACCGAGTCATTGTCTTGGTGTGGTATGAGGTTCCTGTCGGTGCTTGTTGTCTGACAGAGCATGTGGGGCCCTTGCTCCTGCCTGTTGAATGTCAACAAGCTGCACTGCTATAATGTGCTGCTGTCAGCTGCAATGATATTCAAGGTCATTTGCTCACTGCAAAAAAATAGTCCATCAACTACACATTAAGCTCCTTCTTTACAATAGAGAGAATCTTTTTTGAGTTACTGGATGACTGCTTAATGTGCCAGTGGATTACTATGATTAAGGCTAATGTTGGCTGAGATCAGAGTAAGTCAGTCACCTGCTTAAAGCAAAACAAGTGAGGCTTTTTAGTAAAACACTGAATAGACTAAATGTTACAGGGCTTACAGTTGAGTGGTTAGAATCCACATCTAGGCTAGTCCTCTCTGCAGACATGTTGCAGATGCATCACAGTGGTATTGTGTTTGGGGGAGTCCATGCAGGTGCAGAGTATGCTTGCACCATGGGAGCATCACGAAACTGGCAACTGAAAATGAATTTGCCTCCGCTGAAAGCCTTCTCTGTGCAAACTTTATTGTTAGTGTTTTTCATTCTTCCCAGTGTCGTGATTTCTTCCAACCACACAGCGAGGCTGTCAGTGTTTTCACCTCAGCTGTTTCCCTTCAAGCAGCTGCCCCTAAGATGTCTGGCCAAATAATTAGATCCCCCAGAGGAAAACTGGAAAGGGTGTTTTGTAGCCAGAAACCTGGCTGTATGTGGAGGGATTTTAAAATAAATACAATTATTCCACTGTTCGCTCCATAATTTTAACCAGACAAGACAAACAGCGGGACGTGTGGCCATTTGATTAGCGTTTAATAGCTGCTAAGAGTTTTCTCAATGGGGCTTCTGGGTCTTTAAACATGACATCATTTCGATGTGTTTTGTGTCTTCAGAGCAAATTGAAATCGTGTGCTTTTCTGAAGCCTCATGTGGTTCTGCAGCCCTGTCTGTTTCAAGAAAGCTCTGCACGTTGACATCATCTTTAGAAAAGCAGAAAATAGAGAAACAGAGCGGCTCCAGGTGGGGGAAGCTAATTTGAGAAATGTGAAGTATAAAAATGAAAAAGCTGTGGTTGTAAGTGGTCATGTGGGGCATGGAGCTGCTGTTGCTTTTGTGTTAGTTATCAGTTCAAGTTCATTAATTTTCACTCCACACAGTTTTATGCCTTTCTGACACTGTCTGAATAGTTTGTGTCAAGTTTGTGCTGAGTTTCTACTGTAGAACTCGACTCTGTGTAGTATTTACTTGTATATACTGGTTTGTCTTCAGGTGACTATTACACTACATTATATCTAACAAATGAAAGTTCACAGTTTAAATGATAATGTTTTGCGTCTTTCAGATGGACGACCACAGTGGGAAGTTGAGGCAAAAATATGTCGTGAGAAAACTCAAGGAGTAAGTTTATACAATAATTGTCTGTAGTATTAGTCTGTTAAACGGGTTTGTTGTAACTGTACTAATATTTGCATTAAATTATATGTTTTTCATAGTCATGCATTGTGGTGGAGGTTCCTCCCTACCACAGCAAGACGGTGGGCTCAGCGGTGCAGGTGCAGTTCTATGTCTGCAATGGCAAGCGGAAAAGGAGCCAATCGCAGCGCTTCACGTATCTTTCAGGTGAGAGGAGAGTTTCTAATGATTTTATGGACGGAGTTTATGGACACACACAAAGAGACTCTCGAGCTCTAATTTGCATTCCTACGGACGTATTGCTTCCTGCTGCAGCAGGTCTCCCCAGGTAATGAGAAGATGTTTGACAGACAGCAGAGACAGTTGTAACATGCTTGTTGTGTTGCACACTTCTCCACAGGGGCTTCACTTACCCCATTTCTCTTTTTCTCTCTCCAACAAAAGCATTGCTGTGGTTTTGAGGCTCTTCCACTAACAATAACATTAACACCTGCCAACTGTTCACTCTGTAAAGTCTCCCAGACTCCTAAGCTTGCGTTTTTCCTCGTGTTTACTGTATTTGCATTGGGTTTTATCATGCAAATCCTTTGCTTCTGTCTAGGAAGCTCTTACTATACACAGGGTTATCGTTTGATATAATTATTTTAGCAACAAGGAAACTCATTGTTCATAATATGTTGTTCGGAAAGTTTCCTTTGTTTTTTGTTAAAGTGAAATTCGTGCCTTGTTATTTGATATTGTTATTGTAATTTTTTTTCTCTTCTTGAAGCCAGTCAAACTGAAAACACTGTTGGCGGAATATAATGACATGTGAGCATTTTGTGCAACATATCCAAACCCTGAGTTTTACCGCAACAATGTGCATGTTTACGTGTGTGTGTGTGCGTGTGCGTGTATAAGCGGCCATGCCCTTCCACCCACCCAGCCTTTCTTTTTGCAAGCACGCCCACTCGGCACAGGCAGTTCCTGTTTTCACCGTTGACAGTTTAACGCAGCCAATCAAAGCAAAGTAAAATCAGCCTTCTCTGTCAGCCGGGCTGGGTCGCTGACACCACTAGTGTCACCACGGACACCGCCTGCTTTATTGTGGCCAAAGAAGAAAAAATAAAGTGTTTCATGTTTTATCGTGGGCTGGGCTGCAAAGGCCCTGGCCTAATTTAAAGATGAGTTCTGTGACGATTCAATGGAAAAAAAGTAAGACGTTTAGAGTAAATATTGAGGAACACGATGCCGGATTTCCAGCTTTGTATTTAGAAATTGCTGCCATGTGAGGCAGGCGTCAGTATTTTTTACTTTGAGTGCACAACTTGTTGAATCTCACACAGTTGTGCTTAAATTTTACGCTGTATAAATATTAAGTAATGTTTAAAAATACGTTCTGTCACTCTCCCCTTGTCCTTGATATCCCTCTGGCTCTGTTTTTAAACCCTGTTTGGCCTTTTTGTGCCTCTTTCCTCTCAATCCCAGAGGCATGACGGGGTGAGTAGAGGGCATGTTCAGTGAAGCCATTTGGTTCTGTTGGTCTGATCTGGGCTGGGGGGCATTCAGCTTCTCTACCCACACAGCATTTCACATGATGGCACCCAGACTAACAACATATGCTCTCCCTCTGATTCTGAGCTGGATAAAAATAAAACTCACTGTTACAAGGCACCAGATTGGGAAATAGGTTACCGATTGGTGTGGCAGTGCTGTGAGCTGTCACAGGAAAATAGAATGGCCCCATTTATTATCAAAATGTCACTCAGATCTTGGGAGGGTTTTTTAATCTGGAACAATCTCTGCATTTCAGAGTTTATTCACTTTTTTGAGGTTCCTATTTTTCAGTTCTTGCTCAATATATTCCACCACTAAAGACTGAAGGAATTAGTGCAGGGTTGAGGATGTGAGGCAGTGTCTGGGTTACTGCCAGTGTTGCAATGAAATGACTCAACACATTTATATATTACATGTATTTTTCTTTCTCTCGTTTGATTGATAGATGTAACTGACAATGTGGTTTTTCTCTTTCATCCTGTCTATCTTTTCCTCTTTCGTCACCTCTCTCTTCCTCCCTCTCTCTGCATATACTTCTTTCGCTCTAGTCTTGGTGAAACAGGAGCACAGAGATGAGTTGGACCTTGCTGCAGTACCCCCTATGTCCATGCCCCTGGCACATGCTGCCAGTCTGGTGTGCACCCAGCTGCCTTCTCCTGAACAGGGCCACCCATCGGACAACCTTCTGTCCAGCTCCCCCCACGGCCTGGCCGCGGGCTCCGGACCTAGCCTGCTACCCCTGCAGGCCCCCGGTCCCTCCCTGGGCTCCCCTTCATTCCAGCACCTGCCTCACCTCCAGGGTCGCAGTTTGCACCACCCCCCTGCAGACTGCCACATGACGTTCCACCCGAGCTCTGCCCCTGCTCCGCCACGACCCTCCTACCAGCCCATTCAGCACAGCCACAGTCACGGTCATAGCCTGTCCTTCAATGGCCAGTCCAGCCTTCCTCCTCAGGGCTACGAGAGGATGCCCTTTCAGCAGAGCCTCAGTGCAGCATCACACCCCATGGGCGTGGGGATGGTGTACCCCTCCTCTCCCTGCTCCTCACCATCAGCTCCCTCCTCTTCGTGCACCAATCCCATTGTTGGATCTCCCCAGAGCCAGCAACCCCTGCACACCCCCTCATCACCTCACCTTCACACACTTGGAGGCTATCACTGCCCTCCAAATCCCCCTCAGGTACCTTCTCCCAGTGGTCACCCCCTTGCAGTACAGCACCCCTCCCAGCTACAGAGGGCCATGGGCTACCACCCTGTAAGTCAGAGATCAGCCTCCTGCCCCACCCCATCCAGCGCCCCCCTTCCACGAATGATCCCCTCTCCGCACTCTGGGCCTTCCTCCCCTCAGCTCCACTCCTTGCCCTACCAGTCTCCCACTTCCTCCTCCTCCCCTACTTCAGGTGGCAGCCCTCTGGGACCCCTGCAACAGCAGCCTTCTCCCCAGGCCACAAGCCCAGTCATGGCGAGTCTGTCCCCAGTAGCAACATGCCCTCTGGTTCATCCTCTAAGCCCTCAGGGGCCCTTCCCCTCTGATGGGGAGAGTCTGAACATCAAGCAGGAGCCGGAGGACAGGGAGCCCACTTTCCGCTCGATCGGCCTACAGGACATCACGCTGGATGATGGTAAGACTAATGAAATGAATTGCTTTTTGTCAAAGTCTACTGGGAACAGTAACATCAAGCAGTGTAGTGCCTGACTTGTCTGTTTTTATAGTTAATCATTAGCCAGAATGAAAAGCTGAGCTTATGGGAACTTGAATCTAATGTAGGCACAGAGTCACGAGCACAGTCATCAGAAGAAACAGACACAATCATTTAAGAAGCTCTGTGGACACTCACCGTTACTCCATTTCATTTATTTCCTTTTTCCTGTGTCTGTCTTGTTCTGTATAACTAACGTTTCTTTTCTCCAGTTGACTGTCAGTCCAGTCTTTCTGCTCTTTTTATCACATTTCCCTTCCTCACCCTGTCTGTATTTAGAGCACACTCGTCTGTGATCATTTTCAGTCTAAAACAAGGAGCCGCTGAGGGACTAAATTTACCCTACAAAATGTGATGCACAAGATAAATTTGTATCTGATGATGTAAAACAATACAGAGCAGCAGTTGAAACCTTGATGCCTGATCACGGTGATAGCATTTCGTTTGTCATTGCAGCACACGGTTGTGTACACAGGTTCAATACTGAGAGGTCCTGTGACTTCGTATTGGATAACATAGACACAATTGGTCTGATAACTGTAGTATCATATTAAAGTGCCTAATTGTAAACAGCTGGGCTTCTGTATCTCTGGCTGTAGTTTGGTGATGAATTATGCTTTAGTTTTTTTGGTTTTTTGACTTCTCAGAACTGGGGAGACAAACTGGATCATTTTGTACTTGCAAAAACTGAACACAGAGACTGCCCTTGTGTGCGGTGGTAGTAATTACATCCTGTGTGCGTTTGTGTGCATGTGAGCGAGTGTGTACGTGCAGTAGCAACTCTAATTAGGATGCTCAGGAGAACTTGTTGACTTAACAATTGACCATAAAGTGAGCACATGCATTTAGCAGTTTTTTTCTCTCATCCGTGAACACTGCTTTACATAAAACTGTTCTAAATCATCTACCTCTTTATGTGCCATTCAGAGCCTCGTCTGGATTCGTTAACCCTAATGCCATTTTCAGATGAGGGTTATAAAGATTTAGGGTTAATAAATAGCCTGATAAAGCTGTGCGGAGGAGGTGTGATATTGCATGTTAGAAAGGATCAGCATAAATAACACAGGCCCATTGTCAACAAGTCATGTGTGAAAGTCCCAACAACCACAACACTTAATGCACACACACACTCTAACACACATTTAAGCATGTAACATGTGTAAAACATGCCCACATTAAATCTGTATGCTCAGACAGTTTTCACTTAAATATATCTCACACACGGTGTAGTTAGCCTCCCACTGTCAAACAACCACTATAGAAGCGGCTCACTGCACGCACACTTAAAAAGTGTGAGAAAAGTTTGTGAGTGACACAGTTCAGGCAGGAATGTAAGCTCTCCCTTTGAGCCGGTGGCTAAAAATAGCTTTCTGTGCCAGCCCAGCTCTGTAGGCCATGTTTTGATGTAGAAACGTGGAGCTTCACCCAGAGTTTTAGGAGGTCGCAGCACAGCCTCTTAAGTAGACCATGCCCACATCAGTTTGACAGGCACACAGATCAGGACGGACCAATATGCCAACATATGTAAATGTAGGCTACCGCAAGTGCACCTCGATTTCTACGGCATTAAAGAGAAATGTGTTTGCAGGCTGTTTAAAGTTGTTAAATTAGTTTGTATACTAAAAAATAATCTGGTGCATAATTAATGTTCTGAAAGCAGTGTTTACGACCGCTGGGACAGGCTGTGTGATTAAACCAGGAGGCACAACCTTCTGCTCCACAGTTGGTGAGTAGAAGTAAAACCAGCATCAGCACATCATCCTTTCAGCACAGGCTGTAGACGTTTCAGAGTGAGGTTTCATCACTTTCCTCCCTTCAGTTCGCAATCTCCACTGTGTTTTTTCCTCTTTTAGCTACACATTCAGCATGTGCGGAAATGTGTCTTTAAGCAGCTTTTTCACTCGTACAAAATGGAATTTAAGTCCTTATGTTCGCACGATTGTCACACGTGAATGATACGAGGATTTAACTTCTGCAGTATTATCACAGACTTGTATCAGTGGTACAAGAGGGAATAGGGGTGTGTAGAAAACTGCTCTGGTTAGCAAGCAGATGGCCCTTGTGACGCACACCAGAGCATGCTTGAGATGTGTGTTTAGGTGTGTGTGTAGAGGAGATGGTGTCTCGTGTTTATGTGTATCTGTTTGATGTTATGGAGGTGTGTGTGTGCGTGCGTGCGTGCGTGCGTGCGTGTGCGCGCGTGCGTGTGTGTGCGTGCGTGCATGTGTGTGTGCGTGCGTGCGTGCATGTGTGTGTGTGTGTGCGCGCGTGTGTGTGCGTGCGTGCGTGCGTGCGTGTGCGCACAGGCAAGGCAGGAGACACAGGAGGTGAGAAGACAGACTGACAGACAGATGGACAGACAAGTTGAGAATCCAACCCCACTGCCCGCTCACTCAGCCGAGACACTCAATCTAAAATGTACCTGACATTTGGGATTTAAATACAGTGGATAATTTAAAAAAAACTGGGGGGAAAAAAGCAACTTGTCAGCAAAGCAGCATAGGAAGTAAGGTAGTGTCATGACACTGTGGATTTCTTCTGTTTTAATGCCAGATCAAAATTTAATTGGAGACTAATGCTAAACTGGAGCTATATCAGAGGCAGGTTTTTCATAGTCACTGTCTATTCAGCATAGACTGTGGCTTTTCAGTATGCATTCACTTAAAAACATTTACAGGATTTACTTCTGGGCCCTCCTGTGGGAAGGATTAGATTGGTCCTGCTGACAGAATCTAAAGTCCCTGTGCTGCATTGAACTAATTAATCAGCATGTTTCGATTCCTGTGTTCACAGAGTGTGGATAAGAATGGATAGCAAACAACACACAGTGGTGGTAGTGTGCGCCGTGTGTGTCCACAACAAAAGCTGCTCTTTTGTTTGCCCTGCCTTACCCAACATGCACAGCTGCTTCAGAGTGCGAGCACAGCTCTGAGGGTTAATGATAGGCCAGGCCAGGCTGCCTGAACGCCTCGTGAGAGACGATTGACACAGTAACGATGTGCACGTGCACACACAGGGAGTGACACACATTATCCTGGTGATATGATCAGACATACAAGGCGGTGTCCAAGTACTGAACACATCTGTTAAATATACGTTTTTATTGCTCACAGAGTGTGTGGAGATAGGAACTTCCCGCTGATACATTCTGTGCAATAGTTCCACATTTTATTTCTCAAAATGTTTTATTTCGTGGGCTAATAAATAATTTTAGGTTGGAGACTTTCACACACGCATAAATGAAAAGATAAATCTTTTGATTATTCTTTTGACAGAGCATTTCAAACCTTTATTTGACAGTAGACAGCACAGAGAGACAGAGGACGATGACCCACGGATGTTACTGGACCAGAAGCATTTTTATATAAAACAATAATTCAGCATTTAGAAAAATGTTTTAATTTGCTTTGTCGCCGAGAATTGAGAAGATAAAAGTGATACTTTTAAATAAAGGTAAAACCAACTAATTAACACTTTATCTTTTGTTTAAAAGTCTCTTTTAGCGACTTCTTTTCTGCTTTCAGTTAGCAGTCTCCTGCTGCCTGCTGACAGTCAGACTCTGAATGTTAAACTGAAATGAATGAAAAATGGCAGAGAGCAGTAAATTAGTAAAATAAATGAGTGGTGATGGGACCAAGTTCTACCAATCCAAAAACGACATGGAGTTTCCCAGAAGTTGGTCAACGAGGCCAGAAAGAAACGTCAGTGAATATTCGATTTACCTTGGACAGGTGGCGAGAAACGTAACTCTCATAAATTAAGCATGAAATTAGACTTGGAAATGACCTTTTTGTGTTGTCTACCTTTATAAATGATCTTGCTTCTCGTTTTTCCTGTGGGATGGCCATGGTCACAGAGATCAGCAACCATCGCTCAGCTGTTGCCTGTGCTGGCTGAGCAGCAGCGTGAAAATATTTTACACACATTTGGCAGACAAACAATTTTTTTTATGATTCTGATATTTTTTTAAGTGTGTCTGCAACCAGTGAGAAATGTAAACATAACTGTGGTTCATAAAAGTGTGTGTGTGTGTGTGTGTGTGTGTGTGTGTGTGTGTGTGTGTGTGTGTGTGTGTGTGTGTGTTACTAAGTAATAACAGAGAACTCGTGATTTGATGGCATGAAAAAACAACAGTGGAAGGAAAATAGGTTTCCATCAAGTGCTGCTGCTGCTGCCTCTTATTAAAAACAATGGCAAACGTTTGCTGATCTTTTCCCCTGAAACCAGTGGAAACAGACTTTGTGTGTCATCTTTCCATACAATTACAGCTTTAGAGAGTATAATGTGGAGACGGTGCCAGTGCTGCGTTTTTCTTTCTCAGGAGGGGGAATATAGAAATGCCTCGGTGAGCCTCAGAGGAACTTTTTGACTTTATTCATGCATTTGAATATACATTTGCCAATTCCTTATAAAAACTAATTGTGCTAATCGTCGCCATTGGTTTGTTGCGGTTGTCGGTTGCTCTTGTCGCTCTTCCCTGAGTGTCAGAGTTGATTTGTGCTTGTCAGCCAGGCATCCAGCGCCGGCGTTTGGCTGGAAAACGAATGCTAGTCACCACGTTTCATGGTGCACGAGCGGCGAAGTTGACTCCACTCCTCCTTCTCCTCCTGGTGCTGAAATGTCTGTTTTTCTGAGAGCTTTTGATGAGTCACTTTAGTGTGTTGCTGTTACGTTGCTGCTTTTACATGTATTTATTGAAAAAGCAAACAAAAGCATTTAGTTGATTAATGGTAAAGGAATCTTTTGCTTTGTTTGAAGTTTTCTTTTGTCTTAACTGACTGTAAATGTGTTTTAAATACATTTACTTTATAAATTAGCCAAAGAAAGCAAAGAATATCACTTTGTTTTTTAGGGAATTAATATTTATTATTATTATTATTTAGTTAGTTAGTTGGTGTTCTACTGCCGTATATTGTCCTCATGGGAATAGGAAACGCTAACCAACATCTCCTGACCCACCACCCTCCAGTAAAGCGAAATCCTGCTGTATGCAGTTTTACCCATCCTGGGGGGCTTTGCCGACCGCCGTAGTCGGCCATGTGGGCTCCAGCGTTTTCCTTCCTGACGCCTGGTCCTGTGGTCATCTGCGGTTTGGAGGAACTACTCTGTGTTGTGGATCAAAGGCGAGTGTCTTGTGAATCACTTACAGTCAGATCAAATGGGAAATCCACCAATGATTCACAAAGATGAGTGACTTTGAGAAACCGACTCTTCAATGAGCTTCTGCGTTGTTCTCTGCGCCCTCACCCACACTCAGTCACTTAACTCCCAGAGTGAATTAAAAATAAAACGAGTGAAGCAGAGCAGCCTTTACTGAGCTTGACTTGGAAGATTTCAATGCAGGTTCCATCTACTGACCGTCTGTTTCCAACGTGTGTGTGTGTGTGTGTGTGTGTGTGATCGCTTTACTGGAGTTTTTACTTCAGGTTTGCTCTTTGTGAAGACGTGTGCATGTCATTACAGGGCCCTTCAAGTGGAAACTGTGCGCTTTGATATTCCTTCTTGTAGGCACATCCAGTTTTTGCCTTTTTCTGTTTCCTTTGCACAAATGTTTTCCATTGTACCATGTTGTCTTCATTTGCTGGACAGAAGAATCAGTCAATCTTTAGTTATTTGCTTAAGCTGCTCTGCCAGAGTAATGTCTTTTTCATGCCTGGGTCAGGGAAGTTTTCTCAGTGTGTCATAGAAGGTTATGATAATCACCCATTTTCCGTTTTGACAGTAGACATGTTTATCATTCTGAATGTCCATCTGCCCATTTCACTTCTGGTTTACATTATGGAAATCTTTTCAGTATACCAGAGGCATGCACTTTTAGAAATGAGATTACCCCAGCGCTTTCTAGCTGGATGTGAAACCTTCTTCTGGGGGAAATTAAAGAATCCCCTGACACCAACTCATTCAACAAGGGTCGATTTGACACAAGACGTATTTATACTGTGTCTGTTTGTTTTTAAAAGCTGCAAAAACATTTCATAGAAAAGTGAGATTTTTTCGTATCTTTGTCGCTTTCTCCTGACTCTGTTGCCGGATTTGAGCTTTCAGCTGTCTCCCCAGCTTTGAAAGTTCCCTCTGAGAGGTTCGTCTGTGTTCATTAAGCTGTGCAGAAAGTGCGTTGCTGCTGCTGCTATAGAGAAAAGGCCACATTACTGTATAAGGAAAGAAGGTGTTACAGGTTAGGATTAACGCCTTTACAGTAAAATGTGAGTGTATGGTGATTGGGGGGAAAAGCTGCCTCGTTTTTTAAATCATGCAACGCTTGTGATGAACTGGAAAGGGGCTGATAGTTTGTGTGGTACACAGACTGATTTTAATTGTGCAGATGACTCATAATATGTAGAATATTAAAAACATGGGCCCACAGAGGAAGGAGTCATCTGATGTAAGCCTTGTAATAAAAGGCTGTAAGCTCTAGTACTTCTAGTAGTATTAGTCGGCAGATGTATATTTCAACTAGGGAGCCCCCCCTCCCAGTCATCTGCAGAGGATCTCCCTCCGCTGGAGCCACTCAGAGCCACACTTACTACGGCGAGCTGCGCTGATTCACCAGCTTTCTGTTGCACCGTCATGAACAATACCAGTAAATCTGAGAAAACACTATCAGCATGTGAAACTGTGCTCAGGCCCGGCTCGACTCAAACCTCTCTTTCACTTCTGGATCATTGATGTGTGGAGCTCCAGTGTAGGTGATCTATTGCTCACTGATGTGGGAAAATGAAGCCTCTGTTTTATGTAAAAAAGTTTGTAACTGCCCTTTTTTTTATGGAGCGACTGGACTCTTGTGTAAATCACTGACATTGATTTTGTGCTGCAGATCGATTCCCTGAGAAAGGAAACGTTTCCTACTCTGCACATTACAGCTGTTTTGAAACGGAAATGGAAATTTGCTTCCAAAATAAGTTCAACCTTTTTTCATATGGCCTCAAATTGTCGTCCACATTTGCATAGATCGCAGCTGTAATATGGAGAGTGAAGCCTCACAAAACCTCTTCCGCTGCCTTCTGTTTTTCTAAATGACAAGCGGAATGAATCAAATAGAGAGGAATTATTTTAAGGTTTTTCAGATAGTTTTATACTAATTGCCGTCAGTGAATCGGTTGGGTTGATGTTTGCCTCTGCAACAATCTAATCAGTACAGCGGAAAGTGACATGTTTTTTGCAGACGCCCACTTGTTGGTGTGTCGCATTTCACACTATGTTGCTCGTATTCCTGTGGTGTTACAGCAGATTCTCTCCCATAAATCGACTCTGCTACATAAGATGCGATGGACCCAGTAATTTACTTTATTGCTGCTAAAACTTAATAAATTTACAGACTGTGAGCAGTTTGAAAAGCTGACTGTGTTCTTATTTAACGCATTTTCTACATTTGCTCTGTATTAAAAGTGTTAGGAGTGAAATCAAAATCATTTCTTAACAAAGTCGCTTGAAAGCTTGGACAGAAGAAGCCCGGCAGCAGTAGTTTTTATCAGTAAAGCTGCTCTTTTGCTGCACTGGTCATTTACCAGCTGTTTATTTTGAGCACAGTTGCAGCACTTGTCTTTTGAAAGGTCGTGCCCTTTAAAGGAGATCTGTGGTCCTTCATCACAGTTTTATTTCAGCCGTTGTGACGGTGTGACAAATCAATAAAGCGGCCAGCTCGTTGTATATCATAGCTCAGCCTTATATATACAGAGGTAAATGTTTGTTTTGGTAGTCACAGTGTAGTCTCATGAGTGCGTGGTGGTGCTGCGAGTGCGACTGTGTGTGAACATGGTTGACATGGGAAAGGAAGAGCCTCCCACGCTAACAGGATGATGTGTGATGGTGGCCAGACACAAAAGCAAGCAGCAGAAAACACAAATAAAACAACAGAACGTACAGCAAAGAGGCAAAAGTACAAACTGCTGGTCCTGTGACAGACAGACACTAAAAGCAATGAGCCGTTTAACGCGGGGAAACAAAGAAGTGAGTTAGAGCGTGCTGTGGTGTGAAGAAAGGGGGATGAAGCAAATAGATATTTAACTGAATGATGAATTAATACATTTGTTTCATTTCACGGTGTTTATTTCAGTGTGTGTCATCAAATTTAAATACGGTTTCTTTTTTCTCATGAAACGCAGTCGACTGAGTCACCTCCTGCCACCTTTAAAAAAAAAAAAAGAAAAGAAAAAAGAGTCAATTTACAGTAAAACGTACGTGTGTTACGGCCTGGGCAGCGTGTGTGTGTGTGTGTGTGTGTGTGCAGAGAATACAGAGCCGCGTTTAGGCCGACAGAAGGGCCAGAGTTCTCGCCCGCACCCTCCCCAGGACAGTATGTCCAGCCTGATTTGTGCGCTCCGTGTTTCTGACCTGTCACAATCGCACTAAAACACAGACACAAGAGATGACAATGACTCGTCGCTCATCACATCCGATTCTGCATGAATTCCAGACAAATGGAGGTTTTCATTCTCATCACGTCAGAGTGTTTGAATTAGAATTTACTCTGCGGCTGCAGCTTTTTTACGAGCTCCCTGCTGTGTCACTGTGTCCCGGTGTGAACACTCAGTGTGGGCTGCACATGTAAAAGCCGAGCAGCAGCGCAGACACAGAGTTTTCTGTTATTTAAGTGAGTCGGTGGTGAATGAACCGCGCTGTCTCTTAATTCTCTCTTACGTTAGAACCGTGACTTTGGGACCTTGGGGTTCTCCAGTCTGTTTGAGTTTTTCCACTTTGAGTTCTTTGGCTGTTTGAAGTTTCAGCCTTGTGAGGAACTCAGGGTGGAACAACACTGCCCTCTGCTGGCTGGGATGTACCTGATCCACCCCCCCCACCCCCAGCTCACAGTTACTAAATGTGTTTCTCTTTGTCTGTTTGTCTTCTCACAGTGAATGAAATCATTGGCAGAGACATGTCCCAGTCCCCCGGCGCTCACGCTCCTCCATCAGCACACAACCAGTCGTAGCTCTGCCCTCACTCAGGCCCTCACTCAGGCCCTGACTCCCGCCCTCCAGCTTTGACCCTCCTGCAATACCGCAACGATGCAAGCGATGGAGCAAGGGAAAGAAGAGACGAGACCGCGGCCAAAGACAGCCAGCGATTCGTTGACCTGCTAGACCACCAGCCTGACAAGAAGACGCTCTGACTGGTCTTAACGGGTTTTATGTCAAACTATGAATTCTCCTATTTAGACATATAGACGACGAAGTGACAGATTGAGAAGAACAGGTCTGAGTTCAGGGTGAAGAAGTGGTTGGAGAATAATAAAGAGCAGCTGCTCAGAGCTGTGTGTTAGTTCTCAGATGTTAGATATCAACATGTGACGTGTCTCTTCATTCGCTGTGTGCCTGACCCTTCAGCACGGCGCAGTCTTCCTGACCAGTCAGAGCGCTTCTCTCACCAGCATCATGAATGAAGACGAATAAGAAAAGAACGTGTGCACAGTTATTAGGCAGGTTGCTTTCTTGGAACAAATACTATCGCTCGATCTTAAAGGTTAGAAACCTTCTTTGATCAGTTTCTTGATCTGTTGATCGTCTTTTTGTGCAGCAGCAACCACAACCTTCCGGACTCTGTTCAGAGACATGTTCAAATGTCCCGTTTGAGAAGGCCCCACCCCAAGTTCTCAAGGGAGCACTGAAAAATCAATTCAATTCACTTTATTTATTTAGAGCCAAATCACAGAATCATCTCAAGGCACTTTACAAATAAGGTCAAAGGTTTCTAGTTATAGAGAAAGAAAGGAGACAGTGGAGAGGAAAAACTCCCTTTAACAGAAGAAACTTCCAGCAGAGCCAGGCTCGGGGTGGGCGGCCATCTGCCTCGACCGGTTATGATAAGGGGACAAACCATGGTCTTCTTAAAAGATGCAAGTTTTTTCCTTCATCACAGCTCGAAGAAAGTCCATCCATCCATCCATCCCTCTTATCTCATCAGTCCATAAAACCTCTAAAAATCTGGCTTCAGATATTTCTCGGCCCACTCTTGACATTTAAACGTCCTGCGTCCTGTTCAGTGGTGGTCGGGTTTCCGCCTTCTTCAGCCATGTCTCTGAGCACCTTGTACTTGTGGTCGCTCCAGGTAGTTTGCAGTTCTGGAATGTGACAGCACGATGCTTCAATAAAGCCTGGAGCTGAAATATGTGCATCAGAAACTTAGCCTAATAACTGTGCACGCGGTGCAGGACAGACTCCGACACGCACAGTGTGAGTTTCTCAGGCAACTTTTTCAAAGGTAAACGTCAGTGTAGTGAAACTCCCCAGATGCTACAGGAGTGAGCGTCAGAGGACGTGCAGCACGCTGTGAGGTGGCGCTTAAAGAAGATGAAACTGTTGATTAGCCATAAGATCTGACGATCAAAAATCAAATCACAACCTGCTTAAATGATGAATTATTGTGATTGTGTGTAAAACAACAGAGAAAATGCTGAGTTAGCGAAACAGTTTTCCGTCAGTCCACTCGTTTTATTTTTTCCTCCCTTTATAAATGTCATAAAATCCATTCAGGTCTGGAATCCAGCGGCCTGGCAGACCAGCTCCTGTGGCGCTGGTCTGGGACCTGCAACATTCCACAAGTTGCTATGTAGATACCTGTACGTGACCCCCCCTCCCCCCTTCCTCCATCCTGTCCTGCGTTTTATCTTTAAGTTGAACAAATGCCTTATTAACATTTAGCAGCTTTGACTGGTAGCAGAAGCTTTTTTTTTTGTTTGTTTCTTTTCTCTTGATTTTAAGAAGATGAGTGGACAGATTTAACCCTCCTGATCATTTCCTTTCATTTCAACGACCGTTATTTATTTCCATGTTACAGAGAAGTGTTTTTAAAAGTCCTTTTACATTTCTTTCCATACAATCACTCCCCAGATCTCCCAGGGGCCTTTGTGTGCCTTCTGTTTCCTAACAGCCACCGTACTTGACGGAATAACAGCCCAAATATAAGACGTATTTTTTACCTAATAATGTCTGTATCTTATGTACACTTATGTCCCCCCCCCCCCAACCTCCCTGAGGAACAACATCTGGATGTGACAGGATTTTCCACACACCTGCATGTTCACAATCAGAGACTTAAACACAGCGACGTATTCATCCTTACGTCCTGCTCTGACTGAGGTGCAGAGCCTGTACGGCAGCAATAATCCAGACTAGAGGAAAAGTTTTTGTCAGGCAGGTTGTGCAGTAGTGAGGATGTAAACGGACACTGGCTTTCTTTGCCTTACGCTTGACAACAATGCTCCTGCATGTAAGAGAGTGGAGGAGTGTTGCTTATGACAATTTGAAGACAGTTTCCAGGTGAAGACTTCTTCAGCTATGCATTAAAATTCTGCCTAATGCCTTTAAAAATGAAAAAAAACACAAAAAACCCTTGATGCCTATAGAAGTAGACTGTAGACTTGTTGTAGATGCTTGTTTGATTCTTTCAGCATCCTGGATTTGTCCATCAGCCACTCTGCCTTTGTGGAGGACGCAGTGCTAGCTTCTTAATCGCTTCAGCTGAGTGTGTGAGTGTGTGTGTGTGGATGGTTGGTTGGTGCTTGTACCAAATATGCTGTACAGAAGACGGGAATGTTAGGAGTCCTATTTTCAACAACAGAAGCACACAGATGTATTTAGGCTATGCAAACTATAACAGCAGCAAATGTGAGATATGACGTTAAAGATGAGAAATGAGATTATAAACTATTTGTAATGTTGCTTATGAATTTCACAGAGCAGAAAGAAAAAAAAAACACATTCAGATAGTGAGAGCATCATGTCACTATGTAAACTATTAGGAGGCCTTAGCTCTTGTTGTCCGTGTGTCTGTATGCTGTTCTGGGTTGATTATTTCCCCCTTGACTAAGAT
This sequence comes from Ctenopoma multispine, assembly GCA_034779795.1. Classification (NCBI taxonomy): domain Eukaryota; kingdom Metazoa; phylum Chordata; class Actinopteri; order Anabantiformes; family Anabantidae; genus Ctenopoma; species Ctenopoma multispine. The sequence goes on from JAUYWH010000018.1 coordinate 2,421,474, forward strand.
GCAAGTCAGCAACTATTACTACAATGTTTTTGTTTGGGTTTTTTTTTT
>JAUYWH010000018.1:2421531-2482826 GCA_034779795.1 Ctenopoma multispine
CCCCCCCCCCCCCCCCCCCCCCCACCAGATTGGAGACTGAGGGTTGGGTGGGAGATGGGAGATGGCGTCTGTGCATATAAAGCTGGTTCTGCAGCTTGAAAGACCGAAACAAAACCAGCATCAACAGTAAACTCTGGTTGCCGTTGTCTCCTGTCACAACCAAAGACCGAACAATATGTTCCCACTTTACATTACGGTGAAAGCAACAGAGACTGTACAACTCTATTTTTGATACTTTGAAATTGATGTCATTCCTAAAAGGTTGAGGACATGTAGGAGTGTTGAGATATAAATATATATATATAACCAGTTTGGTATATACATATATAATATGAAATTGTTTTGTAAAATAAAAGGGAAATACAGGTTTAGCTGATGTTTACCGAGCCTTGTATTGTCATTTCTTGTATATTTTGTATGTTCAAATTTTTGTAATTTTCAAGACTGCAGTGCTTTTTGAAATTATTCTAATGGGAAACCTTGCATCATACTGTAGGCTCTAAAGTAGTGTATATCAATAAAACAGAAAACTCAGCCATGGTTTTATGTCACTTTGTTCAATCAGTTTAGTTCTTCTGTCGTTTTCCTTTCAAAGCGCTGCGGTCCCAGTAAACTGCATCAGCACAAACACCGTTACGGAACAGGACCAAAAATATTAGGAGTTCTGACGTTTCTCTCCGATCCTCTGGTTTCTGGATCAATTGTAGCTCACGTGGTTTGTGCAGTAATGAACCACAGCAAAGTCTGTGTGTGTATGGTCTGATCTGGCGCCCTCTAGTGATCATTAAAGAAAAGCATTAATGTTGTTTCATGACAGACTCAGATTCACCAACACAAATGCACATAGCACAACTTCTAAAATGTTCTTATTCCCTTTCCACAGAGATAAAACATCTCATCACTAGGCGCGATCTGAACCTTTATAGGTGAATCATCCCCTCAGGAGTCCACTGACGCACCGGCGCGCTGCCGCTATCTAGTGGCCAAATAACAATACTACACTGAGTAGAATGTGTCATTATTTGAGTTTTCCTTTAGTCTGTGTCACTGTTTTGATGCCTCAATGGTGTTGCAGAAGAGGTGTTTTACAATATATTTTATAGTATAACAAGATTAGGGTTAATTACAATTAATTATTCAAAATTACAGCAAATTCACATATCTGACTGGAATAAATGATAACCAGACGATGGCATGGAAAGTCTTCAAGTTCCCAAGGTGAAATATCAAGATAAAAAACAAAATTAGTCAAAAACAACCAGTTATACCGCTGACTCCCAACGGTTAATCAAAGTGAAACATGGATTATTGTTAACATTTTTATTGTTTACAGTCTTATACACAGATCTAAACTCATACAAGTCTCAAACTTGCATCAAAAGAAATATTTCCTCTGCCTCCAGAGGTCGACGTCAGGCACAGTAAAGATGAAAAAACTAAGACAGCCGTCAGCAGATCTGTCGCAGGAAAACTCGTGCAGCTTTACACAGTACTCCGGTCATAAGCAGGAATTAAAGATGCTACAGACTGATTGTTATAAATAGTCTGAAAACAAAAACTTAGAAGAGATACTGTACAGTAGCTGAGGTCTATCATTATAAAAGGCTTCGGGATACGCCTCCGTCCTTTTCCGCTTAATAACTAAACATCCACTTTTCTAAGGGAATTGGATTAATTAAAATATCAATTCAATAGAATCAATTTGTCGTGTTACTCTGTTAAAGATGCTCAGTTCCTTAACTGATCGGAGAAAAAAACAAAAACCTGTAGTGCTTGAAAAAAGTCTAAATGTGATGATATACAGCTTGTCATATAAATGCTTTATACAGATAGAAAAAAAATTAAGAGTTACAAATGAATGGTACACGGGCACCTTGGTGGTGTTACTGTAGTTTTAACTAACAGTCCCTGCAGCTCAAGGTTCAAATTAATGACAGTTAAACAGTACAGTTAGAGATTTCCTCTTCGTTTCAGTAGTCTAAGTCAGTCTTTATGGCTTTTTCTCTCTGTTTAATGGCACCACTACACCATCAAGTTAATAAACGCTGTACACACACGTCTGTGTTTGCATAGGATCAGAAACCATGAAAAAAAATCTAAATCTTGCAGTGGTCAAGAGTGATCATTCAGAAAGATACAGATGAGACTGGATGCAAAAGTGGTCTGTATAGAATCAAGCTTTTCAGGATAAACATCTGTACAGTTTTACAGGTACAGCAGAGAGAGAGAGAGAGAGAGAGACAGTGATATGGGTTTGTCCAGGTGCCACACCATCTCTCCTCCATAAACGCGCTTACAGTAGGTGCAAATACACAGTAAATGCTATGCATGACACACACGCGGTTATAAGCCCAAAAGGAAGCTTAATAACTTCAGCTGCTTCGCCTGCAGATGTCAAAACTCCAACAGTGGCTTCAGGAGTGTCAGCACCAGCGGTGTTTGAATAAATCATGGAACAGGAAGAGGATCAGCTGCTGTTTTATGCAGCACTGGGAATGAACTGGTTTGATTTTATGGATAATCTGCTGTTTGAGAGAGACAATTGGGAGGTGAGTGCTCTTCTGTGAGGTTAAACTGAGGCAGGCAGGAGAGCGATGGAGGGCTAGTGATCAGTTACAGAAGACCAAGTGGACCTGCTGGCCGTAAAAGAGGTGGTTGGAGCGCTCGGTTACAGCCTGTCTGGCGATCTCATCGCTAGGAAAAGTGATCAAGGCCTCACCGCTGCACTGGCCACTGAAGTTGTACAAGATGAGGACAGCGTCAGGTTGGAGCTGCAGCAAAAAGAAAAAAAAAACAAAAAACACACAAACAAGAGAAGTTGCTTATTTTCATGCAGCTGCATCATTGAAACACCAGGGGGAGCCCACATAGCTAGTAACAAAAAACAAAAGCCCTGGGAAAGCTCCTCTCATCAAACAGGTTTAGTCAGGCAGACAAAAGGTTAATGTGCAAAGCTTAAGGAGGAAAAGCTGAACACATGCTGTTCCGAGTGGACCTGAAACCCACAGTAATTATCCGTTAGTTTACATGCATCCTCATCTTACATCAAATCCAGGTTTGATGCAAGTTTTCTTACGACATGCACATATGAAACCACACATTACAGATTTGACTTTTGTCATTTCTAAAGTACATGTCTGAGAATCAGAGCATGACAGACGGAACTCACTGAGGACGCCATGCACTCGCAGGGAGGCAGGATCTGATTCAAAAACCATTGTCATGAGGTGGTTTAGTGTAGGAGTGCTGAATCAAGACAAACTGATGCTGCTCGTTGTTGGTGATCCTAAATCAATGTGAGCATCTCGTGTTGTACGGTTCAGCGAGTACAGTTTTTAATTGTGTCCTACTGACTTTCGGACAGTGTTGGTGTCAAATTTAAAACAAAGTGTTACGTTTAGCGCTAAACCAGTTCCCCAGTTCTCCTTGAGGACCAGCATATAAATAGTTTTCACCATCACTGCAGGGATGAGTCATCATGAGCCAAAGAGTCTGCAGAGTCTTAATCCAACACATCTGTCTCCATACATGCACAGCGCATGCAAAGTGTCACCAACAACTTTCTAATAAGTGTTGTGTCTAAGAAGAAACTTCCAGCAAAGTCATCAGTTCTTGGAAATTGTGAGTAGCTTGATTATTTGATCATTAAATTTCCAAATTAAGTTTTCCTAAGAAAAGCACTTCTCTCATCTACTTCAACGCAGGTTCCATTTACATAAAACCGTGCAACGCGCACGGAATCCAGACTCAGCACTCAGCAAATGAATTAGTAGGCAGATTGGTTTAGGAAGCATCAGGTCGACATGCCGGGTCAGGAGCTCAGAACCTTCACCGCCAGATCAGACAGTTCAAGCCAGACTGGTGACGTCAGATTGGAATTTGTTAACACGTCTGCAACATGTGTGGTAACCGGATGAAAAGAAACAACAGACATTTAGGAAATGTAGGATCGATTTCATTCTGAATCAGTGGGTTTGATAAAGAAGTGAAACTCTCAGTAAACACTGGTGATTTGCAGGTTAATGTAATTGTTTGAGTTAAATGACTGGACGTCACTGTAACGCTGATGTTTTATGTACAGCAAACAGTTTAAACTAAATGTTTTATGTCTTGACCTGAAAATCACCAACGTCGTGCTCACTGGGTAATTTCACACTCCACTATGTATTAGCCCAACCATACAGTTTAAGTCTGCAAAGTGCCGTCTCTGGTTCCCCCGGTCCGGAGGCTCTTCTTACCTTGGGGCGAGTCCCTAAAGACAGAGCCATTCTTTGGGCTGAATCAGACTCCTGGCCTGTTCGCTCATCTGAACCACGCCGCTGTACTCGTCAGGGGCGTACTACAGATAATGAACGGACAGTCAGGGTGGGAGGACTCCACATTGTTTCACACATGACAGTAAACAGTTTGAGATGCAAAAAAGATGCAGAAGTACACACCCTCAAACGCACAGAAGAGGATTAGGGCCATAATAAAAGTATTATTCATATTATCTGAGTTTTTCACAGATTTTTGAAAAGAAAGTTAGAACTTAAATAACGTTTTCATGGTGGAACTAGTCCTCCTCCGTACAAATATTCTCCAGGTTTCTGGGGAAGACAAACACACCACTTCAAACACTACAGAGTCTAGAAACAGGCAAGACCTGAGCTGGTGTGGGAACCGTTTTCTCACCCAGGGCCAGCGTAAGAGACACTGCTGCAGCCAGGAAAATGCACAGTCACTCCATTAAGGATAAAATGACTGTGGTTCAGCCAACAGTCAGGGCAGGAGTCACACACACACACTCTATCTTTATGAGGACAGTTACTGACATAATGCTTTCTCTGGCCCCTCACTATCACCTTAGTATCAACCTAAACCCAACTGCTTACACCTCTACCTGAAGATATTCGTTCAAAACAATGAAAAGGAAGTGAGGACTGTCCTCACACCCAAGGTAAGGACTCAAACCGGTCCCCATAAAGATAGTCACAAAGTTGAACACACACACGTCTAAATATAAGGGTCGTACCAGCACTAAACGACCTGAGCCGTAAAGACCTCCCCCTCCCCCAACTCCTCCCCTTCAAACAGTCTGGAGCCGCACCTATCACGGTTCATACCTGCATTAGAGAACTCCACCTAATTTGGACTGACAGCAAATTATATAGGAAGTAGAGAGGGGGGGGGGGGCATGTCCTTTAACTGAATACTACTTTGAATTAATTTAAAACAATTTAAATTGATTTAATGGTCCAACAGCTATGGATTTTATCATGTGGGGATGTAGTGTGTGAAGAGCTCAGTCAACAAGATATAAGCATCCACAGCACTGAAATACATCATCATCATCCTCATCCTCATCCTCAAGTGGCTGCTGTCTGTCCACCAACAGACATTTGACATGCACATTGCATAGTAATAGAATATTTTAGGACATATTTGCCAGTGAACTTTTGTTGAATGAAACCTACAGATCTGTATAATCCCTGCAAACACCAGTCCACCACTTTTAATCTGTGGCCACGTGCACTGACCTGGTATCCCTGGAAAAAGCTGAGGATGTCCTTCACTCCAGTATTGTAGGGCAGACCCTGCATCCTGACCAGGGCGCCGGGCTGGGGGAGCACAGGAGAGGCTGCGGCCGCAGCAGGGTGGGGCTGGGCTGCGACTGCTGCTGCCACTGCTCCTGGTGGAGCTGCAAAGTAGCCAACGGTGGATGGAGAAACTGGGGGGCTGGAAAGAAAGGATGGCACGGGTAAAAAAAAAGGTTCGTTAAAGACAGCAGATGAATAAAGAGTAAACGGTGACGTTTGGGGGGAGGCAGAACAGATAACGCTGAGTTAGCTGTGGGTGGTGCTGTTCTAACCTGGGGTAGTAAGCTGTGTAGTTCATGTTCATATTCATATACAGGTGTGGTTGAGGAGGGTAATAGGCCAGAGTGTGAGCAGGGTTGTGTGCGGTGGTCTGAGGCGGTCTCGGAGCAGCCAGCAGTGGGGGCTGATAGAGGGCAACCTCAGAGAGACTGGCTGGCAGGGTGGGGAAGGCAGTGTAGGCTGCAGGGGGAGACAGACCTAGAGACAGATGTAACCAGAGTCTGGTTAATTCAGGTTTTGTTTAACACATACAAAAGTGTAATGAGAGAAAATATATACTGCGTGGTGCTTCCAACGAGCTACCAACAGCACAGAAACTACTGGAACCCCAAAATAATCAAAACACAAAATGTGTCTGTCACAGCTGCACAGAAAGGACGTCAGACAAGCTTTAAACACATCCAAATATAAACCACAACACAATTTAAACACCACATAAACCACAACACGATTTAAACACCACATAAACCACAACATGATTTAAACACCACATGTCTAGTTTAGAAACTAAATAGTTTTTGCTCCAAAAAAAAACACCTTTCGCATGGCAGGTATTAAGCTTCCACAGATTACTGTGTCCATCAGTTTGTACACACACACAGACACACACAGACACAGACACAGACACAGACACAGACACAGACACACACACAGACAGACAGACACACACAAAGACACACACACAGACACAGACAGACACACAGACACACAGACAGACACAGACAGACAGACACAGACAGACAGACAGACACAGACAGACAGACACACACAGACAGACACACACAGACAGACACACACAGACAGACACACACAGACAGACACACACAGACACACACACACAGACACACACACACAGACACACACACACAGACACACACAGACACACACAGACAAGAGATTGTGGACAGCTGTGGTCTCACTCAGCAATAAACGGGGAACATGGCGGAACATAACATATCCCTGCTGACCTTGTGGAACCTTAAGTGTTTCCTGATTAGTCAGGGTGAAACAACAAAAACAAACTGCATTTCTAGCAAGTGTATACAGCATGTGACACAGTCTTACTCTCACCTTTCTCAGGCAAGACTACAGAATATTAATTAGAGATGTTTAAAAATAGCTGCACGCAGAAGAAGACTCATAGATTAAGGCGCTCTCTGGCTGCTGCCAATCTCAATCTAACCTCCAGGAACCAAAGAGATATGAGCCACAACTGAGCAAAGTACATACAAAGTATGAAGCTGCATTCAGTCCATCACCATTTCAGAAGAAAAAAGTATCTACATCATTTGTGTTTTGTATTTTCTGTCCTATGATTTCTTATGACGTTTGAGATGTTTGAATCAAAATCCACTGGAGACCAGAGTCACAAATCTAACAGTCGACTGCTCCCCCAGTGTTGTTCATTCCAATTAAAGCAGTCTTAACTTCACTTACAGGGAAGTTTGCAGGGTGGAGGAGAGAGGCCGCTGCGGTTCAGGGTTCCTCCCATCAGCACGATACTCATCTCCTCCGTGGAGCACTGGAATACCTCGACGTACCGGTCCTTCATTGTCTTTTTATGACACTTCTGGGCCACCATAAATGCCTTGTCAGGTGACTTCATTTGGATGAAGGCATCACCAGAGGGCCGACCCTGCAGACAGAAGGAAACAGTCAGAAACGAAACAAAGCGTGCACTCGAACACAGCACAAATTTACCAAATGAAGGAGGTGGAGGCTGAAATCTGAAGGACACGTCCGCTGTGATATTTTTGACAGAGGGTAAATGTATGTGACGTAAAATCGAGCTCCCCACCAGTCTGACCTGCTGGTTGAGGACCATGTGGACTCCGTGGGGTTTGATGTCCACAGTGTGCTCTCCCATGAACTCCAAGATGTCTTCAATGCCGGCAGCGTAAGGCAGACCACGGAGGCGGACGCAGTCGCGTGTGCTGCTGGCCGCAGGAAGGAAGGGAGGCGTGGCGAGGACCGGGACGGGCACGATGGGTGAAGGAGGCAGGGTGGAGATCAAAGGTGTGGACATGTAACGGTTCAACACCTGGCAAACGCAAGACAGGAAGGCCAGTGATGAATCAAAGCAGATGTTCATTTACTGCAAAGGCGTGAATCTCCTGTGACTAACTCTCTCTGATTACACAAGGACGGAGGAACTCCAGCAGCGTCAGCAGGAGGGTTGACCTAAATCACTAAAATCTGAAACGGGATGCATGTGCAGATCAGAGGCACAACACACACACACACTGATTAACACCGATCATTATTACGTGTGTTAGTAACAATTCACAGCCAACATGAACAAGCTGAAGGGCAGAAAGGTTCACAGCAGTTTCTAAGAATGATTAAAAAACTTTTCACACGTACACTGGGTAATAACACAGTTGATATTTTCAGTTGTGCAAACTCATCTGATTTAGTGGATGTCTTGACTGTTTCGTCGCATATTTGTCATACCATGTTTTCTCATGCTATGTTGTCAAGACATCAGTTCTTCAGAAACACTTCTGACAGGGAAGTGCCCGATGTGATCACCAGACTGTGTTGACCGGTATCACACATACAGTAGAAGGGGAACTTTAGATTATTCATGGGTTACAAAACTGTTTTCGCCAGAAACTTAATGTCAAGGCAACAAAAACACACACACAAAGCATCTTACACACCGTCATGTCTAATATCTATTTAGAATCTGATGCAGCATGACAGCAGCAGGCTGAAAACATCTATCTTCACAGAACTCACGTCTTTCTTCAGCCCATACAACTAGAGTAACTTTTACCTGTTGCACCTCAGCTGCGGTACTTCGAAACAGCTCGATGTATCGCTTCCCCAGGATCTGCTTGTGCTTCTTCAGGGCGTTCTGGGCATATTCTTCGCAGGAGAAGAGCACAAAAGCGTCGCCAGTAGGCCGTCCGTCAGGGTACTTGACAAAGAGCAGGCCCTCGGAGCCATCTGTGACTGGGCTCTCGGGGCCGAGGAAGGACAGCACTTCCTGGTGTGTGGCGGTAAACGGCAACCCTCGCATACGGATAATCACCTGGTTCTCTTTGGACAGGAACTGGGTCACCTCGTTAGACGTGCCTGGAGTCACAGCAAAGCTACGGTTAAACACCTGGCTTCAGCTACTAGCAAAAAATAAAACCATCCCAGAGTCAGACTCATTCTGTTAACAAACATGGTTTGCACTTTTCTTTCATGGTGTTGTTAAGAAACCTTTTGCTCCGCTAAGTGATCACACCCCACCCTGCAAAACCCTTCACACAGACATGAAGTCTTCACGGTGTTACAGTCAGAGTTTACAGCCATGCTGGCTGTTCTCAGTTGCAACGTGTGGATGGTTGTTATTTTATTTCATAAAAAAAAGAGCAATGACTCAAGTAATGAAGCATCAAAGCACCACTGCAGCAGTGACCACACTAGTTCTACCCACTGACCCCCATTACACAATCTGCAGCCCTGTGTTTGGTTTCCTGTCGATTTGTGTTTATATCCACTTTGCTCTGCTGTAGCAAAGAAGACTCGCTAATTTATATGCCCATGCAAACAGGGATTATAAACACAAATGGCCTTCATTTTGCGAGTAACCCCAACTGATGTCCTGCCACTGAACCGACTGCTCTCAAGTCACAGAACGTACCCAAACATTTGCTCAGAGTTTTCTGTTTTTCTGCAAATTAAAAGCACGTGACCAGCCAGTTAAAGAACAGCATTTTGATGACCTCTCAAGATATGACTGTCACTTGGTGATTAAGCCAACAAATACTGACTTAATCACCACATGCCATTCATCTAGTACGACCTGTATTTTACTGCTCAGGTGGAAAAAAGAACATTTTAAGGGAATTAGACATTATTGTCCTCATCCTCATACTGTTACCCAGGAGAGTTTTATCATTTTATTTGAATGGTCAAAGGTCACAACACATTTAAACTCAAGTATCAGCACACATTTTGTAAAACATGGAACAATGATGCTTGTTACATGAAATATTTACATGTCTATTGCTCTTATTGCTGTTGATAATAGAAAGCTATTTCTGCCTTGTCTGATAGAACTATTCGGTTAAAGTCCAACGTGCTGTCAGTCTGTATTGATCTTTACTCAGAGTAAAGTCCACAGTCAAACTGGCAGCCACTGTGGGTTATCTGTGACAAGCGACTGTGTTGCTTTGTCTACTATCTCTGTTCTGTGTTACTGCTTGCTGCTGCTCTACGGTCCAGAGGCCCCGGGCCCTACTTTTGTCTCTTCACACCCTCTTTGTATCAGCACCGAGTCGGTCCTTTCACAAGCCTCCTGCCCTCTCTCCCTCAGGGGAGTTGAGCTTGAGGCTAAACTGAACAGGTGAGCCGCTGTTAGCCGAGGGTGAAATTTCTCTCTAACTGGCCTTTGAGGGGACGGGCTGGGGGACAAGGCGGTGGAGGAATGAGGGTGTTGTGGGGAGTGAGGGAAGCTCCTCACAAAGCGCCTTTCATTAGACCAAGATAAGCCGCTCGAGAATCACTGGGATGAGGCGAAGACACAGGTAACAGGAGAGAGAGAGAGAGCCAGAGCACAAATAAGCTCCTTTACATTCAATAGAAAGCTGCTCTTTTACAGATGTGGAAGGGTCTTGTTTTGCCTCAGAGATGCAGAAAAACCCATGAAACAGAAGGCTACCACACCGTGACACAAAGCCGTTCATTGTGAGTCTTCATACAAACACAACAAGACAAGGAGAGAAAGGAAATCTGAAACCTAACCTCCAGCTATCTTGAGGAACTCCTCTCCTGTAGCCTTGTAGACCTAAACAGAAAAAAAGGACAATTAAACTCGTACAGATTCAACATAAACTGATGATCTGATCAGTTCAAGACCAAGTCATACATGCAAACACAATTCAACGAGAGCTAAATGCCCATTCGAACCTCGATGTAGCGGCTGCCCATGTGGTGCTTGTGGCGCTCCAGTGCCAGGTCCCTGTGCTCCGAGTTGACGAAACGAACTAGGGCCTCGCCGTTCCTCCTGCCCTGAGCGTTGAGACACAGAGCCACACCACCCCTGAAACACAGGTGCACACATACACGAGTCAGGAACGGGTTCTCTATGGTTAACAGGTGAACAACACAGGTCTTGTTCTGTCAGTTAAAGGAATAAGTTGTCATTTTGGGAACCGATTCATTTCAATGCCAAGTGGTGGCAGAGGAACTATCACTCAGTGGTGCAAAAACTAGAAACATACAGATGTAATGTGCTAATTACTGGGCAGTACTATCTGAAGGGTTTCTGCAGTACATACCAAATGAATTACTTATTACTTTATATCACACAGGACAAACGTTAAAACTGTTTTCATGTTCACAGTGATCAAAGAATGGCGAGAGAGCAGAGGGAAATCTAAGGCCTACAATTAGACACAGTTATGGTCTTCACAGTACAGAAAACTTACAAAAATGTAATGAATAAAATAGAAAGGTAACACCGATCGAAGCTCTCTTAAGCTTTTATAAGTGATGTTTTGATAAGATGCCGATCATCTGATTATGTCCTCACACTTTTTTTAATGTATGAACACTTAAAATAATGAATGCTCTCAACACATGGCATTAACCTTTAGACATAATCCTATAAGCTGCTACTGCACATGTAAAAACAGACCCGCTAAGTTTAACATACTTGGCAATATTGAGGCCTTTAAAGAAGCGAGCAATGTCTTGGTCTGATGACTGCCACGGAAGTCCTCGTGCTCTGATCACCGTTTCGCTGTCCACCGGTTCCGTCTTACTGCTGCCATGTTGAGGAGGAGAGATAATTATTAAAGTGTGACTGTACAAAAGGAAACAGTATTTTAATTATTTAAGGTTTTTCTGCAGATGACTCTAGACTTCTGGCTTCTAGAGCATCGTCTCTCGTTAAACCTGAACAAACCGTTCACAGATTGCAGGCACAGAGGCCACTCAGAGTAAGTGCTTAACATGGTAACACACTCCCATGATTAAATGTCAGGGGGTTGTCGAGGTGACGAGCTTCTGGCTGTCTGAGAACAGCAGGATTTGGTGCTCTGCTACTGGATAGCCAGGTAAGCACTTGATGGCAAAGTTGGACTGCTTTAATGACACACTTGTGGTTTTCCTTGTTGCTGTAATCAATGCGGAGAGCGAGAGATGTGAGGTCTGAATACGGCTGGGGGTGGGTGAGTGCGTGTGTGTGTGGAGGGGTTGTCAGTCTGTAAACACCACTGCTGGCAAACAGGTGTGGCAGAAACATATGCACAGATAAGGTGAGATAAATGTACCTGTACTGAAAAGTTCATACATACCATGCACCAGAGTCAAACTTGTACTTCACTGTTTCAACACAGGAGAACTTGTGATCTATAAAAAACAAAAAGAAGATAGATATGTGTTGTTGAGATCCAAAATAATGTTTCCTCTTATGTGAACAGGTTCACCCTGCCGTGTGAGTTTGGAGCACTCCTTTGTGCATTCCTGTCACCGATCACACCCAGAGAAAGACATACTTGGCTGGAGGGGATCGCCACAGTGACGATTTATTTGCACTGTAGCATGTCTGGAGTCATCCTACACCTTTTCACGTGATATCGGTAGTAAATAACATGATGTGCTGCTTTTAAAAACACATAAAATATATTGAAGAAAGATGGAGGAATAAGCTCAGAATGTATGGTCTGCTACTGAGCGTGGCAGACATTCAGCCCCTTAGTCGAAGTCAGATCATTTCAGGTGCCCACTGATGATTACTTACTGTAGGGCTCAGCCAGGACGCAGAGTATCAGCTGCACCATGCTCCTCACCTCCCTCACTCCCATCAGCTGCTCTGACACAGCAGGAAGACCAACATCTGTGCGCACAGTTAAAGATGTTGCTGTTGTTCTGAGTTAATTCTGCCCTTTAGCATAGATACATCATTTTATGTCAGTAAACCTCATGTGTAAGTCTACCAAGTGTATACACATCGACTTTCCTTAAATCCTTTCCTGAAATATGTAGTAAAAACGAGCCTTTATAACATTATCAGCGAGATGTGATCGTAAATGTTAGCATTTAGAAAAGGATACATTCCAACATGGAGGCAGGTGTGAGCTTCTGCACAGGGCCGGCGTTGGGGCAGCATTTGTGAATCTCTTTCCTCAGGTCCACAAATGAGAAGAAACACTCAGGAAGCACGAGATTCTGAAAAGGAACAAGTCAGAAGAGAAACAGGTTCAGTGTGGCACTATGAAAAAAAGGCTCATACACCAGGAAGCTACCAGTGAAGGAGAGGAAACTCAGAGGTGGCAGGTGTGCGTGTGCCGACATCGTGTTGTAACACGAACAGAAACAGAAAATCTGGTAAACAGGTAATTGGAAAATCATTAATCTCTTAATACGGGTCAATGGTCACATTCAAGAGTGAAAGAAACCACACCCTCGAAGCCCACAGCATTAAACCGCAGCACATTTCCAGACATCGACTATTTATCACATAACATCGCTGAAATTGAACCATAAACAGAGAAAACCAGAACCGGTTTATTTAGTCTGATTACTGGTTTTCCAAAACAGAGCACGACATGCTAGTTGTCCAGCAGTCAGCAAAAAGCACAGCATGCAGCGTGCCTGGAGAACAGTGGGATCTTTTACCTTTTTGGAAGCTTCGGGGTGGAGGGCCTGTCGGACGATGAGCGGACTGTTGACACAAAGCGTGTAAGAGCTTCTGCCGAGGCATTTTACTTCTGATGACACCGACTGGTGGAGCTGCGTGAACAAACGGAGAGGAGATGATTTTATTTTCATTCACGTGCAAACATTTTGTATCATATTAATGCACCCGTCAAATATCTGCCGTGCAAACATCCGCTGTGTCGATGTGAGAGTCACACAGTGAAAACTGAAAGCAGATAAGTGAAGGTGGTGTTGTGTTTGACATCTGACCGTGTGCGTGTTTGTTTCTCATTAGGAACGAGCCTTGTGGAACAGGTTTTGGTGTTTGCCATTGAGAGAGGGAGCAGACAAAGGAAGAGCAATGATCACACCACTCATTATCAGGATCACAGTTTTCTCTGAGCACGGCCAACAGCCATGGGCAGACGAGGAAGAAAAACCAATCATTCAGGTTCAACCTGCCCGTCTCCACTTTACATAAACTGATGGATACAACAGTCACATCCTAAATTCCAGAAACTCCAACACATATTTATGTATAACTACAACATGAGCGACCACTTCAACAAGAGAAAAGTTTTACAGCCCTTTCTTGTGACTCAAGAAATCAAGTCTTAGATTTATTTCCATTTCGCACCACTTTGGTCCTGAACAGAGCCTGATTTTGACTACCATACATGCAGGGGACTAAACTAATATACAGTGATTAAAATGTCTTATTTTCACACTGATCGAATCTCTCTCCATTTTTAGTTTGCATAATACTTAGTGTGACGGTGTAAGACAGAAACTACCTTTTGTCAGTGGCCACTTCAGTTTTTTTTGCCCTTGCTACTCCCAGAAAAATCAGACCGTCTGGAAATGAGACCACCTTAAACTGACTGGTTTCACATGGCCACTGGCTACATATAACAGATCTTCAAACGACAAGAGAGTATTAGAGGAGCACGTTGGGACATGCTCCCTAACAGTCGGAGAGAAATACAGGGCTATTTGGCAACGCCGACCAGCTGCAGACAAGAGAACAAATGCTTCAGGGGGTTTTGGGAGGCTGGCAAAAAAAGAAGAAGAAAAAAAAAAAACAGTCACTGTTAGGTTATTAACAGTGGCACCATAAACATGAACAGACCTATAGAAGATCCTCAGTAACTGAAGCTCATGTTATATAGATGCTGACTGTGAAACTCATAATTGCCATTAAAACAACACCAGTAAGCATCACACAAGTTCACTAGTTGATGGTGGGAAGAGTCAGCTGCCAAACAGCTTTACAAGCCTCTACTATGTCCCATAGAAACATTAAGCCCAAATGTTCTGGTGACCTGACACAGGGGCTGACAGGTTCACCATAAAAAGAAAAAACAAAACGGGATATTTCGATGACAAAACCCTTGTTGGTCATCATCGCAATCTCAGATCTAAGTGAGTTGATTACAGGCTGTTGTAACTGCGTTTAAGGGCAGGTGAAAACATAAACCACAGGCTCAGCTCATTATATTATCAGAATATCACTGAAACAACCTCCACGGACTGCACACAGGTGAAGGGATGAGTAACAGAAATGAAAGCCACCCATATTCACAATAGAAACTGATCAATTTAACTTTTGTGATGTCTTTGCAGCATGAATGTTATCTTTATTTATGAGCCAATCCACAGCTAAGCAAACTGCCCTGACAATGGTATCAATAAACCACTGCAACGGCCCATACTGTACAAAAGCAGTTAAAATGACAACCACTAAATGGAGCTACTGCAGTAAACTGCAAACATGAATCAAAAAAAGACAAGTGTGCAATTGAAAGTTGCAGAATGTTTAAACCCTCATTCAAGCTACGTCAGTGAATAAGTCAAGATCCCAATAAGCCAGACTCCATTGATTTTTCCTCTGGCACCTGTCTGCATCTTAAATTTGATTACATCAGCTTTTTTAAATCTTTTAAAAATTACTTTTTTTTCCCCGAAGCCTTTGTTTTTTGTAGTAAACACAAAACATCCAGAATATGATACTCGGCAGATTAATTAAGCAGCACATTTAAAGCATAGCCATGCTGCACAATTTAATGTTTACAGTGGTAACAGGACTGTTTGCACATAGCTGTGCATGCAGCTCCACCTTGGCCAACTACTAAAGCTGGACTACTCAGAGAAAAGCAAATGTTATAAAGGAGATAGCCGACACACCCTCTCCCTTTTTCCTCTGTGTGTTTTAATCAAGCAAACAAGTTGAACTGAAGACAAATCTTACACCAACAACACATATTGTAGGCCGCTCAGTCAAACTTTTTATTTTGAGCTTCATGTATACAGTAGTAAATCTAGTCCTGTTCAAGTTAGCGTTCTTATTGTGTGATATACAACACAACCACGCACTATTCATGTTCTACTTTCTACAATGTTTGTGGATTTTCAAAATGTCCCTTCCTGCCAAAAAACATGCAAATAAACAGCCAATTCAAAATTTTATCCAAAGATTTAATAATAATAATAATAATAATGCAATAGCCCACGTTATTATCAGAAGAAACTACAGGCTGCTCTTTGAAAGGCATTTCCACAGATGAGGGGGAGGAAGTGGCCTTTGCACACGGTCCTATCAGAGTCTGCTCTTCGCTGTAGTGGACTGATTGCTTACAGAGGTGAAGTAGGGTGGTGGTGGCCGAAACAAACTCCAATATGAGCAGCAGGGAGTGTCGTGTCACGTGACAGCACAAGGCTCGTACGTTGTTTCTGTCAGGGCCAAAAACAACATGGATAAGAAAAAAACTTTAAAACTACTTACTGAGCTTATATGAGCTTAATTTTAGCAACTGCTGCAGTTTTTCTGCAGAATCCTGATTTCTTAAGCATCACATAAATGAGTAATGCAGCCTCTTTTTTAGAGAAGGGATTAATTGTGTAAAATTCAAACATGCACGCTGCAGAGCCTCTTCACTCACTGGTCCGTCCGCTTCAACACAAAAACCTCAAACTGCATCGCTGTATAGACGACAGCCTCAAATTAAAAATGCTTTGATTTTAATCCTTGCTAAGTAAATGATCATACTGAGGTGGATGTAGATATGTTCACCAAGATCCTGCCATGACCTGACTTCTCCCACTGTGTGCATGTAGACACAGTCACTGCAGCAACAGGCAAAAAGTCAACATCAGAATTCTTTGAAGATCCTCCTAACTCTAACAACAAAATGGCATTAACTTGTTATTTCAGTCTTAGGCATCTTTGGACACACCCTGTAGAGATGACAGAGGTGATGATGAGCTGCAATAACTTCATCATCACATGTTTGGGTTCATACAAATCACGGTGATTTGCGAGTGTCGTCTCTCCGCAGTGTTGTGTGAGTCACCCCTGGATGTGACCGATCATGTTAACACTCTCACGGTACGGCTGCACATGTAAGCAAAGCACCAAATAGAATTTAAATATATCTTTGGGCTTTAGTAAGGCACGCTTATAGATTGGGATGGGTTATCTAGTTATAATCATTCATCACATTCAGTGTAGAGAGTGGATACCTGAACCAAACCTGATGGGATTCGTCTGTAACCGAGAGTTTGGGTTTGAGAAAGACATTTAGGAGTCATGTTCAGGTTTGGGAGGCTGACGTTTCAACCAGTAGGTTTTCTTCTTCGCACAAACTCTACTGCGTCAGGTTCTGGTCAGGTTTGGACATGAAATACAATATGCTTGTTGAGCTCAGATAGATCAGAATATGCAGCACAATACACACACACACACTAATTCAGTGTTACCTCTCAGTGTGCTGAAAAGCAACATGCAAAACCTGTCGTAGGCTCTGAGCAGTAAAATGACCAGAGTGACTGACTGGCTCATTTTCACATTACAAAAAACATGCACAGATCCAAGTGTAACAGAAGCTCGTGAAATGAAATACCGTGCGTTCAGAATCACAAGTACACAGACTACAGTGGGCAAACTGCATGGAGGCCAAGTGTCAAACAGCTCTGATAATCTCCCCCAGCATTTTTTTGTACCTTAACAAATATTTCACTAAGGAAAAGCAGCTGATGACCTTGGGAGCTCTGACTACACAGGTCAATGTCACAAACCCACCAACAAGAGGCAGCTGTTTGTTTCGTTTTAGCACTGAATACTTTGCAGGGGGTCAGTCCATCTAAAAGAAAAAACTGAACCACATTCAGGCTTCAAACTATCTAATGTGATTTTCTTTTCTTCCCTGTATCAACAAGGATAAAAATAATCTTCGAGTGACCAATAGGGAGAGAAAGTAACCAGTGAGACAAAGGCATGAACAGAACAAACTGATTAGTTGGGTTAATATTTGAAGGTTCAGCACACAAGCTGACTTACAGAGGAGCTGAAGTCTCTCCAGGTTTGGTATGAGGCACCACACACACACACCAAAACTCCCATTAGAGCTTGCACTGAGTGCCAGACTCAACAGTATCATTGCTCAAGAACACTAAGAAGAGTTTCAAGAAAAAAAAAAAACCTCACTCTGCACCGATTACCCAAACCAATCTGCCTGTAGGTGCAAAGGCATCCAGGCCACAGCGGCCCCAACATCAGTGGCGTGATAATGGGAGGTTTTAACATTATGAAATAGTGGAAGGGTGAGAAAAGTGCAACCAGTGGAGACAAACACTCTTGCACAGGTTGCTGAAAAACATATTAGGCAACATAAATACTTAGGTCGAAAACACATTTCTTCCCACGGGAGGACCCAGAAATCAAATCCAGGTCTTAGTCACGAAGAAGCGCTGCTACCTGTCGCTGAGAAACAAGCCGAACACCTGAAAGAGGCATTACTCTGCAAGGTGCGGCCCCAGGTAAACATTCAACCTTCCAGATGTCTGCAGCACACATCAGGCCGAGACAAGACTAGACCTGCGACTCCTCCTTATCTCCAGACGCCTCTGGCTCTGCCCATCCTAGAGCTCCAGAGCTCAGACAGACTGTCAGTAACTGACAGAACCAAACCGGTGACACAGTTCAACCAGGTGGAAAACCATCTTCTTTTTTTTTGATGGTCATCAGAAGACATTTGACACTCTTTACATTCAATTACAGCCCAACACAAATGGTCCAGAGCATAAAACGGTCACAGGAAAGTTGTTTTTGTCAAATTCACTTCTGGATTTCTCATTAAAAAAATTTTAAAAAACAGCAAAGAGATTTATGAGCTGTTGCTGAGATGATCACACAGCATAAATCAAGTTCACCAGCCAGAGGGAGGGTTCAAACGTGGTGTGAAAGGCCTACTTCAGGTTATTACTGACAGTGAGACTCACCTGTTGCAGAGCTTTATCCAGGGGCTCAGCCTCGATGATGTCGTCCAGAGTCAGTCCTGTGTCCTCCTTACACTGGTCTGTCAGCTCCAAAGTGTCCGGCTTGACAAGACATCTGTGAAGCTTCCCGACCTGTGGAGGGATTTAAGGTTTCATGGCGCAAAACACGGCGTTAAAAAGAAAAAGAAAAGAGCTCATTTATTGCAGTTTATATCCTACAACCCCCCACCCCCCCCACATCCAGGAGATTAACTCTTATTAAAAATAAAAAAAGGTCAGACAAACAAATGACAATGTAGCTGCAAAAAGCTCGTTATTGTCAATGAAGCGTTGTTTCTATCGAGAAGCTGACATGCCAAACCAAAAAGGTGCGTTTTCTCCGGTAGGTCACATTACACTCCTCACCTGCGTCTCAACAATTTGGCCGCACACCTGTGACAAAAAGGTGAGCTAACAAGGTAACAGGGCTGAGTGGATGCAGCGTTAGCTAGCATGAGACGGGTCCGGAGAGCACACCGTGTTGATTTAAATGTCAAACTGCTCCACTACAGGTTCAACACTGAGCCACAAAAACACTCCTGGCTACACAAGAAACCGTACAAACGGGTCAGAAAAGGTCCGTACCTTCTTCTCATGTAGATCCACAATTTGCCACACCAAGAGAATTATTTCCCTCTCATCCGAACCCAGTTTACCCCCATTTGCACCAGCTGTTGCCCCAAAGAACACCACCAGAGTATCACTGTGCGAAGCCATCAGGGACCACAAGGGTAAAAACTACAATTAAAGCAAAGATTAAAATAAAAAAATAACACGAGGGTTTCACCTTTTTCCAAGTGATAAGAAGAGCGAACAAAAGGGCTGGAAACTCAATTGAGGTAAAACGGAAAGAGAAGAAAAAGGGAGATTATTTTCAGAGGAGCCACGACAGACTTTGCGGACAGAGACTCTACCTGTGGAAGTACTTGAGTGTTTTCTATCCAGAGATACTGGTTTAACTGGTAAAGAAGGCTGGAAATCCGTGTTTGTTTCACACCAACTCCATAACAAGCCCACAGCTTTTTTTTTTTTTCTTCTCCTTTCTATTTTTTTTTTCCCTCCCGAGTTACCTGTGTGGCTCGGCCCCCCGCGCGCGGACAGCACCAGCTGCGTCTTCTATTGGCTGGTTTGGAAAGGTGAGGGCGGGCCGCAGAGGTGAGCGCCGTAACCTCATTGGTCAGACGTGCTGAACAAGGAAGTAGTCTGGTAGAAACAGGGCCGTAATACCTCCATGAGGCGCCGCTTGTGTTTGACACTGTTGGTGTGGATAAATGAAGAGGCCTGCTAACAACAGAACACCTCAGACTTTCAGTTAATTCCGTAGTTTTTCATCAAGAATGTGGCCTAGTTAAAAAAAAGTTTTTGGTGCAGTAAAATGACTGCAGATCTGTTAATATCTGGTATAAAATTATAAACATATTGTGATAATTTCACCCAAAATATTCCCACAAAGAATTTAAATGTTAACTGCTGAGCACCATGCAATGTAACAACAACCACTGTGTATCAGCAGCACTTTCTTGCATAGTCTGAAGTACTGGTATAGAAAGTAGTGGTAAAGTTTTGACTGTTGTTATACAGATGCAAAACCCTACAGTACAGCATAAGGCCAATATTATAGAGTTGTTTTGTTACCAGAAATGTGTTGCCCCTCAGATTTCTCTACTGGTTTAAAATAGATTTAGGTAAAAGGTAGAAGGGAATACAGCAGACACGTGCAGACAGAGAGGCCGACTGATGAGCCGTGGAGCACTGTGCACAAGCAAGGAAAGTAGCATCTAATAGATTTTCAACTTTCTATCCTTTAATCGTTCTCAGATGCATCCTCTGAAAATTATAATGTGAAACACTGTGTCATTTTCTGGCACATTTACTTCTTTCACATGGCTGTGTTTTCATCCAGGGGCCGTTATTATAGTGGGAGAACGCGTAGTAACAGCAACAACGTACAGTATAATCCAAAATGTTCCACAAGTCCTTACTGGCCTGGTAGAGTTTTCACTAGTGTTGGCCTGGTTCCCAGAACGCTATGTTTTGTTGCTCCTGACACTCCTATCTCTGCTCGCTTTGGCCCAGCAGATTACCTGCCTGCCTCCTTTGTCTCTTTAAACCCCCTGATCTCGAGGGTGAATCCTCATGGCTCCTTCCTCATGTGGAATTGTAGTTTTCTAGCTGAACCAGTCTGGTTAGTAAAGGGACGCACGGGGAAACCCTAGATACATAACGTTATACCACCATAACAGAGCGCTTCTCTTCCTGACACCACATAGCAGACATGCTTAAACACGTTGTCTGTCTGTGACTAAAATGACCAGTACAACTTAAACAAGACCCTGTACAACTAAGACAACCATCCAGCCACAAAAATAAATGACCATAGCGTAGGATGGGAGCCAACAAACATATTGTGGTCCAAGTATGTCTTATAACAACAAGGGGTACATGTATTAGAGTATTTTCATTTCTATTAGGATTTTTTTTTTTACTACAAATTCAGAAAGAAACATCTATCACTCCTCTACATTTATCTGACAGTTTTACCTACTGCTTTTCAAATGTGATGAATGCAAATATTTTCTCCTTAAAAAGTTAAAATTTCACCTGCGTGTATCCCCCACAGCATACTTACATGCTGTAAGAATATACTGAGAATAAACTACATTGCTGATGTTGTCTCATACACGTTGCTTCCTCATTCTGTGAGATGAGATCTGTGTCTTAGAGTCTTTGTTTGTGTGTGTGTGTGTGTGTGTGTTGGACACGTCATTTTTTGTCACACCCTTTGAAATCCGTAATTTTCCACTGTCACAGTTTAAATAATGCTGACTCACTAATAGTTAGAGGCCCCACAAAGGCGACGAGTCCTGTCACAGTAGGTTTATTCCATCATCAGTCACGAGCTGTCTCATGGGCATCCCATGGGAAAATCATTAAAATGGACATTGAATGGACCGTGATTTGAAATATCATGACAACACAAATGCATCATTAAAAACACAATGCTCTCACTGCCATCTGCTGGTTGGGTTTGTTGGTGAAAACTGTTTGGTGTAGTTGTGGCAACAAAGTCAACATGCTATATTAAGAGGATATAACAAATATTCAACTGATCTGTGCGTTTAAAAATATCATGGAGTTCTGTCACTCCAGAGTTTTATAAGATTGTGAAAAACATTAAGACACGATTCCGCTTTTTGCTGCTCACCACTGGGAACATGCAATTTTCATGTTGCAATCTTTTCATGGAGAGGAAGTTGAAACCATGATTGTTGTCTGTTGTAGTGGGATACTAGGGCAATTGTTCACACATCTGAGCTGACTTATCTTTAATTCTGTCAGAATTTGGAAGTTTTCTGTTTAATTGTGTTCCCACGCTAACAGATACTTAAAAAAATAATAACATAATTCTTCTTTTTTGGCACCAACAACATATAAAATACTACATTTTTACAAAAACTTTACACTGAGACATGACTTATGTTCACATAATTATTTATTGTACTACTTTGAATACTAAATGTCACAAATCTATATAACATGTATAAATATGAGATCATAACTAAAAAAATGTGTAACAGGGCATTTACAGAGTATTGCACAGATAAAGGCTGACTGTGTTCTAATCTTATTTTGACACAAAATGAGCTTCATTAGATGCAGAATGTCCGTCATTAAAAAAATAGAAACATCACACACATGGATATTTACACAAACACACACAACACAGACCCCACCCCGTACATTTTCAACTTCAGGATTGATTGTTTTCACACATCTTTATTAATATGTCCATTTGGTCTTTTGATTCCAACACACACTGAGAGCTACTGGTCTGGTTAATGTGTCTTTTGGTCACAAACGACAACTCCCTGTTTCCCTCACCTGGAGACGTGCTGGAGATGTGGTGGAAGAGCTTTTGAATTCCGGTCTCACGCAGGGAGCTCCTGAAAGTACGAGCTGCAAACATGTAAAGGATGGGGTTAACCGTGCTGCTGATGAAGACCATGGCTCCTGCGACGAAGGCCATGGTGCTCCTGACGTCCTCCAAACTATTTGCTATATCAGGGAAGGAGTGTTCGATGGCCATATAGATGAGGGAGAGGACGTTTCCAATGTGATGAGGCGTCCAACAAATGGCAAACACAACCACTACACTGGCAATGAGAACAGTAGACTTGCGTTTGGACTTAAAGGTCATCTGAGTAATCCGGCTGCACAGGCAGCCATAGCAGACCACCAAGATGGAGAAGGGTAATATGTAGCCCACCAACGTCTCTAGCAGCACACACACAAGCTCCTGGGCCACAGAAGTGTACATCCGGTACAGACACCTGTCCTCACCAGAATCGTTCCCAACAACCTGTGTCGGTATGACGGGGATGCTGAACAAGAACGCTGCAGTCCACAGGACCAGGAGAACTTTATTCAGAGACTTTTTCCTCCTCCAGTCAGCTGAGGCAAATGGGTAGCGCATAGCCACAAAACGCTCCACGCTCATGAGCGTGATGAGGAAAACGCTGCTGTACATACAGGCATTGATGATGTACACCATGGCTTTACAGGAGGGCTCTCCAAACACCCAGGAGTGGGCCAGGGAGTAGATCCACAGAGGCAAGGTGATGAGGACCAGCAGATCTGCAGCAGCCAGGTGCAGAATGAGCACTACGGTGTGGGAACGCTGTTGGACATGTCTCAGGATAGTCCAGATCACCAGCAGGTTCCCAGGGGCTCCTACGAGGAAGGACAGGCCCAGGATCACACAAGCTACCACTGTCCCAAAGTCAAAATCCTTAGCGGCCATTTCCTCTAAAAAAGTCTGCTCGGCTGAGTGGTTCATGCTGAAAATGTATGTGCTGACAGCGGTGTCTGCATGAAAAAGAAAACAAAGTGCTGTACAAGCAAGTCTTGACTTCCCTCTATGAAAAGACTGCACAGGAACAGGGTTTCCTCACAGGCCTGTCTGAGATACACAGAGTGGATTTCTGCAGGCCGCATAAGTATCTGGAAGTTGAGTAATGGCAACTGGACTTCTTGTTAGTTTGAAAGTTTCACTACTCATCCAAGTAACCAATGAAACTACAACATATTAATAAATGACTTCAACAAACAAATATGTGATGATATATATACTGGTCGTTCAGGTGCTACCAAATAACAACCATGTTTTTCAGTTCACTCACTGGATGATCACATGTTTTCATGTAAAGCAGAACTTACATGAAATGACCCAATAATCTGATTGATGATTAGGGCTAAATAATGGGAGGTGTGTCAGGCTGCATGTTCATGCTTCACAGAAATGACATGACTCAAAGTTTATACAGAGGTTTGTGCTTTTTTACTGATTTCCCGTCACTTTTGTTTTTGTGATGATTTCAGATTCACTGCCAGTTTTTGGTTTGGTGTGGTGTATGGGAAAAATGGGCCACATACAACATCACATTATTAATTTTACCTCCTCTGTGCTAAAGGTGTTTTATATATATAGCTGCAGTAGCTGCCACCCTCAAAGAAACGTGGAGTCTAATGAAGTTTCACTTTATTAAACATACAAACAAATACAATTTTATTGTATTATATTTATTTCATTTAATGTTCTCAGCAAGCAATCACAAGAAACAAACAAACAAAGACCTATTTAATCTATAGCACATAGAAATTTGTATCTAACAAAATGTTATTGTTAAAATTCCCCCAAACATAATCCCAGTCATCATAAGTTTGACTACTTTCACATTCAAGGAATTGTTAGCTATTTGTTAATGGTATGAATCACAACAGATGACCAATGTCAGCACTGTGAATATTCAGGTTTATAAATCACATTATACAGACCTCTATAAAGAAGTGTAGTCCTTCCATTAATTGCACATGTCACATTCTCCCCTCATAAGAGGTTAGTTCAATTTAATTTGTAGTCACACTAGAACACATCGGCTCTTCCTGTGGATTTGCTGCCCTCTGCCCACTGTGCTGTTGCACTACCACCTCCCTCAGCTTGTTGGTTTGAGTGGCCACATCCTGGAACAGCCTAACCAGCCTGGACTCCTTGAGACGAGATTTAAAATTCCTTGCGAAGAAAACGTACAACAAGGGATTCACTGAACTGTTGATAAAAACAAGGGCGCCAGAGCTGAAGACGATACTCTGAGGCACACAGTCATGTTCCATACCTGATCCAAGGATGCAAACAAAGTCAGTAATATTGATAATATGATAAGGCAACCAGCACAGAGTGAAGGCTATTACCACAGCATGAACTAGGAACATGGATTTCTGTTTGGAGTTGAAACTCATTTTGTTCAGCTGGGCAGCTACCAAACAGTAATAGATAGTAAGGACGGTAAAGGGAATTAAGAAGCCCCCAAAAATCTCCAGGCATAGGAAGACAATCTCCTGAGTTACAGAGCTGAATTCTTTGGAGAAACACTTCTCAGCTCCATCAACTTCATCCAGAGTCTGGGTCACTGCAGAAGGAACTCCTAGAAGCAGAGCAAGGATCCACAAAACTACAGGAGTTATAGTCATAGCGCTCTTGGTTTTCCAATACATCATCTTGAATGGATGGCAGATGGCTAGAAAGCGGTCCACACTCATGAAGGTGATGAAAAAGATGCTGCTGAACATGCAAACATGGACAATGTACACCAAAGCTTTACAGGAGGCCTCACCAAATATCCAGGAGTGGGCCAGGGAGTAGATCCACAGAGGCAGCGTGACGAGGACCAGCAGATCTGCAACAGCCAGGTGCAGGATGAGCACTACGGTGTGGGAACGCTGTTTGACATGTCTCAGGATAGTCCAGATCACCAGCAGGTTCCCTGGAGCTCCTATGAGAAAGGACAGGCCCAGGATCACACAAGCTACTGTCCCACCGCCAAACTCCTCAGCGGCCTCCAAAGAAGTCTGCTCAGCTGAGTGGTTCATGCTGCAAGTGTATGTGCTGACAGCGGTGTCTGGATTAAAAGAAAAACAAAGAGCTGAACAAGCAAGTTCTCACTTCCCTTTATGGATAAACTGAACATGAACCTGATTTCTCATAGGACTATACACACAAAAAAAGGGGTATACATTCTGCACCCAGAGGTACATTTTTTTCAGAAATGGATCCTTAATTTGACAACTTTGAACCTTTATTTAATTTTAAGGTACAAAATCTCTGTTGGCAGTCAAAGATACATCATTACCTCTGACAAGCTTAGGGTACAAGCAAATTATGCAGCAAATCAGTGATAACAATCTAATTTACATAGAGATAATGGTTTATTGAAATTAAATAGGCTTTTAGTAAATCTCCATTACATTATAAGTCTGTGTTGTATGGAAATAATTTATCATACTTCATTAATAGCTAAACTGTGCACTAACTAGTGATTTCTGTTAGTAATTAAGTAATTACTCTGCTGGAGACTTGAGACAGAAAGTTTCTCCAGTACGTCTCTTTTCATGTTAGTTAGCTAGCCAACACTAACGTTAGCTAGCCTCACTCAGGTTACTGTAATGTTAATGTTAACTGGGCTGGTTTATATACTTTTAATGAATGCATACTTTAATTTAGTGTACAAATCCTACTGGGCATAGTTCTGAAACATAGCTTTTTATGTTGTGGTTTGTTGATAGACAGGCTAATATTACACTTTCATTAGCTTTTAGCTACTGTTCATGTTCCCTCCAACTGCCGCTTTTTTCCGGAGCCCTGGAGGCCTGGGTGGTTCAACCCGTTTTTCCTCCTCTGTGGAACGTTGTAGTAACCAACTGGATATAGTAGAGAGCTAACTTATCGTAAATTTTGTGTCTTCTTGATTCATAGACTGCATAACAGAATATATTAATTTTATTAATGTAAAATATATTTTGTGTTGTTCATTATGTGATAATTATATGATTTTTTAAAGCTTTCTGAAGCCTGATAGTCATGCCAAAATTTAAAGAAGTTTTAGTCTTCTTGCCCAGGTTTCAAATGCAGCACTTTATTTTAAATATTAAATATTTTTTAAATAATTGTTTATAATTTATACCATTTAAGTGTGCATTTGCACATAGATTTGTTACTTAACACTTGTTGGAATATGCCAAATAGTCAAATTAGTTTCATTTTTAGCAGCGTACCTGGCACATTACTACAGAAAATTTTAAACTGAATGTACACATCTTCACGATAGAAAATTCAGAAAGCTAAATAGAATTTGTATTAATTTATTTTTATTTTTATTGTTAATTGCATAAAGTTGTTGTTGCAGTTCAGTTGATGTTTTTAACCAAATCATTTGCCTCCTTCTTTGCCAAAGGGAAGTTGTTTGGAGAGGACATCTAGACATCTCAACCATTAGAGACCTCATGGCCTGAATAAACATTGTCCTGGCTAAACCTCTACCAGGTAGTTACTGTCACCTTGCTACTGTGCATGGAAATACATCTGCTGTGACTAACACACTGACGACTTGGAATGTGATCATAAAAGTAGGATTTTTATCTACATTGCAGGAATCAACTGAGACATGTCAATCCCCTCATCGTCCATCTTCAGAGAAAAGATTGGCCACTACGTTATTATAAAAGAGGTAGGCATCTGATAACTGGAACATGGTGATCACTTAAAGAGTATTCAGTGTGCTGAAGGTAGATGGAGTGACATTGCACCGCCCTTAATGAAGCTTTTGTCACAGCAGTCAGTATGCCCTGTCTTACTTAAAATTTTGTTAACGATGAGTTTTAAGAAGAATTCATTTTCTGCTTTAGTTTTTGACGGCACGGTGGTGTAGTCGCCTCACAGCTAGAAGAACCCGAGTTCGAACCCTGGGGTTGGCCGGGTGCCTTTCTGTGCATGTTCTCCATGTGTCTGCGTGGGTTGTCTCTGGGTACTCCAGCCTACTCCCACCTTCCAAAGATTTGCATGTCAGCATGTTAGGTTAATTGGTGACTTGTCCATAGGTATTAATGTGAACGTGCGTCGTTGTATGTCGGCCTTTGCGATACACTGGTGACCTGTCCAGGGTGTACCCCGCCTCTTGCCCACCCTGCGACCCTTACAAGGACAACCTTCTTAGGAAGATGGATGGACTTAGTTTTTTTTAGGTTATCAACTTCATGCCTTTGCAGAGTCCATTCGTTTTCCGTTGTTTAAATGTACAGTCTATTGTCAATAGTCTAAATGTAGTAAACATTTATCATAAGTACAATACACTCTCCCATAACAGGAGGACTTATTATAGATCCTCCCACACAGGTAGGGTAAGAAAAGGAAATTAACAAACACTATTCTGCCAGAACAACTTTTCCACACACCTTAACTCTGGAGAGTGTGTCAGCTCCACTTATTGTACAGATGACAACCATCTCTACAGTTAACAATTATCATTACATGCAATTCATCGTTGTGATATAACAGCTAAATCAAAATCAAATCAACTTTATTTGTATAATATACCATATTCAAAAAGAACTGAAGATGTTCAAAGCGCTGAACAATTTTCAAAAGCCTCAGCAATAATAAATATAAAATAATAAGTAAACAACTCAAATCCCACCAAAAAATTAAACCAAAAGATCAAAAGACAAATTAAGACTGTCTGCACTGCTGCTGCAGTGTGTTCAGAGGCCACAAACCAAAAAACACCTGTTTTTTACCTTCCTACTTTAGACATCTGAATTAAATTCAGTAATACTGTATTTAACAAATGACTATTTAGGTTCAAATAGGTTACACTTTTCTTTTAAGAACTCTTAGAACATGTACAGTATAAATTTACATAAGAATAGGCATTTCTGCCTGGGGACAGAGCTGGCGATATCAAATCCTATTTATAACTCCTGTGTAAGAATAAACATAGGTATTGTAAGATTGATGCAGGAAGCAATGACACCCGGTTACGCTAATCGGACATCAGCAAAATAAGGGTTGGGTCAGACTCCTTAGTTTTCTCTTGACCCCTTTTCCAGTCTGACCGGTGATGACATGTTCAGCCGCGTGTTATCATTTAACCAATGGCTGATTAGAAGAGACGGCATCCGTCCAACTTTAGATGGTGCAGCTCTATTATCTAGAAATATGGCCTAGTTTATTAGGCCAGATAAACCCTGACACCTCAGAATGGAGCCCAGGATGCAGACACATAGTCTGACACGCCTCTCTGCAGCTTCCTTACAGCCCCACAAGACAATCAACACCCCATAGAGACTGTTTCTGCTCCCCCTCCATTTAAATTATATATATCAAAAATCATCACAAGAGGAGTGAATCATGAGAACTTAATAAAAATAAAAACGACTTACAGAACAGAATAAAAACACAACTATTAAATGTGGATAATTAAATATCAGATCTCTCTTGTCTAGATCCTTGTTTGTAAATGACTTGAATGACTGTAAGTGACCATCAGATATATTTATTTAATCTCACTAAAACCTGGCTGAAGCAATCTTCAACTCCAGTTTATTAATCAACCCTAAACATAGTTATGATTAATTTGAAACTACAGAAATATCTAGAACATTCTTCTTCCACCTGAGGAATATATAAATAAAATTAGAAACATCCTGTCTCAAAGTGGTGCAGAGAATCCAGTCCATGCATTTGTTACTTCTAGACTGGACTACTGTAATTCATTACTGATAGGATGTC
The DNA here is from genome assembly GCA_034779795.1 of Ctenopoma multispine. Classification (NCBI taxonomy): domain Eukaryota; kingdom Metazoa; phylum Chordata; class Actinopteri; order Anabantiformes; family Anabantidae; genus Ctenopoma; species Ctenopoma multispine. The sequence goes on from JAUYWH010000018.1 coordinate 2,450,965, forward strand.
CCAATAACTCACTCAGAAGCCTCCAGTTAATCCAGAATGCTGCAGCCAGAGTTCTGACTGGAATTAACAAGAGAGATCATATTTCTCCTACATTAGCTTCTCTCCATTGGCTCCCTGTAAAATCTAGAATAGAGTTTAAAATCCTTTTACTCACATATAAAGCGCTAAATAATCAGGCTCCTTCATATCTTAAAGACCTCATAGAACCTTATTATCCTGGCAGAGCACATCGCTCTCAGAGTGCCGGTCTACTTATAACTAAAGTAGTTACTGAAAATAACTACACGAAAAGTGAGACTTAGAAGATAGTGTCATAGATTTGAATAGACACGGAGCTTGACCGGACCCCTCTACCTTCTTACCTTCTCTTCTGAATGTGACACCTGTATCCTCTAAAAAAATCTTGATGCTCTATCAGATCCAGGAGGATGGCTCCTTTATAAGAAGTGGACAGTCTGCTGCTAATAATAGTAATTAGATGTTTGAATCAAGCTAGGTCCAAAAGGAAGCTACAAGACCGAAAGAAAAAGTAAATCATATCCTCTGATACCTCACTTACTTACCTAATCTTGCACTGGCCCATATATGAACATGGTTTATGGGAATAATTGCTCCTCATAAAATATTGAGTATTATTAAAGTACTTGAATTGTAAGTTATGCTTTTCTTCTTGACATATGAAGCTTTTGTGAAAGTTCAATAAGGAAATCATAAAACAAATCAAAATAAAAAAATTAATAACATGAAAAACGAAATGATTGCAGCAGTTTTCAGAAACAGTGAATTACAGGCATTTAATGACATATTTTAAGTCAAAACTAAAACCTAAAATGTTAATAGACGGTACAAAACACATTACACTACAGTAGAACACATCGGCTCTTCCTGTGGATTTGCTGCCCTCTGCCCACTGTGCTGTTGCACTACCACCTCAGTTTGTTGGTTTGAGCAGCCACATCCCGGAAGAGTCTGACCAGCCTGGACTCCTCGAGACGCCCTTTTATATCAATTGAGAAGAGAATGTATAACAAGGGATTCACTGAACTGTTAATGAGATTAAGGGCACCTGGGCTGAAGATACTCAGAGGCAAACAGTCATGTTCCATACCTGATCCAAGGCTAGAAAGCGGTCCACACTCATGAAGGTGATGAAAAAGATGCTGGCCTGGTAGCTCAATGGGTTAAGCGTCAGACTGGGATGCAGAAAGATAAAAGCGTCTGCCAAGCAAACTAAAGTAAAGTAAAGGCCTCACCAAGGCCTCCTGTAGTGGACCAGGGAGTAGATCCACAGAGGCAGGGTGATGAGGAAAAATCCAGCAGATCTGCAACAGCCAGGTGCAGGATGAGCACTACGGTGTGGGAACGCTGTTTGACATGTCCCAGGATCCTCGACAGGCCCAGGATCACACAAGCTACTGTCCCACCGCCAAACTCCTCAGCGGCCTCCAAAGAAGTCTGCTCAGCTGAGTGGTTCATGCTGCAAGTGTATGTGCTGACAGCGGTGTCTCGATTAGATAAACTGGATTAAAGAAAAACAACGAGCTGAACAAGCAAGTCTCACTCTCACTTCCCTTATGAATAAATTGAACATGAGTCCACGTGTTCCTGTAACCATTTGCTTTCATTTTAATTTTTTGCACTTATGACACCTTTTAAATGAGAAATAACACTTAATGCATTTAATATGTCATGGACATGTTTCACATAATTCACTCAAGTTGTTCAGTAAGTATCTATGAAGCTTATGTTTAATCAAAAAACATTTCTTCTTCAAGCTTCTATAGTGACTTGTGAGAGGAGTGCACTGGTTTCATCTTGGGTGTGGTGGCAGTAGTGGCATAAACGTCACTTGCAGATCACAGGATGCATTGTTCAAATGTAACATTTCTGATAGTAACTTGTTCCATATTTCACTCAAATCCATTTGTGGTACATGAAAACTGAGACATGCATTCAAATTGAAATTGGATAGTAGTATCCAACCAGATTCTGTCCTGAACAATTTGACTTTCTGGGAGACCTCCTTTGGCTTAGATATGAACTACTTATCTATTATCTGAGTGGCCACATGGTGATTGATATAATAAAAAATGACATATCTCGACCCTTAACGTGTACTTAAAATAAGGAGATTGGAATATGCTGTTGAATAAAGTATGCACTATTGTGAATACTGTAATATATATTACAGTGAAATTGTAATGAATTAATTGTAATGAAAATCTTTCTGTGCACAGGGGAAAGCGTGGTAGAGGCCTGACTTTTTTTTTTTCACCTGCACCCGCCACAGTGTTCACCATCATCTGTGCAGTTTGTTTTGTAGTTAAATCGGCCAAATTTCTTTTTTTTTCTTTTCCAACTACTGAAGGTGTGACTTCATCATTCATTCTTTTGTCTGTAGGACTGTCTCTGACTAGGTTGAAGGTGGAAACATTCAACAAAGTACTCCACTATAAGTACAAGTATTACTACATTTTTTTAAGCACTCCACTAAAACAATTATGTATTTTAGACAGTATTGAACTTGATGATGTTGATAACATCAATTAGTCTGGTTCAGATTTGTTCAACAAATTGGTGAATATTATGGAATATCAAAAAGATTATTTAAGATATACATATTCTAAAGAGACACAAAGACACTGTAGTAGTGTCTATAAACCTATTTTCAGGAGGAGGCACAGGTGACTAATAAATATCACAAGTCAACACCAGCTGCACACCGGGTATTTAATAGCCGGTGTGCTGCCGGTGTGCCTCCTCCTCCTCCTCCTGAGGATGGTCTGGTTTCTTTGAAGTGTCTTAGTGTCTAATGTCGTAAGTGATAAGGTCAAACATCTGCTGTAATATTGAGTGGTGACCTGTCAAGGATGTACCCTGACCTAAAACCCTGGTTAGTGGTTAGGATAATGGATGGATGGATGGAAGAGTTGCCCCGGTTTTCTCCTCTGTTGGAAGCCTGTGTGTTAAATCAGCGGGAAAACTCACAACAATAATCTATGATGGGAAAATCACAACTGTTAGCTTTAATTTAATCAAGTTTATTATGTAAAAGAATGACATTAAAGACATTAGAAGATTATGACACATTAATTTAAAAAACCTGAATACGACATTCCATTTATATACTGTTAATAGTAACCTTTAATACTCTGCTTATAAAGTTGCAGGACTTTTGTTCTTAAAGAAACTGTCTCTCAGGAGAGCGGGAAACACATTTCTCAACTGTTTATGGCAAAGTAAATGGCCAATCTATGAATAAACATCCATCCCGTCAGAACCGTTACTGTACATGATAAAATGCTCTTTATCCTAGACTGAGAAAAACTTTTATAGTGTTGTATTTCTTTGCGCATCATACAATTCTCTCTTCATGGTCATTTCAGTTATTTTCTAAGTCGTACAGCAGAAAGCTTTAATATAATCCTTTAAAAATCTTCATCATTCATTGATTCTATTACAGAGCATGAGTGTAAAACCACACGCCCTGTGGCAGAATCCCAATTGAACACATGAGAACAGCATTCGATTTGAATATACCTGGGTACATCTTTTCCAAATGATTCCAGCCAACATCATTTACATTTCAGCACAAAAATATGTGCAGTTAGTTCTGATGGTCTCCTACTGACTACATGACACTTAGAGTTCTGCCACTGTTACCTCCAGTCCTGCTTCAAATATTTCCATGTAATCTAGTGGTATTTTGTGTTTTTTTTCTGAATGCAATGTCACTACTAATAACTGCAACTATTTCTCAATGCTTCATTAGCAAGATATTTGTGCATCTGCAAAACTACAAGGCATTAATGCTCCTAGTGGTTTCTGAGATGTTTTACACAATCCTATGATTTGTATGTTCATGCTATGTGTTTGGTTTAACTGAATGCTTTAATTTAGCTTCTCATCAATTCAAAAGTACACCGAGCGCGTCGGCATATCGGACTTGCTGAATGAAACATGCCGAGTTTAGGGAGAATGACACTGTTTGAATAAGGAAGTGACATTTTAGCCAGAAGACGGTTGCTGAGGTGATGCAGTCCAGCAGAATAAAATGAGAAACAAGAGGCCAGCATTAATAAAAAGCCCTGATATCAACTAGCTTTCAGTGCTTTGTCACTTTGTCCCAAAACAGATACGTTTTACATTCTAACAGCATTTTTCTTAAAACATCCTACAGCTTTAGATTCCATAATTTAGTGTAAACAGTAGATTCAGAGTTCCTTCTCCTGACAACCACAGGTGAGATTTAACACTTCGACAATACCGACAGTCCATCAATGAGGACTTGATTTTAAATCTGGAATTCCATGTTTAAAAAGCCACACTCATCCTCTGCATTAAATATGCAGCAAAACATTTGGAGAACACTTTTTCATAAATATGCCAACAATGACACAAACCTACCAAGCTATCAAGACAAATTCACTCGACTGAATGATTTAAAAGGCATGGATATGTGTTCTATTAACACTGGAAATCTGCTACAAGATGTTACAGGCCTGACATTTCTGGAGTGAAGTAGGAAAGGCCTCGCAAGCATCTGCTGAGCTCCCAGAGACTTTGTTCAGTATTAAAGCTTGTAGAACGAGCCTGGTACCCCGGCCTCTTTTAGCAAAGCAGTTCCTTTAGAATTGTACACAATGAAGCCTGGCACTGTAGATCAGAATGACCTCACAACGAGCCAAAGGAGGCTGCGCTAAGTGTTGTCTTGAGACTCTAGAGTTTGTGATGTTGTTTTTCAGGGTTTAAATGCTATAAAGGCTCATTCGGAAGCAGCCTCCATTTTTCTACATTGAGAAATAAATGCAAGTCGAGTAAATAAATTATAACTTAATAACATTGGGTCTTTTCAGCATCCAAAGTTGTTCACAGGGAGGTATATCAGTGGTCACTAGAGAATGAGACGAAGACCTGGAGCAGCATGTAGGAGTGGAATGGACACATATGTACAACCAATACAAAACCCATTTTTTTGATCCAAATTCATAATAACAGTAGCGATTTCCAGCGAGTCATTATGATCAACCAGTGAGGAGTGGCCACTGTGAAGAAAAGAAAACAAATTTCCACTGGCCCAGGTAACCCTGAAGAATCAACTATTTCAGCACAAGGAAAAAAAAACATGATAAAGGAGACTGACAGCTAAGACATCCATTCAGTCCTCTGCACTGAGACTGAGGCCTGTGTTCACAATAGCCTGTTCATTTATTTCGAGGCTCATTTCCTGGCTGAGATGCAGACATGCAAATCAAGGCAGAACAGTTCCACTGCTGACGTCCACTGTGCTCCATATGCAGGCTTCTTCTCAAGTGCCATGAAAGTAGTGCACGTCCTTGACTGATTCCTTTGTCTAGGTCCAACAAAAAAGTTTCACACATGTCCTCCATTAAGATTCACTTTACTGGGTCCAGTGATAATGTAAAATATGTTGTTCATCCCCCAAAAATCTAAAAATTCCAACAATAATCTTTAATCTTGTGCGCAGCAGAGGAAAACTGCTGAAGCTGTGTACTGAAGGTGCATGATTATAATTCAAAAAGCACCTTGGGTGGTCTCAGAAAGAAGTAAAGACTCACTTGAGCAATGTACTTGCATGCTTTACCCAAAAACACACAAACCAAAAAGCTGTTCATGTTAAAATAGTCCAGTTGTTCACCACACCTGTGTAGATCATAGGTGGGTGCGAGATAGAGAGAGTGAATAAACGTTCAGTGGTGGTTGTGATGCAGTGGGGTTCCACTGGAGCAGCCTGCTCTGGTCACCCACACATAAAGGACGGGCTCAGGGAGCAGAGCTCCATCGTACTCCTGTGCAAGAAGGGTGTGTAGAAGGAATCTTGCTTGTGTTGGTGAACGGTACCACTCAGCCCTGACTCTCAGACAGAAAACTCGGACCCGCCGCGGCGAACATGGGTCAACAGCAACAAGCGCCGCAGACGCAGGCCTGTGAATGGATTACACCACAGCAGAGAGGGTGGACTTCCGAAAACAGCTTTCATACCATCCCATCTCATGCGACGCTCCCACGTGGGCTTCTCATTTTTAAGACGTTCAATCTCCTGCAAAACATTCAAATCAAATGAAAGCTTCCTCATCAAGTTATCCGTTTGCTTTATCCCATTAGCACAGAGTTATTTTAAAATAGGGGAAAGGCACTCAAACGGAACTTGACACACACTTACACATCCATGTAAAATTAAATCTACAACACAACAAAGTGAAGAAGTCCTAATACTATCAGATTTCACTGTCTACTTAGACGGTCAGACTAATGTTCTTCTTTGTCATCTTTTTCCTAGACGTCATTGCTCCTCTCTGCCACACACGACTTTTTGAGAACAAAACCTGCTGCATGCAGTGTGTACTGACCGTCTCGTCATTGCAGATGGAGTGGATCTGCGTACCAAACATCACAGCTGTGAAAGTGAGGAAAAGGATGGCTTCAAGGCAGAGGAAGATCAGGAGTAGCACAGACACCCCTGGAGAGAAGTCACTGCACTCTGGTGACAGGAAGAGAAGGAGAAAGTCTGATGTCTTACTTTGCAATGAACAAATCAAATGTCAAACAGCAACTGAACTTTTAAGGTAGTTTAAAGTAGCCTGGAGTACAATAAACAAAACATGGCCTTGCTAAATAAGCATCATCCTGTAGAGGGCAGTACAAGCTCTAAGAGTGCCAGGAATCAAATACTACCTTTGTAGTATTCATTCTTACAGAGTGCAGGAGCAGGGAAAAAATCCCTGGCTGCTCTGTGATAACTGCGTCGCACAACTTAAGCGACCTGTGCAATATATCTGTTCTCTTTCCTTCCTCCACACTGCTCTCTCTTCATGCCTCTTGTATAAACAGCTGTATTTATGACTCAAACTACATCTATCACCTTCTGTATTCGAATTTTTTATGGAAAGGGCCTTACCGTTCCACTGGACTTTAACACAGGTGAAGAAGTGCATACCACTGAGGCCCAGGGCATGGGCAGAAATCAAGGCTATGTACATCTGTGGCAAGATGAACAGAAAAGGGGAGAGATTGATTGATTGACATGTCAGAGATGTCTTTGCATATACTGCTGTAATGAAACATTCTTAAGTTTGCATTTGTAGCCAAAGGTCAAAAGCTTTTAATTTGCTTTTCTAATGTTCACTTCTCCAGAGCAAAGAGCAAACTAAAAATGTAACCACACAGGTGACCTTGTACTGTTGAGGCACATTTGACAGTTTTATGTTTCTGTCATCAAAAATAGTTCCAGTCAGCATATAAAGGCATAAAAAAATTGCTGATGTTGTCAAGAGACTCACAACTGGCTGTGAGAGTAGTCTCCATGTAGACCTGTGTCTGCTAGCCGCTACATCGCAGCAGAAGTAAACCTCAGCTGGTTATTTCATCATAAAGTATGAGCAAGAGGGGCGATTTACAACACAGGATGAGAATTGCACCAATTTGTCCCTCTAGTCTGATCATGTTGTGTTACAAATACATGGGAGTCAAGATAAACATTATATTATTCAGAGGAATAACCAAATGTACAACATGCATTTCTAATCCCCTTGTTGAAATTTAACAGGGGGCTAATTCATGAGTATTTTAGTGAACTCACAGTGAACAGAACAAAGAATCTCTGATTCTTCTCTCCCACGCAGTTATTGACCCAAGGACAGTGGTGATCCATCTTCCGAATGCATCTTTTACAAATACTGCAGGCAGCAGAAAGAAGAACAAGTTAATCTTTGACACGCTGATTAACGCTGAACTACACCGATCAGCCACAACCTTAAACCAACATGGCCACACTATGGCTATTCTACGCAGCCCTACATCTTTCCGATCATGCTCAACATCTAATTTTTCAGCAATTTGTTCTACAGTAGCTCTTCTGTGGATCAGACCAGACAGGCAGGATCCCATTGCCAACTCACTGGACCAATATTGGTAGGTACTGATCACTGCATACCAGGGACATCTGGGATTTGGAGAGAGGAGTCATGACTCAGTCATCTAGTCATCAACTTCTAACCCTTGTAACAGTTGCCCTTCTCCTTCCCCAATTTCCTGCCTCCAACACATCAACTTCAAGACCTGGCTGTTCACGTGCTGCCTAATATATCCCAACCCTTAACAGGTGGCATTGAAAGAAGATGATCAGTGCCATTCACTTCACCTGCTTAATGTTGTGGCTGATCTGAGTACATTGCTCCTGTTTACACAAAATATGCATCATGTGTCATTTGAAAACACTCTGGATGCTACAGGAGCATTCGTCAATTTAATATTGTGTAAAATTGGCCGTAACTCTTTCACGGACCTGCAGTGGTGTGCTCTCTCAGGCTTGATGCTGCAGCACTTCGGGCACTTGTAGATGACTTCACCAGGCTTCAGCTGCAAACTCTCCATGTACTCCTTAGTAGCATTGCCCTTAGGAACAGCACCCTGTGACAGACAGAAAAAAACAAATGCTGTCAGCTGTGAAGATTCAAATCAATGCCTTCTGCTATGTAGAAGCATGCTACTGCACAACTTTCTGTGGACTGTTAGTGGACTGCTAGCCCCTGTCGGTAAGCACGAGTCAATGTTGTACCAGCGCTAACCTCATTTGACCCCCCACCACCTCCCATTTAGCATGAAATGCTGAATAATCCCTGTGTTTCTCAACTCTTGAATGACTTTTCACACATTCCAGTAGAAAAAGGAACCAAATAATCGGTTGCTTAGGAATATCACAAGGCTTCATATCACTGAACGCTACTGAAAAGGTGCTGGATGTAGGAATCTGCATCAGCTGAACTTTTATTTATTCAAACAAAAATGATAAGAAACAGAATTCACCATTGTTATGTTGTGCTGGAAAAAACATTAAGTTCCCAACATTGTTCCTGAAAACCACAACCACTGCTGACAAATTAGCTGTTAATTAAACTGTGGTGGCAGACAACATTCAGACTCAGTTAAATAGTCTGCTCTGTCACAGAGCCTCTCAGCTCAGGCTGAGGCTCAGGCTGTTTCCCAGGCTACATCAGTGATCGACTACGTGTCTCCCTATGCAGCGCTTCCTGCCTGTGCTACAGTGTTTGTTAAGTAAACACAAATGTTTGTCTTAGTCACTGACTCTATCCCCGTTTTCTCTACCTCTTCTTCCAATTTTAAACCCCGCTTTCTATGTTCTGCCTCTGTGTCCTCAACTCTGTCCATCTCTATTTAACATCCTTACCGGGTCAGTCAACATGGTACGCAGATGTGAGGCCAATGCAAGCACAGCTAGGGAGTTGAAGGTGGCCCCGTTCAGTAGCGAGTACCAGAAGTTCTTGGCGGGCAGCAACATGACAAAGTTCACCACAAATTCAGCATACAGCACCAGGAACCAGGTCATGGTTGCACACACCATACCACAGCCGTCCTGAATGAACCACAGTGTTCGGTTCCCCGCTGTGTGGCCAGCGTGTGGACCCCCGACCATCACGCCGGCTGCCAGGCTCCCCGTCTCCACATCTGCACCGGCCGACAGCAACGGATGGTGCTGCTCCATATCCCGCAGTCGGTGATTTGAAGACTGCATCCTGCCCTACAAGAAGAAACAAATGTTACAGTAGAACGTACAATAGTAAAAATGACTACAGAGAGGAATTAAGAGACATTAAAGTGAGCCGGGTTAAATCCGAAAGAAGTGTGTACAGAATAGATCTATTGAACAAAGTTATATACGGCACATACTGTATTTAGTACAAAGAAGTCGCTGACATCACCAGGGCAAAGACAACTTTGAACAAAGGTGGATCAACCTTCAAGTTCAGCCCCCTTTGACTCAGGCAACTGTTATTAGAAGAGACTGGAGTCACTGGAGCTTTCGTCTCGTGTATTCATGTCAAGGTCACAAGAGAACATTCAGGACCAGCCTGGGAGCCTGTGTCTGCTGCTTCAAGATAAATCAATGGCTTTCCTGCTCTCATTAGGAAACCGATCCTACAGCTGAGGTACAAGTGAAATACAGGCTAATAATAATCTGTAGACCCACTTACCTGCTGCAGGACGCTTCACTGTGACTCACTGAGACTAAATAAGCCAACACGACAAGGCAGAACCAAAACACATTCAACAATCTGTGATTTTCGGTTTCTTTGGTGTAAAAAGAAGAAGCAGGGAACTTTCTTTGAAAACTGCCACTACAATGAGATACTAGTTAAATGTAATGAAACATACATATTTCGTTTATGTTTAATTTCCAGCAAATATTCGCTCCTTAGACACTTAGGACAGACTCAGATGAACATCTCCTAAAATCAGGGTTTCCCTTACTGTGGGGAAGTCAGGACATGTGTCATCTTATTTAAATAAGCTCGCACATAAACAACAAATTGTTCAAATCGAAATCAGTGTCAAAGCTTTAATACTGAATACGTTTATTTAACTGGGCTCTATACTGCTCATTTAACCCTGCAGTTGTTACTCAAAGAACTAACTTTCCCAGTGGAAAGAATGGCATTATTTACAATGTCCTGGATTTCTGCAAAAAATCATTATGGAATCGATCTGATCTTCACCAAAGTCACATATCAACCAACAATATTTCTAAGCTGATAACACACAGACTGTCATGATCTTTGATGTCATCAGCATACACAGAGATGGTGGAAAAAGTAAGTGAAAGAGCGTTTTAATAACTGGTGAAACCACCTTTGGCAGCAATAACCTCAAGCAAGCGCTTCCTGCTGCTGTGGTTTAGACCTGCAGAACGTTCAGAATTTTTCGATCATTCTTCCTCACAGAACTGCTTCAGTCCAGCCACGTTCTTCTCTTGACCTCTTGTAAACATTTCATGAAAAACCTATTTCAGAAACCCTTAGGATGAGTTAATCAGAAGTACTATATTATTGTGTTTCTGGGTTTTAGAACTCATTCCTATGTCTCTCTATATAGGCTCCCAATTCCTGAAAAGACACCAGACCGACCTTCCAATAAGGAGTCCCGTTGTCATGCTTTTATGCCTCACCAGCCATATGTTGTTTATTCATTTAAGTTGTAAGTAAAGATGTTTAATGTATTTGTGGATGTGGTGTTTATGTAGACGTTGACGTCTGCTCGTCTTTACTGAGCATCTGCAGCAAATGAGACATTTCCACTCAGATGGCTGCTGCGGAGCTCAGCTGTCAGTCTTTAGCTGACTGCCGACCAGGCTGCTTTCCAAAACACCCCGCTGATGTTTGTTTCTGCTTGCATCCAAAATCTTTTTCATGTCAGCGAGAGTCACTGAAAATGCTTGCAAAACAAAAACGCCAGTAGGGATGAGAGGGTTTAGGCTTGTAGAGCTGAACCCCTTCAAACAAATGCTGTAACATGGGAACGTGGCTTTGAATGCAAACTTTGACTATCTGACACAGAAACACACATTTCACACAGGACCTGGAGGAACTGAACAAAGTGAAAAGAAAATCAAACGTAACACAAACAATACAAATTCTGCAGATCTAATATCGTTACTTCTGAGTCTAGACTCAGTGCATCTGTGTATTTGTGATAAGATCTGTCAGGAAGATGAAACATTGTGTGGATAGCTAGAAACCCCCCCCCCAAAAAAAACTTAGTTTGATGGTTTTGCTGCCACATGATGTTTGAAACTAAGTCCAAGGACTGTTGAGATTTTCAGGCTTGCTTGAGGTCCTTGCAGGCTTCTTCAGTTCTAACTCAATCCTTGTGACTGACCAGCTTGAGTTAGAATGAACTCTCTCAGATGATCAGCAAAGTGTCTTCAGGGACCTCAAGCAAGTCCAGTTTCCCCTCAGAGCACTTTTGTGAATAAAGTGTTCATATTTTTCTGTTTTTTAATATTGTGGACATATTTTCTAGTTGGATTCTAATAAAGAGACTAATCTCTCTCTCTCTCTCTCTCTCTCTCTCTCTCTCTCTCTCTATATATATATATATATATATACACACATATATATACTGTATATCATAATTATATCACATAATAAATATATACATGCACTGTCAAAACAACAGATCTAATAGTGGCCTAAAACGTTTGCACAGTATTGTATGTTGTCACTGTGCATTTTCACACTTGTGTTGCTGTTAAAATTAGAGCACCAGGAAACTGTCCTTTCTTTCTTTCTTTCTTTCTTTCTTTCTTTCTTTCTTTCTTTCTTTCTTTCTTTCTTTCTAAATGGGATAGTGCAGTCTATCACCGACATTGACGACCAATGACATCTTTTTACTACCTATTATCACTGTTCCTGTTGTCGTCTCCTTGCTGTATTGTGTGTTTTATTTCCAACAACAACTTTTCTTTTTGCTGATATCCATTTCTATGTGTTTAGCTCAGTTTCTGTTGGGTTGATCTTAGTTGACTTGCTAGACCAGGCAGCCACTTTCATGTTATTAGTCTTCTCATCTTAAAAACCTGTGTAACCAAGTCGATCCTGTAATCACAGCATGTGTGAAAAAAGGAGCAGTAACATGTCAGCCCAGTACTAATTTTTACTATAATGTTATGGTCTGTTATTAATGTAAAACCAAACATAAATCTGCTTATAAATAAAAGATCTATTCTCTATTGTCTACACTGACAAGATGACAGATGGTGGCAGCTGATGGTGGCCAATCCAGACTTGTTTTATTGAATCTGTATTGTCCCTTCTTCTGAGCACCTCACCTCAGAAAACGACAGGGATTGACTGAACCGACTCATACCTTTAGTTATTTATTATTATTTATCGGAGCAGAATGTCCCATAAATGATGAAGAAATGTGACTATTAGTGTAAATAATTATTGTAGTTATGTAAAGAAAATGTGATTTTAAAAGTGCAAGAGTGTCTCTGTTAAAATGACTTAACAAGTGTGTGTGAGACAAAACGTCTCTATACTACACATAGCCAATTAAGAGGACACAAAAATGCTCTTGGACCATTTGAGGGATATTGATTTTTTGCTGATCAATGAGAGGGAGGTCCATTAAAGTCACAGCAGCTGGATGTCCAGCTGTCTGCTCTTCTCAGTCAGAGGCCACAACACAAGAGCCACTGGCCCCTCTCCACCCCTCCTTATCTCTCTTCATACACAACCAGCTGTCACCACAGTGTCATCCTGCTCAGATCACTGTGCAGAGTCACCCCAGACCACCTCCAGCAATGGCTGGTGTCCACTGCCAGAGAAAATGAGGTGGCACAAAACCTTAAAATATTCTACCAGGAAACGGCTTTTGATGTTCTGCTTCACATTTCAAAATCGACAAACCACTTTATGGCTGAAATAATATAATCTGTTCCGAAAACAGCAAGTATCCAAACTAAAACCATTCCTCTGTGGGAATATTAAAAGAAATGAATATATTAAAAAGGAATTTAATGGCAAACCCATAGTTTTTTTGTTATACTATGTAAAAACTTTCAAGATCCACACAACTGAATGAGGCTGAATTAATTAATAGCAACTTTTTACACTTTAATTTGTTATTTTAATTAGCATTCCATGCTGCAGGACTGTCTTTAAATTCAAACAGCAGGAAATAAGTTATTAGTGTTTAAGTAAATACTCTCCATTAGCACCTACTGCTCACAGTCTGTCTAGAAGCTTCCTTTATCTCCGAGCCAGTCAAAATAAGATGTGCTCCTTTACAAGCTTTTGCACGGAGATAAACACAAAAGATTAGCTGCTTTCTACATTTTCACACATTTACACCAGCTGCACAGAGGATCCCCCGAAAACAAAAGACATTCAGGTAGATAGGCAACGTACCTAATATGTTCCCTCCTCACAATAGCATGCTGTGGTGTGTACCTCCTGGACCAGCATTCAGGATGAAGGACATACACAGATTGTCACCTGTAAAATACACAGATGCACACAAAAATGTATCAAGTCTCAAGTTTTCGTATTAAAACACATTTACCTAGACACAAAAATATGAATGCAGTTACAGTTCGCTGTAACCGTGAGGACAGCTGTAGAAACTATGAAATTAGTGCATAAATTTAAAGGATAAATTCACAGTTTTTCCAAGTGGGTCCACGCAGACAAATTAAGTGAGTGTCTTTTATTATCCTTCCACTGCAGCTCAGCAGAATGACGATGTATGGACACCTGCCTACTGTATTAAGACACACTTGAAAGATCGTGAATCATAGTTTTTACCCGCTGACGGTGAGAAATGTGTCCAGCATTTTGCAAAGGTTTCTTCCTCTTTACTCCCAAGGAAACACACCCATCTTTCTGGCTATTCATAGCAATGTGGTGACACTGCAAGTATTCTCTGGTCACAGTGTGGCCACGAAAAACAAGGCTGTTAATCTAAACCTAACGTTATGCTAACATAAGATAAGATAAGATCACTGCACATTAAGTTAACATGCTGTCATGATGAAGAACACAACTGAGCGGAGCTAACTAGAATCCAGACAAATGATAGTCTTAATTAAACACACAAAACCATAAACTGATGGCCCTTCAACAGATTAGCGAGTGGGGACTGAGGTTAGATCTCTTCCCTACATCGAGCAGCCTATAGATCACCACATTCTCATTAATCATCCGCCATCTGTGGTCATGTCAGTAAAGCTGTCACTGCCCGTCAACGTTAGCGAGCTGTGCTGACCTGGATAATCCGCCACGCTACAATGAAATCAGCAAAGGTCGTGACTGGAAGTGAAACCCTCACAACAACAACAGACACACACCGGGCACAGCAGCTGCTAGCTTGACACTTCACATGCAACCGGGCTGGCTGGTAAATCTCGCTCGCTAACTAGCTTGCTAAGGCGAGCTAGCATGCTAACACAATATGCAATCGACAAGTGCAGAAGCAGAGCTAAATAACATACCGTAATATTCCCAATTTCTTCAGCTGGGGACGTCTTCTTAATACATGTTCATGTCCCGTTTGGGGTCAGCTCCAGCTCCAGCTCCAGCTCCAGCTCCAGCTCCAGCTCCAACACAGCCGTACCCGCAGCAGCCGCAGCAGCTACACATCGCTCAACTAGCGGGGCTGACAGCAGTAACGACGGAGCTTCCGGGGTTCGGCTCGGACGTCTCCGTCAACATTCGTGAAGGTCCGTGAGGATAGTATTTGATCAGACATTGCCATCTGGCGGTGTGCGGCTGAATTGCACCCACAAACCTGCGATAATCTCAGTTCTCCAATCGAGGGCGCTGTTGGCTAAACTCATGTATACGGCTGCACGACACCCATATAATAAATCACCCGAATAATGTCACACAGTGTAAGAGGGCAGCTGAAACAGAACTGGTAAAAATTTGTAAAAGTTGACTGAAACGTATTCTAGTAAAAGTAAAAGTAGAAATACAAAAGTACAGAAGCTTCTCTAACAGTTGTCTGAAGATTGAGTCATGGCAACTGGACTTCTTTCTTTGAGTTGAGTTGCCATGACTCAATCTTCAGACAACTTTACCTGGATGACTGAGAATCTTCACAGACATTTCTCTAACAGTTTCTTTCAAATGGTATTAAACGTGATGCAGCTGATAACATAAATGTGCCGCAGACATATGATATGATAAGATTTACTCTATGTTCCCTCTGACAACGCTTGGATGAGTTCAGCTGTTGTGCATTGTCAGACATCGGGGAAACATAAAATACTTACTGCATAAATGCACGTATTGCACACTATAAAAATAATGTTTTGGTGGTTAAAGTAAAGTGCAGAAATGGAGAGGACTTCGATAGCCTTCCATCTGTTAAACTTTCATTCTCCTTTACAGTGAACACGTCAGTCTGCACTTATGTCTTTCACAGGTAAATGACGGCTGCATGGCTACTTTTCAGCTGCTCCAGTGTCACAGCCTTGATGATGATTAGCGGTACAGAAAATGGATGAATATTTTACAGCGCCCTGCTCTGCCTGATCTGAAGCCTGTCTCTCTCTCAACAGCCCAAACTCAGCGAGTCCTCTTGACATTGTAAAATCAATAAGCAGAAAACAGTGACTGTGCTGATCTCTAAGAGGCTTAAACATCCACTTGTTTCACGTCCTGTTCAGTCAGTGATGTTAAAGAAAAAAGAGAAACACATGTTTTGACTCAGTGAAATATCCAGCTCGACCTGAACAGGCTTTTTTGTGGTCAGGTGAGCACAGAGGCCAACTTGCAGCCATGGCAGGGCCTTCCTGGCAGCCGATGTCACGTGTCCCCCCCCCCAAGAGTGGATTACAAAGTCAAGACAAAGCTGCTTGCCCCTTTTTCTGCACCGTGTCTGCAGCTGCGCAGTGAAACCTTAGGGCTTCTGCCCTCTCCTGTTCTGGTTCAGAGCCAATATCAGCTGTCTGTTTTAGAGGGAGGGAGAGGAAAAAATACCCAGCAATCCTCTAAAGCAGCTTAAAGGCTGAATCAGGGGACCGAAGCCCTTTTTCCATTTCCAGAACGGCTTCTCTCTCTCTCTCTCCATCATGGGTAGATGAGCATCTGAGTGGCAGAAAAGTGGCTCCATGAAAGCTGTCTGCTGCCTCCTCCTAAAGGCCATCCCCACCTGACACACAGTACGTTTGCCTAACGTCTCCGCCGTGGATGTACTAGGCCGAGCGTTACAGACTGTGAATAGCAGCGGAGACAAGCCGGGTTATTTGATTGTAACTCTTG
The DNA here is from genome assembly GCA_034779795.1 of Ctenopoma multispine. Lineage (NCBI taxonomy): Eukaryota > Metazoa > Chordata > Actinopteri > Anabantiformes > Anabantidae > Ctenopoma > Ctenopoma multispine. The sequence continues at coordinate 2,467,551 of JAUYWH010000018.1, forward strand.
ATGTAATCAGCAGTCTCGTATCCGATTAAATAATGAATGCTAAGTGCTCATGTAACAAATAAAATCTCCCGCCAGGGGCCTTGGGTTCCCATGAGCATTATTATTTTTGTGCAACCCCACCACCCCCACTATCTCCAGCAGCCTTTGTTGGGCTTTTGGAGTGAAATGAAGTGAGGCAAAGTGGAGCAGAGAGCAGAGTGGTTTGGAGCAAGTGGAGCTGGATTACTTGCCAGTGGAATTAAAAAAATAAAAACAGAGGGGAGAAAGAAAGATGTGGGTCATTGCTTACATCATGAGGGACGAGAGGAAGAAAAAAAACGTGTGTAGAGTGAGTAAGAAAGAAAACACAAGCAGGTTATTTAGTGTAACACCACCACATTACAGCGTTAACGTCAGCGGCACAGAAACCTGCCTGTCGTGGGGAATGCCTCATGAGCATTTATCTCACTGTTTGGCTGTTTCCCAGATAAATCGCAATGACAAACGAAGATGTTTAACATGACGCAACCTCCACAAACCATTTCATCTTAATGTGACGTATTGTCATTTATCTTCAGCAGTGGTGGTTTCTCAGTGAGAGCAGAAAAGATGGGTGTCACTCCCTTACCGTATGTCTGCTAAAGTGAAGCTACCACACACAACTGGTAATTGTATCATAGCTTCATGTAGCTTCACACAGTTTGCTAGTCTGGTTCTTTCCAGAGGTAACCACGTCTTTTAATTTTGCCTCATTAAAATGATGCATCTTGTTTATTTAGTGTGAGTGACTTTGTGTGAGCGACTGTTTCTTAGTTGGGAATCATGTAAGACTTCCTGGAATTGTGATAACCTATTAATTAGTGACCTTCAGGAATGCAGGTAGGCAGAATGTATAGGATTGCTGTCTTTATGTTATGCTAAGCTAACAGGCTGCAGACTGAACAAATCACACTGTATTTTCCAATCTCTTGACTAAAATACACAAATGCATCATTCTCTGCAAAGAAACAATCAGGCCTGAGGTGCCTGGAGAGAGCGAGAGCGTGTGCAGAGAGTGTGTTGACTAGAGGGAAATGTCTTGTTAAAGGAGAAAAAAGAAAGAAAAGTCTTCATTAATTCTTAAAGAGAGAAGCCGTGTTGGTGTTGTGAATTAAATGCTGCTACCTGACATCAGTGTATCAGTGGTAAAGAGGAATATTGTAGTGGAGTGAATGTATGATGGGTGTCTGCGCTCACATTATTTACAGGATCATATGAAGTCGGAGAATTTCATTTGACGAACCTAAATTAGATTTGGTGACCCCTGAGGTCAGTATCATTCTGAGAAGACTATTTTAAAGGTTTTGCAATGTTAATAAATCTGTATGCACGTGTGTATCGAGTTCGAACATCACTTGACCCAGTTCGTGTTAAGGTCTCGGTCTGCTAATGCGTCTGATCCACACATCTGACCTCGCTGCATGCTGCACGCAGCCATCTGTCTGCGCTGGAGATATGTATGCAGGCAGACACACAAACAGAGCTGACAGACAAGCCTTGACCACTGGGAGTGTTACCCACAGTGGAATGAAGAATGACACACACAGTAACCCGGCCATGACTGAATGACCTCTGACCTCGCACAGGCTTAGCTCTGCTGCCTCCACCTTCGCTTTCGCCTACACAAATCCATCCCAGAAGCCTTTTAGAGGGGATTTTCTGGGAAGGGCAATCTGTTGGATTTTCTAAAACTGCAAGAGTGAAACAGACGAGGACCAAGACCTTTCACCCCCCCCCCCTCACCCCACCCCCCTTCTGACCATCAGCTCTTCTCGCATGTTTGGTTGCAGCGAGCGCACGGCATGCTGAGCTGGATGAGCGTTACAAAAATACGAAAGCTCAAGTCGTTAAGGTCACTAATGGATCTCTCTTATTAACTGTGCGAAGCTCCTGCAGAATGATGCTGTAGTGGCGTTGAGCATCTTTTGAGAGGCTGGTGAATGACATCTTTTCAATCCACTCCTTTCACCGTTTGCGGTCCTATTTTCTGCAGAAAGAGAAAAGTACAATAGATTACATTAAGCCTCCGGCTAAATAAGTACCTCCTTCACGCACACGTGACACAACGACATGCTGCTCAGACTACTCGAGTGACAGGAAAGGCTGGCAACAGAAACATATCTGTTTTGGGCCTAATTCAAACCAGACACGTTGGAAGAAAATTACATTAGCCTGTTGTGCGTATCGCTTTTCACTCATGCTGAACCTCCTCAGGTTCTCCGGAGGTCATCTTGATGTGATAAGATTAGAGCTAAGCTTTCAGCCAGCAGATGCCACAAATCCTTTTGGCTCATCTCAGTTTAGCATGGAAAGTGTACTGTATACTGTAGCACCCCGGAGAGGCTTACCCACTCTATTTTTAAAAAGCAGTGTTCATGCGTGCCAGTCAACTCAATTATGATTTCTGGTCTCTGAATCGCAGCCTCAATTGTTTCCTCTGCTTGAAGTTTCCATGCTAAGCTAACCGGCTGCTGGCTGTAGTCCTACATTTAAAGCTTGTGGTCACAGAGTGATTTCATATATTTACCCATAATGCTGATTTGCTAATTTGGCAAAAAGGGTCACACACACACACACACACACACACACACACACACACACACACACACACACACACACACACACACACACACACACCACTCTTCCTGAGTGCTGAATAAAATTTTCCACAATCAATACAAAGTTTATATGAAGGCTTTCAACATAAGCTTAGCTCTGTTTTTCTAAGGGAGCTGAGAGAGAAGCATTATTTTATGTGTGTGTGTGTGTGTGTGTGTTTGTGTGTGACTGTAGAGATCATCCTCAGTCTGGACCTTTGTGGAGTTGAGGCATGACTCATGGCTCACCCTGCTGCTGCACGCTGCGCCATGTAAGAGACCACATAGTGGATGAGGTCCATCAATAATTCAACAAAGACAGACTTCCTCATCCTCTGGTTCCCACCCGCCCTCTCTCTCTCTCTCTCTCTCTCTCTCTCTCTCTCTCTCTTCCCCCTCGCTGTTCTGCCTCTGTTTTCTAACTGACTGCATCTTCCTCCTGCTTCCATCTCTGGGCTCCCTCGTCTGCCTGTCTCCTCTTCTAATCGTCCCAGGCCACTCAAAACAAGCTACAACATGCTTCCAAATCTAAATCTGAGGCCTACCCAAGTAATCTTTGGCTTTTAAGGGATTTTTCCTACTCTAGTAACAAGACATCAAGCCAGCTTTCCGTGATCACATACGATTAAGGATACACAGGCTGCTAATCCTGCTCTGGATGTGTTATCACTGCCGTTATCAAGGGGCTGACAAAGTTATTCAAGAGTAATATAGGTCAAGTATTTTAACACCTCTTGTGTTTACAGGGTTGGAGGTTTATGCCCAGCTCCGCTCAGCGCTCTCTGCACAGATAAAGGGTTTGGATATGGAAAATAATCCTTTGAACTACCATTAATCAATTAGCATTTCATACATTTTGCTGACTTTGCTGACATTTTTCAGGGACACTGTGTCTTTGCATTTGATCAGTTTAAAGAAAATGAAACTTCCTCCTCCTCCTCCTCGTTACTCTTCTCTGTGTAATGACAAACCACAGAGAGGAAATCATGTTGAGCTTCCTATGATGTGTTCACTCTGAGAGCAATCAGACCTCAGCAGGCCTGACTCATCCCGGCACTTGAATCTAACAAACCAGCTTATCAGCAGTCTTATTATTGGAGCATACGCAGACGGACAACAGCTCCATGCAAAGGCGATAAACTCGCGTTTGAAGCCGCGAACAGACCCTAAAACCACATTTAATCACTCATCCAGTTCTTCTCAGCTAAACTGTAAAATGTAATACGACACGAGAGGAAATGAGAATGTCAACTATATGCTGCTCTGTCAGTGACTGAATACCATGTGGAGAAATAACTGAAGAGCGTTTGCCAAGAGTTGAAAGGTTGCCATGGAAACATATTCAAGAGAAAGAAGATCCATTTGCCAAGATCTTAAAACATCTGACTCAGCCGAGATATGTGTTATTAGTCATAGCCGCAGCCGCGCTGCACTGCAGAGTGCTGAGCTGTAAGAACGACTGCGTGTGTGATGATGCTTCAGTGAGTGTCTGAGGAATAAAACGTTTTACATGCAAGAGATGAAACGAATGCCAGTGCCAGAGCAGATGCCATATTGTGCAAAGAAACCAGTGAGCGTCTCCATCAGCTCCTCCAGCTTCAGTCCATTAGCTTTACGCTGCAGTCACTGGATCATTAGGCCTCATCCGCTTCAATAATGCAAAGAGAGCAAACCAGGCAAACACCACGCAGCATTATCTGCTTCTCACCTCTCAGCACTGCAGGAGACAACGAGAAAACAAGACATCACCCGAACAGTTAACTGTGTGCAGCATACGGGTGTGAGTCTGACTGACTGCAAAGCATCCAACTGTTCAAACAAGCAGAGCAGAAATAAGCATGTGAGTGGAGAAGTATCAGTCCTGATTTTAACATCTGAAATGATTCAGATCATCAGAATCCTAATATTGCACAAAGATGACCGGAATAAATACAGAATGGATTTGACCTGCTGATGTGTTTCGACTGCACAACCCAAGTAGGATTTTCTGGTAGAGAGCAGAATTCATGGTTCCGTCCTGGTCCTGCCACAGACCATCACACTGCCACCACCATGTTTGACTGCTGGTCTGATGTCCTTCTTCTCAAATGACGAGTTAGCTTTTAACACAAACCTTCCAAAAATATTAATGAAATATTATTTCAGTAATTTTCTCTTGATGAATGAAATCACAATTTAAAATCTGCATTTTGTATTTATTCACGTTATCTTCTGTGTGATATTTAAATATGTTGGATGATCTGACAAACATGCAAATTAAAAACACACTAGTTCAATCAGACACACTGAACTTGTATCACTGCTCGTCACACTGTGCTCCTGTCTCTCGCTGCATCAACCTAACAACATGCTGTCAGTCCTCCGGAAACGCAGCTGACAACACGCGCAGGGCTCCTGATGACAAATGGCAGATGGAGGCAGATAAGGTAGACCTTTGGGATTTGACGTCCCCGCTGACAGGCATCTCAGTCCTGCCCACATTTAGGGACACATCGACCAATGACATGATGCAGTGACTGTGACAGCAGACCAATGGGAGCGGGGCTGCTTTGTTTACCCTCCAGCCTCTCCGCCTGCGCCTGAATGGCTCTGTGTTGTGCGCACATGTGACCACAGACGGCGCTTACTGGTATTTAAACATCGACTGGTGCTGGAGTGGACAGCTCCCCGCGCAGATGAACAAACCAGAAAACGGCTCGCTCGGCTTCCTGGTGCGGACGCGGTGGAACCTTTTCTCTTGTTAACTCTGGATGAAGAGCTCCATTTTCCCAGCCGCGCATCGTCCTTAAACATCTGCGGACTTATTTTAGGCTGTTGCCCAGAAAGGAAGGCTGTTCTGTCCACAGTCTGCAGTTTGGCGGATATTAAGACACCTGTGGCTGAATCTGGGTCGCAGTCTCATAATCAAAAGACAGACGTTGGATTGTCTCGCATCATGCGGGAGAGCTGATCCGGTGCTGTTGGATCTGGACTGTGGACGCACAAAGGCAGCCCAAAGCTTTTACGGACGCGTTCATCTCTAAGCTGCTCCCCACGTCGCCACCTGCTTGCAGATAGGAAGGAGCATGGGTGGAGAGGAATTTGCTCTGGGTGCGCTGATGGGACTTGTAGACATGGGGGTGTACTCCCGTGAAAACTGAACCAAGGGCAGCGTCTATAAAACCTTTTCTTACTTCTCACTGTCTCTTCTGTTGAATATTGAATAAGTGTGAGGACGATATCGATTGTTTTCGATCAGTTATGGGGAAAGAAGAGTGCAAAACAATGCTGGACGCTTTGAACAAAGTCACTGCCTGCTACAGGCATTTGGTCATCGCCCTGGGGAGCACGTCGGACTCGCAGAACCTGCGAGAGGAGCTGAAGAGGACTCGCAAAAAGGCCCAGGAGCTGGCCGTGGCCAACAGGACTAAACTGACCTCTCTGCTCAAAGACAAGAGCATCAGTAAGGAGGACCGGTCCGAGTACGAGCGCCTGTGGGTGCTGTTCTCGAGCACCATGGAGCTCCTGGAGGTGGACATGAAAAGGTCTCTGGAGATAGCGCAGGCTTTCCCCCTCAAGGTGCCGACCCGGCACCTCATCCAGACGGGGATGACGGGCAGCACCACCAGCGTGGCGGCCCGGGCCATGAGCGTGCAGAACATGAAGTACGAGGCGGACAGCAACATCGACACGGCGGACCTCAGGGAGCTGCAGACGGAGATCACCCAGGTGAGCCAGATGATGGAGGAGATGGAGACGAAGGTGCAGGTGGCGCCGTGGGCCGTCGAGGCGAAGCAGGAGGCAGGCGCGGAGCTCAAGTCCAACATGAGCGTGGGGAATTCCTCCGTGGGCGTCATCTCCATCTGCGAAGAGGAGCCCAAAGAGGAGGAGAGCGGAGGCAACAGGGAGGCTGGGTTTGGCTCGATCTGCGCCGTGGTTATATTCTTCATCATCGTCACCGTGGCTGTGGTTCTAGGATACTTGGTGGTGAACATGTCCTGAACTGTGTGACCTAACAGCCCACCCTGATGGACATCCTGCGAGGCTGCCCGCACGGTGCGTCACCGTGGGCGCAGGAGCGAGCGGCTCCGCGGGAGACAAGCGAGAAAACGCCTTTGTGCGCGAACTTCTTTCTCGCACATTTGTGAATGTATTCGGTTGAGTTGAGGAGTTGCACTAGATAAGATGTAGAACAGTATTAGCCATGGAGGTATTGAGAGGGGGTAAAGGGTCGTGTATTTTTGGAAGAGGAAAAATAAAGTTACGTGACAGTGTCTGGCCATCAGGATATAACAGCGCGTAATCCAAGTGGATTAGTGGAAAAGCTCAGAGGTAAATGTAGCCTGCTGCTAAGTATTCCCCTGGATGTCCCAGCACAGAGTGTAGGAGGCTTCTTCTAGTCAAGAGAAGTAGAGGACGAGTCGAGATGAGTAGTCAGTTAATCTTTGCCCTTTACATCACAGGCTGGATGTGATCAAATCTGCACTGTTCCACACTCCTGTGAGCACAGTTTCCAAGCAGCAGCAACATCTGTATAGTTATATTGTAGGAGGCCTGCATCAAATCACAGCGTGCTTCATGAGAGCCTTGGGACCTGCAGACACACACAGTCTGCTGTTAACGCACCCGTTCACTGTCTTTTTTTCTGTGGCAAACAGTGTTGAATGTATGCATTGCAACATGCGAGGATTTGTACATGCAGTCCACAGCTGTGTCAGGTGATGCACACGCGATGAAGTATTACAGTTTTTAAACACACTTGAAAACGTACTTGGTAGTTTGAAGTGAAGCAGAGACAATGCCAAAGCAGCTTTTGCACAAACGGCGACAATGCATCAAGTGAATGTCTGTTTCTAGTCTCTGTGAGGGTTTAGAATATTTGTCTCTAATTGGATCTAGTGGTCTGAGCTCAGTATGGGATCAGTGCAAAGCTTGATACACATACATCAGATGTAGACAGAGGTATTTTAAGACGAGGGTAATAATTGTGTTCAGTTTATACTGGAGAGAAGACTAACACAGAAGCTTTAATTCACTAATGGTTTTAGGAGTAAGAGTCTTTGAGGGTATTTCTGGAAGGCTGTCCTGCACCATGCACAAGCAAACAGTGGGTCCTAAAGAACGAACACTGAACACTCAGGGGTCGGCTCACAAATAAAGTTTGAACTCAGACATCAGACGCTTTGAAAGAACCAAAGACTGAGTGAGTGTGTGTGACTGCTTTCTGTGTTTCACTTCTCGGTCTGTGCATCATCATGAAAATAAGAAACCAACGATGGAGACCTAACGGACAATCACATTTCTTATTCGTTACTGGGTTTTCAGAAATGTTTAACTAAAATGAACAAGCACATTCAGTGAGAAGATAAATACATTTTGTGTTCTGCTTGTTCTGTTGTTTTCTCAACCGTCCATACCACGTGCAGTCCCCCATTCATGCGCAGGTTCTCTGAGCAATGGTAAACAGACGCCTGGCATTTAGAAAAATCTACGGCACAGAATCCAACTCTTCGACACAGAGGTTTGGCTTCTTGTAGGAGAAGTGGATTAGATGCTAAAAACATTTGTCAAGTTGGAAGATATGTGGGTGTAAAATCCTTGATAAAATCAGAAGGGAATCATTAATAGAACATTATAAAAGTCTCCACTCCTAAAAGTGCTGAGGTCACAGAGCAGGACGTTGATGCATGAAAAGCAGTAGCGTGCTGTGCTGGCACCTGGTTCACAGCAGACTTCCTGAAATCTTGTTAATCCCAGTTGTCATTTCGTTGAGCTCTGCTAACTGTGAGTCATGAATCTTCTGGAACTCACAGCAGACTTGCATTGTCATCGAGGGATCCAAAAATATAAATGTGATTAATTAAAGATGAGGAGGAAATAGTGGGCAGGATACAGTCTACTGAAACACTTTAAAGTTGGTGTTTCAGAGGAACACTCTTGCAACTCTTGAGACTGTTTCGGGTCTGCCGAAATTATTTTTGTTGCAATCTCTTACACAAGCGGCTTCTCAAAATAGATGCAGCATTAAAGTTTCAGACAATGTGCTTCATTAGGTATAAAAATAAACCTTTTAAAAGAGCGTAGATCAACTTTCTCTACGGTTGTTTGGAGGTTTTTTATTTGAACTTGTGCAGAACTTGCTTCTCTCTGTCGCTTAGAAACAAGTAAATGAAGCAGACTTGTTCGGAGAGAGAGGCGAGCTGCACACTTGGCAGAGACAGACCACTGCATCATCACCTCATCTGGACGAAGATGCTGGGTTTCCAAGGCTTTAGGTTGCCATAGAAACCCTCAACAGACTCTCCTCCGCAAACAGCATAGCGAGCCGAGTAGTGTTATTTCAAGTCATCCTACAACACACACGTACACACGCTCTGTGTGGGGACACGGGGTGAAACCTCAGCATCTTTCTCACGCCGACAGATAAAACGTGATGAATTTTAATCACTTTAAAAATCAGACTGAAGGGTGCTGACCTGTTAGAGTGTGCCTCATCATTTTGGAGGAAAAGGTTTCAGGTCACAGCGAACTCAGACTTAGATTTTCCCAATTCAGCCTCAAACTTCTGCTGTGAGGGAATTCACTGACATCCCCTAGTGTAACCTCAAGCATCTCTGGTCTGTCACATCTGAAGTGACTCTAGTTTTCTTCTGCCAAAATATACTCTCTTTATATGTATAAAGCTGTTTTAAAACCATCTCAAATTTATAGTGACAAATCATTTTAACAGTGACGTCTGTCCATATATTGTGGTTGCATGTACCTCAGTCAATCTCAGTCATGAGATTCTTACTCATAACCATTATTCTGCCTCTTTTATTCAGACACAGCAACAGTGAGAATATCAAATCAATAATGAAACAAATGGTGTGTTTAATAATACAATTAGGTTTAAATGGCAGACACACATGATTTTTTACATTTAATTTGTCATGAAGAACCCTGCTGTGGGCAAGGAAGGCACCCAAAGGAGAAAGGGTAGAAGTCCTGCAGAGGCTCCACATGTGCGCTCCTACTGAGAGGGACGACTATAACACACACACACACACACACACACACACACACACACACACGTGTGAACACTGGGAACTCAGGGAACACTGACATGACTCATTCCCTAGTGTTACACTAACCTTAACCATCACAACTAAAGGCCAAACCCCAAACCTACATCTGTAGAAAGATGTACACACGTCACCAGGTGTTGTTTCTAACTCCCTCTAATATATTGTTTACAGTGAGCCTGTTGCTATGGTTACAGGTCGAAATGCAATAGTTGTCAAAAACGTTTTTTTTTTTAATAGTACAGATCAAATTAAAATGCAAAGAACATGTGGTCAGAAAGTTCTTGAAGAAATCTGTTAGTATCTATTTCACTTCATGAATCAAACAGAAAAAACCCCAAACAATCTGTGTGATTCTTTCTAATCTGTTACACATGATAAACAAGCCGGTGGAGGGCAGATCTCTCTAGATCTGAAGCCAGTGACTGAGACATAACAGTCCAATGGAAGACATGAAAAAGACCTGCAGGCAAATCTAATCTCATCAACGGCAACAGAGTAAACGCGGCATAAGTCAAAGCTGACTCTTTGAGTTATGTGACGCTGTCGGCTCAACAACTGGCAGAAGATGGTTGTACTTGGGCGTGATGGTGATCTGTACAGCTGCAGCATAAGAACCTGAGATCACTATACGATGCAGTGGATCCTCCTCCTGGGGATTGTTCAGCCGGGGGTCTGCGCTCAAATCCACATCAGTTTCTCCGGAAGTGTCAGACGGGTAAAGTTTGTCACCTGGAGCAGAGAAAACAGCAGGTCAAGGAAAGGTACGGAAAGTTTGAACCATCTAACTGTAGTAAAAACTTTATCCTCAAAAACTTTATCCTCAAGAGCAAGAAAATCTGTAAGTGTCAGGGAATCATACGAGCTGCCGGCTGTGGAGCGGTGCAGCTGTAACATTTGCTTTGTGCACAAAAACGAAATGATCTACAGAACATTTACCTGCAGAAACAGGAAGAACTGTTGATTGATAAAACTCTTAAGATGAGCAACAGTCTATGCTGCTAAATGAACAGTGATAATATTCAGAACTGCAGTTCATTCATCAAACAAACCAAACAATACACAACTGGGATCATGAGAGAGGACGTTCTCATGCTTCACTGCTGGTTTAGATGTGGATTAGATGAAACAGGCAGTCAGCACCTGGCAGCAGCGATATGTAGTGGTCGTCTTTTAAGAAGCCAATGGGCAGCCACTGCTCGCAGCCCTCTGCTGCGCGCCGGCTGGCAAAGTCGTGGAGGTCATTCAGCAAAGGGAAGCGGCGCAGGCGGCTCAGCTCGTAGAACTGCGGAGGGGCGATCCACAACTCCTGTTCCCGGTAGCTCTGGAGGATCTGTGACGGCGTGGACCACTGAAGCACAGAGCAGATGATATGGTCTACGTTTACAGTGTCACATACTTTTACATTTGAACCGGGAACTTTTAACCACTCTGACCTTAAGGATTTGATGTTTCGTTTTGTGCTCATTAAAGTATTAGAAATGTTTGAAAAAAGCACGTTTGCAATATCTGGAATAATGTGCAATGAACATTCTTTAATTTATTATTCATACCTTTTTACGTTTAGTTGTGTTAAGTGCCAACTAGGGACAATGTGCAATGACAATAAAGAATTATCTTATCTCATTAACCATTATTCCTCAGCACTAACACCAGCTTTATCTGGTCAGCACTGGTAACATTAGGATGAACACTTATCTGCATCCAAATGAAAAGTGTCCAGTGTTTTTATTCCAGCTTTTGAGTGACTAGTCAGATGATTCCACTCTGCACACTTAGATATATATTCCTCGATTTACAAATCTATTCATTTTTTTTAACAACACACAACAAAAGCAGTCAGAAGAATCAGGTCCCGACGTTGTGCAGAGCTGCACTTTAGAACATGCAGCGCTCAGCGGGAGATTGTCCGCGTCAGAAGCGTTCTCACATGGGGAGAAACTCCACTTGATTTAAGTGAGGGGAGGGGAACACATTCCTACATCATCTGAAAGTTGTACTGGGAAGGTGGCAGGTTAAAGTCTGTGTAATCTCCAGGCCGTTTGACTCGGGCGTTTGCATTTTGGAAAATGCAAACGCAACAACATTTCACATAAGTGAACGGCACAAAGATTCCAGATTAGAGAAAAGGTAGGAACAACACTGCTTCCTTTAGGTTGGAAAGGACCAGAACCAGCATCAGTGAAGGGAAATAAACCCTCCCAGCCATGAGTTTGATTTGTTCTCTTCTGAAACTTACGAAGGCAACATAAAAAGTGAGAGAAATACAACAGCTGAGTCTGGTTTAAACCCATGACCTCACATCAACTTGACTGACGTTGATTATGACCAATCAGGAGCGTTTGACCCTGAAACGCTGTCGCGTTTGCTCTTGGTTTTGGCACCTGCGGGCCGCCGTAGATCTCACCTGTACGCGCACTATTTCCTTCTCGTCCTGCAGAGTGTGCGGGACGTCCTGCAGGCAGCAGAGGAAGAAAGCGGTGTCAAACCTCTTCGCGCCGTATCGGCCTCTGGGAGTCAGCCAGTTGCTCCACTCGTGCAGAGCCCAGATGTTGGGCAGCACCTCCAACTCTTTGCACATCCTGACGAAGTTGGAGGGGTTCTGGTTGACCAGAGCCCTCCACCTGCTCAGCTCGCTGCTGCACAGCTCGTTTGCGTTGTGGTGATGAACAACACCTGCGTGTCCTGAGCGTTTTAACACACCTTTCTCTTCCTGTTTCGACACAAACAGCAGGACGCCGGACTCCTCGAACGTCTCCCTCAGGGCGCAGATCCTGAAGGCGACCTCTCCCGGGATGGGAGAGCCCAGCTTCAGCCGGTCTGTGGCGAACATCGGAGGTCTCGTCTCCACGGGCTGTTTGACGCTTCTTAAACCGAAGTTAGGAGAGCTGCTGAAGGACTCGAAAACATCCAACCAGTCGCTGGAGAAGTCCGAACAGTCCACCATGCCTCCAGGAAACACATACGCGTTGGGCATGAATCCACTTTTACTGCTGCGTTTGAGCAGCAGAACCTCGTAGTCGGAGTCCGACCTGTGCGTCAGGTGCGCGCTGCCCGCAGGTGAAGCCGCGGCGGCTGACAGCGGGGGGGTCCCGATCCTGTGGCCCGCGGCCACGATGAGAGTAGCCGCCTCTTTCCAGTGCTTCAGAGCGGCGTTCATCCTTAAAACCCAGCCAGCGTTTTCTCCGCGGTGTGTGTGCAAGTTAAAGTCCACGCTCGCTCCCCCAGCTGCTGCCGCCGCTGCCCCCGGGACGTTTGTTTTGGTGGAAGTGATGTCACTCGGGATGGACGCGAGCCGCTGTCGCCGCCTGCAGGCTGGAGGACCGCAGAGCTGCACAGGTACAAACAATCTCCAGAAATCTTTATTCTCACAAAATAATACCACACGTCTCAGTCTGTACGTCGCTGGTGGTAGACAGATTTTTTTAAATTTAAAATTCACGAAACACAGAAATTCCTTAAATAAAGATTAACACATCTTTGCACTGAGAATGTGGCAGAGGAGGCTTCAAACGATCAAATCAAGTAAACGAAATAAAATGTCCAGTCATTGTTCGAATCCCTTTCCCCCCGGATTCTGACATATCATACCACCAGTTTCTAGACTTTTCTAGATTTCTCTTTGCATCAGTATCGTTTTATTGTAATCCATGTCATCCTACCTTGTACTTTGCATTTCAGAGGGAAATATTGTGTTTGTGTGGCACCTTTACTTATAAATTACTAATGAATTATTCTGACATAGGCCGTTCTGCATTATAGGTTTGCTTTTGGTACTAATATTCTTGTGCTTATAGTTTTGTGCTTTTACTTTTGGATGATTTTGAAGTTCCTTTACACACCAGGGCTTCAGTAATTACCAAGATCATAACTTATATTTTGAACATTGAATAAACTTCCATCAGTTCTACCAAAGCTGTGTTTGTTGCACTGTGTCAGATGCTAAGCTGTGTGTGACCCCTGAACTCTCGTTTTGGTCATAAACTCTTGTTCCTGAGGTGACTGAGTTCATATGAAAATGGTGTTTCTGTGTTAGCAGATTACCACGAGCAGGCGAGGCTGTGAGATGCAAACTAGTCTGCAGACATATAATAACATTTGATGTTACAGCAAAATAATTGAAGTTCTTCTGAAATAGAAAAGACTTTTCAGATAACTCACAGAAACAGAGTCTTCTTTATGGACGAAGCTGTTGTTATACTCCTTATCGAGACAACTGATAAATGCAACTTCTGTAAGAGAGGAGAGAGGAGGAGGAACACGGGGAGTAGAAAACACACACACACACATGCAGGGGTGTCTTATAACTCTATCAAAGAGGTCAGAGTCAGGACGCTAAGAGAGGACAGTTCAAGGTAACTTGATTTAAACCGTGGACTTCAGACACAGAAACGACATCACCTTTCCCCTCCGGTGGAGTCCTGTGTTGAGTGTGGATCACTAAAGCGACTTCTTTCTTTTTGTATCCCTCTTTTCTTGCTTTTCTTCCATAGACAGTTCTCTGGTTTTCATGTGGATTAAATGTGAGTCATGCAGACCACCATGGTTAAGACGGAGCTTGTGTGAAATACTCTACATAATGGACTTTAAAGCATTACCTTGTTACTGGTTGTCCCACGTTATTACAATATCTGCTCTGCCACTAAACTCATTATGTAATAACTTTCACGTATATTATTAAGAAGTTATTACATGATGCACTCAGCATTTTTATAACATCATTGACAGATTACATTATGAGTTTCTGTACACCTCCCCTTCTTTGGGGGCTATCCAATCAGCTCTGGGAACCTCCCACTGGGGGAATGTGCTCAGTCTCGGAGAGCATTTATTTAACATTTAATCAGTGTCATTTAAAGTTTTATTCATCACTGTATCTGAGTTTGAAAAGAAAAAACAACACTCAGGGTTCATGGTTCGTCACTGAGGTGAGAATCACAGTTAAAGTAAGTATCATTTTATTTCTTATGTGACATTAACAGAGTCATTGTGTGATTTTTTTCCTTACATTAAAGATGTCATGTCTAAAATCTCTCTTTTGTACTTCTGTAAACAAATCAACTGGAGCTGTGGGGCCCTGCCTCCTCATCTGGGCTGCCTGCGGCGTGTTGGCCACTCTGGGTGGGAGTGGATTAAAATCAGTACATCACGTGATCTAAGTGTTGTTGTACGATCTGCCTTGTGTTATCAGTGTCAGCTGCTAGTTTTACATTTTTTCTCTGCATCTTCTTTTATGGCGGCACAAGCTGCACCATTGTTTCTGTTCCATGTGTTCACGGGCACAGACTTTGTGTCCTTTCTGGCCACAGTAGCAGGTTATCTCGGGGGTTACTTTATCAGTAGAGACACTCATAGTCATCACAACAACAGCTGTGCTAGTTACACTGTTACAAGAAAAACATTTTGCCTTCGATGTTTCTGATGAACATCATGAACTTTTCTTAAATGTCCCCTCCATAAGAAACCATCAAAGTTCTCTCTGTTCCCTTTGTATCCTCTCTTCGTATGTGTGTCTACACAGGAGCGCTCTGCTACGCCGAGCGGCACCATGATCACCAAATCCGGGGGAGAGTATTCCTACTTAATGGAGGCTTTTGGCCCCATCCCGGCCTACCTTT
>JAUYWH010000018.1:2495615-2521275 GCA_034779795.1 Ctenopoma multispine
ATGGCACAGCACAGTCTTTCGGAGCCATCGGACTGGCATTTTATAACGGACTTTGGGCTTATGATGGATGGTAACAGCTACACAAATACACACTCATCTACAAAGTAATCCACTGAAGTGTATTGTGTGTGTACTGTGGATGGTCACCACCTTCCTTATCAGCATGACTGTCAGAGTGAAGCATTTACTGCTCATTCTGGGGCAGATTTACTTCTGAATGATCATGAGTGGGTTCTGTAAGACTGGGGATTTCACAACAGTTGCTGTGACCTGTGGCCTAATTATCGGTTCGGTTAGAGTTAGGTTAATTAGTGACTCTAAATTATCAATAAGCCCTGTGATGTACTGGTGACCTGGGCTGTACCCTGCCTTTCTACACCGTGGATTGGCATCCCTGTGACCCTTAAAATGAAAAGCGGTTAAGATAATGGAGGGGTGGATGAACGTTCTACCTTTCTGTCACTTTTTCTTGGCCTTTGTGACACTGGGATTGCAGTTGGGGGTGCCACGGTGCCAGGTGTCAGGCTATAACTATTTGTCTCTTTGTGGGGAGGCTCAGGTTAAATCCTTCAATAGGATCTGAATGGCAAGTAAACTCGGGCTTTTCTGGGTGACTGAACAAGTTCATGCAAATATAAATGTGCTGCAGAGGATGACCACGTCCTTACAGTCTTTCAGAGCGTCGTATTCTCATTTTATCAGAGTTTTGTTTGGCTTCACATGGCAGTACACTGCCTTTAGAGTTGATGTATATTCTTGGTTTTCTTAGGAATCAGCTGAATTTCATCACAGAGGAGCTGAAAAACCCCTACAGGTCAGACAAACTCTCTGTTGTTGAACAAATCAGAACATTTGTGCGATGGTGAGAATAAAAAGTCACAGCAGGACTTTATAGAGACACATTTAACAAACAAAGGTTTGTACAATATCCAACATGTGGATTTTCTTTGTCGCATGTCCTCAGGAACCTGCCTCTGGCCATCCTCATTGGGATCCCTTTGGTTTGCGTGTGCTATGTGCTGGTGAACGTTGCTTACTTCACTGTTATGACCACTAATGAAATGCTGCTGTCTCCAGCTGTTGCTGTGGTAAGAAGCACAGACGTTCGCCCTGGTTATACAGAAACTGATAACCATGGAGTTTTAAAATGATTAACTACTTGTCAGTGTAAGCAAGCATCACTTATTTCACACAGCTATGTCTCCTTAGACTTTTGGAGACAGAGTTTTGTACCCTGTGGCGTGGATCGTTCCTCTCTTTGTCGTCTTTTCCACGTTCGGTTCTGCCAACGGGAGCTGCTTCACTGCTGGCAGGTGAAACACTGTCATGATTTAAAGACCACATTTATCTGTCTGTGCCTGCAAACCGTCTTGTTGTGCATATTTATGTGTGTGAGAAAGAAAATACAAATAATTCTATCTTTCCCACAGACTGGCCTATGTATCTGGTAGAGAGGGTCACATGGTAAAAATCTTATCCTACATTAGTCTGAAGCGCTGCACCCCAGCCCCTGCTCTAATGTTCAATGTGAGTCTTGTGTATTTATGTCAGTATGTACTATATGTGTTTCAATTAGTTTTATCATCTGGCCTTTTTAATGTTAAAACTTCAATGTTAAAATCAACACTGTATTGAGGAAGGTTTTTAACCCTTAAAAGCTGTTTGCATAAGATATGAAGAACAAGATAATTAGTCACCATTTCTTTTCTTTTACTGTTTCAGGGTTTTTTGGCTATTTTCTACATTATGCCAGCCGACATAAACACCCTCATTAACTACTTCAGCTTTGCTCAGTGGGCGTTTCATGGTCTGACGGTGCTGGGTCTCATAGTCATGCGTTTCACAAAGAAGGAGCTCCATAGACCAGTGGAGGTGAGGCTTTCTGATCAACACACAGTTTTTAGTCATTTAATTTCTACACGTTTTTTTGTTTTTACAATGGATTAGTTTTATGCTGTTTCATAGATAAATATATAACTGGGTGTCATCTGGATAACAATGTGTGTTTCTTAATTATATTACCAAAGGGATCATGTATAAAGAGAAAATAATCAGTTCAAGCACAGAACCCTGTGGAACTCCATAACTAACTAACTGCTGTGTGCATGGATCTGATAGATTCAAACGAGCCTAGTGCTGTTTCTTTAATCCCAGTGACATGTTCCGGTCTGTGTAATAAAATGTTGTGATCTACAGTGTTGAATGCAGCACTAAGATCTTACAAGTATGAATATAGAGAAATTGTCTGAAAGCTAAGAAAAGATCATTGGTGACGTTCAACGGTGCTGTTTATGTACTATGACATACTCAATCTTCATTCAGATTGTAGTTCCAGTTTGGATATTGGTCTATAGTTGACTAAAACCTGAGTCAGGAGCAGGTTTTTTGAGTAAAGGTTTGACTACAGCTACCTTAAAAGCCTAAAGATATAGATTTATCTGATCTAATATGGATGTGCTGATCAAAGGTGGCTACAGTCCTGGAAGGAAATCTGGGGTTGTTCTGATTTCCCTCTGTCAACAATGAATAACATGTGGCTCTTGCATTATGGAGGGTTTTTCCAGTCAAGGCAAAATTCATCTCAATTAGTGGAGCCACACCTCCGTTCCAGCTTTCGTGACGTCTGCTTTAAGCTGCAGATTTGATACTTGTACCACGGAGCTAACCTCTTCTGATGAACTAAGTTCTTTCTTTTTCAGAGGTTAACATTAAGATGCTTTTTTTTACCACAGAAATACAGTCCATATGAAAAATATCTGACTATTGTAGAACCCTTTCTTCAGTGCAGTGGAATTGAGTAAAAATGACGTTTGACTCTGTGTATTTATGTTATTTCTCAAAGGTGCCGATTGTCATACCTGTCGTAATGGTCCTGGTGTCCTGCTACTTAGTCCTGGCTCCCATCATTGACAAACCACAGCTGGAGTACCTCTACTGTGCTATTTTCATTTTCAGTGGACTTCTCCTCTACTACCCTTTTGTCCATCTGAAGGTCAGCTGGGCACGCAGGCTCATGAGTGAGTAAAGTACATTTTTGTTGAGGTATTTTACTGGTTAGGGTTTGGTGATACGAGAGAGTCTAAGAATGCTTTTCCAGTTTTCTTTTCTTGAGAATTGGATTCTGTGTATATTACATATGTGGGGGTCCAAATTAGTTACTGCGCCCCCTCAACCACAGGCCTACCACTGTATGTATTTTAAAAGTATTTTTAATTCACTTGATGCCCCTGAAGTGATCTGCCGAACAGGACGCACTGACTTTTATGCTTTTGCTGGTTTCCTTAGAGTTGTAGGAGCGATCTTTCCACGTGGGGCTAGAACACTGACTTTATATTGTTGCTGTAGCTCATAAAAGTGAAAATTATTATCAGCCTCTCCCATTTCAACCTTCAATTCTTCTGTATCTTAGTAAATGTCATGGCCTAAGTTGTTCTGACTTGAATAGTTTTAACGTGACCTTTGATCTCCACTCCCCTGTAGGACCTTTCACCATTCTTCTCCAGTTGCTGATGGAAGTAGTTCCTCCTGAGAAAACTGAATGAAGAGGGACAGAACCAGTAACCAACACAGACGTCTGCTGCTTGTAGTAAAACGTGACAGGCCTGGTTTTAGAAAAAGTGCTAGAAATGGTTTATCTAGAGTGGGTCAGAGTCAACAATTGGAGCTCACGTTTGTTAAGCTACGGCAAGAGTAAAGTAAAAGTACAGGTATTAGGTTCATGAACCTGAGTACCAAGCTAAGATGAGATCATTTAGCTCTGCTGTCACTAAATTTTACTTTCATATACTGTGTATAAGCTACTTAGATATTTTAAATAAAGTAGACCAACAATATGTTTATGATATCATACTCCACGTGGAGTAATAAATAGCTTAGGGTAAACCATCCTGTGATGATAAGGTAGGACTTTATTTTACAATAAATACATTTGATGACAACAATAACCATGCGCTTAAAGGATGGAACCATGTAAAACACTTCCTTGTGTAGGTAATGTGCAATAGTTTTCACTGGGACAAAGTTCACTTTATGTAGAGAGGCTAGAAGATTTAGGTGTGTATACATGGCACTTGGGCAAAGGGAAATAGTGAATGATGTTTATGCATCTTTTAATAATGCTCCCAGTCGTGTATTTTGCACTGGAATGAAAGAGTGCTGCACTGTGTTACCCGGTGTTTATTAAAAATGTTAATCTTGTTGAGTATAAAGTGACTATGGGAAATAAACAATCTCTGATTTCAGCAAGTATCTCTGCTCGGTCCTTTACTGACTGTCAATGTTAATACTGTCTCTCAAGCCTGAACAGACCCTTTTCAGTCTAGAACTTTTTAAATTAATACTTTAAATAATCAAAAAATGTTTTTTTATTACTTACTTATACTTGTGGCTTTTGCAGAATCAAAAGTATGTGCGAATGTAGTCTCCAGTGTTACTCCAATTACTAAAAGGTTTGTTAATATGCGAGTAACACCAGGCTGCTTTGTTCTTGAATTGTAGCAGAGGGGGGGTCACGTGTGTTCACGAGGATGACAAACTGTGGTGCTGCTGGTTGGTTGCTGTAAAATAGTAACATTAAGACCACGTTGATATTTTCTGCATGAGCGCTGTGAAATACAGTAATTACTATTTAGTTATATTTTGTGGGCTATTTGGGATGCTTGAACGTGCTTATGGAAAACACTGTGATTTAGGTTTGACAGTTTTAGTCAGTGAGAAAGTGGTAGGATGAAGATTGCCACTAGATGTCAGTATACCACTGTTAGTCAAACTGCAAGGCCATTGGGAATCTGCACAGTCAGTATCACCATTTCTAATCATCGTTCTGTTCATTGAATACATTTTTTATAATATTGCATATTGTTGAATTATTACTGTGACTATTCACAGCTGTACTTATTATAATAGCAGGTAAAGTGTGAGAACAAGAAGCAGCAGTTTCTATTGTTTTGTCATTAATATTACATGAAGAACAGAATGAATGAAGAAATAAGAAAATCGAATCCAAATAAAAAATGCATTTACAGTCAAGTTTAGATTATTTATAAATGACAGTCTTGCAAAGATGACGGAAACTCAGTTTGGCATTTGTTGCCCTCCAGTGGTGCTTGATGCTGCATACAGAGTCAAACTCAGATATCCCTTTTGTGATCCCTGGTGTAGAACCTGGGTGGCGGTTTTCTTCACTCGGTGCCAGTAAATTAGCATTGGCTGCACTGAATGAGAGGACATTTGTAGAGAAGCTGCCTACAGAATTCTGCCAAATGAGACTGGAACTGTCTGCAGATGCATGTTGGTTGTGTGTCTGGTTGTGTTTGGCTCCGTTTAAATGTGCGTGGTGTTTTTGTTAAAGAAAGCTGTCCCCCCCCACCCGACAGACCTCACACCAAGACTGAATAAATGTTGACTAAATGGAAGGTTCTGTTGGCAGTGATGAGCTGTGATTTCTGATTCAGTGCACATTGCCTTAACATAACTTAAATGCACTGACTTACTCCATCATATATCCTCCTCCTAAATATTTTGAATTTTCCAAAATTTTACACCGACTAGCAGTTACACTCTGTTTCATCACACTTTAATGGGCACTGGGGTCCCAGGATGAAAGCAAAATCATTTTTCATTTGAGTACTGGGCAGAAAAGTAAAACCACTCTGAAATCACACACACACAAAAAAATCTTTATGTTGTGTTGGTGCTTTTGAGATGATGCAATGCAACTCTCCATTCAGTGCCAGTGGAGTTCAGGAATTTGACGCTGATAATGTTCGGTGATCTACACCTGAATAAAAACTGTGGATTGATATGCGTGCGTGTACTTTTGTCAGTGCCACAGTGTGCTTGACAACACGAGGCATCACTTATCCTGTGGCACAGGTCAGATGAAGCAGCAGCGTCGTGAACAGAAGCCTGCAGGTGCATACGAACTGTGCTTTACTGCCAATGATATCTGTCACCGGTCCAAACACAAACAGTTCGACTGGAAGAAGCACTCGAAAATAAGTAGCGAAAGTAAAAGCACTGATTCTGCAGTGAACTGTTTGAGAATCCCTCTAAAATGTAAATGTGCTTTGGGTGCACAATCAGACACTGAATTCAAAACTTTACATTTAAATAATTATCCTAACTCTAAAAACTACAGTAGTATAATGTTTAGTATTTGAGTAAGTAACCAATTAAAACTATAGGCTAGTTGTACTATTTCTGTGTTGTTGTTGTTGTGTTGTTTGAATCCTTACTGGCTGACATCCGAACAAGCACTACTCTCCTCAGGCTCTTTGCTTCTCTCAGACAAGCAAACTGACCGAGCACATTGAGGGAGAGTGAATGGAAACCACAGCGCCGACAGGAAACTCGTGCCAAAGTAAGAAACACATACAACCTCCGCACAGGCAGGACTGAGTCTCAACCTGAGTCAAACCCAAATCTTACTGGCAGGACAGGGACACCGTCAAAATGTTTCAGTGAACCTATAGACAATCATGCTGCAGTAAAAATCCCACCTGGCATATACATACACAAACAAGCTTTTCAGGCTTCATACCTTCACTGAGAAACTTGACGATGATGAAGATGAAGATGAGAGGAGCTGGTCATGTACTGTTACTTCCGTCTGTTAATTAGCAACTATGGGATGTCTTAATCAAACTTTGCATTAGTGCAGTGGTAGACTGATTGAACATTAATATGCTAAATATTCTGATGAAAGTGAATGTGCACTTTTTCATACACACATTCTGTACATATGCATGCAGCCTGTTTGCACGGACACACACACACACACAGTGCACTCAAATATCATCTCATTAATGGATAGACAGATCTGATGAGAACTCATCTGCATATCATTATCATCACATTATTGCACTTTTCCAATCAGTTACTGAATTAGCATTTGGATTAGATCTTCGCAATCATTCAGCGACCTTTCCAAAAACTGCATTATAACGTGTCACTAACGAACATATGCTACAAATGAAGTTTGTGCTTGTTCTGATTGTTTTTAGATTATGAGAATTAATGCCTCAAAACTTTAAGAAGTAAAAAGTATTTGGTTACTAATTTCACTTTGAGAAAGTGGGTTTTGATTTTTAATTTCCTGCGGCAGCTGAAGGAGGCTTATCGGATATCTATGATATTTAACTTGTTCACTGTTTGCTTCTCTGTGTATTCTGTAATATCATATTAAACTCAGTGGTCAGAAGTGTGTGTAATTCTACTAAATGCACTCAGTTCCCTGATGTTGGCACCTGCAGGCAGAGAAAAGCCACAGTGAAAAATGATATTTTCGTAGAGGTCAAATACAGCTGGGATTAATAAGCGAGTATCACTCCAACATCCAGCAGAAGAGTCTGCGTTGTCAACAGGAGCCGTTTTCCTCCATTGGAGGGCACACTTGAATAAGCAGTGGCGGTGAACAATTTTACACTGGAGGAGCTAACCAGACACATTCCCGAGATTTGTGGCTCACCCCTCACCTGGCACAGCTCCCAGATTCGTCCTGGCATTGCCTTTAGTGTGAAGAACACTATGAAAAAATGTTCTCCATTTGAATTATTATGTTTCAAATGACTGTTCTCTCACAAACATCTCATTAATAACTTTGTTTGACTCTTGCCATCGTGGAGGCCTGTTTGTCTTTGGTCTTTTCATCTCTGCAGTAGGCCTAGTGCCGATATACATAAAGACAAGTCACAGCCACCACAAGTTAATGGTATCATGGGAATGTAAGCATATCTTTTATGGTTTATAACATATAAATAAATAAACATGCATAATCTCATTCTAATTCTCAGATATTAAAAAGCTTTTGAAAAAGATCATTGTAATTATTCTTGCTAAACATTCACAAACCAGGAAAGTGACCAAACTTTTGGGAGGTCCTACATTTTACGTTGGCTCTAGCTTCTCGTCTGCATTATGGCATTTCTATTTTGATGCTACTACTATTAAAGTAAATATATATTTAAAAGTTGTATATTCGACAAACAATGCCTTTTAATGATTGTCCAAACTCTCTGGCACTCAAACAATGGCACCCTCTCATAAATCTGGACCGTTTGGCATGCTGAGTTGTATTTCTCTCCCTCACATACCGACCGACTGTTCTTAAAAACTGTAGGTTTGTGTGTTTGCTTTTGCTTCATCCGGTTTCCGGTGTGGATGGGAAAGCAGAGGATGCTGCTGCAGACGAATTGTTGATGATACGTGTTAACCTCTGTTTTCTCAGCAAAGACTGCTACATCACTTAGTGCAGAGACAATTCATTTCTAAAGAAGCCTGAATATGTGGGTGACCTTTTTGTTTATACTGACGTCCATCTCTTTCTATTTTTGTAAGCATACGGTGACTCTTCTTGCTCTATCCGTCTACTTTACCGTCTCCCTCTTGTTAACCTCTTCCCCACCTTTCTCTCACTCATATTCTCTCTCACACATACTCTTCCTTCCTGCCAGGATTTGCTCTGTATTCCCTTTGATCTTCCTTCCTTTCCCCTTTTCTTGCCTCATTAAGGCTCTTCACTAACTTTAATTGAGCCGCTTAGAGATCAGTGGTTGATTGACGCTGTTGTGAACTGTCACTCACAGGCGATACCACAATTCCTGTTACTCTGTATATACTAAGTGTGTGTGTTTGTGTTAAATATTAAATAGTATCAGAGATATTTGTGCTTATTCATACGTTCCACATTTGTATGCACCTACATACACAACTAGTGTTTGTGTGTGAAAATGTCAGAGATCACGAGTGGAATTCAGCATATAAAAAAGTGCTGCTCGCTAATTGCGTTGCTGTGCATGTTCCCCTCCTGCACCCGCTGTAGTTTCTGGCTGTTTAGCAGCTCTTTGATCAGCAGATAGTGAGATGGTAGGTAGGCTGGTTATGCTGGCTTCCTCGCCTGATGCACGGGTGGCTTCACTATACATGCTGCACACAGTGGGAGACTGGGCTGTGAGAGAGTGTGTGTGTGCGTGTGTGTGCATGTGAGAGGAAGAAAAAAACAGAGGGGAAGAGGCACATAGGCGGCGTGGGTAGAGAAATAAATTGTTCATGGTGTAAGAGAGGAAAAAAGAAAGCCAGAGTAAGAGATCAAGAGGGAATAATTAGGTGGGGGACTTTTTGCCTTGAATGAAGAACTGCAAACAGCTTATACTGGCTGGCTGGGGTCTTTCCTTACGTTTATCCTGCCTGTGTGTACTTCTAAACACTGCCTACAGCCACTGCTACTTCACAGCCAAGTTATGATCTCACAGTGCCCTGTCAAAGACACTTTTCCTCATCTGTCATTGAGGGTTTTTGCAGTAGAAAACACCAACCTAATACAAATTAAAACCATGTGTTTTTACAAAACAGCAGGGAGGATAATGACATTTGAAATAATAGTTTGGCAGTGTGGCAGACCACGGCAGCTATCTTCCACTCCAGACTTGTTTTCATTCAGCAGGACTGTTATGTCATTTTATAAATATCAGTAAATAGCCCTAAAATGTGGCCATCAGTAAATATCACTGCTAGATATCCTGAAGACAAACTAGGTCCCAACAGTCCACTTATTCAAATCAATAATGCTGTTTTTGCTGTTATCTCACTAAATTAGTTTTCTGATATAACCCCTCAGAGCAAATCTACAAGCTGTGACACGCTGCTTGTCCTTCAGTCAATAACAGCCAGCCGGCCTATCTGGGGATGGCATTGAAAGATAAGACTCTTATTTGTGGATGAACGGGTTTCCGTATATTTCCCATACAATCCATCTGTAGGGTGTCGTAGAGAGCCTGTCTCTCATATTAGCAGTCATGAATCAACTCTCTTCATTGACAGGTGGCATTAGGCAAGTGTAGCTGGGAAATCAGTACAGACTGTGCAGACTGTGGCTTGCATCTATAATCAAAAATTGCTTATATGGGGGTTATGAGATTGCAGGAAGGAGAGGTAACACCTAGGACTATCATGCTCTATCAGCTGGTAAAATTTCAACATGATTATAAATAGACAAAGGATTTGGAAAACATGCGGTCAGAGGTTCAGGCAGAATTTGTTCCAACAAGTATCCGAAAGTAGTTCAGGCGCCGGTATCAAAATGAAGAAGAAGAAAATGAATCGAGAAACAGGCTTAGGTCAAAAAACAGACTGGATCACATGACCATGAGTGGACAGGTATAAAAACGAAGGTAATTAAGCTGCAGGTGAGCGGAGGGGAGGGGGGCATCTGGGTTACTGTAGGGCAGTGCAAGTGTGATGCATGTTATGCAGTAAATACACACATGATGATAATAATAATAATACAAATTGCTGAATGGGCTCTGGCCATACTGAGTTAGCATAAACATACATAAGATGCACTGTAGAACTACTCCACCTTTTTACCCCCAAACTTAAACAGGATTATGTGATGTTTCACTGATTATCCAAACTTCTGCTTCTTTGATGTCGGCCATGGGGAAATGAATTTGGGAGCTTCCCCTCATGGCAGAAACTCTTTTAAAAGAACAGGCCTTCAAGGAGCAGCTGGTGCATCAAGGAACTTTTTCTTTGCATATTAACAGGACTGCGGTGCTGTCCCTCAGTGTGAGGAGCAAAACCAGCAAAAATATCCCTAACCATATCCGTCAGTGAATAAAAGAGACTACAGGCTTCTACATATGTATCAAAGATAACCCACACGATAAGGTATTCACTCAACATGCAACTGCAGTACTGCTGGTGTCATCAGTGAGCTGAATGTACTAACCCATGTTTGATCCAGCATATAATTAATTCCTTAAGTTCTTGTGTTTGTTGCAGGGGAGGGGAGATAGGGTATAGGGTATGTAAGGAAAAGGGTTCTGTCTTTGAAGTGCTGTTCTGCAAATCTCTAGAGGACAACCAAGCCTGAGGCTGGACTCAGGCTGTGGGGAGAGAAGCAACGACTATTTTTCCACTGCGGGGCCAAAAACTGGTTCTTGCCACGGCCATGCTTGCTATGCTGAGTTACCCTTGCTTATCTGTTTATGTGAAACAATACATCCCATCAGAAAAACAATGTCTTAAGGCGGCAGAATACCAGCAGGAAAAAAAAGAAGTTTTCTTTGACTGAGGCTGAGTGCAACAACAACTAAGCCTTTGCTAGCATTGTTTGGCCCTGCACTGGAAAATGGGCTCTTAGCAACACTGAGAACCAGAGGACAGGTTTCTGCAGTCCTCTGCGGTATACCCCTCCCTCTGTCTAACTAGCTAATGAACTATCAGCCATCTATCTTCATTCCACCCAGGGCCCACTCGTCCTTCCCTGAAGACAGAAGCTATTTCTTGGCTGGTCCTGCCGAGGGGAATCCAAACCTCCTGGCTCTGGAGTGAAGTGTTGCAGTTTTCTGAAAGTCGTTTTAAGGTGAAAAACAGAATTCAGTGATGGTATTTTTGTTGTGGTAGACAACACCATCGATACTTCCAAACATGAAACAACCCCCTTTCCCAAGCTACACTGTAATCATTTGTGATATTAGCAATCCTCTAATAAACTATTTTAAATCTAAACAATGAATCTTAAGGCAAACCTGTGGCTTGGTCTTGAGCTGAGCTCTAACTAACTTGTTCGCTCTATAAATTGATTACAAGTTGTTGCTCATGCAGCAGACAGCACGTTTACCATTCATCAGTTGGGATGTTAACACGCATGGTATCAACTAACAGCAGGTTTTTGGCTCTAATTTTAGTTATGTTCTATTTCGGTATGTTAGCAATAGTGGGGTTTAGTGTGTGCATGAGAAAAATGTGATGTTTGAGATGTATCCTGTCACAAACTGTGGTGAACAAGTGTGAATTTTGGCCTGGTGGTGCTGGTGCCAGATGAAATTTAAAGTGGCCACCTTTGGATGTTGGGATTCATCCTGCTCCGATCAACGGAAGCAGGGGGAGGGTGTTGTGCTAGCGCCAGTTTAAGTTGCATTTTTAGGTGTAAGCTGTGTTTTAACCTTTGGGTAAAGAGACCAATCGATTTAAGGTGAAGACAGTTTTTATTACAGTACAAGCATCGTGACTAGAGAGTGTTTAGGTGTGTTAATGAAAAGTGACAATATAAAAAAAGGTCTGTTGCAATTCTGTAAAGTTTTGCAGCAAGGATAGATTTCTGTTGTGCACATGTTGCTGCAGTCAAATCCATCCTACAAAGAGTATTTTATACTTTCACAATTATGTCTTTAGGAAGCAGAAAAAAACTGTTGATTCATTAATTAGTCAATTACCAAAATAAATCATTGCCACAATTTTCCACATAAATCAATTATTAGTGTGAAATGGCATCTGTTCGTTGTTCTGTTTTTCATTTGCATACATTTCCTGCTTTTCTTCTGCGGCAGTAAGCTGAACATGCACGGACAAAAAAAAGATGACACTGTGGAGAGAATATTGTTCCAGTTCAGTAAAGGCAGGATACTGTGAAAAGGGAAGTTATCATAAGCTAGATTTAAGTGTTTACCTGCTTTGAATCGTGTGTCCTCACAGCGCTGCACAGCGTCCGTGTTCGGCTCTGTAGTTGTAGAAATAGTTTTGCATGGATCAAACCATGTCAGGTGAAGCGCTCCTCCACAATCACACATTTACAGTTAACTTTGCACTGACTTTAAATGTCATATTAGCATGAGCAGTGTTCAACATTATTGTTAATGTGTGTTCTTTTCATTTCCTATTCAACTCAAACTACTTTTTCTTGCTCAGCCACCCCCACCCTGCGCGCACACCCCTCCCTGCTGCAGCGGTGGTTCGCTCCTCTCTCCAGCTGATCGGCCCAGGATTCCCCGGTGACTGTCCGTCGCTGGCTCTGACGGCTCCGGCGTCTTAACGTCGATTTAAACTGATTTAATTTCTACATAATCGGCGGCCGCTCGTGTCGGCAAAGTGCTCCTCGCGTAGTGAAACTCTGCACCGATAATCTGACCGGAGTTATTTGCTCATTTGTCAAGTCAAAGGGGATCTGAAGGCAGATACGAGGCCCTCACTCCATCCCCGGATTCACCTGCTACGCGGAGAGAGCCACACACGGGAAGACCGACATGGGGGACACGGGCAGCGAGGGCAGCAAGCCTCCGAGTAACGTCAACGTTATACCCCCTCGCTGCCCCTGTGGGTTCTGGGGGTAAGGCGAAAAAACAACAACCTCTGAAATACTTTGAAATGGTTTCTTTCTGTGCTGACAGCTAGCACCGCGGCTAGCTGTTAGCGTTAGCAGCTCAGGCAGGGATGAGCCGTCCCCCCCCCTCCCCATTGTTTTTTAGCATTAGCCGCTAGCTAACCCCAGCTGGCCTCGGTTAGCTTCTCCTGTGGAGGAAGGGAGCAGCAGAGGGGGGTGAAATTAGCCCTCTGGGTAATGTGACAGGTGTGAGAGGGCTAATATGTGGCAGAGTTAGCAGTTGGTTTAGAGATAAAAGTGTTAAACCATAAGTTCACAGATGCTATAAAGCAGGCTATATGCTGCTTCCTATTTCCTTCACAGAGGTTAATTAAGATATAATGGCACATGTGTAGTAGTAATCACAATCAGATTTATAATGTACATCAAGTATGTTTGCACACACAAGGAACTTTATCTATTTATCTATATACAATATACAGCATTTATACCGTATACACAGGCATGGAGGTACTATATGTATGGTATGTACAGTTTGTAGGAAGTACTAATATACACTTCAATATTGCAAAATTGTGTTTTGTGATATTGTATCTATTTTTAATTAATGATTTGCATGCAAAGATTTCACCCCAGACCATCAGATGGCAGTGCTGTGTATGTTGTTTATTTTTCTAGATTTAGTCTAAAATGTTTAAAGTAGATAAACAAAAGTGCTTACAGCATCACAATGTATCACATTATATAGAATTATAACTCCTGTATCAGTATAAATATCATGATACTTATCGTGATATTTATCGTATCGCAAGATTCATGTCAGTACACAGCCCTAACACTTGTGGCAAAATGCCACTTCATGCTAACAGAAACTCAAAGTCAGACTTTAATTTGTGATTAAATATCTACAATTTAAGGGTTAAGCTTGGAGAGTTGCAACCAAAGTACCTAATTTACTGTTTAAAAATTTTAGAAAGTGATCTGATTGGACAGTAAATAATAAAAACGGAGACTGTAGTGTCAGTCAACAGGTGTTAAAATGAGGGTATTTTCCATGAACATTATCTTTTCTATATCTGATTAAATATCTGTGTACCAAGTTAACAGTTGATGAATGAGTTATTCATAAACAGAAATAAAGCGGAATTACCTTAACGTTGTTTAGATGTTCCAGTGTGATATAGACAAGAGGCCGATTCAGGTGCGCCATGTATGGTTGTGACTCATAAACCATAAACTACAATAGTAGTTTTTCTGTGATTGATGTTTAGTTTAAAAATGCTGGAAATGGCCTAATACACATGTAGTTACAGGTTCTGTAACTATACAGTACAACTGTTTTGGCCTTATAAACCATATTAGGCAGTCAGTTGCAAAAATAAATGTTAACACGTTTGTGGCCTTTATTTTGTGGTAAACTATTGTTTGCCACCAGCCATCACATGCTGAATGAGACAACATCTCTCCTCCCCTCTTCCCCTGGGAAAGCTCACCTGTGAGAAGCTGTGTGTAAGCTGAGCACCACCTGCAGATGTTGTACTGTAACGCATGTCGTGCTGTGTATCAGAGGATGTGCAGCCGCAGGGAAGTTGGCCAAGTGATGCCTGCTGCTGCGTGTGCTGTCATATTGTTGTCAGTTGTTTGTAGAGTGCCTTAGTCCTGTGTTTACCTCTGTACATCACATTGTTAATATATGCTTAAAATGTGCTTTACATCAACAAGTGGTTCTCTTGTTTTACGTAAATCATGTGAAACACTGGAAAAGAAATTAATTCCTAAAATGAATGATTTCTTATTAGCAGAAAAGATGTATAACCCTGGAAAGTAATGAAGGTTGCTGTTGCCAAGAGTGGAGAGATTTGCTGGATTAGTGGAGTAATTGCTTCTTCAATTGGCTTATTAATTAGCCCTATATTACCTTTCATAACAAAGACTTAGATCAATAGACGAATCAAATGCGTGACTGACAGAGGTTGCTCTGCAGAATGTAATAATGTCTGATTTTGCCTGATAAGTACTAAAGTCCAAGACTTTACAGAATAATTGTAATCGTCTAATGCAACTGTACAGTCGCTGCAGATACTTTAACCCTTTTGTAACAAGTTATTTGCAGAGGACCAAGCTGAACTTTAAAATCCTTTGTAATTCCTGCATGAATGATGCCACTCAATGCCACTAAGAAATCTACATTCTAATACCATTTAAATTCCTTTTAGGTAATGTCAAAGCTGTCCTTTGCATCTCTCCTCTCTGTGTAATATTAAACTCAGCTGAGCCCTACTGTCGCTGCTTTTCTCTGGTAGATGTTCCACATCTATTTCAGTAATGCTCGTGGGTGACAGAATGTCTGCGTCTGCTCTCTATTAACACACTTACAACTGTATGTATGTCCATTTTTTTATTTTAACGCTCATCTCTGTAGTATTTAACTTGATTCCCTCTAAACATTTATCAGCCACCCCGAGCCTTTGCTCCTCCGGTGTCACTCGAGCTGAATCACCAAGGCGACTGAGCCCATCTTCCTCCCTGTTTCAATCAGATATTCTCATTAGTAACAGCAGTGCTCCAGCTATGAAATAGACTAATTGTGTGCACTCTGTTCCAACTTCACTCAGCTTAACAAGCGTGCAGGCGTTTCTCTCCTGCATGCTTTTCTTCTTGCCATTTCTCACCCCTTCTCGTTCTCTAATTAATCTCTGATTTGATTACCTCTGATCAGTAAAGTTGACAACAGGATATGACTTGCTGTTTACTTGGTATCAGCTTCCTCCCTGCCTGTGTCCAATGATGAGGTTTTTCCTCATCCTTATTTCTTATTTCTTCCTCCTTTCTCTTTTATACCCGAGACCACACAGCAGCAGCAGCAGCAGACTGACAGACAGCCCTCAGGTTGACTGCAGCTGACCCTACATTTAGAAATGAGGACAAAGGTGCGCAAGCAAGCGCCCAAAATAAATAGAATGTGACTGATAGCAGCGACCGTCACACTCAATGCACAGGCGGTAAAGATGATGGCTGGAGAGGAAATGAGAGGAGCCCTCTCAGAGGAAAGTCTGAGCCATCTGTTGTGCAGGAGTTGTGCTGCTGAAATGAGCAAGACATCGGCGTAGCTACATTTTAACATCAAACATCTTTTGTTCATGATTGACAGGGAAAAGTAGATAACAGTAAGAAATTAAGGTTTTTTTTTTTTGTAATATTTAGAATTGCTGTTGTGAGGCATACAGGACAAGATCTAATTAAAAGTCACACCTCAGTTGATGTAGCCTCTTAGCCAGTCGGCTCCTCAGACCTTGACAGCCTCATAGCATAGCAGCTGTGGATTCAGTGAATTATTTAATATGGTAGCCTGGAACACACTCGTCATTTTGAAATTTTCTTTACCAAAATCCAAAATGAGAAAGTCTCAGCCTAGGGGCTGGAGGTTATGGAAACATGGTGTTACTCCTGCTGTTTTGATAACTAGAGGCATTTTTTTTTTCAGACTGTTTGATTAACACTCTTGCTTCTCTGTCTGCTCTTTTTCTCAGGTCGAGCAAAACTATGAATCTCTGCTCAAAATGTTTTGCAGGTAAGTTCTCTTAAATGCTCTCGGGTCTAACATTAGCCTGTGTGAGACTGGGGTTAAACACGGTTTCCACTGCTTTACCCTTTCTGCAGAGACCTTGAAGTGACTTTGATACAAGAAAGCCTGAGAAAGAAACTGAAGGTTAAAGTGAAGTGTTATGCTCACTCACCCTTCACTGTGTTTACTGTACACATTTTTTAATAAAATAGTTTTGAGGAAAGAGCATTTTCAACCGTCTATTAGTTACATTTTTGCTGGTATTAGCTTAATAACCTCAAGACAGTTGCAGTTTTTGCTTTTTCCTTCCACTCATAAGGTGAAACCTTCCTAATTTAATATTCAAGTATCGAGCTTGAGGTCTTATGATTTTTTGTATCTTCTGGCATCTTCTTAACAAAATCATTCCCAGAGCTAAGAGTAGAAAACTGTTTCCAGCCACATCGGATTTGAATAGAATTGCGTCAGCGTGTCACAGGTTGTGTGATATTAGGCTTTGTCCAAGATGCACCTGAGTTCCTACGCCACTCTTACTGTAGCCTCTCCATACTCCAAAGCCAGTTGAAGCAATCAAAAGGTGCACACACACGTCTCCATTTTTTTCATAGATGTTCAGAAGAAACAGCCAGACAATGATTGTACCCCAAAGGCCCCCTCAAGCTCCAGCAGCAGCCAAGAAGACATCTTCTGTAATGAAACAAACAACAGCATTCAGACCCTGATGTCGATGTCTGATTCAGGCCCTTTGCCAGGAGAGGTGGGCGCGGTGTCTCTACCTGCTCAGGATGGTAAGGCAGCAATATCTAGTTTTCTTTTTTTCTTTTCTCTTTGAGCTATAGTTCACTAAAAGATGCATGTTTGCTCCCCTTCTTTGAACCCGGACTGGGGAGCTGTCTCAATCTGAAATGCCGGTACTGCTTGTAGGCTATGCAATATGGTCTGGTTGGTTGGTAATTCTTGCCCTATAGGTTAAAGTTATATGTGCATTATGGGCTGTAAGCGTGTTATGTTGTACAATCCCATCATTTACATGTCAGACCACAGTACAGTAGCCTTTAGCTCAGGTCGCCTTTCTGCAGAATACTGCTAGTTTTTGCCAACTGAAGCAGCTGCAGTGCCCTGGCTATATTTGTCCTCATGGCACAGATAGAGTGATAGGAAAGGGTATCTATCCCGAAGTGAAGGTTTTAAGAGGACACCTACAATTGCCAGGGCATCTGTCATCGCTATACAATGACAAGGTTATTTGCGGAGGCCGAGCCAGGAAAGGACAATAAAGTGGCTACCGAATGGATGTGTGGTGCATGTGGAAAAATCTACTCTCACTCTGTTAGATCTGGTATGTTTTACTCATATAGAATTCACATGTGCAGCAATGAAAAGGACCTCAAGTAAGTGACCTATAATTCACAGAAACACATTAACTAATAATGTTCCTTAATATACCACCAAGTCCAAACTCCCACGTGTCCAGCATTTAAGTAAAGAACTCTTTAAAATGAAAGACTGAACACGCATCACTAGGTGCTTTACGGCTGATGCCATACTTGAAATACCTTACTAATTAATAACTAAATAAACTAAATGAATAAATTCTAGGAAATGTCAAAACATGCAATGTACCTTTATAATTAGCAGAGCTGCAGTGTTTACAGTATGTGAAATGTGTACATATGACTAGTACTTTTCTAGTACTAAACACCAGCTATAACTATACAACGTGGTCTTTTTCACCCAGAGTCTGGTGTCACTTGACTGAATTCAGTCTTCACATGTGTCCTGCAGTCCCCCCTTCACAGATATCTATAACAGTTACTGTGAGGAAATAGAAGCTCACATCCTAATGAAGAATTACACACACATCAGTCACAGTCATCCTGCTACCGGTGCAGGAGAGTCACCAGGAGTCACCCCCATCAGATTTTGTCCGAAGGCTGTTACACTTATAAACTCTGTGCTGTTGAGGATAGCATAGCACCTGGCTTAATGTGTCTATCACTCTCAGTTAACTTAAGACTTGGCTGATTATTATTTGGCCTCTAAAATTGTTGTGTGGATGAATGTATTATGATGAATACATTATTATATTAATTTAATTTAGATTACATATGTGTTACATACTGAATGTATTTTACAAACTGTATGTACAGAGTGGGAAAAAAATAAATAAATAATGAGTAAAAAAAATAATCTCAAAAGAAAGAAGCTAATGTCCCTATGCTCCCCCTCTTATCATCTTTTTTCTCTTTCCCCCTTACATCTCTCTTCAGACGTGTCCAGCTCAGACCCAGTCTTTGGCTCAATCTCCACCCCCACAAAACGTGCATTTGAATCAGGTAAGTCCCCACAGTGTTCTGTGTTCTTGTCGTGTCCACTTAAGGAGTTGCAGAAGTGCAGGACCCAGTGGTATCAACAGCAATCGGATTAATCCAGTATGGCCTGGTTAATTGTTCTTCCAGGAGAAACAGCAAGGGGAAGGATATTGGGGATGCAACAGAGCATATCCGTAAGAGGATGTAAATATAAAGCCAATAAAGTGATTACTAGAGTGAATGCTGGCTACAAATACTACACATACAGTATGCTTATGCAGTAGTTCCACTAAGCAGTTCCAACAATAGCACAGAAACGCGATAACGACTTGAAATTGTAAATAGAAAAAGGAGCGTTGCAGCTCAATGGTTACATCAGTGTCTTTGCATTCATCACTTCGGATGTAGAGATTCAAACAGATTCAAAACCAAACCGTGTATGTCACCTTTCCAAATGAGGTAGATGGCGAAAAACAGAGCAGAGTCACTTCTAGTGTAGACTTCCCCTTATGGCTTCACCCTTAGGGTGACACAACTTGCTGCACACACAAACACTTGCACACGGTGTAAGTATCAGCAGTGTGAACGTGCTGATCCCACGTGTGATGCTGCAGTATCACGTGACACCTGGCATCACTTAAACCTTTTGTTGTGGCTTAGTTGATGTTTCACTTTTCGGTTTAAAGCCTGGATACACTTTCATATTACCAGTCGTTTGCCTCTTTTACACTCAAAAACCCAGAACTATATTCTCCTTAGTGTCTGGAAGTCGAGCATTTAAACTTCATCAGTCCAAAGTCCAGTTGCCATGACTCAACTTCCAGACAGCTTCACCTGGATGACTGAGAATCTTCACAGACATCACTCTTTAGTGTAAATTTCTTGGCTTCAAAAGGTTTCTTCATCTTTTCAGCGAAAAAAAAAAACTTACAATTTGTCGACTCTCTTGTTGACTGTTAAATTTAGCCTCCAGCTGGTGTAAATTGGCTGCAGAGATTTACCAGGATAACAAAAGGCAGGCAGGAGCATGTAGTTGCACATGTACAGACACTCGTACTCAAACACATATTTGGATCGATGGAGCAGGCTAGGGGGATCTGGCTGCTCAGCCTGGCCTAGTTCTCAGAGATTTATTGAGTGCTGATCTGCATTCGGCCGGGCCAGGGAAAAAGTCCACAGGATTGATGAGAAAAGCTGAGTTGAAATTCCAGCCAACCGATGAAAACACTCTACATGCTCTTCCTGTGTCAGGTGCTGGGTTGAATGTAATGTAATGCAGGAGAACCGTTAATCTCCAAAGCATTCTTTTTTCATTTAAGAGCGTCCCAGTCTGCCATCATCTTTTCCTCACTAAATCAGAGATGATGTGTTTACGTATTAAATTAAAGTTGTTATGGAGCCTGCCTCCTGCTTCGGAGGTCTGATGTTTTTCTCTTGAAATTCTAATCAAACCTGCAGTCCCGAACACAGAGGAGATGAATGCATTTTGGATTATTATGGGGGTAGCAGAGTTATACAAGGTGGAGAAGGCCTTGGCTGCAGGTATATTGAAAGATTAATTATTTAAAACCATTTCTAGCAGGTTGCTTAACCTTCACGAGCTTTTGTATTACTTGACAACAGATTTTTATTTTATTTTATGAAGGCCAGATAGATGTGGATCGAGACTTTCAGTTGCTCACTGCATTAACAATCTAGGATGTACATTTTTCTTTATTTCTGTGAGAAAAATATGTGAAACAATTATGGATGCAAATATGGAAGCAAAGTAATTATAGCTAAAGGGTACATGTGCTTTTATGTGTCTCCAGCCTCTGAGTCAGAGAGCGATGTTTCACCCAAGAAGCGAGCAAGATTGAGTGACGTGCCAGAGGGTGAGGAGTCTTCATCATCATCTTTGTCTGCCTCATCATCTTCGTCTGCCTCATCATCTTCATCCTCGTCTCGCAGTGGCTGTAAACAGCGGAGCCGCAAACGCTGCCATCGCTGCCAAACCAAACTGGAGCTGGTCCAGCAGGAGCTGGGTTCCTGTCGCTGTGGTACGATGATACAACTCAATGCACAAAAACATACGTTAGAACACATGGACAGGCCTCACTCAACACACCAGAGCGAACACATTAAGTAGCTCTTATTATTCAAGACCCTGCATGTGCGTGAGGTAATAAATTACTTCTTACTGTGGTCAGTACCGGCCTCATAAACACACGGAGTAAATGCGTGTTAGTTAACTGGGTCGTAGTTTTGTGACTTTCACATCTAGTACAGTGGAATCTACTACCTGTGCAAAGTGTTTGGGTGTTGACAGAAATGTCAATGACCAGAGTGCTCGTGCTAGCCTTGGGGGGGCTATTACCGAAACCTTAATGTTTCACATCGCACATAAAACATAAACCAATTACCACAAACACTAATGCAGTTTAAACCAATACTTGGCTTGCTAATCAACTTGTTTGCATACAAATTAAAGTACTTAAAAAGTCACAGCTCTTCACTGCTTAAAGACCATCTGCTTAAACCCATGCAATAATTTCTAAATTGGAAATTGACTTTCCTTTTTTCCACGAGGCGCTGCTTAATGCACGGGCCATCCATCCTTAATAGTCCAATGCTTACTATGAAAACATGCTTTTTACAGACTGAAAGGGGAAACGGCGGCAATTACAGTGATTTCTGACTATTGCAGTAATTGCAGATTACTTCGCTAATGATTCTGCAGAGTGTTCCACAGTGTAAGCCAAGAAGGTCTGATAATGAGTTGAAAGCATGAAGGCTTTTCAGATTTAAATGGGGAAGAAAAAATAGCTCAAGTGCAGCATCGGATCCAGTGTTGTCGCACTCAGTAGACGTCTGCTATTACACCACGGACTATGATATTCGTCTTATGAGGTGTTAGTGTAACATGGAGTAAAGACGCTGGGGCTTACAAAGCAGTTTGAGGTGGAGACACTAGAAAAGCAGCACCTTATCGGCTCACTCCTCCCGTCGTACACTTTGAGAAATATCATCATACCTTTTCTTTTCACAATAACTTGATATAAATTTATATTTAAGTTTCTAATATTTATCTACATGGCTGTAACTTTGGTTTAGAAGGATTAACAAGTGCCCACACTAAAAGACAGTATATCTGCTGAATTCAGTCAGTTATGACTTTTATGACTATGACTATTATGCTTCTTCAACAGTTAACATCATAGCTGCTGCCTAATTATGTTGCTCCAATATCTGAAAATAGACTGTGGTCTTCTACTTGGAACATGATTAGGATGCTACAGCAGGGATAGTGAAGACCACTTTCCTGAATTCCTTTTTAATATTTACCTTAAGGTAGATTAAATATTTAATGATTGTTTTCATTTTATGCAGTAGAGCCTTAAACTTACTGTACACAAATGGATTGTGTTTTATTACCCAGAAGAAGGAAGAATTTCCTCCCAGCTCACTGACGTTTAAAGCTTAACTCAGTTCACAGTTAAGCTACAGAACATGAGCGAGTAGAGATTATGTTTGTGCCCAGAAATTTAACTATGACTGTATTTGACGAAATGAATATATGGAGGGAATCATTATTGTTTGTCCAGTGTCTGACAGCTCATCCCTTTGATGCAAACATGGGTTTTACTGTACTTTTGTGGCTTATCAACTTGCTGCCACTAACTTTTTTTAACCATTGGATCGTAACAGAGACTCATGAAATAATTTATCAGTACTCTAACATGTTTTTCTCTCTGCGGTGTCGTCGCATCTTGCATCAAACAAGCTTTTAATTTTCTGCACAGTAAAGATTAAAGGACCAATTAAAGTCTGAATTTAAACTAATAATTTTACTAAATGTCACGTTTATTCTTATTCTAAAATATGTGGTTAATTAGACCACTTCAGTCTCCTAGCAGGCTGATTTGAATACTCCGATTACACCTACAATTGCGTAGCAACTGGTTGTCAAACTGGGCTTTTAATTACCGCTCATTAAATGCCAGAGGTGTTATTATGTCTGTTAATGAATGAACGAATGTAAGACTACGAGAGCTAACGAGCTTCTCCGATCTTAACGAGCCTCTTACAGTGTCGGGGCCTTTGTAGAGGTGCTACAGTAGATATATAGAGTCAACGAGAGAGATGAGGGTTGTCTGCCTTTGCTGAATGGAGTCAACAGAGGAAACGACCCTGGAGCTGAATGGCTGCAGCACAGCTGGGGACCTTCACTGCATGTCACACACACATTTGTTGTACTGTATGTATATTGTAAACATGACGCTCATCTTTCTTTGCCACAAGGTGGAAATGTATTACTTATTAAACATATAAAATTGACCACTCTGTCTCCTGCACCTGTACCCCCCTCACCCAACCTCCAGGTAATGTCTTCTGTATGCTCCATCGGCTCCCAGAGCAACACGAGTGTATGTTTGACCACCTGGGCCGGGGCCGTCAGGAAGCCGTGCTAAAGATGGTCAAGCTCGACCGCAAGGTGGGCCGCTCCTGCCAGCGCATCGGGGAAGAGTGCTCCTGAAGAATCTCTGTAAGACGGTGTCTTAGCGCTAACAGGGATTTGATTTTTCTTTTTCTTCACACTTTGTTTTTCAAAATTTTTTGCAGGACTTTGGATACAAACCTCCACTTTTTTCTTTTAAGTTAAATTCACTCTCACTGTTATCCGTGTCCCAGTGGTTTCCAGCTTCTGTTGGCTCGGTCATATCCCTGCTGCTAAGAAGCCTTTTGGAAAAGACAAACCCAGGAATGACAAAGGGTAAAGGAAATATACAATGTCTTCACATTTTTGCTAGCTCCTGACTAGTGTGAGTGGAGTAGGAACGGATGAAGAGAGGAAATACAAATGTATGTCCTGGAAACCAGTTTAAGACTGTTCCTTACCTCAACAAAGAAAATAAGCAGAGAACGATGAGAAGGAGGAGGGTTGCTTACCCTTTGTGTTGACTGTTGCTTTGGCACTGTTTCTAGACTGTGCTCTTTACCTCAAAATCAGACAGAGCTGCTCTCCACTCTGCACCATGTGTGAACTTTGTGAAGCAAACCGAGCTAGCCTGCCTCTGTTTAAGTCAGTGTCTTACCCCCTCCTGGGCCATCCGCCACCTTTAATTCCCTTCAGAAACACAAACACCTGACCTCAGGATA
The DNA here is from genome assembly GCA_034779795.1 of Ctenopoma multispine. NCBI lineage: Eukaryota > Metazoa > Chordata > Actinopteri > Anabantiformes > Anabantidae > Ctenopoma > Ctenopoma multispine. The sequence goes on from JAUYWH010000018.1 coordinate 2,519,734, forward strand.
TGAAGCCCACTCTTCACTCTTCCTCCCACCAACTTGGATCATTCTCTGTTCCACTACTGGACACCTTCTATGATTTTGTTTTAAGATTGCTCTGAGGGTGATTCTGAATGATGATGAAACTGGGGTGATACTGTATGTCCAAATTCAGAACTTGCAGTGTGAGCCGGACTCAAACACACATACTGACGGTGGCAGCAGTGAAGTGGTTGTTCGCAGATTGCATGTGGATCTGTTCTCAACGTTGGGATGTGACTGATATAGATGTAATTTGTTGAGGATTTTCTCTGTCTTCCTCCTTTTGTCTTTATCTCCTTATTCTGCACAACTCTCCTCTGTGCGTGCTGGATATGCACACACTTCGGGAGGACGTGATGGACATTTAAAGTATGCTTATGGTTTATAACTAGAACCGCGATGTCTGTATCGTACCTGTCCTCACACTGCTATACATTTGCAAATATGTACACGCTTTTGTGCGCTCATCTGTCGTTCACATTGAGCACAAGCAGGCAAACTTTCCAGGTTTGGACTGAAGCAGAGATGCTGAGGCTGAACGTCGCTCAGAGGTTCTGTTTGGGGCTGTGATGGCTTTTCAGATCTCTCATATTATCTTAGACCTTCATTTCAGTTATACTTTTTGTTTAAGGTCATTTAGCAGCAAACCTTACATCAAAACTTAATATTATTTGGTTTTTCATTACTCTTCCCATACTTCCCAGCTAGCATGATGAGTTCATAGACATCCTCCGCCTGCCTTTGACTTTCCTGGTCTCAACCTTCCCCTTATTGATTGCTCTATTTTTCCTTATTTCAACCCCTCCGTTCCAGCCTCTTTCTTGTTTTGCTGTAGATTAGGGGAGAAGGTTGGGGGTCAGCAGAATGCTTAAAGTTAAAATCAGCAAGTAATTACTTTCCAAACATTTTCTTTGTGAACTATGGGAGGAATGAACAGAAAGTGAATAATAAATGAATATTCCTTATCTTAAAAAAAGCTTATTTACCCTATTTTGTGTTTCAGATTTACTTAGACTTTAGCATAGAGCTTTTTTTTTGTTGTAATGTGGTTATAAAAATGGGAAAATGAACGTGGAAAATTCTATACTTTTGTTTGCATTGCTTTACTTTTCACTTCCCCTTCACGTCATTCTCTTTTACTTTAAAGAATAAACTGGATTAGACTAAAATCTCTGCCGGTGTACTTATTGACCAGGATGCATGGAGAGGGGAATGATTATTTTGTCTCAGTTCTAATTTGGTTGGGGAAATCTTTATATTTTTTGCATATTGTGTATTTTAAGAAATCCACATGTGTGATCTTGCCACACGCTGCTGGCGCTCTGCCATGTCTTAACCTACTGCCAGTTTTTTTACAGTGATCGAAACATCTGTCTACTGCTCACAGAGGACGGTTATAAAGCTGCTCTCATTTACTGAACAAATCTGTGAGTGCGTTTGTGTGAACATGTGTAGTAGAATTTGTAGTTGCATATCTAAAGTTATTCATCAGTGCTTATTCTATTCTATTATTTTATTACATTATGA
>JAUYWH010000018.1:2528137-2548400 GCA_034779795.1 Ctenopoma multispine
TATATATATATATATATATATATATATATATACAGCTAAATTTACTGTGGAAATGTGAAAGTCTTTTATGTCTTGAAATAGTTATTTTTAGTCTGTGTGTATGTGTGTGTGGACCCCTCTCACTCTGTGATCTATTCCCATAAATGTCAAGCAAGTCCCTTCCTTCCTTCCTTCCTTCCTTCCTTCCTTCCACCATGTTATATACTGTATATGAAAATAATAATGATGTTCGAACCAATTATTGTTCCTCTGGTATTTTGCTAGTTTATGTCAAGTCACAATGATCAAAGCTGTGTGTTTCTGCTGTGTGATCTATGAAAAACCACCAGCTGAGAGGGACGAAAAAAGCCTTTTGCAAAGCAAAATAAATAAAATTCTCAGTAGACGTCCTTGTCTGACATAGAAAAGACAACTAAATGTTCAGTGTTAAATGTTAACAAAGCAACATTCCTGTTTCTGCTCTATGCTCTATGGAGAAAAGTGAAAGAAGAAAATATCACACAATTATTAATGCACACGCACACACACACACACACACCCTGCTCCATCATGTCAAGAGTCCTTCAGTATCAGCTCAATCTAAAAGACTTCCATTTGCCACCATCTCACCTTCAGACACACACACACACAAGGGGTTAGCCAAGAAAACCACATAACATGGTTTATCAATCAGAGGAGAGCCCTTTAATCCATTTTCTTCTCTTTCTCTCCCAAGTGGGAAACCAAACACAGCCCCGTCTCCTGAAGTGAGAGCTTAGGTAACAAAGGATAAACCCAGAGGACTGTGTGTGTCCTTTCTGCCCTGTGTTTCAGTGTATGTATGCATCTGTTCTTGTGCCTGTGTGGTAAATGTCAGTGCGGGTGAGGTTTTTGCATTATTTGCTGTATTGTGTTTGCTGTTAAATGTTAAATAGCCTTTAAATTACACCTCAGAGAGTTTACACGCTCACTTGTAGGCATCGGCGCGCGCAGACAGACGTGCACATATGGAGATAATGACACAAACATCCATCTTCTTAGGGTCTTCTTTTCTCTGTCCCATTTCTCTGGCACGAATATGTCTAAGAAACTCAAAACGTCTAGAATTTAGGGAAAGTTAAAAATGATCTTCTATGATTTTGTAGTGCTCACACACTCTATTCCTGTCTTCCTCCCTCTCTTTCTTTTCCCCATGTTGACCTTTCATATTCACCATAATCTGTCTCACACTGTGCTCTCCCTTATCTGCTGCTGATCTGGCAGCTTTGTGGGATGGAGAGATAGCCACCAGAGAGTCAGTGTGTGAGACCATGTCCATACTAAGGCATACGGCTTTTCATTCACATTATGGGAGTGTTTTTGACCACCAGAACTAATTGGCTACAACAAACATGGCTGACATGCTGCTCAGTGGGGACATGAAGAGGCCAAGGGACATAATGCTGCCTTATCAGCTGCCTGCACAAGTGTCCAAGAAGACCGGGTGATATCAATAATAACACCCCAATAATCACCTCTGCTTTGCCGAGCAGGTAACATTTATGACCCTCAGCTATTGCACAAACATAATAATTTGTTGTCATTTCCTCTGCAGATTACACTCTCCTCACAGCCCTCCTGCTCACTGTTGGTGTGGAAACGGTCAAAAAGAAGACATGAGAGAGGAAGAGAAAAAGGATGCAAGAAGAATGACGTTCAGAGCCATGACTGAGCTAAAGCCTCTCTGCGAGGAAGAATGATCAGAACATGCAGATGTAATCCACAGCTACAGGAAGAACTTACTGCTGCCAAAGGTGGTTCAAAGAGTTATTAAGATACTGTTGCTGGTACGTTTTCCACTCTTTCAATAAAGACATTAAAGGAAGACAGCTCAGAAATATTGTTTGTTCCTGACTTTGGTGAAGATCAGATTTCATGATCAACTTATGCAGAAAACCAGGAGATTGAAACCTCTGCACTTACTTTTACTATGAGGCAAAAATGTTATTTATGCAAATAATGTAAATGTAAATAATTTGAAACACCGTCAGAGCAGTTTTTATTTCAGTATAACTCCTTCTAGCACCCTGGAGGCAGAAAAATATGTCCGTGCATGAGTCAGAGAGAATTAACACATGAAAACTCTATTTTCTTGATCTGCCCCTTCTTCTTCTTCTTCTTCTTCGTGCTTTGTCTTTCTGCCGTAATTATTTTAGTGTTTTGTATTTTTTAATGCAATTGTGGATTTAATCGATGTAATTCAGTTGAAGGTGGGAAGGATCTGCAAGGAAAAGCTCCGCTCATCTGTCAGGAAACTCTGACAACACAATGTCTCAGACCCCCTCCCAAATCGTTCCCCAATTCCATTACCCAAGCAGTGATAAAATTTCCCAGTGACACCCAGCACCATCGCATCTGCAAGAGGCGCAGACAGAAACATAAATTCAATGTACCAGGGCTGTATAGTGTCTAATTGCTAATTGTTTTAATATCACATTACAGACAGCATGTGCTAACAGTTTGCAAAGGCCTGCGGTTCGTGTGCGCGGAGACAGGATCGAGTGCGGAGGAAGTGGAAAAACAAATGTATTTATCTGGAATGATCTATGATATCGGACAACCTAATCATCATGAAACCAAGCAGTCGTCATCGAACGTATGTAATTAAATTAAACTATACACTCTCAAAGTCTCATAAACCTTTATTGATCCTGGGAAAAATAAAACGCACTACATATCCACATAGTGAAACATGTCCAGTGGTGACAAAGCTGCAGTGGTGTCTGTATCTGTACATATAAACCGAACTTTTCAGCAATGAATAAACTCGCTTGTTATTTTAGTTCCCTGAACTGTTTCTTCAGGCTTAGATACACCTCGCCCTTTCTCGAGTTGTCAGATTTGAAGCAGGATACAGCACCTAGTGTTAGTGTGTCAGTTTCTGGTTCTGACATCAAGGCTTTGGATTTACTGCTGCAGCAGGTGAACTTTTGGCTCTCTGGTGAGTCTCTGACGTCACCGCCCTCACAAGCCTGTCCACGAGCAACAACCTTCTTACTTTTCATACACCAGGACGTGAGGCTGAAAGAGCAGAGGAATGTGTTGTGCATTCAGAGCGTTGGCTGGGTGAACTAAACCACTGTCTTTTGTTCTGAATCTCCCCTTAAAGGGGGGGGGTTATGATACTGGTGATTAGTTAGATTGTTTTTATGTCGCCGTGTCGCAGTTTTACAGCCAACTGATGCACTTGGACAATACTGGCAGTTTTATTAATGATGATAATCAGAGACGAAACCAGTAATTCCAGCAAACCTCTTCCATCTTGTGTTTTTGCTGATTGTGGTGGTGGAACCACACACTGGTGCACACACACCGTTTCTGCTGCCTGTTCTGGGATCTGGATTGACTCGTTACTTTTAGTAGCAGAAATTAGTATATTTCAGAGAAAGCATATTTAAAGTTACCTTGGAAACTAACTGACTGACCCTAAAACAAACCAGTATTTCGACCTACTGCTTTGACCCGCATGCATCCCCCGGTTGCTGCTCTCTACTTTCTGCCACCTCAGACACTGTATGCCTCTTTTTTTTTTTTTTTTATGAGGCCACACACACAGCTCCATGTTGCTGTGTGAGTGTATAGTCAGCGGGGAGTGAGAGGCTGCTTTTTAACCGCTAATGGAGAACACCTGACAACCTCTTACTTACATGTAGGAGTGAGGACAGTGGGGAAGAGAGGTGCCTGTTATACAGTGTGCACATTACTGCAGGACAGAATAAGTAAAAAGTGTGTGCTATGTGCTGCTCCAGGCCTCACAGTGATACAGAATTAGTAACTATTATAAAAGATATGAATTCATATGCTTACAGTGATGAAAGTAGTCAGAACTCTGCAATTTCATTCAGTGTATTAATGTTCTAATGTTGATTTATTAGCACTATATGCACCACAGGCTGATGGGGTTAGTGCACAAGTGGCCATAAACCAAAGTATTGAATACATACAAAGATTTGACTAAAGATTCTCTGGGAGCCATAAATGTTCGTTTAAGATTTGGTGCCTATTCATGAAGCTGAAACTGAGCTTCACTCAATAATCTTAAAGATATTAGGCTTTATGTTCGGTGATCTGCAGCGAGTTTAATTGCACTACATCTAATAGTTTCCAAAATATAACCTCATGATGCAGCTAGAGAAAAGGTCAGTGGGATTCAGATTATCTTTCTGTCTGGGCCAATGTGGTGGACTGGCTGAGCAACAGATAGAGACTAGTAAGCGTCCCTCGAGCTCCTTCCCGCGCTGGCGTTTCTTTATACGAACACTCCTCTCACATGCCTCATGGATTTATTCATTATTGCCAGTTTTAGAGCTTGAAGTGTATTACTTTGCATGTTGTAGCTGTGCATTTAAACACAGAAATCAGAAAGGCTATGTTTGTATATGTGTTGCCGTTTCATATATACCCATTGGGAAATATGTTATTTAATCATGCAGACACACTGCTGCTACGTGCTAATTAGCTGTAGGAAGATGGCATGGTATAGCGACTGACATTTAAAGCAATATTTCACTTGTATAAGGTGTTAATATTTTATTAGTTTTGGGTACAGCTTTGTCACTGGTGTTTCATTATTACTAATTGGGTACATTTATTTAAAGCAGTTGTTTTTTGAATGGTGCATCAGCTTAATTATACTGTAGGTGTTGAAATTGTTATTTTAATAAACACAACTTTCATTTAAAGAAGTATGAAGGTTAGTGAAAGAAATCAATGCTATTTAGACTGAAAATATTTATGGTGCAACATAGCGATGTAAAATACTGTTAGCCAGCCACGTGATGCTGGCTCCCAAAAATCCCAGCTACAGTCAAATCCCAACATTTATCAAGAGTGAATTGGTCTTTAGAGTCAATAATTTTTGCTGTAGCACGTTATCATCCTGCAATCATATTCCGCATGATCATTTCAATCCAGAAATCCTTGAATCCTCCTCCTGATATGAAGACCTGCCTTCTGCCTCCCCTAGAATAAACTCAGCCATCAGAGATGACTCATTCTCTCCACGAAGCCTAATCGTTCATTGTTTAAGTCAAGTTAATGCAAGTGTTTGTTTTAAAGTAACGCCATATGCACAATAGCTGCTGGCAGAATGTGTTCGTGGGCTCAACAGTTTCCACATCATTTACAGGTCAGAGAGAGAAAGAGAGAGACTATTAACGGAGACAGCATCTTATTCAAAGCAGCACCAGTTCCCACTGGATTCAGCTCTCCTTCTCTCCAGTCCTAATTGGCGAAAGAGATGTCACACTGTGATTGCTATTGGAAATTCAGGCACTCAGTCGATTCTCATCACTCTCCCATAGCTGATCAACGCCTAAATGGGATGTTCTCATCTGATGCGTGCTTATTTATTGTAGCTCTCAATTAACACGTGCTAGCTAAAACCACACAGTCTCCTGGGTGGTTTCAGATGAGTTGTATTCTTTTTTTTAACACCTCTATGGCTACTTATTTGCTTTTAGGTATATTTTCTTTGGTTCAAATAATTGTTTAATCATACTGTTGACATACTATAATCCAGAGTGTTGCAGTCTCCAATGTAATTGCTTTTTTTAGAGAACATTAAAACGTTGGTCCTAATTCTACGGATATTCACTGATAGTAGCTGAAGAAAATAAGTCTTTTCTTGTTCACCTGGAAGCTGTGGCTCAGGTACCATACTCCAGTACATGGCAAATGCAAAACTAAGATGGTGATCATCATGATCGCTACACCAGAATGAGCATGTTTGCATGTTCATTCTTACTTAGTTAGCATCTAGCTCAAAGCACCAACCTGTATTACAGCTGCACAGAGCTGCTGTCCTGGCTGTAGAGTGTATGATCCACCTCAGTATGTTGTTCATAGTATTTTAGCCAGTTGACTATTCATGTCACCTGCCACATGCTGCAGACATGTGATTGAGTGATGATGTTAAACTTTCTAAGACATCTTTGATGATAAGTAATGAGTAATCTAAGAAACCACTTATGTGATTAGTAATGTAATGTAAATACTTACTTACAGGTAACTCACCTTCACTTTTTGTTATATACAGCAAGCCGATGAAAACCCGTATTGTCTGTGAGGGTTCTGGCAGATCAGTCCAGTTTCTGTCTCATTCCCAGCACAAGCCTGCAGGAATACTAAATGAGCCAGCCTCCTGGGGCAAGATTAAAAAACTCATTTGGAGTTCCGGTCTGGGAAGTATGACAACCTCGGGGTTATATTATCAACTGGACGGGGTGAGATTAAAAGCAGTGTGTCTAACCTACCCCACAACTAGTATGTCAAATCTGTTCAACCAACACCTAAGATGATTAATGGGGAGCTCAGCATACCCAGGCTGAGGAGGCAAGTCTGAGATCTGATCAGGTGCAAGCATAAAATGAAAACTCTTCCACAGTTTCTCTGCACCAGTGTCAATTACAGACAGGCCCAACATTTGAATTCCTATTATTTCCTAAAAAAAAAAGGGCTGTTTTAAGAAAGACATTCACGCCTAACAGACAGTCTGGGCAAACTGCCAGCTCCAGCTCAGACTATCTAGGAGATAACCCGCCTTTCTGTGAGGTAATTGACTGTGTGGATGACTATTGCAAGGATGCCATTGACTTGACTACCATCAATATAGGCATTTTGTGTAAAGTATGTCTCCACTAGTAACCGCACACACACACATCCATGCACACACACAGAGAGGGTGATGACTGCACATCTAAGAGATGGGAATGCAGAGACCTAGACAGACTCTTTGTGGCAAATCATTATTTATTAAAGCCTGGGTCTGATTCACACACAGCATTTGATGTACAAGCATTTGATGGCTTTCCAGGCCACGGCTGAGTTGATACAGCTAGTGGTTTATCTGTGAGGTCAAAAGACAAGGAACGACATGGCTCTCTGCTGATGATTTTCTGGGTGCATTCTGCTTTGTGGACGCTCTGCCCTTTGCTTAGCTTATCTCAGGATCTGCTGGCTGGCTGGTCGGGCTTTGTTAGAGTGTGTGGCAGCACCGCACTGGGTTAGATGGATGGAAGAATGCATAGCTAATCAGAATGAGCACTCTCTTCTCTTGCTTTCTCATGCCCTACTCATTACTATGTAGGATGCAAAGAGCTTACCCTCAACACGCCGCAGAACAAAGATTATCCCGTCAGGAGTTGCCCTCTCCAATTTACTGCTTGTTCTCCTTCTTCTCTGTCCCACTAACGGGCCTGCGTGGGGATACCGGGCATCAGAATGGACCAGTAATTGAAAGAAAATGGAGAGTGTTAACTGATGGTTTGTTGTTTGGGAACAAGAGTAGAGTGAGGGGGCATCAGAGAAAAAGCATGGGTTGAGGGCACAGGGAGAGAGATTGGTGGTAGAAGCCATAGTGGTTCCTCTAGGAATATCTTTAATCCAGATATTTTTAGAATGTGAGCATAGCCCTTTCAGAGGTCCCTCAGTCTGCACTCCATAGTGTTACCCCATTCCTCTTCTGCAAATTAGGTATCGCACAAGTGTGACGACCAGGTGCTGAGAGATGTGAGCTTTCTACTGTGAAACATGTGACGGGAAATGTCGGACTTCCACAGTAACTGCTAATAATTCAATGTGGGCAAACTAATATAGACTCAGAGGGTCATAGTTCATTTCTTTATGCCATTTTACATTAATGTTGCGACTGATATGTTCCTGTAAAACACTTTGGGACTGATTCTGGTGCAGATTTCAAAGGATGCATTCATCTAGCAAAGACAAAAGAACATACATGCACACTTTATCAAATCTCTTGATCTAAAGGGGAATTTATTTTGTGCTACACAGACTGTTCTCATTCCTAAGCCGTAAAATAGTGATGGTTTACCAAGTCCCCTGGCATGCCTTACTGATGCTAAAGACATTTAACAATTCTCCCTTTGTGCCCGGATGAGATGCTTGGAATGTCAGCAACATTAATCTGGTGGCAGCAGTATTTCATGCAGCAATGACATAGTGTAACTGGTGGGTGTCTGCATTGTGTTGGAGTGAAGATGGCTGGGATCAGTTTTAGATTTGATCTCTGTCTCTGTTTATTTCTTCAAAATTGTAAAACCGCTAATACATCAAACTTTTAACAGACACCGATGGTAAAATGTTATCACATCCATCTGACTCTGAATCTAGTAGGACTGATATGTTGGTAGCAAGTGGCTAACATCATATAAAAACATCATATCTGTGTTAAAGTTTGTGCCAGAGAGCTTTTTAACAGGATTCATAATGAAGGAGGGAAATTACTTCATGACAACTGTCATGACTGAGACCCTCATCCCCCCAGAACAAGCTCCATGCAGGAGGCTTCTTACCAGGTTTAACTGGACTTGAAAGCAGAAGGGGAAAAAGAAAAGCACTTGAAAACACAAAGAAACTAAGAAATTAGTCCTTGAATACCAACAAATACCAACTTGGAAAGAAATAAAACATTTGATCCTTCAGTTGTGAGTCTGGAGCAATTCGAGCTGGCAAATTATCTCCGTCTGATAAAAACTCAAATTTGGCAGAGTCAAGGAGAGAATAAGGAGAGGGAGGGACATTAAAGCTGGTCTCATACCACTGTTGCCCGTGGCCAAACACACAGAAAGAGTTGTGTGTTAGCAGCAAAGAGAGGATAATAGCACAGAGAATTATTAGACAGACCCTAGCAGTCTGTGTTGAGTCAATTCTTTAGCCTTATTATACGCTGCAGGGATGTGGGGGAGGTGGGAGAGAGATTTAAACAAGTATTGCTGCATTACACGCATTAAAGGGAGACAGTAATTACTTATACCACTCAAACCGAGGCATTAGACGGCACAACACAAGCCGTGGCTCCGGCTTTCTCCCTTTTCCTCTCTCCCTTGATTGTTTCCACCTTTTCATCTTCCGTCTCTGTCTTTCCTCCTTACCCAGCTCTCTCCTTTCCTCCCTCATCGTTGTCTTTCCCCCCCTTCTCCACTTCCCCTCTCCTCTCCTCACCCTCCACTCACATCATCTGTCTCTTTCCTCTCTTCCTTATCAGGGTGGCGGCGCCTGCCTGGGTAATGAGGATCAGTGTTGTTTTAAACACGAAATGGTGAGGGGGGCCCCGGCGGTCCGGAATCAATAAGAGCCATTACCTCTCCTCTCTAATGATACAGCCACCCCCTCCCCTCCTCTGTGAGCACAACACCCCTTGTCTCAGCCCATTTCTATCCGCTATTCGATATCGGATGGGAGGAGGTTATGAATTATCGAATCCCAAGGGCAATGTGCCTCACCGCCAATTACCCAGTGAAAAATGACCCTTTCTTGGACGTGAGTCTGTGTGTGTGTGTGTGTGTGTGTGTGTGTGTGTGTGTGAGTGTGTGAGTGTGTGGGTGGAGAGTTTGACACGAACCAGCTGGTTTCACACAGTCACTGACAGTTATGTCTCCCCTGTATGTCTGTTGCTCCGTCACACACATGGTGTAGGCACAAACACACTTAACCGTGGCTGTACTGGACGTTGTAACTGGTGATAAACAGTTTTCTCTTCGTTTAGCCTTTGTCGATGCAGCAAATTATCCATCAGCTTTGGAGGACTATGGAGTTTCTGTTACTACACAGTGGAGGAAGTTGTTTTTGCGGGTTGTGAGCAGGTTGGGATAATGCACCATGCACCATGTTTCTGCTGTCAAAGACGTTTTATATAGTTTTTAATAGATACCTTAAATTAATCTGTTATTAACATTTGATTTATGCCAATTTCCACAACTGAGTGATTCAGTGCACTGAAGTTAGGGTGTGGAGGCTTTTCCTGACCTTTTTACAGTTTTTCTAAACTTAGACGCACTTAAACCGGGATCCACTTGATCTGACACACACACACACACACACACAGCTAATGTACCAGGTACAGAGGATGTTTTAACAGTAATATCTGTTGTTAAATATATTCAAAGTTTTACACTGTTTTTGAATAGTTTGGAGATTAATTCTTACACATAGTTCAGTACAAACCACCGGTTTCATTTTCATGATTAACTGTTTAGAAGTGTCCCCGGTAATGTTCCAGTAAGAACGGACCTCCAGCATGGTGCATTATGTGCAGCTTAAGCACTAGGTAAAACTACTGACAACTAAATGTGACTCTAAATTTGACATATGAAGAAAAACAAGTTGTGTCTAAAACTAGCCACACATCTCCAATTATATACTAGAAGAAAGAAAATAACCAACAGGAAAAGAAAAGGTGCACTCTCACCACTTCCATCTTTTATTATCAGCAGAAACATATGACACATTAACAATGAACACAATAAAAAGGTAAATTATACACAACAACCAACTGTTTCTATTAATGATGTGATAAATCAGGACATTAGGAAAATCACAGCGGCTCAGACATAACAAGGTAAAAATAGACATTAAACATAAAAAAATGTCTTTATTTCCATTACAAGACTTAAACTTAATCACAATCAGCTGCTGAAATGACCAAAAAAATGAGCAGAGTGGGAGGTTTCTTTTGGCCAGTGTCCCTGACGGACACACACGCTCTGATAATGAGATTATCACCAGTCTCGAGTGTATCTTTTCTGTCCATTTAGCTGTTTCTTGGTGGGGAAGTGCTTGGTGCTGATATACAGCACTTTGAGCTGTGATTGAATTACACTGATGGGAACATCAATTACTGAGCATGGTACCAGCATATTTTTTTAAACAAGCACCTCAGATCATATTAAAGTCTGCAGTGCTCTGATGGCCTGCCAAAATAGAAGTCTGGACTAGACACACAGTACATTTAAAGAGACCAACAGCTGCTTCAGAAAGTTTTCAGGCCCCTTTGCTTCTTGCACATATTGATGTGCACCACTGCAGTGTTTTCTTGGCTGTACAGTATATTTCAGGACCAAAGCCCGTATTGCTTGGTTACTCGATTGTCATGTAACGTTCAGCTCTAGCAGGAGTCCTGGTTATTCCCGACTTCATTTTTGTGCCTGTTGTTCTGTCCAAAGGGTTAAGTTTTTGTCTCACACCACAGAATCTGTTTCTCTATGTGCTCAGAGTCCTTGAAATGGTGTTTGGCAAACTGCTTGATGTAGTGCTGATGATTTGGTCCAGCAGGTCCTTCTATCCCTGCAGAGGACCGAAGCTCTGTTAGAGTGAATGTTTGGGTTCTTACTCCCCCTTTTTGCTTGGTTACACATGTGACTGCATGACCAAATCTAGGAAGAGTCCTGGTGGTTCTACACTTCCTCCGTTTCCCAGTTAGAGGAACAGCTGTGCTCCTGCAACACCTAAAGCTTCACTACAGTGCATCTATGCATTTCAGAGGTCTCCTTGGTTTTTGCTCCATGTTGCTGTTTTAAACTATATCCCACTATTTCCCAGCATGCTCTTCTGTTATACCTCTGCTTGTACTGTTTTGCAATAAAAGATACATAAGTGTTGTATTGAATTTCAGTTTCCACATACTGTAAACTTACAGACAGGATAACAGATCACTTATTTTATGCCATCTAACATCGTTGTACGTGCAAGAATAATGTCCTTGTCATTGTGTCACAATTACTATGTAGGATGTGTGTCTGTGTGAGTGTGCAGTTAAGTTGGCGAGTACTTTGTTGTTGTTGTGTGTGTTCACTTCTTTGTTGGCTCGCTACACCCACCGCAATTATTGCTTGTCTCCGAAGCCTTCTGCAGTTCTTTGATGAAGAAACATGGTTTCATGTAGTGCTATGACTGTGTGTGTGTGTGTGTGTGTGTGTGGCTGCCACCCAAGGTTGTTCTCTACAACATGTTGTCTTGTGAGATTCACTGCCTTAAGCAGCAATGATGTGCTCTCAGCAAGACATGCCAAGACTGCTGGCTGTAGCCCAAGATGCAGGGCAAAAAAAAAGAAAGAAAAAGAAACAGACAGACACTTGTGCCAGATCCCACGATTTTGTTTACTCTGAATAAAAGTTTCATCTGAATCAGAAGTGCTAAGTAATTACTGACTGTCTTGATTTTTTGAAGAAAGGATTGAAGCACATCAGCGCTGAAGCGTATAGAGACAGGTTTGCATCAAGAGTTCGCTCTTTTCCTCATGATGAAACAATTTATGTGAAATAATAAATATATGCACCGTTCATTCCTCTGGGCATCGCCAGCATCAACAACATTTAAATCACAAAGTTTATGGGCCTTAAGAGTTTGTAAAGCCGACAGAAGTTAATTCAAAGTTTCAGCGTGTTGGCATCAAAGAAGAAACAGTGTCATGTGATTGGTGCATTGATAAGACAGAAATGATTAGGATATCCCAGAGAACAATAGACCACTTTGAAGTTTAACATCAGAGGTTTCGACATCCTGCGGATCAGACAGCTGGACACTTGACTCTAGAGTTGCTAGTTCTAATTCAAGACAATTAGGAGAGATGCAGAGAAGAAGAGGAGTGAGGAAAATCCCCCTCACTGTCCTGGAGCAAAGCACAACCTGCAGCTACACCTGTGGAGCTGCTCCACTGCTCACTCTGTGTGTGTGTGTGTGTGTGTGTGTGTGTGTGTGTGTGTGTGTGTGTGTGTGTGTGTGTGTGTGTGTGTGTGTGAGGGCACTCAGTCACACTTACTAATTAAGTTCCAGAAAATGAATCATTCGCAGATAAGAGCAAACAGTTAGCGACTGCCGGCGATGATGATTAGTGCAGAACATTTGGAACTTTAGTTGTCACATTATAAACCACACATGAAGCTGTTCTCTCACAAGAAACAATGACAACGTGAGAAACACCTCAGTGGTGGACAAACCACTGTGATGCAACACGAAATACAGTCAGTTTCAGAACGGTGTGTGGGATATTAATGTGGCTTTATGCTCTGAGATATCGTAAAATGAGAAGTATTATAAAACAGATTACAGCTGTGTGGTATTTAGTGAGATGCAACGTGAACTTTCAAACACACCCATTATCCTGAAACTGCAAAATCCACCCACTCACTACTTCAAACAGATAAACAGATATCCAGTGGATCCTCGACGTTAAAGTGTGGATTTATATCTTGATCACACAGAAGGAAGTGAAAGATAACTGGACTGTTTAATATTCCTGTGTTAATAATCTCTGTCATATTACACAGGACTTCTCACACTGCACTTTTTCCTCTTTAACTCTTCTCTTCCTTCACCTCCTTTAAAGAGGCAAAGAACCGTTTCACCACTTCCTGCTACATGATTGAGCCACAGTCAACTGTAGGAAGAGTCCAGGTGGCTCCAAACTTCTTCCATTTCACAGTTATTGACACCTCAAAGTCTCACACTCAAAGCTTTACAGATGGTTGTCTCCATGACTCCATGGCTTGTTATGTGGCCTGTGTGCAGTGTGGGAATTGTGGAAGCTAATATACATAAGTATGCCTGTCTGACTAATCACTTAAATCTATAGTTTTATATAGTCTGATAGTTTTAACGTTTACATGTCTAAAAATGTTTGAACTTTGTCATAATGAGTTGTTAACTGAAGACTGATGCACAAAATGCCACAGTACACACACACACACACACACACAGTGAACAGATGAGCTCAATCACGCCCCTGTGTGGTCACACTGGGGAGTGAAAACTGCTCCCGAGTACAGATAAAAGATGTCCGGGGGGAGCTGCGGCGGCGTGCGTGAGTGCGTAAGAGAGGGAGTCTATGCTCCGGGGGCGTGGGGGGGGGTTGTTCAGGAGTCACTTTATTTTTTCTGTCATAAATAATTGGTCCACGGGGAGGGGCGGTGGCGTTAGGGGCTCCTCCACTAGGCCAAAAACTTTCGGAGGGCCTTTCAGTTCTAATTGGCATCGACGACTCGTAGCTCCGACGATTGGTGGCAACGCAGCCGGCGAACTCCGCCACAGAGAGAAACACGACAACCACCGTCGACCCATCGGCTCCTAAAGACATCCAGTGGAACCCAGAGGGTTGAAACCCTCATACACGGTAAACGGGAGACCGGGAGAGCAGACAGAGAGAGGGGCGACCGATGCTCCCCCCTTTGACAACCTGTCCAATGTGGAGCCGTGAGTGTTGAGCGCATCTGTGTGTAAGCCTCTGTCCTTCTCCCTCCCCTCCCTCTCTCCATCCCTCCACCCCCTCTCTCCTCACAGACAGGGGCGGTCGTTGTCAGTCTGCGCACACATTCCACTTGGACAGCATCACTTGGAGTCCGCACAGACACAGCGCTGATTGAACGAGCGGAGGGGAGCTCATTTTCAGAGCGCATGACTGTGTTAGAGGGGCTTCACCAGAGTGTCACCGGTCAGAAGCAGAGAGAGACGCAGTAACTTCATGTCAACCGCGCCTGTAAGAGTAAATAATCCACTAAAGAGGAGACTGTGGGTGTAGGATTTTGCAAAGGGAAGTTTTTCAAAGGGAAAGTGCTTTTGTTTTCCTCTGTGGGAGGAAGGACTCTGTGGAATCGAGCAGCGGGGAGGTTTCGCAGTCCGCTTCTCTGTGCGTAAAATAAAAGTTGAACACACCGAGGAGATTATTTGAGAGGTTTGGGAGCTCGGCAAATCTCCGGGAATTGTAAAGCTCACATCGGACGCACACTTGTGGAGAATATCTAACTTTTGAACACATTTTGTGTGGAGACGCTGGGGAGCGGGTTGGTCTAATACTGAGCGGAGGAATCCTCTTCATCTAACCGGGAGGAGTGCGCGCAGCGCTGGGTAGCAGACGTACCCAAAGGACGGCACCTAGGAGACAAGGTAGAAACGCGGCAGCATACATGCCTGCGCAGACACTACATTTCCTCCCGAGCTATGTTTTTTATCTATTTACTTTTCATCGTGTCTGTGTGAATTTTAGGGTTCACTTCTACACGAATATCTGTTGATGACATCACTGCGCTTATTACAGTTAATATGCCTCAATTTCTGTGTCTATACAAATCCACCTTTGTTGAATTTGCATTGGTAGTATCTGTTTCTGTCCAGGCAATAAAACGATCCACGGCTACATGGCGCATCTCGCCATCAGTTCCGTTATTGACTCGTACGCAGCTTAGAGCCTGATGAAACTTTGATCACGGCGCGCTGCACAACACGAGCTGTCAACGCAGCCATCATCTGCACCAACGTGATGAGCACACACCGGAGGACATCCTGATGCTCAGTCAGAGGAGTCGGTTCATTAAGCGCCTGACTCCTTTTAGTTGGGATTTGTGCTGGAAAAATCACCAACGTGCGTCCACAGATACATTTTGCCGCCGTGACACTGCGATGAAATCAGACTCTACAAATATCAAACAAGTTGATTATTTTGAGCCTAAAGGAGCTGATCTATCATCCTGCCTGTCTGCTGCAGGAACATGAGGAATAATTATACTGATGTTAAGGGAAGCCCCGCGCGCGTGTGCGTGTTGGAGGTTCGGAGTGCACGACCCCACTTGTTGTAGCTAATCCTCCTTGAACACCGCAGTCTAATCCTTAGGTCTCCCTCGTCCTGAACGCACCTGGCTCCGTGCGGCTCCGTGAGGAGAGGGGCCAGAGGAGGCTCAGTCACGTTAAACAGCAGACAATCCTGTCAATCTCCAATTCTCTAACACGCAGCCACGCTTGTAAGCTCTTTATAATCCACGATTTGTGATTGAATTACCCGCCCTTTAAGTTGAATGAAACGGTGTGGGCTGTGCAGCTGGGGCTAAATTGCTCTGTAATATTATTTGCACGGCTTATGGGGTTAGAAGAGACATTGAACATGAAAAAGTACCTCTTCACTCAATCATCTGTTCCATGTGCAGACAGTGCCTCTGTGCTCACCTCTCTCTCTCTCTCTCTCTCTCTCTGTCTCCCTCTTTCTTAGGTTATGACGGAACTGAGCTGAACATGGAGGTTTTCTGGATTTTGTTATTTTCTAGTGTCTGTCCTCTTGCCAGGAGCCAAGGAGTTTACGGTAGGAACGTGCTATTTAAAAATCCATTGCTATCATTACACAAATGCACGGTTTGTTAAAGCAGGCTGACCCAGCTCCGCTGTTCATTTGTTCAATTATTAGCCCATTACCCTAATTAAAGGCTTCTCTGAGCCATTTTGTCCGTGTTTCACTATGTGGCGCTAACAGGAGATTCTGTAATAACTGGACTTTAAACTACAGAGAGAATAGCTTCAGGCTGATCGACAGCAAATTAACTTGAAAGGGAGATTTTACCTCTTAGAAGTCACAGGAGGCAGCTGGGAAAACATCCAGCTAACCCACCTACTGTACTGTAAATCCAACCTAATTAAATCTTTAGCCTGATATGAATCTTGGAAATGTGTGATCAAACTTCCAATTATTGTTTAAGGCTCATGGTGGTTGCTGACTAGACTTCATATTTCAGTCACATCTTAACTCAGCACTATGTCCAAAGAAACATGCCCATCACGGTTTAGCAGGAGGATGAGAGTGTGGGAGCTCTCTGAAACCTGTCTCATCTTTGTCGGGTTAAACAGGACGGTCACACTGTGCTTTTGAGGATGAAGCGGAAATTCGTCCCCTCTTAAGGCTGTCTCACTGTACTACAGACGCTCAGTTTCTTCAGCTACAGGCGCCCGGCCAGATCCTGCATCCTCCTGTCCCTTCGGGCAAGGCAAACACACAAACTGATCTGTCAGCTTTGATACTTTGATTTTGATGTTTGAAGGCATGTGGCAGCCATTGAAAAGGAGGTCTGTTTAGTCATAGTAGCATAGAGTGCTGTTGTCATAAGCAATCCCGCAGCCTGCCATCACACTGACAAATACTGACAGTCTGTCATTTGCTGAAGCACATACAGCATATACAGCAAGCCCGTGTAGAAGTCGATGTCAGCTAATCAGGATTGTACAACTCCAGTGCTTAACAGTGTCAGTATTAGTGTAAACTATAATAAACCTACAGCACATTTGAAGGTTTTGTGTCTGCGTGTAGTGACGGGGCTGGATGGATAACCTCCTGGCAGTTTTTATAAAGCCAGGTGTTACTGTTTTGTACATTTTAACATGCACATATTTTGCACCTTAATGTTTAAACATATATGATAGCAAGAACTTGAATGTTCATTTCAGTGGCAGCAGTTTGTCAGTTTGTTAGTTTTCTCATTCAGGTGTGTCCTCCTCGAGTGACTCTCCTGATCTAGTTACACTGTCCTGCAGGAGGAGGCTCGCATCTCCAGTTTGCCCTTGTGCATTCTCGTCCTCATTTATTTTTCCATAATAACTGCATGGAACCGTTTTGGGTTCTCTACACGGTGATAGACTGATTGTCACGAAGACTTTGTGCATCTGTGCCTCAGGGGCTCTGTCACAAATATGCAGTGGGCCGAAGCAGATAGGTTTGCAGCCAGTGCCAGTGGTGGAAGCTGCAATGATATTCTGTTTTTGATGATAGTTTTTGTCCCCAGCGTCATACAGTAGGTTACTTATGTGTATATATGTCTTATGTGCAACAACGGTCTTTCAGTCTTTGCTGAGGGAGGAAAAGTCCCAAAGCTTTGAGGGAATCTTACTGGCAATCATTCACAATGCGCACGTTCCCAGATGGCGTCTGTGGAGGGGTTGGTGCTGCTCATCTGTGTGTACCTGTAGAACAACTGTTTTATATATCATCACTAAAAAAAAGAGTCATTCATGAAAAACAAATCGTTTCACAATTTGCACAATAGCGGTAAACAACACAGGAACGGGAAAAGAGCCAGCGTTGGCACGTTGGGCTGCCTTGTATGCAGATCTGGATAAAATGGTTTCCCTCACTTTGGAATTGTTTAGCACTTCCTCTAGCAGACAGATGCGACTCAGTGTCCATCGGGAGCCGAACGGTGAAAGCGTGCCTGATTGATGTCAGCGCTTTGGATGGCTGTGAGGTTCATTTACTGTAGCCTTCTCTGGGGTGTGTTTGGATGCGTGCGTGTTGTGTCAGCTCGTGCCTGTGAGTCTGTGCGTGCAGGTGTTTGTGCTCGCGTGTGTGAGTGCGAGTCTATGCGCCAAGTGCAAGCACGGATACGTGTGACGTGATTCTGGAAACCTGTGAGTCTGTATGTGTGTGTGTGCTGATGTGTGAACGGGACGTGTTTGTGAGGCAGAGGCACTTTTCTTCTTACTGCAACAGTTTGCTGGCTCAGCAGGGACTTGTGGAGAAGTCACTGTTTCTCTTGCAGCAGTGTACTATTGATTGTACCTCTGTGAATTTTGATAGGCTGTCAAAAAGCTTGTAACACCTGTCTATCAAATAGCAACTGGACGGACTAGTGCACCAATGAAATGTGGCGGTTTGTATTACTTTAATAACACATCTTGTGTATGAGACCCTCTTCTTCTTCTCTTTTTTTAACTGCTCTGTTTTTGAGGAAAAGCTGTTTACTGTATATGCATCTCCACACACTCATCACAAATAACCCATCATATATATGTATATGTATTCATTTTCAAGTTTCATTTAATCTGGATATACTGTAATCCCAGGAATTACAAGCATGATGTGGCACCCACATGCACCAACCCTCAACATACTTAAGGATTAGGGGCAGTTCAGAAAAATTTCACGACTTCTTGCAGGATGTGACTCCTCATCTGAAGGACTCAACGGTTACGACACCAATACAGACAAAGTGAACCGGGAAAAAAAAAAAGTGTCTCTCCATCTCTGTGGTGCTACCTCACATCACACTCTGAGGCAACAGAGTTCACAGGGACACCAAATTATTGATTGCTCGACAAAGTCACACAAATCCATTAGCTGGTGCTGCAGATGGAAACCAAACTGCATTAGCCTGCAGTGTGATGCTTCATTACGTGCTTGTTAACAGAAAATGTAATGAACTTCAATTGATGATTTTTCTTAACAGCGTTGGTTTTAGATTTTTGAGCAAGGCCCTTGCAGCAGCGTGAGAGTTGAGGCCTCGCCACTGGCCATAGAAGAATAGAATTGGTACTTTATTGATCCCCTTGGGGAAATTCCTTGTGGACAGGCTGCCTCTGTGAAGCGCCAAGGGTCGGGGTATCGGTGTCTTGTCCAAGGACACCTCAGCATTTTAGCTTGTTGAGTCTGGGAATCGAATCGGTCACCTTTGGGTTTGAAGACGACTGCCCTACCCACTGAGCTATCATGCCGCCCCCACATAGAACAAAGCACCGCGAGAGATGCACAAAGTGAAAAAGTTTAATATGCCTAAACTGCACCGAAATTTAACATCACTTTGAAGATGTTGCCCAAGGAAGAATGAAATGCTTGAAAGTACAGTCTGAGTGTGATGTGACGAGCAGCCAACATTTCAGCGGCATCTTAATGTGGAGCTTTACTGGCTGCAGTACTTCAGCCTGCCGTGACACACGGGTTGAGAGGCGTTGACCTAGAAAGAGATCATTCTAGGTTTAAGTGATCTGGCCACTCTATAGGCTCCGCCGTGACTTTAAGTCTTCCTCCTCCCACATCAGCACTTTTTGTTTGTGTCTCCTTCATGCTGCTTGTTGCTGAGTTTATTTTGGATGCTGAATATTGCCCTTTTCTAATAAGCATGCATAATTTATCGGTGGCTCTGAGGCAGTGGAGGAGAAGACGGTAGGGGAGAGGAGACGGTGATAGGAAGAGACTGAAGCATTAAGCTGGAGATGATGATAATCTTTTACCTCCCACAAAGTGACACCTACTGTCCTACTGACCTTTCCCTCCTTATTATGTTTAATTAAAGTCCTTGGAATTTAATTAAGGGTGCGAAGACTGTCCAAACCAAAACTACTGTAGACAGATAGATACATAGATAGACAGACTTGTAGATAGATAGATCGTTCCTCGGCTGTGTTATTAAAGTGTAAAGTGCAAGACAATTAGGAGAGATATTCTTCACACAGAGCAGATAGGAGATAACGGCTTGGAACGGTTGCAGAGCTGATGAATGTTGGGGAGCGTCATTAGTGTTTGTGATGTACAGTATATCAGATCATCTGTTGCTCACCACTCAGTCATTCATTTAGAATGTAGATGTAAACTACTTAGCTGTAGTTGTGTCTGCTTCTTCTTTTTCTTCCTGTCTCTTTGTGTCTGTCTCCACTCATCTCTACCATTCTCCCTGATCTCGTTCCTTCTGCTAAAAATTTTAGTGCACGTGGTGCTTTAATTAACTCCTCTTGCTCCCATTTTTCTCTCGGGTTAACTAGGTGCATTGTGCGGCCTTGTTGCTCCTGATGCCTCAGTGTGAAGAGGGTCATATAGCTTGAGAACATTCATAGAGACAGTACAGTACACAACCTACTCGTTTTGATCTCTCCTCTCCTCTCCTCTCCTCTCCTCTCCTCTCCTCTCCTCTCCTCTCCTCTCCTCTCC
>JAUYWH010000018.1:2548500-2564676 GCA_034779795.1 Ctenopoma multispine
CTCTCCTCTCCTCTCCTCTCCTCTCCTCTCCTCTCCTCTCCTCTCCTCTCCTCTCCTCTCCTCTCCTCTCCTCTCCCGTCCCCTCCTCTCCTCTCCCGTCCCCTCCCCTCCCCTCCCCTCCCCTCCCCCCCCCTCCCCTCCTCTCCTCTGGATATTAAAACCTGGCCACATTTCTATTAACCTACAGGTCAGCAGTAGAGTCAAAGGCCTGTGGCCAGTGTGATATGTTGACTGTGGTTTACACTAGCTTTGCTACCTGGGGCTAAAGGATAAAAGTGCTAAGATGACGTCTTGGGAGGTCTGATTTATCACCTTGCCTCCCGCCAGTTGCACTCAGAGCCTGGGGTCGGCACAAGACGGCAGGAAGAGGTGGGCAGTCGGTCGCACTGGGGCTACAAGTACAGTGAGATAATGAAATATCTCAAAGTTTCTCAAAGTGTAATATTCATGTTCAAACTGAACTCTAAGCTGTCTGTCTTTAGAAAGTTCATTTTATTTCTCTGCATGTTGTCAGTAAACAGGGAGTGAAAACTAAGAGTCGACACAGGACAGAAGACGGAACTCAAAGGGATAGTTTGACATTTAGCGCTGTCACCTCACAGCAAGAACTACTTTGAATCTACAGACTGGACGGGGGCCTTTCTGTGTGGAGTGCATGTTTTCTCTGGCTACTCCGGGCTTCCTCCCATCGCACAAAGACATACAGTTAGGTTAGGATTAGTTGTTGACTCTCTTTGCCTGTAGGTGTGAATGTTTGTCAGCCTCTGTGTGTCAGCACTGTGCCAACCTGTCCAGGTTGTACTCTGCCCTGCTTCACTATGAACCTTTTCTAATCCACAGACTCGTCGTCTGTATTCAGTGTGTATGAATAAATACAGATCGACTTGACTTGATAGAGCTTTCTTCATGCACGTGCACATAAACATCTCTGACTGCATTTACCTTTGGCTGAACTCATAGATCATTTCCTCACTCTCACCCGCTCTCATCTCTCCGTACTGGGATGTTAGTCGGTGTCACTCACACAACAAACGGGCCTACACACATACACACGTACCTCTTTGCGTGAGAGTGGTCCAGAGTGTTACGGGGCGACGTGGGTGCCCTGTGGGTAGGAAAAACTGTCAGGGAAACTTTGCTTTTCCCCTCTATACTCCTGTCACTCTGTCAGACATTATCAAGCACCTCTTACTGGCTCCACTTCAGGAGGGAACATGTGTGTCTGCGCTTGTGCCTTTGTGCACGTTTCTGGAAATGCAGGGCGATTTAATATTTTAATATACTGTAGTAGAAGCTACTGTAAAATGAGAAAACTGTTGGAGTGTAGGTGTGTTTTGTTATGTTTTGTTGGTTTTTTGTTGCGTGCACAGGACTTGATCCTGGTGTCATGAGAGTAAAGGGATGGAGGCTGTACTGTGTGTGTGTGTGTGTGTGTGTGTTTGTTGCTGTGTGTGCGTTAGCATGCATGGACTTGAGAGGGAGGGAACATTTGGCGTCTAAGTTATTCATGAAGGCGACAGGATGGTTGTGAACAGTGGTGAGAACATGGCTTACATCAGAGACCGTCTGCCTCCTCCTGCACTTCTCTCACACTGTCACTCTCTTTCTTCTTCACTTCCCCCTCTTTTACCCTCCTCTCCTTTGTCTTGTGCACCCATTTATTCCTTAGGCTCTGTTGTGTTTCCAAACTTTTCAGTTCAATTCAGACGTTTTTAGGCTGTATTTATAGCATCGTGTTTTAAGCACCGTCTTTCTTTTGTTACTACTGTATAGTTCTGGGTGGTGAAATTGGAAAGATTTTAATTGTTTCAGAGACAGCTTGATGTAAAACGTTTCAGTCCGTTCTGTATGTATGTGCACGTGTGTTTCTTATTAGGCTGTGACTGGCTTCTAAACGTAACAGGTGAATTTGAATTAAACACAGTCCTGCGCAGTGAAGGCGAAACTTCCAGGTTAAATACAAAACACGTTGTGAGTGAAGATATGTTTTTATTTTTTCAGTAGACAGTTAAAATTGTCTTGCACAACTTAAACTTTAAAAGTTCCTCTGATGTCTTGAAATGTGAGTTAGCTGAAGTAATTAGTTCAAAGTCGTAATGAAACAAGCGGACTTAACTAAACATGCAGAACAAGTCTCTGTGTGTTTTAATACAGGAGGAGTCAAGTGACTTCACATTAGGGGAACTCACGCTTATGACTTATGAAGAGAGCTGAAAAAAATAGCACATTTGCATTGAATTTAACTTAATGAGTACATGAAAAAATGTAAACACATTTATATTGAGCTAGCGGTGAAACATTAGTTCCAGGAGGATGTTGCTCGATTTGACTGCATTTAGGGATGTGTTGCATTAATTTCTTTCACAGTTTCTACCTTGTTGTCATCAGCTCACTGAGGCAGTTTTCAGGTGTAAATCTCCTCAGGGAGCTTTAAAATAGTTGCAATACTGTTGACTCACACCAAGCAAATGGTGGGGTTTCACAGAGCGAGCATGTAGTGCCACGCATACACAATGCCATTCTCTGCTGCGTGTCGTGCCTTCAGCTCAGACACATATTGATCTGTCACTTCACAAGAAACCTGCACATAGCTACTGACTGCCTGAGAAAACCTTATCATACACATATGCTCTGACTTAAAGAGCGGCAGTGCACAGACACACACACACACACACACACACACACACGCTGATAAAAACACCCTTTTTTTAAAAGGCTGTTCCTCCCACACATGTTCTGCTTTTTCCTGCGGTGTGCGCTGAAACCCGGCGAACAACACAACAACCACAACTGCAGGAGTTGGTCGTGTCCGACTAAACTTTCTGACAGCAGGAAGGGATCAACGCTGGAAATCTATCTTCTGCTCCAACACACATCTGGCCTCAATAATTCAACGATGCATGCTGCTTGGAGATCTCACCTTCTCATTCACTCTCTCAGACTTGGTCTCCCTCAGTGGCAAACACCCCTCCTCCCCCACCTCCCCCTGCTCCCCCTGCTCCCCTGCTCATGATGGTTTTCGAAATGTTCACGCGCTTCTCTCACATCTTCCCCGTCTTTCTCGGTGCAGCTCAGCTGGCTCAGAGGGGGGATGAGGTGTAATCTGTCAGATATGCTGAAAAGTCTCCGTGTTGTTTTTTTAGCAATTTACCTGCCAGCAGCTCCACATCCTGATCCTTCCTTCTGACTTTACCCATCTACTAAACTTTTACCTGTCATAAAAGATGTTCCTGTCATCTTGCTCTTTTTCTCTGGCCCTCTTTGCCTTCTCAGTCATCCATACCGCTTCCCTTAACATGTCAAACTCTCTATTTTACATCCTCTTTCCAACCTAATTCTCTCCCTTTACCCAAACCCTTTCTACAGCTACAACCCCTACAACTCTTATCATCACTTTTCTCCTCTTTTTTCCCCCACTCCTGCCTCCTTCTTTCTCCTTACTATCCTTCC
Source organism: Ctenopoma multispine (assembly GCA_034779795.1). Lineage (NCBI taxonomy): Eukaryota > Metazoa > Chordata > Actinopteri > Anabantiformes > Anabantidae > Ctenopoma > Ctenopoma multispine. The sequence continues at coordinate 2,551,951 of JAUYWH010000018.1, forward strand.
CCTTTCTTTATACCCAGCGCCTCTCCTCCAAAGCCCTGTCATCTTCTTGCTATCATACAACGATTCAGAGGAAAGCATCCACCCACCTCTCCACTTACTGCATATATATAGGACACAGCGCACAGTGTCATTGAAAGCTGCAGACAGGTTTTGGGAAGCAGGGGTGGAGGGCTGACACTGGGGAGCAAAGAGACAGCCCGGGCTAGCAGCAGCTCCAGGAAATGAGGGCAGCGGGAACAGTGCATCCTGAAGAAAGGTGTTTAGAGGAAAGTAGCTGTAATAAAACGTAAATCAAGTCTTTTTTATTTTAGCTGAAGACAAACACAGTTGTAACCCTGGCAGGAGTTCGTTATTCACGGAAAAGTAGGAATAAATTTACTGTATTTTTATGCAAATGTTCTGACCATTTCCCATCAAATCCAGCTACGTGTGCCGGGCACAGAATTGTGCTTCAGTGTTTCAGCCTTTTCTGACTGATGTGCTCTCACAGCCCTGTTAAACAACCTCAAACACCCATTCATTCATGTGTCATGTTCTAAATGACTTCAGCTGGATTGGTCTGAAATGTTATTTAACACTATTACAGGAATAGTGATCCATACTTTTTAATGTTAAAACTTTTTGCGACCACTTGGAGTGGTACATATGAACGTGGTTTTATTTTAGGGATGTTGGTGTTGTTTGACATGAGATGTTTAATAGATGAATCCTAATCCTAAAGACGTCAGAGCAGAGCCGGCCTTTGGCCACATGGCTCACTAAGGAGCTCCTATGTGCAAATATGTGTTCTTTTTTTTCTGTTCTTTGTTGTCTTTGCATCCTTGATCCATCTAATTGCTGCCTCTGTGCTGCATCTGTCAGGTGTTGCACATCGACACGACTGACGTTCAACATTATGAGGCAAATACGGAAAAAACACATCCAACATGCTAAACAAACATATCCATAATGCTGAGAGAAATAAAGAGGATGAAAGTAGAACTTTGTTAAAATTCAATTAAAGCAGACCTAAAATTAATGTGCTTTGGTAACTCCTTCAATTTTGTCATCGCAGTTTTCAGACACTGTTTCATTCTGAGCAAAGAATCCAGGGTGTCGAGTCTTGTCCTGTCTACTCTAGTCTAGTTGTGAAGGTTGCAGGATAAACAGCATCTTAATTTGAGTAACTGAAAATGTGATCTCATGGGAAATTAGTTCTATGAGACGGAAAAGAAATCATTTCTCTAGACGCTGCTTCTCCTTCACTGGAAGCGGAGGTGCTGTTAAGCAAATAACAACACTGGGTACATTTCAGGCTTTCATTCAAAGAAACCAGAGGTAAACTGTAATAATCTGAAACATCAGTGTGTTTACTGAGCAGCTGTGATGTACGTTTCTTACATTTTAGGATCTGAAATGATGAGGAACGAATTCTGCATCACCTGCTTTTATGTACATGAAATTGAATTGACATAATAATTGTGTTTTTCTGCCTGTGGAATTTATCACCTCATTTTTATTTATCAGCAGCAGCACCTTACCACTGCGGGCATTAACACATCCACGCAAAACTGACGAAATCTAATTGAATTTCAGCATTTGATTAAATAACCTGGATCCAACTCGTGAAAGAAGAGAAACAGGATACGTGGGTGAGAAAAGGCTCATATTAAAAAAAAGAGAGAGAGGGAGACACAGCAAGAGTGACATTGAAAAGGGCAGGGCCAGATACAGAGCAGCTAAAAGAAGAAAGGCTTCCCCAGAGACAGAGAGCTAGAGCGACAGGAGGCTCGGAACATGATAAAGACACTGGAGGAACAAGTCAGAGCAACCTAAACTTTATTTACTTTTTTACATTTAGATTTTTTTGTGGATGACATTATCACATTAAACGTCTTTGGTAATGGAACCAATCTGGTTTACATTTCAGCTTAGTTAGCGTTAGTAAAAATGTTGAATTAGATGTTGATCTTATCTTTGGTTGATTTTGGCTGCTGGTGTAAATGACTTATGTAAGTCTTATGTAAACCTTTTTCATTTTTTGGTAATGCAGGATTATAACAGGACTTGACGTAACGTGAAGAACTTATCTTAATTTGGTGAAGTGTTGTTGAAGTCGCCTTTGGCCCAGACTCATTAAACACCCTGACAGCAGTGCAGAGATGTTCATATTCATGCTACCTTTAGTCATTTATGAGTCAGCAAAAACTGCTGCTATCGACTAATCGATCAGACCAATCATCTGATGATCCATCAGGGATCATTTGGTCATCAACACACGTAAAACTGATTAAATCACGTGGCTCAACAGGATAAATTAAACATTCAAATAAAGTGGTTTGAACGCCACATGCTCAAACACACCACGGTGGATCAGCTGGAGCTCGCACAGTGAAGCTGAGTCTTAGTTCACAGTCGTGCCATATTCGCAGGTTGCAGCAGGGATGTTTGGGTGATGGGTGCTGGCTTACTGCTGCTTTGGCTGCATTAGCTTTAACCACTCTCATCTTTTTCATTGCAGCATGGAGAGGCTTTTTCAATATGTTTTCTGATAGGGACTTAACCGCCTCTATCGCTTTCATTATCATGAGGGACAATGAGTGAAAGCAGCAGCATGAGGGCAACATATCCCCCTTAAACTATTTCCCTCTGTTTTTCTCTCTTCTTTGTTTTTCCACTATAGTGATTACTCACAACAGGCTTTCTTCTCTGCCAGAGTTTTTCTTTTGCTTGCATTCTATTTTTCTATTCAAAGTCTTCATCCATTTCCACTTCATTCTTCATTCTTCCTTGTTTTTAATCTTTCTTCCTCGCCCTCTCTATTCTCGCCTGCAGCACCCCACAACGCAAACACAACCTGTTCTGAGGGAAAGTGAATTATTGAAGCCGCTGCTGCCATTCCCTCTGTGTCGAAGCGGGCTGCAGAGAAAGGAAGGAGGGAACGGAGGGAGGAATGAGGGTGGATGAAAGGAGTGGAAAGGATAGATTTGTAAGGCCAAAAGCAGAAGGGGTTCAGGGTGCAAAGATGCATCGAATAATTTTTTTGGTTTACACATTTCTGCAGGATGTGGAACCTTTTTCAATAGTATCATATGGAAAAATGCTTGGAGGGGAAAAGGTAAAACTGTTCATCATATTGGACCAAATATGTATTTCTGTTAGCTCCACTTGAAAAAGCAGGGACATGGGACTAGACATTACACATTCAACAGTTTCTGTCTGTGTCTGTCTCTGAGTGAGCCCCTTCTCTCCCCATCTGTCTGTGCGCTGTCTCTTTATCCTGCTCTCATTCATGTCCATATGGCAGATTTTTCTTCAGTGTATCAGACAGAAACTTCTCGCTGAAGCTATCTGCAAACTGGAAATGCCTTAAATACCTGCACAGGGCAGACAAACGTTACTTAAGTAAAGTAGCAGTAGTAGAAACGTTGATGAAATTAGTGGCAGTGCTTCTGTAATATTACTAACATAACAAAAAACTTTAAACCCTGTAAATCTATGTAAACCTCTGTTGTGATGCTAATGTTCTTACTGTAAGCTCTTTCTTTCTGAAGAGGACAGATGTGATGCGAAATGTGCCCACAGTACTGTCTGCAGGAATTCACGCCAGCGTACACCAACCGTCTGATTCAGCCTGTACCGTATGTAACCGTACCTCAGGACAAATGAAAAGAAAAGTTTTTGCTGCACCTCCCACTGCTGCTTGCTAAGCCTGTTCCTTTGAGGATGGTGGATCGTCTTTTAGATAAATTATATCAGCTTGTCTCTTCTGTTATCTGGATTATGGGAGCTGGAAAGTAAGAGGACACTATTTGGGACTTTAGTGTGAAAACCATCTTAAAATAATAGAGGTGAGGGGACCATCTTGCCCCCCCATTGGAAATCCCCTGTTATTCCTGTAGACATCTCCCTCTGATAGGTAGTGACATAAACAATGATGGGGGAGAACCAGGGGGTGGTGTGTGTGTGCGTGCATGCAGCTCATTTACAGCATTTATGGCATCATCTTCTCTATTTTCTCTTTACACGGCCTGGATTCATAAAGTGCACTCGACGGAAACAGACAGACGTGAGAGAGATGGATAAAACCTGTGCTTGTCCAAACGTAGTCGAGTCCAGAGTGAAACATGCAGCTGAACACACGGTTAATCATACTGCGGCAGTGTGAATACACTATAATGTAACTCTGTTAATTATTTTAACATGTAAACAGACGGGCTTGCTGCTGATGGCGTGCGTTACAGCCTGATTTCACAACACTCTGCTCTTCTTGTGTAGAGCACTTCAGTCAGTCACAGAAGCTGTGACGTTGTGTTGAATTAGACTTTCGGGCTTAAAAATCCCAACTGTGACCTGCAAAGAAATCCTGCTGCACATCCCATTTCCTCTAGTCTGCTGTACAGCAGGTACAGGCCCTATATTTATTATTAACACTGTCCTCAGGAGCAAAGAGTGAGGTACATTCAAATGAGCTTCTCTCCACCATAACACACGCTGTAAGGTATGAAGGGTTTTAGTAAACTTAGTCTGCATAGACCATGTCATTTTCTTGCATTACTTTAGCGCTACAGAGGGCTGGTGTATAGTTTACTGTAATAACTTTGTTTGGGGAAATATTGCATATACACTATGTGGTGTAGTTATGGGTGATTTTCTTTTATTAGCGGCAGGCAGACAGGAAATGCAGTAGGATATGCAACAAAGGCCTCCAGCTGGTCCTGAACCAGGGGAGGTGGGATTATTCAGGTGTGTGTTACTTGGCAGCTGCTGGAGTTTTGTTTTTAAATCACACAACTAGAAACTGGGGAACAAGCTGTTTAACTGCCATTTAGAAACATGATAATAAAGCATCATAAATTCAAATGTAAATGACTAATTTAATGACAAATGAGCTTTTATTTCTTGTTGTGGTCCGGAAGTCAACGTGAGTCAACTGCTTGCTTCAGACATTCATGTGCAGTACCAGGTAACGGTCCTTGTTCGTCCTCCTGTCAACATCTGTCTCCATGGAAATACAAAAAAATCTAATTCATAGATCACAACAAAAAATAATAAGAACATTTTCTACCCACATATTTTAGTGTGGTTGTTTTTGTTTCCTTATTTCTAAACGTCTGTCCTTGGTTTTATTTTTGTCACCGACCCGGGTGCTCTGTAATCCCGGTATTTTAAAAGGAAACTAGAAAGGACTTTTTTAATACACAGGACATTGCATTCATGTAATATTTGTATTTTGTGTGTCTTCTTTTGTCCAACATGATGAACCTGACGTGATTTCATACGTTGAGGCTAAACACACTAAATCCACATTCATATTGATTTTACGAACATTAAAACCGCACCACGTCTGAACTTCCGTGAGCGTCTGGGGATGAAGAGCGACTGTCCAAGTGCCACAACCGAGTCACAGGCACTAACAGACACCCATTAATATTACACACAACACTATATGCAACTGCATTATGTAGCAAAACATAAATAAATCAATGTTTGGGGCAAATACAAATACAAAAAATATACGGCAGGGACAGAAAGCAGAACGTATTCTGTAGGTTTATTGTGTATGAAAACTGAACTGTGATTGAAATGTAAAACATTTGCATGCTTTTTTTTGGCGGCGGGTTATTGAAAAGCCTGACCAGACTCGGAATATCCTGCCCATAGGAGAAATGAGCGTTATTGGTAACAGGGGGATTTCATGCACTTTCATCTTCCCTTAAGATGTCTACTCCTCTAATTGGTGCTTTTTGTTGGCAGTGAAGTCTTTGAATCCATGCCTAAGAAAATATGTTTTTTATTGGTACCAAATTGAATTGAAAATTGTTGATGCAATATAAATGCGCTTCACCACGGTATCGGCTTCCTGCCAGAGTGTTGATGAATGTGCTTTGGCTCAGTTTTCGAGCAGATACTACCCCTTCAGATATATGAGAGGATCCTGGTTTAACTTTAACTTTTAGCTGCTGTCCTTGAGTATGACAAGTGATTTTTAAATGAAGTCTTCTATTAGACCTAATAAAGCTATAAGTAGTATGATGTATGTCTTCAGTGAATCTAGTTTATGAGGAAATTCTCTTTTTACATATAAATACTTAAATGTGGCAGTTTTAGGGACATTAAATAGAGTCTGTCTAAGCTGTTGAAGTGTTCTTGAGCAAGACGGTGAAACTCCATTATCTGCAGCAGCACTGCGACTAAATATATTCTCTAAATTAAAGCCAGACACTTGTAGAGAGATCGATATTACATGTCATGATCAGATTATTATTGCCATGCCAATCACAGAGGAGCCAGGGACTCTGTCTCTTTGTAGCTGTGCTTGAAGTGTTTCCATCTATCTGCTGCTCTTTATTACACTGCCTGATGTGAGTGCGTGTCTGTGCGTGCACGCGTGCGAAGGTGGGCCTCTGTAAATGACTTCGGTTCAGACAAAGCGAACGTGGCTTTTGTGTGTTTCTATTTGTGTCCTCTCAGCTTCCTTCTGCTCCTGCTGTAATGAATGTGCTGATGCCTTTTTCGCGTGGGTTCAAATCTGATCTTGTATTAATGAACCGTGTCCGTATTAAAACTTTATCCTGATTAGGCGATAACAGTCACAAACGTACATTTTCTTGTCCTCTATCAGCGTCAGCGAATCGTCTCTCCTGACCCGTCGCCTGTCATCAGAAATGCAGAGTGATCAATATAGTGGTTGCTTGTAAATAGGAACATAATTAGCAGCTGAGAACTAGGGATGGAAACACAATTATGAAGTTTTTTTACATTTCAGGGAGTTAAAATCCCACCTAGAAGCCGGCTCGCCTTTGCACTGCACAAAGAAAACAAAAAAAAGGGACAATTGGAGTGATAAGGCTGAGCGCACGGATTTTAATGACAGAGGTCACACAACACGATAATGCATATCTCACAGCGGTAACAGCAGTTTGAAATAATGAACAGAATAATGAGTAGGGATTTAAAAAAACTAAAAAACTTCAGCAGTGGAAAGGAGACCAGTCCAGTAACCCACCGCCAAAACTCCAGCTGAAGCTGTCAGCCGCCGTTAATTGTCTTTGAGGGTGGACTTTTCCCTTTGGCTGTCTCCGCACGCTGCTCAGAGCTGAACCCGGACACATGTAAAGCCAACCACCGGGGAGGTGCAAAAAGATGTCTTTACTCAAGGGAAGCTGCCATTATCAGAAGCTGCAGGAGGTGACAAGGTCAGGGAGAGATGTGCTGTCTTCTTGGCTGGCTGGCTTAAATACAATTATGCACACTTTGGGGAAGGTTTTATAGGGTGAACTTTCTCTAGCATGTTTTCACTTTTGCTAATTATAATTTCGTCATAGAATTACAGTCATGGTCTATTTTCTGGTTTTTATTTGACAAAACAGGAAAATTCCTGGTTTTTAAAGTGAATTTTTGTGGTGGATTCTACAGGAAAACCTCTTGACCTCACTTCAATTTATATGACTAGTGAAACTCAGTATCTGTGCAATAAAAATAGCAGTAAACATTCTGTTTTTAAACCATTTCTCTGCACTCTTGCTTTTAGTTTATCATTTTATACTTAAAAAAAAAGCTCAGTAACAAAAATCCAAATTACATTTCTGCATCTCGTTTTGATTAATTGTATATTTGCGATAAAACAGTTCAGTCCCACCTGTAGTGGGTGAGAGAAAGAAAAGCTTATTCTGTCATCAAGTGTGCAGCTGATGGTGTTTTAACCTATTCATTTTCTCCTTCTGTCGGTCAAACATACAGAAACACACAGTAATTGCTCTTTCTTACTGACATATGTGGCATTTGGTTGTGAGGTTATCAGAAGGAGGGGGAGTGGATGGCACTGTAATCCTGCAGCTTTTTCACCGATCCAGATGAAGGACTACAAAGGGCAAAGTCTGTTTCTTCTGGAGACAGTGTATGAAAATTGTCAGGACTGGACGTCCTCACATGCATCTGGACTTCCAGCTGGTTTGTAGCTGGTCCTCCAGACTGGAGGGGACCTATTGTTAATTATGGGCTGAGGTCACAAATAGCATTCAGGAAATGCAAGACAAGGCCGTGGGTTGTTGCAAATGTATGTTTATGTGTGTTTAGTTTTGAATTATCAGACACACATCAGCACACAAACATCCACTAGTTTACCAATTCTCCGCAGGACACGTTCCATAAACTGAATATTGAATTTCCCGTGATGCCAGCAGGAGTGTTTCATAGAAAGAAAATATAACACAAGGGTCCATCAGGCATATTGACTAAGAGGATCACACACTTACAACACACACACATGCTTAGTGTACAGGCAGGAACACACACGCATTATTGAATCAGAGCAGGCGGTGCTCCGTGGTCTGCTCTGTGTTGTAATAGCCTCATTATTCATCAGCGTGCTCTGCTTATACACTCACAAAGCCAAAAGGAGTAAAACAGAACCTATTATACACACAAACACACACATGTACACAACAGTGTCTCCATCACTTTGGAGGACATCACGTTGACCTACATTTATTCCCTCACACTAACCCCTAACCGTAGCCACTACCTGCCTAACCCAAACTCTTCCTTTAACCTGCTGTATTTACCTTAAACATTATTGATTAGTGTTTTGGGGACTTGTCCTCAAAACTGAGTGGAGTGTCTATGTGACAGTATAAAGCTGTTTGGGATTACATACTGTACACTGCAGACTGTAGAGCTGCATAACATGTGCACTGCTGTTGAGAAGCTTTTGTTTGCCTGGGATCAGGGGAAATAATATAACCAGGGCTCTCAGGGTAAAAAGTAAGCCCGAGCTTTAATTAATCCATTTGTCAGTTGAGTGATCTCTCTGTGTGAAAGTCAGAAGCCTCTTGTCTCTGCGACTTTGATATTCACAAGTCTTGTTAATTTCCATGGCAACACGGGTTGCCGTTACAGCGAGTGTTGGTGGTTACGGCCGGAGGAGAATCTCGACTGAGGCAGATGTGGCAGAAAGTGAAAATCAAGACGTTTCACCGACTCATCCAAACAAGTCTCTTATGCTGTTGTCATCAATCACTGAGCTCCAGTATTTTGGCATTATGACATCAGTTTCCGTTTACGTGAATTTGTTCTGCCAACTTCCATGGAAAACATCTGGAGTGGTTGAATTCCATATGTTAAGGTACCGCATTAGCATCATTTCAGTCTTCAGGGGAGAAATCAGAGTATTCTGTGCAAAATCATGTCTGCAAAACAGCTGTGACAGCTGCTTTTATTCTACAGCCAGGACAAGAAATGTGGGTTTTGTGTCGATGAAAGTTTGAACTGCGCTGGAATCATATTGATATTAAAATGTTATATAAAATAATTACTGATTAATTAATAAATTGGTTAAATTTAAATAATTATTTGATTATTTAATGATCATACATCTTTAAATGATCCAACAAATCACCACATTTGAAGACTTTACTGTATGTTTGGCCCTTTATGCTCAGGAACATCCAACACCTGTCATTCGTCTTACGGGACAGTCTGTATACAGTCGTACTTACTGTATGTCGCTTTTTGAGTTCGGCTACCTTTGGGCCGTTCGCTGACTGACTTGAACTAACATTCATGTGACAGTCGCTCTGTGTTTGAGTTGCTATCGAAGAATCCTGATGGTTCCGTCATTGTTGTTGACCTTATTCAGTGTGTAAACAATAGGAGCAGAGCAGCTCAGCTAATTAACGCTCCAAATGGGACTTAATCAGATGCCAAGTGCTCTAATAAAAATGAAAGTCATTGGGAAAAAGACAGAAAGGCTGACTCCACGGGGGATAAGGAGGAATATCTGAGCATGTGTGTGCTGTATGTGCGTTTGTGTGAGAAGGATTGACCCCAAAATACAATTTTCTCAGCTAAGGGACGGTGTAGGACGTCTATCTGGTCACAAATGAAATGAAGAAGACCCTGCTACATACTGTAATTGAGTTGTGGTACACGGACTTGAAGCCAGACGTCTCAGCTATGCAAACAGACAGCTGGGCACTTTAAATGAAACTGAAGATTTTAAATAATCCCCCCCCCCCCCCCGTTAGAGGTGTTGAAACAAAACTTTAAAAGTATCTGAGCATTTTAAAACAAATCACACATGCATTCTTATATTCAACTAGAAGTATCTTCAAATAAAGAAACTAGATCAGTATAATTCACACACTGCAGCATGATGGCAGCTAACGGACACGGCTGTAGTGGCTTTAAGCCGGAGTAGGAAGCGCTTTTATGTCTTAAGTAATGAGTGTTCATCGAGAGACAATGACTTCAGTGATGGCTACGTTTTCCAGATGAGCTGCGGGAGAAACCGAGCTGGAGAATGAGCTGATTAGCAGAGCGAAAGAAAGAGACCCAGAGAAACTGAAACGGGAGGAAGTGAGAGACTGTGAGGGTGTAATAACTCTATAGGCTACGGCTCAGCGCCTGAAAGGATTCATGGTAAACTAGAAAATATATACTTGTATAAGTACATTTTATATGCATGAGAATATCTCTCCCCTTTTTCTTTTCCTGTGAATATCTAATAATTTCATGGCTGTTAAGCATGTGTTGTGTGCAAGTGTGTTTAAAAAGGAAAGCATTGAGAACGGTGTCTGTGCTTTGTGCTCCACTGTCTTCTTTCAGTTCAGCACCACTTCATCTATTAACCACAGCTCATTCTGCTCGTGTTTAACAAAACCAGCTCAAAGTCCTGCAGCTCCAGCGTCAATGCAGAAACAATTTCCTCTGCTGAGTTCGGAGCTCTGTGCTAAGTTGTCCTGCACGCAGTCGAAAACAAGGATCCATCTTAAAACACTGAATCAGCTGCTGTTGCTGAAAACAATGAACAGTAGTGGGTATCTCAGGTAAAAGCCGTTAAGGAAATTGCATTTTTAAGTAATTAAGTAAGTAATTTGACGTACTTTAACCTGCACGTGCTCTTTAATCGTGATTTAAACACATGTATTTGTTGCGTCTTCTACTCCAGGGCGATTTACACCAAGTTGAAATAAAAGATTGTGAGCGATGAACTGCTGCTATTTCAAATTGAGCTGTATGTAACCTATGACAAATAAAAAGAGGCATTAACCTTCCTTTTGTCTATCTCCACTCTCTTTCTCCACCTTTTCCTCCGTTTTCCCCTCTCCCTCAGCAGCACCACCATCTCGTTCTCTACACTTTCTCCTTCCCTGCTTCTCTGCTTCTCTCATGACTCCCTCATGTCTCTCTCATCTATTCCTTCCTCACTTTTGCTGTGTTGCGCCTGTTGTATTGCATATTCATTGTCTTCAGCGGTCTTGTCTCATCCTGCATGTGCAGCCTGTGAGAGTAAATCGTCCCCCTCCCTTGGCTAACACACAGCAACACAAACAACTATTATTTACCGTGTGATTTATTTGTGAATTAAGTCTTTTAACTTTTTGCTTACATCTATTTCCCAGGGAGGGGACGATGGCAGAGCTGATTAATTGTGAAGAGGTTTGCCGTGCCCAGCTGACTTACGTATTCACACACACAGGCTCCTTAAAGACATTTGCATACTCTCACTCACACATGTACAGTAGATGGCTGTGTTACCTGAGGGATGCACACAGACATACACACTTACTCAGAGGACAACCTTCAACCTTTTTCCAGGAATACAGAGTTTTCTCACAGGGACTGACCTATCTGAATGTTTAATCTTTACTAGAACAGCGTATCTGAGACTGTTAGGTGTGTGTTTGTGGTAAGGTTGTGCTTTTAGAGGAAGATTTGTAGCTAATATATTGAACCTTATGAGAGTGATATGTGTCAGCGGGACAGCACACACCAAATTAGCTCTGACAACAGAACGTTTTTAAAAACCTACTCACAGCCCAGAAAAACAGCTTTTTTAGTGACATCAACTACATCACCTCGGCACACTACAACAGTCTGCATGTCCCAGTGGGCTAAACCTTGCTGATGCAGGCCAGGTAGCACCGTGGGAGCGACAGCCATGGCCATGCATCATGGGCTGCATGTGATGATCGAGCAAGTTCTGCTTAAAAGAAAAGAATGTGCAGCGATGTTGCCGTAGCACATTTGTATATACTCATTATACATTCATTATGCACGTACTCCCTATGTGCTTCTCCCTTATCACAGCTCATGTGAGACGGGTCATTTTCTGCTTGTCCAAGTCAAATCTCAAGTCTCTGGTCAAAAGTCTGATACAAGTCTACGCTGCATTGCCACAGATATGAAATTCAGTCATTAGCGAACATGTGAGGACCAAAGCTAAGGCGCATACAAGGGCTAACAGCTGGAGAAATGCGGACGTTGTCAGCCCAATTATAGGTGTTGTTTTAGTGACCCTCAACCTGAACCTTTGCTCCTGGAGCAGATTCGCAGTGGCCAGTTGTGCAGGGCAACTCTTAGATGTGTGGCTATGTGTGTATAGATTCTTTCTGTGAATAAAAAAAAAGGATTTTTGCTGTCAGTGAAACCACCTATGATAAATAAAGGTTAAAAACATTTAACTCCCACACTCCACAAGTTCAATTTGTGTTTGGACTGTATACCTCATAAACCTGACACAGATAGTAAATCTCCTCAAAGGTTCCTTTCCTACCTTTAAACATCATAAAGAAAAGTGGTGTTTTGCTCAAGCTGACAGTTCAGAATCAGCGATAATGACAGGTTTGGTTTCAACAGAGAACGTGAATGAAAGAGCCTAATTGTATGTCTCTGTGAAGATTCTCAGTCATCCAGGTAAAGTAGTCTGAGGATTGAGTCATGGCAACTGGACTTCTTTCTTCC
>JAUYWH010000018.1:2564776-2613827 GCA_034779795.1 Ctenopoma multispine
CCCCTGCTCTCCTCTCCTCTTGTCTGTTCTCCTCTCTCCTCCTCTCCTCTCTCCTCTCCCCTCCTCCTCTCCCCTCCTCGTCTCCTCTCCTCTCCCCTTCTACTCTCCTCTCCTCTCTCCTCTCCCCTGCTCTCCTCTTCTCTGTTCTTCTCTCTCCTCTCCTCTCCTCTCTCCTCCTCTCCTCTCCTCTCCTCTCCTCTCCTCTCTCCTCTCCCTGTCAGTTTCGACACACAGCTGTATCTCGGATATGACGAGCTCTGTGAATGGAGCTCTCACAAAGAGAATGCCAGTCGCACGTTTCCCCTTTATTTCCTCTCCTTCTCCGTCCTCCCTCTCGTGGCTCTCCTCTCGTCTCCCCCTCTGACCGTCTGCGCCGAGGATCTAAGAGGTTTTCATCTCTTTGTCGGAACTCTCCCTCTCTCTCTCTTTCTCTCCCCTTTTTATCTTTTCGTCCTGGGAAAGCTGTGAAAGAGTAGCAAACACACTCCAATGAGGAGCATGATTCATGTCTGACCGTGCTCTACAAACCCCCAATCACTTCACGTCACTCCAGTCCTCCACCGCAGACATAACCCGAACTCCCACTACCCCTTTTCTCTCTTCTTCTTCACCTCTTTCTGTCAGAGCTACTGTTATCTTATGCACATATTAATTTTAGTTGTTTGTGTAGCTGTAGGCTCACGTAGCTTAATTCCTGTAAGTGTTTTCTAACAAGACGTGTTTGATGTAATAAGGAGGGAATTAGCAAACTTAATTAGAATTTCCCTTCTTCTTCGCTGGGTTAGCTTCTGTGAATATAATCCATTTCTGGATTTGCTTTTGGACATTTTAGATATTTCAGGAACAAACATCAGGAGTGATACAGGTGAAAAACAAGTGAATTGCTTTGCTTTAAAATAGGCAGCACACTGGCATTAAAAGAAAGTTCTGTTTGTCTAGAAGAAATTATCTGGACAGCTGAAAAGTTTTGTCCCTCTTCTCTGTGGCGGCCAGTAATCTATATTGAACAATATTTCACACAGAGGATTCACTGCCCTTGGAAACAGAGCCTGCAATGATGCCAGGAAACTGCTGCCTCCCTTTCTTTTCCATTACTTTTTTCTTGTCTCTTCACCTTTTCTCCCCTCCAATATACCTTCTGCTCTCCATTGATCCCCCTTTATTAGCTTCTGCTGTCATCTGACACTTTTGTTGATTGCACAATCTTTTTGTCCTCTTATAGAGATTGTGGTGGAAAACACAGGTGCACACGCAGGTATCACGGCGTGTTTCACTCACCATCGAACAAAGATCGGCAGAAGTCTACAAACCTCAGAGTTGGTGGTTTGCTTCCCAGTTTCCCACTAATTCCTGGCCACATGTCAAAGTGTCCTTGAATAAGACACTAACCCCAACCCAAGGCAAATAAAGGCATAAACAAGCATGCACAAAATCAGTTCTCTGCATTAAAGCTTCCCTCAGCACCGTGAAGACGGATGCATGTTTGTGTGCGTGTGTGTAATTAATTCATGTTCTACTGTTGCCTCACTGTCTCCTCTACCACTGTGGTCATTTAATCAATACCTCTCAGCGGTACTGTACGTGTACTCTCGAACAGGTGATATGTGTTTCCCACTGTCCTGTCGAATTCGCCCCCTCGCTGCTCCTTCTATCACGAGTTGACAGACTACACAACCTGAGAGCACATAAAATGTTTGTTCACTATCATTCACAGTTCTTGCATTCTGCATACGGGCCGCATCTAAAGACAGCACAAGACATACTGTGAAACCTACCTAATGGATTTCTTGCTGATTGAACGAGAACAGGTGTATTGTTTTGTCTCTAGCTATGCCCCGCCCACAAAAATAAGCCGTGATGTGTTTTTTACAGTAAGAGGCTTTTTGGCTTGTATAGGCCGCTAAAGCTTCTCCTCATATCGCCGACTTCTAAAATATTAACAAGTTCTCCTTTCTTTAGGTGTTAAAAGAGATACCGGGTTTGTGGGGTGTGGGAGTAACTATGATTTAAACACTGTGGGGGTTTTTTGTACCTCTCCCAGATCATTTCTGGTGCAAAAACTTTATTAATATTCTGTATTATTCTGGTACTCTGTGCTGGCTAACTTGGAATTATAATCAGCATAAGCTGTGCCACTTGAAAATGTTGTTTGTGAACATCTGTCTCTATTTATGATGAAGTTAACAGACTGGGCTTCAGTTTCTCCTCATGTTCCTTTTTTTAACCTTTGAATCTGCCTGAAGGAAAAACAGCAAATGGGGATTTCTATTCACATCTAGATGGCTCCAAAGCCAGAATCGACTTAAAAAACACACCAAAAAACTGCAGCTTGCTGGTGTTTACCCAGGCACAGCTTGGGTTTGGAAGCCTGCCACTGAATTCAGCACCAGCGAAATTCATGTTTGTATGAAAGACACAAGTCTCGTTTAAGGGAAGCTGCGTCTGTTTAGTGATACAGGGAACATTTAAGTGACTCTGTTGTGTCTGCATGTGTTGGCTGGAGTGTGTTAGCGGTGGAACAGCAATTTACAGTTGATTGAAAGCACAAGAGAGGTTAGAGAAGGTTAGTCCTTTCATTTATAACAGCCATTTAACAGTGAGGTCAAATGTTAAATCAATGTCCCAGACGCGTTTTGATATCTGGAGCTCCAACCGAGCCAAAATGAAAAGGATGGGGTCGTGGCATCAAGCATTTGATCTCCTTCCATCCTGTCTGCGGAGAGAAATCCTGATAAATGCTGAGGCAACGTGAGTCACCCAGATTGTTAGTCATAGGGCTGCTGGTCTGTATGTGTGTCTGTACATGATTAGTGTTTCCCCGGATCAGGCGAACACTTCCTGCTGTTGCAGTTAATCGATAAAGTCCGTGATGTTTCTGTCGTGTGCCCTCTCACCGCTACTCTTTTCTACTTCCCCCTGTTTCCTCTTCCCCTCTGCGTGTGATGGCAGGGGAAGGGCCAGAGCATCTGAGCGCTCTCTTGTGAATGAACTGGATTGAGACAGAGCTCATCGGCATGCATGAGCGGCTCCCATAAAGTAACCACGCATATCAATCATGCTCTGTGAGACTTCGTGTTCGATAGGATTCATGACCTTCTGTGGGATTCCTCCGGCAAGATACAGTACAGCGTACATGGAAACACACACAGACACTGACACAGGCGTGTGTGTGTGTGTGTGCCTACATTTCAATAGCTCACACACACACACACACACGCGCTCATTCACTTTCTCTACCACAGTCACACACATGCTGCTCAGCACTCTGTCAAGCTGTCACTGCGGTTTGACACCGGCTCTCCTGTCTCATCATTAGTTTTCGTGAGAGATGTCCTGTCCCCTCAACAAAAACAAACATGGCAGGCGGCGACGAATCAATTAATCAGATGAGGCATTCGCCGATAGTTATGTTTCACTTATAACTAATGTTCATCGAATGACTCCGAAAGTTTCCAATAATGCACGAGCAACACTTTCAATCAGCATCGCCCAGAACCCTTCTGATCAATGAATCATCAGAGTCAGATAGATTGCTGTCACAACAACAGTTTTCTATGAGTGATGATCATCATCCACACTAACGGCACTGATGCACCTCTGAGCGGGACACAGCACCGTGCTACTGTTTGCTCTAACAGCTTCTCTGCTTCATTTAGGCAATCGATTCCTGCGCTGTTTGGTTTTTAGGATCCTCTATTTGTATCACTAAACTACAGCAATATAAGGGGAAAGAAATCAGTATTGCTCATGCTGATAGCCAGTCTTGTTCTTTCTGTGTTGCTGAGCAACAAAGCGGAGGATGCTGTGTATATATTAGTGATGGTGCACATGTGAGGTTATGGGATACAACACCTCTGTTTAAATAGAACAGCTGTTGAACACCAGTTGTCTGCCATTTATTTGCAAAAGTTGCAAACATGTTAATTGACTTTTACTGCAGCTAACGTGACGCGTTCCCTGAGGCTGGTTGGATTATTTGTAGACTGCACAGTTCGTACATTAGTCAGTCAGTGTTGCTGCAGTGTAACAGGTGAAACCGTTTGCTACCTTTGCATCATTCCTCTGTTTAGACTTTAGTCTTCTTTGAGCCCCATCCAACCTCCACGTCTGGTCTGTTCTCATTCGTTGTCTTAATATTGTCATATTCCCGTTTACTTCTATTTATCCTCTCACTATTTATCTTTTTTTACCTCTTTGCATTTGACTCTTTTCACTTGGCTTGTCAAATCCAGTTTCATTACTTCGTCTCTGTCGATGCATTCATCTCACTTATTCTGCCTCTGCTTTCTTTTACTGTTTAGCCAACATTTTTGGTTCCTCTCTTTCCTTTTTGTTTTTCTGCCACATTTTTCTTGCCCCATCCTTCCGCACTTCTGTCATTTTTTTCGTTCATCATCTCTCTCTCCTCCTTCTCCTCCTCTCTCTCTTGACTTTCTTTCTTCCTCCCCCCACCCAGCCTCGCTCGGCCTTCTTTTCTCTAGTTGATCAGACGGTTGAAGCAGCCAAGCTGCCGGAGGCAAGAGCAGACAGAGGAGCCGCTCTGTCCGACCTCCCTCCCTCTCTGGAGAGGCAAACTAATGCCGACACGCCAATAAGCTGTAAGGAGACAATTATTCACCATTTATATCAGCTCTCTGTCTTTCTGAGTTAGCGCAGCCACCCGCTTCGAATGTTATCACCCCATTAAATGCCTGTTACCAGTTATCATCACTCCCATAATTATGCTTCAGAAAAGGCAAACTGCACCTACTAGTAGACCAGGAGGTGCATATCATGCTTCCCTGCCGGGAATATTTGTGTCTAAACATAACCAAGTTCTTTTTGTGCCCTCTGCGTTTACTGTAAGCATGATGATGAAGGTTTAAGCGTGATAAAGGTCTGCTGAGCTCATGGGGATGTGGAATAGGGCCTGCTATGCACCAGATGTCTATTGATAAGAGCCATTAAATGGACAGTTCAAATTTCAAACGGATAGTCCGGCTCCGTTAATCCACATGGTGCTTTTATCTTTTCATGAATGATCATTTTGTTTATTGATTGGTACAGATTTACACTAGGGAAGCTGTAGCCAAAACGTTACAGGTTGTTATTGGAAGCTAACTGGGAAAATGTGGGAGAAGGAAACACAAATGAGACATGATCCCCTCTCCCAAGGCGAGTGCTTTCAACAGGCTCTCCTACAAGACACGTAACCCCCAACTGCTCCACTGGACCTGGTCAGTGTCCAGCAGATAATGCCTGTAATTCTACGGGGCAGCTCCCATGTATGAATGTCTGTAACTGTATGAATCTAATGTATTGTTTGCTCAGACAAGCAGCTTTGATTGAATGATGGTTCACTGTGAGACACTGTGAGTTTCTTAAATGTGTTGACTATGGTAAATCTCCCATCTTCTGCCATATATCTTGGACAGAATGTGTCTTGCAGTTTTTTTGTGTGAAATGTACTTAAACTTTTATGTTTCTTTTTTTTCTTCTCTTTCAAGTCCGACACCAGTGTGCTACTGAGACAGAGAGACATTGAGGTTAAGATGAAGGGTAGAGAAGGGCAGCAGAGCACGAAGGCAAGAACTTAACACAGAGTTTAAATTCAGAGGGCTGCTGCGAGAGAAGCGGTAGCATACCGTATAGATGTGTGTGAGTATGTGTGGATTTGCATGCGTAGAGAAGAAAAAGCCGTGGTATGATATGTGGTAAAGAGGTCTTCAGAGGAATAATGAAACGACTGAAGGAGCGAATGACTGCTCTGTTGATGAGCTCCTCTCCCATAACAGTGGAAGCATTAAGTCTCACACATACAGTATTTCTGTAGCACACACAGCGAAACCAACACGCACTGCAATGCACACACAAACAGCACAACAAATTTAAGCTGTAGGCATTTCTGAATCTCAACACAAATATTCTTCTTCTCTGTTTTCTTGTTCCTGTAAAACATACACTTTCAAAATAAAAGTACAAAAACAATGATAGCTGAGGAGAAATATCGTGCAGACCTGTCAGTTACAGTAAGTTCACACCCGAAGATCCCAAACTAGTAAAGAGGAAATAATATGAATGTGCAAATAAGTGGAGAGGCACTGCAGCAACACACAGTTTGAATCACTTTGAACTTGATTTCTGCAGCTCCACATCGCATTGTTGCATTACATGATGCATTGTTGTGTCTTATCAAGTTGGAGTTTTAAGGTGATCGGGCCGCCCACTTCCCTCCTGTCTGCTCAGCGATAACAGTTGTGGAGCACAGTGAGGAGGTATTCTCCCCGCGAATCGATGCTAATCACATCATTGCGCCCCCCCGTCCCCCACACCTCTCTCAGGGGTTTCACACTCCTTTCTGGCCGTTTCCTCCTCACCCGCTGCTTCTCTCGCTCTGTTTCCGTCTATGGCCTCCTCCCCTCCTGTCTCCCCTCATCATATGGGAGGTGAAGCCATCTGAGGCTACTTGCACGCAAGCCTGCTCCCCACTGTGGGTCAGCGCTGTGCAGACTCTGATATTGTCGTTGTTGCTATTCTGAGAATCATTATGATGTTTGAGACAAATATCTCACTGTGGCTGTTAGTTATGATAATTTTTTTAATAACCATTCACTATAAGTGAACTCTATTGGGCTGTAACAGTTCACACGTGCCAGGCTGCTGCTGACACATCACCTCTGGTGGTGGACTCTCCTGCTAACTTTCATCCTGATATCGTAGAATTTAATAGCAAACATTTGATTTCAGTTCTCGTTGTAGCCGTGCACTCTGTGACATGCGCTTAACTTATAGTGTGTATTGTATAAGGCGAAGTCCCTCTCCCAGGGTGAAGAATGACTCTTCTGACCTTCTAATGGACACGAGGTTTCAATTTTCCAATAAATTTCTGCTTCCCTCATCAGACACAAACACGTGTAACACTGCAGCGTTTTTGTTCAGTGCTTTGTTCATGTAGATGCACGAGTAATGTGATATTTTTATTTATCTGAGTCATCGATACTAGCGCTAGTATTGCACTTAGACCCACAAGATTGTTTTCTCTGCTGCAGAGATGTTACTAAATATATAATGTGGTTTCTCTCTCTCTTTGTGCGTGTGTGTGTGTGTGTGTGTCTGCATGGCTACATGCCTGTCTTCACTCGTGTGTGTGCGTGTGTATGTCCATGCGTTCACTCACAGCTCCAGCCAACGCCCAGATCGTGCACTCAGGCGCAGCGTGTAACGTCAAGGATGATAACATCAGCGAGAGAATCTACACCATCAAAGAAGGAGACACACTAGTGCTTCAGTGTATTGTTAAAGGGCACCCACGACCACAGGTAAGCTCCCAAACACCTGCTGAGCATGTGTGCATATGTGTGCTATTTTCTATGCTGTGGATGCTGATTCTTTTATCCATAATGACTCTTGAGACTATTGCTCAAGGACCTGGGCAATAGTGTTTCTCAAGGCTTAGAACACAAGCTTACAGCAGTCCAACGTGCTATACTCAGGTTCCCGGTTCATGATATGAACATGGCAGCTGATGGATGAAGAAGTTTTCTGAATAGGTGAACTGCAGTTTTCAAGAGTTTGGTGGAAGTACACACAGATATTAATACAGTGTTCTTTAACATGATGTCAGTGTGGCTTTGCATGTGTAAATGATTCCTTCTGTATGGATATTAATATAGAGAATTAATCCACGAGTTTCCAAATGTGCAGCTCTCTCCTGCTTAATCTCGAGTCTCACATTCATGATAATATCTCATTCTTCACAGGAGTCCCATTTTTCCTGACACAAATTTAGCAAAGCCCACGGTCTTAGCAGGCTGGTGATGTTGTTATAACGCATGAACACCTTCCTAAATCTGGAAGATTGTAACTTTGTTTACACGGTGTCCCGGTGTTCGTGCGAGCGCGGTACAGGCCAAACATTGTGGTGACTAAGACGTCTGCAGGCGATGTGGACATATTTTATGATTAGCATCAGTTACAAATCATGCCATGATCCAGGTGTCGTAAATCACATGATGCATCCATGAGTTATGCCTTATGTTTATAGTGTGTAGTGTACAGAGTCTCCTCCTGCCCTGCTTCAGTGTCTTTTTCAGTGTATTTGGTTTTGCATTTACTGCAGAGGTAGGAGCAGCAGTATGATTTGTGATTTAAAGGTCAGGGGTTTAATTCCCCTTATTAGCTGCTGAGCTAAACTGTAAAATGTTAGTGCACTTTCAGCAAGGCTAACGGTGCAGCTGTACCAGTAATTCTTTAAATAGTCATATAAAACTAGTACAAAGATCATATGTTGAGATAAATACAATGAATGAAATTGTTTTCTGTGCAGTTCAGTGCACCACTGAATTTCCTTCTGTCCTTTTAAGCTACATTGAAAAGAAGTGAAGAAGAACTAATTCTATTACACAACAGCTCCGGCCGGGTCACACGTGCTGCGTTTGGAGTGCATCCAATTAGTTAGGTAAAAAAAGAACATGGTCTTTATTCTTCATATTTCATATGTTTGCTATGTTAGCATGTAAGCAAACACACACATGTCTGAACAGATGTACATGCTACATGTGTATGTGCACACGAAACATACAGGGACAGGAGCAGCAGGCTCAGACCTGACACAGGACACATCTGGTTTCCTGGGTTGAACTCTTTGGACCAGGGTGTGTGTGTGTGTGTGTGTGTGTGTGTGTGTGTGTCTCTTCCAGAGATGTTTGTGTTAAATAATCTGAGGTGACTGCAGAGGGGTTGTGTGTTTCGTGTGTATTTCTGTCAGTGTGTGTGAGGTGAGAAAAGCAGTGTTCCTCACGGGTGCATGTCCACTGGCATCACATCAACATGAATTAAACAGTGCCTGTGTGTAGGCCTTGTTTTCTTCTGTTTGTGTTTACATGTGTATCAAGCCTTTGTGTGTGTGTGTGTGTGTGTGTGTGTGTGTGTGTGTGTGTGTGTGTGTGTGTGTGTGTGTGTGTAAAAGCCAGTTTGCTCGTTATTACAGATGCAAACTGATCAAAATCTACTGACATACTGCACTGTTGACCTCACCTGCCTATACTAAGTGTCATTTATCTTTAACCTGTCCGTCTTCCTCTGCTGCTCTATCCGTGTCTG
Organism: Ctenopoma multispine; assembly: GCA_034779795.1. Classification (NCBI taxonomy): domain Eukaryota; kingdom Metazoa; phylum Chordata; class Actinopteri; order Anabantiformes; family Anabantidae; genus Ctenopoma; species Ctenopoma multispine. The sequence continues at coordinate 2,573,858 of JAUYWH010000018.1, forward strand.
TCTCTCTCTCACATCAGCCAACAGAAATGCAAACTACATTAACAGACTGTGCTCTAACTTTTAATAAAACTTTTATTTTTAGCAGTGCTGCAATGATGGTCATTATACAAAACATACTGTGTAAAACACAAGTTCATTCCCCTGGAGCAGTTCAAAGATGTAGGACATTGCGTCAGCGATAGCTTGTTCTCTGGGTTGGAGGTGGGAGCATATTATGAATAATGATCACATTGGTCACATTTTCAGAATGTAAAATATATATATATATAGTGTGTGTGTGCACGAACAAGACGTAGAATGCCTGTAGCAAAATAAAATTAGTTGAGTACAAAAAATGTGTATGCAGACACGAGCAGACTGAGACAGAGCAACAGATAACAGACTCTAGTGGCTGCAGGAGTGGAAACATTTCATTTCCTAATGCCCTCAGACAGGAAAACTATGGTAGACGCAATGCATCTTGATTAAATCACCAACATATCATCCTGAAGAACAACATGTAAGAATGAGAGATATTCTCAGTGCCACTCTAAGAAAAATCCATTTCCAACCATTTCTCCAACGTCGAAAACAACAAATTCATGTATTTTGCACATAGAAATTTATCGTTGACCTTGGTGTGGCCGTCTCAGCTCAAGGTACATTTAGAGGAATTATTTCTTAGCCACTAAAAATGGGACCTTGAGCTAAGATTATTTTGTGATTATTTTTTATGTAATTTTTAAAAGGGTGATTCATTTTCAGCCATTTCTTTGGTTTGAGTTTTTAAAAGTAAGTGAATTATATTAAGTTTTCCTCTGCCTTTTAACTTCTAGCAGAGTAACTCTGTAGGCACAGATCGACAAAAACTACAACATCTGTACTAAGAGCCGCTGAAGCAGCTGGATATGACCTGATGTGATGTGAAAAACTGTTTCCATCTGAAGAAACTTTTTTACATATAGAAAACAAATCCTAGTTGGTCGTTGACTGAGACTTTATATCAAACCATTTATTCACCTTTGACGTCGTCGTCACGGAGCTAAGGACAATAAGGGAGAAATCGAACACTGGAAGGCTGTGGTGGCACTAGAATGAAGAAAGATGCAGTGATAAGAGATAAGAGAGAACAAGGTGATAAAGAGGAAAGACAATCCAAAGTCGCGACGTCACGTGTGTGTTAACATGTTCATCTCCCTTCGCACAGTGCCTGCAAGACTGACAGTTAATATAGAAAATAAAAACAGAAAATAAACTTTAAAGTACTATGTTTTAAAAAGCTGTTGCATCCTATGAGGCTTTGCCCTCCTGACCTTTTCCCACATTTCACCTCTCGTCTCCACTGGGTGCTTAGATCTTAAGAAACGTTAAGTTAATATCTGTGCTGCTAACCTGTGAGCGTAGACGAGAGGAGAAGGAAGGAGTGAGTGCTGCCCTCCGTCCCGGCGTGTTTCTGCAGAAGCAGCACAGAGCAGCGTTCTGCATTTGGTCCCACTGGGCTTACAGAGTTTCCACAGCGCTTCACTGGCAGTATTGATAACCTGATCCCTGTCACCCCAGCTCTCCTTCATCCCTCCCTATACAGCTTTCCATACCTCCTCTTTTTATATATACTGTATATACATATAAACAGACCTTCTAGTTTTGTCACTGCACAAAGTTGAGGTATATGAAGCAGTTTTCCATTTTATTCTTCGGCTAGTGTGCGAACAAATGAAACCTTACGAAGTGTTTGAATCCTGTCTTTTACGACCACTGTAGTTCCTACACATCCGGAATAGAGACGAAATATCCAATGCAGGACATTTCTGGGGATGAAGATAATGTGTGACATTGACCTAGAGGAGCAGCATTCACTCAAAAGCATACTGTGTATTCATAACTCAGAATGAGTTGATTAGTTTGAATTCCTCTGGGAGAATCGTATATTTCTTCCTTTGCTGACCAGTTATTTCATCTGTGTGATGGAAATGTATTCAGTATACAGAGGCTGCAAAGCTTCCAGGCATTCTGGAGACATACAAGTTGGTCAATTAGCAGTGATGTCAGAAACGAGTATTACTCAAAGCACATATTTTTAAAGCTGAGGAACAAATTCTGTGCTGCTTTACTTTGATATCTGCAGTGATGTAGTTGTGTGAGTCTCTTTTTTTTTACTTCTTTTTGAACAGAACTCCTTATACTTTGGAGTATTCACCTCATGAATTACTACTACAGCTACAAAAGTGCACCATGTCTTCTTTGTCCCCCATCTTCACTGAGAAGTGTGTGTTGGCCTCTAGGTGTTGGCTGACACACAAGATGTTCTGGCTGCTTTGCTATTATTTATGGATGCACTCCAGTTTAGCACGGCTGTCCTCATAATGCTCTTTGTGTTCACCCTTCAGAGAGACAATGCACTTACAGATTTGTGCCGACAACATTTGAATACATGTATTGATAAATGCGCCCGCTGCAGAGCAGTCCGCGCTGAGTCTTTAAAAACATTAGAGCTTTATATTTTATTAATCAGATAAGCTGTTTCATAGCAGCTCGGAGTCTTTCATCTGTCTCTGGTTTCCAGCTTTGGGAGAGAGCTGCTCGTGTCCCACATTTTGATGGGTCTATTTAAGATCATAGGAATATGAGTTCTGATTGGCAGTGGATTTTTTTATTTTTTGCATTTTCAGTCTAGATGTGTTACCGAGAAGAATCTTTATGCTGTGTGTTATTTCTTAGTGCTAGCACCTCTAAGCTGCGCCCTCTCGGACTGAAATGATGTCGGCTCTCTCTCCATCTTCACCTCCCTCAGAAGAAGGAGGATCCAATTTAGCCATGTGAGGCCCGGCCAATAAATAGCTGCTTTACTGAGAATGAGTCTGATTGAGGATTTATCCAATCCTTTATCAAGACTGATTGTTTACTTTTGCCTCAGCTAGATTGGATTGAAAAGAGAGCTCTCACCCTGATCCATACACGGGGGAGAAAAATCAGATCATTTCTCTCTGTCCGTCGTTCTTTGTCCATGTCTTTCTTTCATTCCTCTTTTTGTTCTCCATCATACTGTCTCTTTGCCTGCTTCCCTCTTTTTGTCTTTCTCGCTGTCACTGTCAGTTCTTCCCCCGTCATATGCCTCTCTTTTTATCCTTGTCTTATTTTTCTTCCACCTCCAGACTCATCTGCCTCGTTCCCATCTCTGTCCAGCTCTCTTAATTTCATCATCTCTTCGTCTCTTTCTCTGCTTCTTTTAGGCGTTCTCTCTCTCTCTCTCTCTTCTGTGTTCTCCACACTTCAGACCAACTGCAACAAGCCATACATCAAGTCAGCACCAGTTAGTTCACCTGAAGGAGCTCTTCAGCTCGGGAACAGTTCACTTTTCGTTCACATTTTAGTGTAAAGAAACAAAACAACAACTTCAACCTGAGATTTTCTTTTTCTTTTTCATGACAAATATGACTTTAGATTTTATACTTTGCAGTGCAGAGCTTTAAGACTTAGGCAATGATTTCCCCCCACAGTTTCCTGTCAAGCTCACTGATTACATGCCTGAATATTTTCAGATTCATTAAAGAAAGAAAGTAAAATGCACAAGAAAAAAAAAGCAGAGTGTTAGAGGTCACCTAGAAGGTGCTTGTAGCATCACTCAAGTTAACTCCAGGGACAGCGGGGCTTTTAGTTAACAAAGCACTGTAGTCTCGCTCACAAAGCTTTTCTTGTTACACACACACACACACACACACACACACACACACACACACACACACACACACGACTTCTTCAAGAACACAATAGGAGAGTAAATGGTTTTTCTGAAAGTGATTCCTACCTCCTTATTATTTATTCATGGGTCTGCTGGTCATTGCAACCTTGAAACCCTCATGTGACTGAGTGAGTGTGTGTGTGTGTGTGTGTGTGTGATGAATTCTATGAGAGAGGAAAGGGTGGAGAGAGAACATAGATGAGAAAAGTGGAGAGGCAGAGAAAAGGAGGATGGGAGGGAGGGATGGAGAGAGATGAGGGCTGGAATATGGGTTTGGATTTCCGTCCTTGAGGGGTGAGTGGAAGACGATCGATAGTGAGGCTGGAAGCGAGGCTGATCGGGTGGCAGCACGTGGCTGCACAGGCACTGAGCGGGAACGCGACCTAGACACAAACAAGGTCACTGCGTCACCCCCAACTGGATGGAGAGACCGAAAGAGAAGAAGAAGAAGACGGGAGTGGATGGGGAGAAGTTTCTAGACAGGTGAGAAGCAGAGTGTTCAAATCAGACATGGCAGCATAAGGAAGGAGCAGCATGGGGGAGGGTAAAAAATAGAAAGAAGACACAATGAAAGAACAGACAGATATATGTTGATGGAGTGAAACGAAAAGGAACAGGCGCCGTCTGTAGACATGAAAAGATACAACATTTATAGTAAGATGTTTTTCAGAAAGAGAAACCTTGAATTCGTTTTGATGATCCGACTATCTGTTAAAGCTGGAGAACACGCTTCAGGATATTTTAAATAAAACCACAAGATGCAGCCACAGTCAGAAACTTATGAATATGAAACGTGTTTGGGTTCTATGAGCAGAAGGAATGATGAGTGCTCAGGATGAGTCCTGGGAAAAGAACCACAAGGGTCTTTTATTTGTGGTCATCCTCAAAGGATCAGGACACGAGGACGAGCTGCTGTTGTGTCCTTGACCAGTAGTGTCTATTCCAAATTGAACAACAGATGAAAATAAATATGGAACATGTCGCCTACAAGTGCCTTCCAGTAATTTATACTTTCAAAAGGACTTCTGCCACGTGTGCTCAGTGAGGCGCACACGACAGTGTTGTTTGGTCTTGTTCTTTCAGCTGGTCACTGTGTTATTAAGCTACACACGGGCCTTTTTATCTATGAAGACAAATCCTGTCAGCTACTATGTTGAGGCTTAAATAAGGGAGAATCGCTGCTGCGCTGTGCTTCTGGCTTCACGAAGATGTGTTTGGATAATTCCAGTTGGCTAATCAACCTTTTCGCTGCAATCACTTATCCATCACTCGACGGAGGCTTTTGTGCCGTGTGTGGATATCACTTTACCTCGCACTTCAGTTCAACTAGAAACACAACGGGACCGAACCACTTCAGATGTGTCTGTGACAGCGTGTCAGTGTGTCTTCGCACCTGCATCCTTGAATGTGTGAGACAGTGAGAGAGAAACACAAAATGCAGCAACTTAAGTCATAAAGCAAAAAGTAAAACTCCTCATAGCGCTGGTGCAACGAGGGATTATATTTACATATATTCAATTAAACGTCACCACAGCTCCTGCTCTCATAGTTACTGCAGCCACAAAATCTCACCTAACATTGAAACTGCTGGTGATGAGTCTGAACTGGACTCTTCTTCTCGTGCACCTTGTCGGTGTGTTCTAGTGTCTCTAGAGTGTCTGCTGCCATGGTAACACGCTGTACTTTGTGAAGAGCCCCTCTCTGAGGCTAAAAATAATAAAGATCAGGTCTAATGTCTGCATGTCTGTGCTCACAAAGTTAAATGAAAGAGTGTGTGTGTGTGTGTCGGGGGGGGTAAACTGTGGCAACAGTGACGAGACAGAGAAATGGACGTAGTGGATGAAAAGATAGTTTGAAAGATTCTGAAGATGATAGTTTGACATTTCTGTCAGTGGGAATGTTGTGGATGCTGGTGTGACACTGGAGAATGATACACGCACATATAATCTATCAGCATGTTGATGTTTTTTAGTCCGTATGAGTTCATCCTTACACTCTCAGCAGAAGCCGTCAGGCTTGTTTTTCCCCTCTTCCGTTTCTCATTTCTCAGCACCACTCAGCAATGACATCATGTGCTCCGCGTGCACACACACACACACACACACAGAAATAGGAAGCTCATGTTTTCCTATGTTTGTGCTGATTAGCTATTTCTCATTACAACTTATGAATCCTTAATGAGTGGAGTGAGTAAAGTTAACAGTAAAGTCAGGAAACATCATTTTCTCACATGGCAGAAGGAAAGTCGTGAGTTTTTTTTAATAAGCTTAAAAATTAAGTACTTGAGTAAATGTACTTAGTTACTTCTGGTCACACTAGCTATGATCCATAAAGTGTGCGTCAGTGTTCTCGCGCTCGATGAGCTCACGAACACAGACATTAGATACACATATTTTGAGTCCCTGACTTTATCGTAGACGCTGATGATTCCTCTGCTTCCTGTAATTTCATCACAGCCTCGGTGTCGCGTTACAGCGGCAGAAAGAGCAATAAAAAGCATTCATATTGTATGACAAGGTTAGGGGGAGGATACCGTGTTCAATATCAGTGAGTCAGTTTTATTGAACTTTTCTGCCGTGTGATCTCTGCGCTGAGGGGCGCGAGGTGGTTCTCTGATGAAAAGGTGATGGAGAAGCAGAGTGATGGCAACTGTTGCTCACGTCGATCCCGATCAAGGCAGCAAACTTCATCAAATCCATTATGTTCATGTTGACAATAATCAGTTGAAGCTTGAAGTAAGAGGGTATTGATTAGCCATTAGAAATTAAATACATGCCGTTCTGAATAAACGTCTCCCTTTTTCATCTTTTAGCTGCTTCTCTTCTTTCTTAACCCCTCGTACAGCTGAATTCTCCTCCCCTCCCCGTTCTGTTCTCCCACACATGATACAGAACAAATAAAGAGAAGTCTCTGCCCTCTTTCTTCCACTCACCTCTTCTCTTTCTGCTCTGTTTTCTCCCTCAACTTCCCTGCACCTGATGAATCAGCAGAGTAACGCCCATCCAGGCAGCGATGCTTGAAATTATATTTATAGCTCACTCTGCTCTGTTACTCTTTTAACAATCCATTTATTCTTCATCTCTGCTCCTGGTGACAGATAATAAAACCAGATATTCCCATGCACAAGTTTGTTTAGTCTTATTGTGTATCATCCACACCTTGTCGCTCTAAGTCATTTAATTTAGATATGGTTTGTAAATCAAAGTGGGGACAAGCTGAAGCTCTTTCTGTCATTTAATGGTGTCTGTCTTAGTCTTCTCCTTCTCTCCCACACTTCTTTCTTAGAAGTTGCATTCTCTGTGTTTGTGGATGCCTTAGTGCCTGGATGTGTGTGTGCGTGTGGGATTGCGTCGGTGCCAAGTAGTATTCCCCGATAACAGGATTACCATCTTAAGCCTATTCACGGTAAGTGAGCCAGTTGGAAGGATAAAGCACTGTATCGTCGACTCCGCTGGCATTACATCAGGAAAAGAGTTAGAAAACTGTTGAAGGCGGGCCTAGCAAGCTCTAGGTGAGTTACTGAGAGGCAGTATATAATGGATTCAAACGCTGTGGAACTCCAGGAAGCAGCAGCAGCAGCAGCAGCAGCAGCAGCAGCAGCAGGGCGAAGCCCTGCAATCTAAGCATTGCTCACAGTGTTGTCGAACAAGGGGGGACGTAACTTTTCACAGGAGCAATGATAGATGCTAAATGTGCTTTGATGACCAGTTAGATTGAACAGGAAGGTGGTTATTATTTCTGTGAAGTAATCTGCTCTGCTACTGTCATAATTCAGGATCAGATTAGAGCAGTTTGTCCACATATTAGAGAGAGACAGAGAGAAGAATGTAAGCAACCTTCTCCAACCATCCTCCTTTCTCTGGCCTCAATGCTAATTTCAGTGTAAAGGTCTCTTGTGTATTGTTGTGTGGTGTTGACAGTTTCCACTTTGGACAGCAGGGTGAAAAGGTCCGGCAGCCATTGGACCATGTCTGTTGGATCCTGTTGTGATGTGTCACTCTGAGGTGGGAAGCGGGAGGCTCAGAGCCAGATCGAGGGAGGGAGGGAGGGAGGGAAGGAGCACGTGTGTGTGTGTGAAGGCATAGATGAGAGATGTTTAAGAAGAGCAAGATTATACATGTAGAGACAGAAGGGAGGGAGGAAAATGGAGGGGGAGAGCTAGAAAGGCAGAGATGAGAAGAAAGAGAGATGGAGACAAACACATACAGTAAACAGAGAATGAGACGAGGGAGCACAGGTTTTCGACAGACAGCTGCAGGCCACTGTCAGTATAGTTGACATGCATTAGCCTTCTTCTCCTTCAGCACCTGAAGAGGCGCATACCCTCCTCTCCTCTCTCTCATCTCTTCTTCAGTGCAACACAAGAGAGCGACAAGAAATCCCGACTTTATGAAGCTCACAGTTTTGACTTCTTGTTTGCGATTCATCAAAGATTCACACTGAAAAGTGTTTCTAATATTATAAATATACTGCAGGGCTGCTGTGTTTCATTGTAGTGGAATTAGCAATGAGTCCAGTGCATTATTAAATATCCGTCTGTATCATGGAGAACTGCACTTTTAATGCGGCTGGAAATGCTGTGAGCTGCTATTAAAATGTTGACGTGCTTGTCAGGTTGCATCATGGTTCACAGTGACAATAAAAATCTGTTTATCTGATTCACACGAGCAGCAGGAGTCCAGAATACATTCCACAAAAACATCTCTGCAGCCGGCTGCACGCTGCTGGAGAGGACTGCTGCTAAGTGTGCCGAATGGAACCGACTTCGGCTTTAAACCTTAAATGGAAAGAGTTGTTTTCACAGAATAATATTGACTGGCTTTAAACTTCAAAGGCACTGCAACCCGAAAAACACCTGGTGAAATTTTGAAATACATTTCAAAATGAATGCAATATCAAATGATAGGGGGTAGGTAGCAGACTCCAGACTCTGTATTTGTTTCAAACATCACAAGGACTCAGACATTTTTAGTGGGCTCGGTCCATGTCAGAGAAAAACAAGGTGTGTGACACAGCTCAACGAACAAGTTATTACTGTTTACGCTTCAAACAGTGAGGATCCTTGTTGGAAACCGGTGTTGTGGGAAAGGGAATCATTGCTAATAAGGATTTCACAACATGTGACCACTAATGGAAAATTTACCAGCCCACTTGGCTCTGGTCAGTATTTTAGTGCATTCTTCAATAACCATAATTTGAATAAAGCCTAATGGAAGTGCAATCCCATAAAAGCACAAAGTGGTCCCTGACTTCCTCCTGCAACGCTCTTACCAGGCTATTCTTCAGAATTCAGAAACAACTAATGAAAACCTGCCGCATTCCATGTCGAGCTGGATCCCAGAAGATCCTCACACCTTCCCCTTCACATTAGGCGTCTAACCAAATGTAAAAGCTGATATTACGAATCTCTCCCAGCATGTGTCGGGGAGCAAAATGTGTGCATGTTTTTTTTTTATGTGTGCTAATGAATTCACATTTTGATAGAAGGTGAAAAGCAAGTGTTTGGCTTTCCTGTACTTTGCAAAGAGAAAAAGGAAGAGAAAGAGAAAAGCAGCCAGACAGGGATAAGATGAGGGAGAGAAGAAGCACTGGGAGAGATATCCAGACCTATCCACTGGGACCTGTGTATAAAAAAAGAAGAGCAGAGCAGCACTGCAGCCCTATTGAAAGGAGAAAAAAGAAAGGTGAGGAGAGCGAGTGAAAGAGGTCAGAGAAAGAGAGCGCAGGTGATGGTTTTAAGCTGCTGGTGTCGCAGGCAGATAAAGGCTCCTCTTGCCGCCTGGCTGTCATCTGCATCGCACACAATATCCCCTTTATTCACAATATCAGCTCTCCCTATTTTGCTTCATCTGCCTCCCTGGTGAAGCAACTCCCAGTGTGATGCACTTTTTCTCTCCCCATCATGCAGCTGCCAGCGATACTGTATATATCATTCTCTTTTTTACTTGCTGTGAGTGGCTGAAGAAAAAAATAAACTATATCTCAGTTACACATGCTCCCTTCTTTCATACACACCCTCCCCCTCTCCTACTGTAAAGCACGCTGTCTTCCTCTCCTCACACACTGGAACTCTGTTTCCTTACATGCACTTTACCCTGAGATCTCCTTATCTAACAATAGTCGTTGCAGTATTATTCTAAGCTCAAACCCTGTTTCCACATTGACTTTCTGTAATCTTTTGAGTGCAGTATATCATCCTGATTTCATGCTAACTGCTCTGCTACTGTATGATATCTGCTTTCGAACTGAAATATGTTGTTATTTTATTTCCCTTCCCAACAGTCAACACTGTATCATACAATCTTCCTATTAAAACCACCAACACCAGGACTGGTAGACGACGGCTCCTGAGCCACAGCCGCCTGCTAATTCACAAGGTTTTTACTCCTGTTTAAAACCTTGAACAGAAGGGATAAAAGCAGAGGAACAGATGCACTCTCCGTGCTCGCTTTTCTGTCCCCCACAAAGGTCCACACGACCACGTACACAAACAGCCATGCATGCAAACGGAGTCACTAAACCGTGGAGAGCCAGGGTTCGGTTCATTGCTCACCTTGGCTGGGTTGATCAATGGCAGTCTGCCTGATCTAAATCCCTCCCACAAACAGAGCTGAATAAACAGACAGGAAGCGTTTACACAGGCCCAGATAATCCGCTAATCCATATAACCTCTTCCTAACCAACAGACACACGCTTGCAACAGTGAATATGGACGCCAAAGATCTGTGCACGTCCGGAAACACAAGTTTGCACGAAAGCAGGAAACAAACGTTACACGTGCAAAACACAAAACGCACCTCTGCATGAACTGTATCAGCGACTTTTGCCCATTATCTGCTCTGACCTCCTTAAAAGGACATGGTTGATACCCTCACCGAGGTTCGTAGCCCACAGAAGGGTTAATAGGGATTAATGGACTGCACACACACACAAACACACACACATGGGAGAGAGAGGGAGAGTAGCATTTCAGTGCTCATGTGTCTCTGAACTGTGTGTGTGTGTGTGTGTGTGTGTGTGTGTTTGTGCATTTGATTAATCAAGTGATATCATGCAGCTGTCTGCTGTGCAGCGATCCCACAGCTTGATGAGATAATTGAAGCGTGAAAAAGCCATATAGAGTTTGTCAAAACTCTTAATGGTCTGAGTTTAGCAACATGAACGCCACGAGGACAGCACTTAGTGTCATTAACTTCCAGTGTGGAGCAGTGAGAGATTTCATCACCAGGAAAGCGAAAAGAGTTTGAAACTATTTACAGTGCTGAGCGGTTATCCCTGCCCACCGACCGTCTTTGTCTTTGTTTTGTTTTTTAATTTGCTAGATATGAATTTAAAGAGCTCAAAGCCACTTTGAGGTGTTGTGACAGTTTTTTATTCGTGATGTGAAAACTGCTTCAGCTTGTTGCTTTCTTCTGTAGGTTTCCAGCCACATTTACAGTTTGCACATCAACTAACTTGAGCGTAAATGATGAAATGTAAAAAAAAAAAAAAAAAGAAAGTACAGGAAATATGTGTGTGGGCTGTCCATCATGTGGTACTGACAGTTTTATCTAGAACTTTTGAGGCAACCAAGGTGAGAGAAGCAGATTAATGAACTCCTCCAGTGTGTTGGTTGTACCCAGAGTCACACATGGATTTGATGCTTCTGTCAGCAAAACTGTTCAAGATCACGTCATCTTTGTCAATTCAACATTCTGCCCCCTCTTCCTCTCTCTTCAGGTACGGTGGACGAAGACAGCAGGCAGTGCATCGGACAAGTTCCAGGAAACATCCATCTACAACGAGACGCTGCGTATTGAGGGCATCCAGAGGGTGCAGGGGGGTCGCTACTACTGCAAGGCCGAGAACGGGGTGGGGGTGGCTGCCATCAAGTCCATCCGCGTAGATGTGCAGTGTAAGTGGTCAGGGAGGAAGAGAAAAAAAAAAAAAACTCCTTCCACTTCTAAACCACAGCTGACTTTCACTACAGTCATTCCCACTGTTAGAGAAGAGCGAGACTGAGAGAGATGGAAAGATTGGAGCAGGAAAGATGAAAGACAGATTGGATGGATGATGAGATTTCAGGTGGGAATGGCTTCCAGGGGTATCTGATGACTTATGGTGGAGAGGATGAAAAGCATGGTTGGGGAATTAGAGGGAAAGAGGATAGATCAAATAGAATTGCAGTATTTGGGAAGGTGTGGATACGAGGGCGCCACACATTAAAATCTAAGTTCTCCATTTCAATGCACTTATAGAATACCATCGGTGGATGGAGAACGAGGGTGTGGGGACTCCACCGGTGAGGTTAATCAGAGAAAAACAACCCACTTTGCCAGATACCCCTGTAGGAAAGTGAAGTCTGTGGGATATATACAGAGTTTTATAACAGTTAGTCCAGGTGGTACGAGCTCCCTAACCCGCTGCTTCTCAACGAATCCCTTCATACCAAAGACAACGCGTGAAACAATAATGAGGCATCCCCAGTATTTCTTTCTGATTTGACACTGTGTGCCACCACTAATCTGTAAATTAACCAAATGGCTAATAATTAACAGATTAGCTCTCCTTTCAGACCTTGTTACTGATCCTTTGAACCGTTCCTGCAGTCTGGGACTCTCTAGTGGCTCTTTTGTTATTGTTTGGAATATGAAAAGGTACTAGATCACATTACGAGGCCCTTTTATCTTGGACACCAATAATTATCCGCCACTAGTAATTTTCCTGAGTGACACTCCACACTGAAGAGTTTTAACCTGCAACAATGTCAGCACGTGACTCTGTGGTGTTGCGGAGAGACGCGATTTCAGAATCGGCTGCAATCAAATTAAAAGCAACATCTAGTTGACATTGGGGGAGGATTAACAAGACGAAAAGTGAAATGTGAGGCTGTTATGCTCTGCAATCCCAGAATCCTTGATTCATTCTTGTTATTTTTGCAGCCGCAGTAATTGATTAAATAACCTGAATATGTTGAGAGGAGACACACTGAGGTGTCCTTGGTTCGTGTCCCATCGCCAGTTCTTCTGAAAAGTGCCCAGAAACTCGTGTTATTGTCAGTTTCTTTGAATTCTTCAGTGTGGCTGCTGTAAATGTTGAGGTCCACACCATAGCGAGGTTCCTATTCATTTCTTTAAATGTAAATGTTAATGTGAACAACGTTGAGAAGCAGTGTTGTGTTGTAGGGGCCCCGTGCTGCTGCCTGTTTCACTGCCCCACTGTCCCTGTGAGTAAGAGGCCAGGTCATGCAGCTACATGCACCCAACACATCAACACTGTTATACTTCATTCCCATAAACATCTGTTTATTGCATGGATCATCCCTTTTTTTCATTGATTCAATCCTTTTAATGGTCAGTTTATAGACTTATAGAAAAAGGCTGGTTTTATAACGCTAAGCATCTATTAGCAGCCTCTCACCTTCTGAATTCATCTCTTCTTCTGCTCTGCTTTGTGTACACTGCATCCTGCCACTGCTCCTTCAGCATCCAATCACAAGCGCACACACATATCCACAAACACACTCCCAGGCTCTCACCCCATGCTTGTCCCTCTAGGATTTATCCCTCACCCACCACCCTGCCTCAGCCTCTTAATGGGACTCTCCCGCCCACTCTTCTTCTTCATCCTCCCTTTCTCCTGATAGTGTTACCTCTCCCCAGGCGCCGGCTCGATTCTGCCGGGGAGCTGGTAATTGCAGGGGGCCTGCGTAGTAAACAGGTTGTATTGTGAGTGTAGTTGTGACAGGAGGTCTTTGAAGCTAACCAGCTCTGACGGCCAATGCTTGTTCAATTCCCCACCCCCATGCTGCGTTAGACCCAGCGGCAATCAGCCAGGCTTCCTACACAGGGCGACTTTAGTGCTAAAACGATGTAGCAATTAGCCCAGGCTACCAGAGAGAAGGAGCGAGAGAAATAGATAGATGAAAGTGGCGGGAATATAGATGGACGAGAGAGGAAAGAGGTTTTGTAAACAGGGAGTGAGGCCAAGTGAAAAGGGAGGAAGCAGGCACCAACCGCCAACAGTTACACAAACATAAATGTGATCACTTCCAGAGTTGCTGATTAAAAGGTGTCTCTCAAGCCTCAGTAACAACTTACTGCTCCACTGTCAAAATCTGAAGCAGTGGGAGACATCCAGACCAGTCCGTGTTTCCTACAGTGACGATACAAACTGCACGGAGGGTGCACAGGGACATTGTAAGAAAAGGAAAGACAATTTGAAGGAAAGACTGAGTTGCTTATGTAAAGACCACTCGACCTTTAAAGGAGAAACTGAGCCACAAAAAAAAGCTGAATTAGAAAAGAATGGTGATTGATTGCGGCTGAATTGATTGTAATATAAAGGTGGATGTTAATTTCCACTGAAAAAAAAATAATAGGGAAAAATAGAAGAAAAAGGGAGAAGAATAAGAAAGATTGAAAGAAAGTTTAAAGGAGAGAGATATGGAAGTGGAACAGTTTAAGATTGATTAACTTCAAAATCACACAATTATATAATTATTTGAAAGTGACGTCAAATGCCAGTTTCCGTTTTTTAAGTTCCACTGCAAAATTTTTGATCGCTGTGCATTTTTGAGACATTATTTTGTACATTTTCTTGTTTGTGACATTTAAATCCGACCATCACTGTGGTCTGTTCTGACAGACCACTCGCCATTGCCACGGCACTTGGTGATGACAGGTAACACCCTGGATAGTGACTGTCACTCAAAAAAGAGAAAAAGCTGGTGACTGATAGAGGATGCAGTCTCTCTTATTTATTTTATTCAGCAATTCTGAAACATTTCTTATTCCATAGTGATGTACGTAATAAGATAAATGCACTAATATGCTTTTTTAATTTGGATGCATCCAACAGAGCATCATAAGGTGGCAGAGCATGTTACCTGCACTGCTTTACCCCTCACCCTACCTGTTTCTCTCCTCCATGCTTCACTTTTTTATGTTGTCCTTTCTTCCTCTTCTTTTCTTTCCCTTCCTCCAGACTTTCTCTCCGAGTCGCCCACACACCACGCATGATGAAGCAATGTGTTTGTGTGTGTGAAGTAAGTCAGTTGGGGTCTTTCTCCTTTCAGTTGCGAGGCTGAACCGAACACAGCAGTGTTTGGCTTTAGGTCATCCGCCCTGCATGTGGGCAGATTTTGCTTTCATACAATCATACATGGATGCAAGCAGGCGTGCAAGCAAGTACACACACACACACACACATGCAAACTCAAGCACATCCTCTAGTTTAATTAATACGTAACACGCACCGATTATATGAACGTACATACATAAATGCACGCAGTAATACTGGATAGACACACTTTCAAACGTGCATGTGCGGATTCTGAGAGATGTCCTCACACATCAAAGTGTAGCGTGTGAGAGAAACAGTAGGGAAGCATGAGGAGGAAGAAAGAGTGAATGACAGATGGAAACTGAAAAGACAGCAAAGAAATTGAGTGGAGAATTCCAGGATGAGAGCAAAGGCACCTTTTCAATATTCTGTCTCAAATAGCTGGCACATGCAGTAAAATTCATTTGTACAGAGCAGGACGCCCTGTCCCCTTTTTCTATCCTCTCTACCTGCATCCGAACATTTCTTTCTGTTGTTTTGTTTTTGGTCACATTTCACGCTTACCATTGACTTATTTTATATCTATGCTGCAGTAATTCTATATGAATGTACAGTATGTAGCTTGTGAATATTATTTATGCAGGCTGTATTAACTTATTGATAAGTGCTGTAGCTTGTCTTCTGCAGGATAAAGTCTGAGTAATTCATTAATTCACACAGCAACATTTCCATTAGTCCACAGCCAGACATACTTCACTGGTACGTTCCACTCAACAAAACATCCGCCACTCATTAAATGTCACTGAAAACCACCTGCTTTCCCTGTTAGACCTCCATCACAGGGGAGGTATCTGGATCAGCCAGCTGACCGATGACCTGGCACTCTAACCACTGAGGCAGTGGGACAGTGAGCTGGCGGGGTTTAACTTCTAAGTAGCCTCTACTGATGGGATGGACTTGGTTCAGAAACCCAACCTGTAATATTTTGGTATAGATGAGGGAAAAAATGTTTTATTCAAATGTGGTTAAATCAGCTCAGTTTATATTAAGTCCTCCCTGTGGATTCATTCCTCCCTTCAGGACACAGCAAGGTAAGTGAAAAGTGCTGGGAGGTGATGATGACGATGATGATAATATTCATACTGATTATATTAATGCTCATAATAATTTTGTGACAGGACGACTGTGACCAAGATAATTTGTTATGCTAATGAACCTTTTTCTTTTTCTTATGTTTGTTGTTGAACCATTTTGGCTCACGGACATAGAAAAAGAACAAATCCGACGTGTTAACTGTATAGTGTGGGGGCTGGGGTTTTAAAATCTCTAAATGGTTTCTGCTACATCTCCAGTGCATTGGTTATGGACGGAATTTGGGCTGTGCTGCTTTTAATCTGTTCCTTTGGAATTTGACGTTGTTCTATGGTGGTCAAAGTGGCCATCAGCCATTCTACTAAGACTTATGTTGGCTCACTAGTCTAGTTATTTAAAATGTAGACTTCCACTTCTGCAGAGTTCCCAATCAGATCGACTTTTCCAAAGAAACAGCCACTAACCTTCTGCGGTGTAATGACAGTGTACGTCAGTGTAGTATTAGACCATGAATCTCCAACTGTACACAAGCCAGTTCACAGCTTTGGCAGTTATCAGCCAAACTGTCGCTGGTTATGAGATTCAGTAGAAAAATGTGTAATCTATTATATCAGCTTCTGACTGTGGCTTCAGAAATGGTCCCAGTGCATCAATACAAGTGCTCTAGAATTGGTGTTTTTGACAGTGGCACACACACACACACACACACACTTTCACACCCATAAACATCAGGCTAGGTGGCATTTAGTCTGTCCCCGTTGGCCAGAGTTTTCTGTCACAACATGGGCTCTGTGCTTCAGGGTGACACCAGTCCTGGCTGGAGCAGGAGGAATGGGCAGCGGCACTGTTGGCACTGAATGGAAACAAAGCACAGACACACACACATAAACACATTCGGAACAGGCTGCACACGTACTCTTTGACACAGAAAGCAGTAAGCTGCAGACAGGGAGAGAAAGAGCAACGCGGGAACAGGTAGCTCAGACAGCGATTTGACCTTTCAGTGGCATCGAGGCAGAAGCCACAGGGTGAGTCTTTGTTCCACTCTCCTGAGCCACAAAAACCTACACAAACTTACTTTCCTTTCCATCATCTCCATCACACACGTTCCTAACTTTCGTGTATATCTTACTTGTTATTACTTCTTGTTGCCTTTTCAATATAGAGTTGTTTGTGTATGCTTATATGTGATTTTTGTTTTTTTTCTTCGCTTTTGTCGCCCAGCCTCATCTCTGTAGGATTTGTCTCTGCGATTTCATTCTTCATCCTGCATCTGCTTTTCTTATTCTGTGTCTGTCTGACAGAGTGGTCACTGGTTGTCTGTTACTGAGGAGGTGTAGACATGATTTTTCTTTTCTTACTTGCAGCACAAAAAATCAAGTACATTAAAAGATGTACCAGAACAAATTTATCCTAATTAACAAGTTCAGTTAATTTTCCTGCACAGATTATTTTATAATTGTCTCATTCTGTGCTTTTAAACAGATTCAAACCAGTCTGCCCTTGTCACTGTAAGCAAACAATTGTTGTTAAAGACATGAATTCCTAGTGTTACCCAGTTCAAAAATGAAACCGCTGAAAGTGCATTTTGTCCTTGTCGTTGCAGCAAAGCAAAAGTCTAACTAATAACCTTAATAAAAACTCTTTTCCAATTAGGTGTATCAGGGAGCACATGTGCAAATTGATGTGAGTGAAGCAGCTAAACTGAATCCAGTTATTATTATTTCCATGTATCTGACTAATAATAAATGTCTGCAATGAGAAAGGTCAATTAAACTACACTTTGAAAGCGGAGCCACAGTGATGTAGATTTGAACGCTTCAAACCTGCTACAGACTACACAGAAACAGACAGTTTCTAGTTGACCAGCAGCTGAGGATTTGTGTGATTTACTGGGATCACTGGTTTCCACTCTGTCATCTTATATACAGATATTTTCACTGTTTTCTTACTGTTTAAAATAACCCTATTTCACAGTAATATCAGGTGTAAACAGTGTGCTGCATTTCTCAAAGCTCTCTGTCTAGAAAACACATTCCTTATGTTGCAGTTGTTCTGAATAGTCTCAGGTCTGGTTGGGTTTAGGTAACAAAAGCACTTTGGTTAAGGTTATAAAAGCATCATAGATTTGGTAATGATGTGTGTGAAGTGTAGCAAAAGCCAAAGAGCTCATAATTTGTTTCCTTTCCTTTGCCATTTGGTGTTTAATACCTTTTTTAATCTAGTTTAAATTCACCAGATGCTTCAAACGGCACTCTGCAGGCCTTTGAGAGCTGCTTCATGCGCCTCTATGTTTCTGCACGGTGGAGCTGACTGCCACCCCGCAAGTGTTTTTTATTAAGCCAGCACACAAGCTTTGCCTGATCTTAATGAAGTGTGCATGAACGCATATGCATAAAACTTTAAAGGAACAATATGAAATATATTTACTATACTAAATAATAAAATGCCCAAACTCAGTTGGCAAATTGTTTTCTGAACAGGTCAGCACTGAGTTTCAGCAAAGGTTATCTTACTTTAATTTCTGACAGCTGGGTGATTATTTTAAAAAAATTCAGGTTGCAGTACCACTTTTAAAATCTCGTGTCTTACATATTGTTCCTTTAATAATATGGGAGTCACTAAACTGAACGTTCTACAGCAAGATCAGATATTTAGGCAGAAAAGACAATGAGACATTGTAGATGGTCCTGATCTTGGTTAAAGAACATGTTTTGTATATGTTACAGTAATATTAAAAATATCCTCACCATGTTTACAGAAATCCGGTTGCAGTAATGCTCTCTATAAAAACATATTTGTAACATCTATTTTATTTTTTTAGGAGAGTGGGTTGCACTCTGGGCTATTGCTGGTAAACTGTCCTTTTTTTAACCACATAGGCACTTACATTGCCTTGAACACTGTAAAAGTGTTTGTCTTACCTTAAAACACAAGATTATTCTTGCAGTTTCAGTGTACAACCATCCGTAGCTTCATAAAATCCACAGCTCTATCAGATCACTGGAGCTAATTCTGCACGGCAGGTTTCCTCCTTGGCATGCTGAACATTTTCCACTCATTGCTTTTGTGATTCGTGCAATTGTAGCCACAGAACATCTTTTCGTGTTGATCTGCTGTGGGCTCTCATCCTTTTTAGATCTTTTCTGCCCCAAAGCTGCAGGTGCATCGATGTCATCAGCGCATGATGACACCGATCAGAAACCAGTGTGCACAATATAGTGCAAAACCTGTATGTGCATCTCTCCGTAGTGTCCATTTGATATCTTTGTTTGTATAAATCTCCTTCCCTCTTAAAAATTACGCTTAGATATTGTGCAGGTGTAAAAAAAACAGAGTTATCTAAAACATTGTAGAATTTATTTTAACACTCTCAGTTCTACTGTACATTGGTGGTGAGAACAAATCTTACTTCACATGCTTGTCTCACTGGGGCATTGTGTATTTAAAAAATAGCATTTGTATTAAGGCAACACTGCCCATCCTTAAGGAGGGAACACAGTGTTTCTTCACTTTCATATGTGAGATAAAGTGCAGTGACGCTTGCCTTAAGCACTGTCCCCTGTTTTTTTCCTGGCTGCTCCGCTCTGCCATGACACCATGTTTTTTTATGTGTGGGTGGGTGTGAGCGTATGCATGCATACAGAGGTACGTATACAGTCCACATCAAATACAACATCAGTAAGTTAAGTGTTACAGTCTCTGATAGAAAAATGGACATATAAATCTTAATCTCTTATCATATAAGTCTTTGGTGGCAGCGGTTTTAAAATGACTACTTGAGTGATCTGATGTATTGATCTGCATCAGGAGGATCCTGAAATACGCTTCCTATGAGTAAAAAATAAAACCTTGCCTTGTCTCCAAAGCCCTTGCCTGCTTAAGCTTCAGACATTCATCTTCCCACTGTGAATTTTTTTTATTGCATTTGAAAAAAAGGCTTGGAATAGCCGGCACCCTCAAGCCTCCATAACTGGAAAAGGCAGTGTGGACACGCATGCTGCTACACACAATGAGTAGGAAAGTAGAAATGCTGCTGTCTTTTTAACAAAGAAAACTGCAGGCTTTTCCTCTGCCTCTTAAAAATAAGTAAAAAAATACTTGGGCCTTGAATTCACTCACTCAGGAAGCAACACA
The DNA here is from genome assembly GCA_034779795.1 of Ctenopoma multispine. Lineage (NCBI taxonomy): Eukaryota > Metazoa > Chordata > Actinopteri > Anabantiformes > Anabantidae > Ctenopoma > Ctenopoma multispine. The sequence goes on from JAUYWH010000018.1 coordinate 2,593,848, forward strand.
TTGATCAGAATGACAAAAGATTTGCCATCAGAGTCAGTGTACGGCATACGTATGCTTTGTGTTACTTCTTAATGGAAGGAGAAGTCAGTTGTGATAGATTGGCAGTGCTCTAAATCTCTGAGTATGGATGAGGCACTGACTTTGCACAGTAGTCACTATACGTCAGTTTAGCAGGATGTGCTTAAAATGTTTCGTTTCTTCTGCATTATACCAAATTTACATAATATAACTGTTTGTTGGAGCTACCACCGATGAAATACGCCTGGAGAAAAGAGCGACTATTGGAGGTTAGGGTTTGAAAAAAAATGACCTCAAGTTGAGTGGGTACATTTTTGCGTCCACAGATATATAATTTTCTCTAAACTAAAGGAAGCTGTGTCGGGTAGATCTCATCAGGCAACAGAAGGACATAAAAGACCGTAAATACACGCTGTGTGTTCTCTACACGTCCTGTCCTTGTTTCACAGCCCTTCACATCAAAGTCCATTCAGGTAGTCCTTTCACTGTCTCCTTGTCTGAAGGTTTTGAAAATGGTTCACTAAGGTTGAGGTTAGAAACTTATTTAAAAATTTTTTTAGTTTGAGGGTGCTGATGGTTAAACACTGCACATTTATATGTTTGTATGTTTAGTTCTGGTTAAGCCTTTTGGATTTCCCACCTGTCAACAGTCAGGACCATGATAGTACAAGAAACATGGTGGGATTAGGAGGAGCGGATGAAATTAATTGTATTATTCTCCCTTTACTTATTGGGTTATTGTGTAAGTGACAAAGACAGGAAAAAACAAATAGCATAAAAGAGCTCGTGGTCCTGATTTCTTTATGAATCCTGCACATTCTGAATGATCTACGTCAGTTTAAAGCAACGTCACCGGTCACTAGACGACAGTTAACTGGGTGGAACATCCACATTGTGATGTTCATATTGTGGGTTGTCAGTAGATGTCTGGTTAGAGCATCAGTTCTCTCAGTTATTTATTAATATATCCAGTGTCAGCATATTTGTGACATCTTGTCAATGCCTTCCCATATATTAATAGAACACATAATATGTTTGCAGTCAGATTTCTAACAACGAGGTGTTTGGGTTTGCACTTTAGTTGGATTCACATAGTTTTTAGCTTTCTGACAAAAGCTTATAAGCTCAGCAGTCTATCGACTTGAAGCATTACATTACACAGTTAGACTTGGCACAGTAGACACTTTGGCTGTGTCAGTATTCTCTGTATTAGGAAAGATGTCTTGATGCCGCGTTGATGTTTTAATGTTGATAATGGACAGCTTCAGTCTTCTCTCAGCAGCACACTGTGGTGTTTTGCCCAGAAGCTGCGTCACTGCATCACAGTGTGAATATACAACACCACAAATATTCTCTCCAGTCAGAATCAGGTCCTGTTTTTATGTTGGGTTAGAGCCATCTGTGTTTTGTAGTAGCATATTTTTCTGGGTGTTTATAGCTGTTGTCAGACATGCACTGGAATCCTGATCCCAGCTCTATGTGAGAGCACAAATTGCAGAGTTAGTAATTTGGCCCAGACAGTAAATGGGTATTATCCTACCAGTGTAGTCCAAGTAATGTCCGATTGAGCCCATGTGTGACAGGTGTACAGCAGGTAATTGTCCTGAGAATTGACAGTGAGTGAGCGGGCATCATGTTTCAGTGGATCCTCTCATTACAACAACAGAAAACCTAGGAAATATTTCCCATTCTTCTCTCCTTCAGGAAACCAGAGCTGTAGACATAACTTGTAGTTATCGTGCAGCTCGTTCTGCCTTGATGTGCTGTAAACAAAACATTATGATTCCAGCAGTGTCCTTGCGTCACCTCATGCCTACTGCACACTTTGACCGGGGACCACCCCTCACTGAAAATCTAACTATTTCCCCAGGTGATATCACGTGTAAGAGAATAATTCCAGACATTACAGAGCATCACCTCAGTAAACTAAATACTTCTCTGCAATCATCCTAAGAGAAACTCATATTATAGTTGGACAAGAACTTAACATGACCCCAGACAATAATTAATAAAAAAAAGTTGATGTAGCAACGTTCAAGGAAGAGCTGTGCAGCTTTTATTCAACATTAACGGGCAGAATATGCACTGTAATAGACAGGCCTATTGGTCATGTTCGTTTGCTCTCTGTGTGCATCTTAAAGATTCTCATTAACACTATCTCACATCCAGTCAAATATGTAAATGTAATAATTTGACTCACAATATGAAGTAGAAATATACCTGCACCGTACGGAGCCAGCCTGGTAAGCCAAGGCTCTCATTTGATACGTGGATCTGTAAATGGAGGTGGAAGAGAATATGATTATTATCACCTCCACTGCTACCGGATTATCTTCATATGGTTGTCAGATCCACTTCAGAACTAATATGATAGAATACTAAGGTGTATTTCATTACCAATCATATATTCACACAGTGGTTTTCAGATGAATGGGCTTGACTTTAATAGAAGATACTAAACGCGTGATACTGTTTGTGTGTCTATGAGTGTTTGTGGATCTGTGCTTGTGAGTGAAATGTGTATTTAAGAGAAAATGAATTTGTACAGTATGTGTAGCATGTACGCTAAGCAGTGACAGGAGGACCATTGTCACAGGAAAATAATACATCTCCATATCAAATCTAATTTAGTCCCACGGTGCATCTTATTTTTTGACGGAACAGGCAAAAGATGTTCCACAGATATTGGAAGGCAGAGAGGTATGAAAAGGTAAGGCAGCTATTGTCCTGCTCCTCATGAATACACATTTTTGATTAAGTCCATTTTTCTGATATTTAAAGTCATTTTGGATAAAGGCAAACGAGACACATTTCGTTCCCTCGCGCACTGAGCTTCAAGGACGGTTTCTCTCATATCTGCTTTATGAGAAAGCTAATTATGTAGCTCGCTTTTTATTTGAACTTTTGCATCTCGTGTAAGAACAACAAAGACAAAATCAGTGAACGAAGCATCCATTAGCGTCACTCGCTTATCATGCAGCATCGCTGTAAACCTGGAGTCCATCACGAGGAGCATAGTGAACCTTCACCAGTCAATCACAGGTTTTTAACATGTCACGACAAAACACTATTATTAGTTACTGCCTGTCATCGATTGGTGCTTCTGCACATACAGATAAGTGGCTGCTAGTAGCTAAACTCTACTGAATCTATTATTATTTTGTGTTGCTATTATATAATTATTGTTTTCAGTATATGCACAGAAGAATTGATTGTCTCCTCTCTAATACAGTTCCAACCCAAACTGAACATCACCTTCATGAAGGGAGGATTTACTGGAGGACTGGGGAATGAGATTGCATTACTTTGAGCTTAGTGCACCTAATACGCTGTGTATATTCTAGTAAAGTTATGTTATTGTTTTTTGGCAATGCATTTGTAGGTGCAACACATAACGGTAATGCAATATAAAAGCAGAGATGATGATGAACTATACATCTCAAGCAAAGTTCATGTTGGTGCAATCGGATTATAGAGTATGCTGTATGGGAATGAATGGGAACTGGTGGGAGGTAAATAAAACACTAATAATAGTTGGTGTTTTCTGTATGTATGATTTATAGTAAAGGGACTAAAACATGCTAAACTACTGTTACAGCCTTTTAATAGACCAGCTGTCTAATAGCATCCCTGTGACAGTCACTTAAATACTTCTCGTCACCGGCTGTATTAGTTTCCAGTCTCTGTTCAGTTTGTATACAAGACATTTGATTTTGTGGCTGCATGAGATGCTGAAAAACATGAGAGAATATGATTCCACTAAAGCAGTGTTGCATTTACTTTCTGACGCCAGCATCCATGTCAACAACTTTGTATTACTCTATTGCCTCCCTTTGTCATTAAAGTACGTCTTAACCCCTGGATGCTTCTGTTAATTTGCACAGGGGTGACATAACTTTACAGATGATATGAATGAAGACACTGATGAGAAGGAGCATGTGAGCAAAGCTTGGTGGGTAAATTAAGGAAAGAAACAGGCTTGTATTTGACCTTAAACAGCCTCAGAAGGACCAGCAGTGTATTGTATTGTATCTCCTACAAGGAACAAACAGCCAACGATTCAACTATTGTCTCACATTAGGCCTAATTAATTATCACATTGCTATGGTATAAATCCCACATGGAAGCACACTGACCTTGAGTTATTTACAGTTCTCAGAAGGCAAAGGCAGCCCTCTCTTGGGTGAGCTTATAATAAAACTATCTTATGTAATTTGTTTAGCACAGTTGTATCTATCTGTGTGTGTGTGTGTGCACCTTAAGATTGAATAACAGATGTTATTGCATTTCTGAAATTATATCCAGATTACAGTTAGATTACATCTACGTGTATTTCTATTTACTGTTCTTCCTTTGCATTTACATCTAGTCATCTGGCAGTGAGGTACAGAGCAAGCAGCAAAGGTCAGTCAGGGAGAAGTTAAAGCTAATGATTTTGCTTATAGTTGCACAAGAGTCCTACCTTTGACTGTTTTCTTTTATTTTTGGAGTAGGACTGCTGAGCGAGCAGAGTTACGCGGTGAGCTGGTCAAGTGTTCATGTGGAATCTGAACCTGGGAGATTTTGTGCTCTAAACAAGAGTCATACTCCTCCTGGACCAACAGGCATTTCAATTTTGCATCTCACAACAAAGGTGTCACTTAAACCTAGAATCACCAGCTTTGTGTATAGCTGTTCAATTTACTGTTCTCACACATGCTGTTAGTATGTTTCTTTATTAAATAAATGATTTATCTTCCTTTATCAAATAGCAATTTGTTTCTTCAGTAAAATTCAACCACTGTAATGTAAAGCAGAGCAGTCTCATTTTTGTGTTTCCATTACTGAGTACTAAATTGCAAGTTTAAATTTGTAGACAATATATTTTCAGTGAGCAGAATTTCTGCATCACACCCCAATTCAGTCCTTCTCGGTAATTGTTAGCAGGTGTAGAGGTTCCAAAAGTAGAAACTGATGAGTCCTGAAAAGAGTAGCCATCTTTCTCTAAGTGAAGACAAAATGAAAAGAGGACCACCTGACCACAGATACGTGGTAATTTGTTGAATGAATGAACTTAAATGTGCATTTGGGCAAACGTAGGTGTTACAATAAGAAGAGGAACTATTAGTTACATGCTAATGTGGCTAGTAGTCCTTTATGGTAAATACAGTATAGATGAAAGAGGAGTTTCTCTTTTTTGACAGCGGTGTGTCCCACTCATTTCTCCCCAGTTACCTTTGTAAAGACAGCTGCAATGCATGAGATCTGTTACTAATGGATCCTTATGCTTCAGACAGCCACCCTGGCCTATTTATTTTCTCCTGCTGCCAGACGCTGTAATAGCTGTGCTGCTATATGCTATGTGTGAGCACATAGCTGGAGAGAGCGAGGGGAAGGGTTTGATTGAGTCCTTAGCAGAACCTTTGCCTTCTAGCAAAAAGCATCTTTTACTATCTGACATGTGCAATCCCTGACAAGTGTGCCGGTGTCACCTTGACGGGGGAACATCCTCAAACATCTAGTAAGCCACAACTTCAGATAATAGCTTCTATGTGTCCAAGAGAATATGGATCAAACCAAACAAGGAAAAGCACTTAAGTGTATCTTGCAATTTTCTTTTTTTGGATCAGTAAGCAAAGAGAATAAAAAAGTCTGTTTTGCTTTTAACCTCAAAGTTAGTTGTAAAACATATTTTCTTAGTTCTTGTATCACATTATTACTGCGATAAGTCCTCTCACAGATTGCAGTATTCACATAAAAGATTAAAGGCACTGTATTGCAGGCTCCTATAAGTTCCTGTAAAGAGCAATGCTTAGCTAAATGCTTGTAATGTAAAATATTCAATAGTAATGCCTACAAATGCATTATCACTCAGATAATACAGTAAGTGTTCCTGAGCATTCAGCAACATTAATACAGTGGAACCCTGCATATACCATAAATCCATACATATATATGTATGGATATATATATATATATGTATGTATATACATATATACTGTATATATATATACCATAACATTAAGACCACCTCCTTAATATTGTGTTGGCTCTGATGCTCAGTTGCTCATTGTTGGTGCTTTCAGTGGTGAACAGGGGTCAGCATTGGCTGTTCTTCATTGCACTGTTCTTTCCTTAGGTGCCCTGGAGATGCCCTGACCCGGTCATCTAGCCCTCACAGTTTGGCATTGGTCAAACTTGCTCAAATCTTTACGCTTTCCCATTTTTCCTGCTTCTAACACATCAACTTTGTAGCAATTCATTAGCAAAGCATATTTATATTCTTTCATATTTTTTATATTGAGTTTTATTACTCATCAGTAATATTCCCACATCAGGAGCAGCAGGTTTTACTATGTGCCAAATGTGATAGCTAAAATGATGTATTTTGTTTTACGTTGTGCTGCCACAAAAACACACACCAATTTGTCTGATGGGAGTGATATAATTACAGGTCAGAATTTTAATCTTTTAAAGGCACTCATTCTTACTGTGTAAATGTGGTTGTGCAGATAAAGCCACGCTTACAAATTGCACTGATTTGCATAATGGGCCTGCTATAGAGTAGGTCAAACCTTTAAAGGTACGCTGTTGATTTTCAACCTCATTTTCATGGAGTCTATGCTTTTCCCTCAAAATGGGCTTAATTCACTGCAAATGCAATAAACTCTCCTGTTTGTAAATTTTTTTGTTGTACGTCGTTAATATCACTCAATATTTCTCATTTCACTCCATTAGGCACATATATGGATTTGTGCCTTGCTTTTGTGTACTGGCATTTTGTAAATTAAACTCAAGTGCTGCCAAACAGTGAAATGGCCTCATATCTACTTTCCTTTAAGCAGCCTAAAGGAACTGAGCTACCTAAATGAATTGGAATAAATTCCTCACATCAAAATGTCTCCAGAAAATGTCCTTGCATTGACCCAGAACATCTCCAACATTGAACTGTATCCGTTGTTATTTAGACATGATGCTGTCACTGTGCTGCTGCTTTTCACCCATTGCTTAGTTCATTATCTAAGAATTACACGCGCTCTTGTGCTCGTGCCCTAACCTCTCTACTTTAAATGTCATTTGGTTTCCCTGAATGACCATTCAGCTGAGGCAGTAAGTGACACAGGACTCCAGCAAGGCAACGGGATGCTATGTCTCAAGGGAGCAATCGCCTCACATCACAAGTTTTTTGTTGTATTTTGCTTTATTCGTTAATTTATTCGGTAATTGTTAGCAGGTGTAGAGGTTCCAAAAGTAGAAACTGATGAGTCCTGAAAAGAGTAGAGTGAGTGGTGAGCGGTTGCATGCTGGAATGTTTGTGACTGTGGTGGAGGTGTTAATGGCTCAATTAATCTAAAGAGACATGTCGAGCTCGAACGGTAAACACCATGTTGAAAGCAGCAGGTGGCCATTTAGTTGTATTCTGAAATGTCAAATACAGAAGCTTAATGTTCAACAGGTTCAGAAATTTAAGTATCGACAGACTCTACAGTACCTTATGTTGTAACTACAAGCTGAGGTTATATCACTCCTGTGTATTGAACCGTATTGATTCAGCTCTGACAGGCTTTGTGTGAGCAGCTTGAAAAATAGCGTGCGACTGTCGTGCTGGCACCGTTGTAATTACCTTGGTACTATTTCCCCCAATAAGCTGTGTGACATAACGTGTTAACAGTAACACTAGCTCCCATTAAGATTATTAAGGTGAACGTTTGCATCGGCACCTGGGTGAAAGCGTCAGGCAAGATAACAGTGTTTTGACAAACATGTTCGCTTTCCTTATTGTGGGTCGTGCAATTTGAAGCACCCGCTGTCGAAACCAAACGCAGACACGCAGGCAGGCAAAGGCAGAAAAGTGGCTGAATAAGAAAAACAAAACCAAGCAAGCAGGCAGGTAGGCATGCAGGATCAGGTTTACAGGTAACATGCAGATTTGACAGAACAGGAGTGTTTAGCATGAACAGCAACAGGACACGAAAAGCACAACCATCTAGAAACTGGTAGTAAGGGAAAAGGAATCAGGTGTGCAGCTGGGTGAGGAGGGTCTGGTGACTAGGAGACTGGATGTGGATGTGAGGGTCAGGGGCTGTACAAAGACATCTGGTGGGTGGATGGAGAGCAGCAAGAGACTGGGTGAGAGCAGCAAAAAATAACAGGCCTGAGGCAGGGATTACTGCTATAAGAAAACTGATGTGTTTGGAATTGTTCTTTTAGTTTTACAGCGGAGTTGGGAAAATCTAAGTCAATCAAGAGGTTTGGTGCTGGTGTTAACATTTCTTTCCAACATTGTTCTACAACCTCTTTAATCTTTAATTAGAAACACTATTCTATTTCTAAGCTTTTGCTTCCCAACACATCTTTAGGTATAGTGGTAATCAACTTTAAGTTTGCGCTTACTTGTTTTAGTATCAGTGGTGTGTGCACTGAATTTTGCCAATAGCCACTATAGAACTTGGGAGATAACCAGAATCGTATCACAGCATTAATTAGGTCATTTTAACACTGCTGATCAAAGGTTCCCAATTAGTGCAAGTTGAGAAGTTTCATAGTTTTCTTGCAAATCAGCTGCATTTCTCAAGACAGATGGATGAGCAGATGGAGGTGATGAGCACAAACCACAATCAGCCTGCTATTACTTCCAAGGCATATGCTTAATATGACATGTTACAATTACACTGTCACAGTGGAGTCTAATTTATCCAAATTTCAGGCACCATCTAGTTGTCTCCAATTGCTTTGACACAGCGAAAATGATCTGATCCGAATTTTAGCCATTGGTGATATTGCTCTAACAGCTTCTCCTAATAGCACTTAAGAAATCGTAATAACAGACAGTGAACTCTCTAAAGCATTTTCGTGCTTTACGCCTCAACAGACACCAAACATATCTGCTTAAATCACACACAATCATAAAAAGCAACTCTCAGTTTCCACTGTGGCAAAAAGCAGTGTGAGATATCCTGTTGGAGACAGAAGCTGAAATGCATTCAACTCTTTTCTTTTAAGAAGTATTCTGTTAATGTGCGTAATCACCTCAATGACACACAAAGTCCTGTTTCAAATTCAGCATATTAGGAAGGAAACCATTCCTGTAAAGGCTTCATATGTGTGCACAGATGTGTTTTACCCCTACATGGATGTGTAGAATTATGAGGTTTTGATAGAATGAGTTCAAGTAACCGTGTGCATGCATGTAAGCACACACAACTCCGTGTGCTTCCTCTTGCTTCCTATTGTTTCTCTCTACAGTTTCCTCACCTCATGTTCCTGGTGGGTGAGTGTGGTGAGTCACTGATAATGTGTGACATGGGTTTCCGTGACAGTTTGGGGTCACGTATGTCCCCACGCTTCCACACTGAGGTACTACGTCACATTTACTGTAGCTGTTGAAAGAGCAGAGCTTTTTGAAGTCTTGCTTAAACGTAAAGTATGTTTGGCAAAGACAAAAGCAGAATGGAGAGAGGTAAAGCAGGGAGGAGGACAGGGTAAAAAGGAGAGGAGAAGAAAGAGGAAGCGGTTAAGCCGAGAAAAGGAGCAAAGAAAAACAGAAAGCTTCGTGTAGAGCATGCCTAAAAAATGATGTGTGCCACTGTGATGTTGCCTTATCACACCATTAAAATTGGCCAAGAGGAGTGTGGCTTCTTTTTATGGCAGGACGCCAGTGTCTCATACATAGTCAAGTAAGGTGAGGCTTTTATATCATTTTACTGTGTGGAGATAAGATAAGAAAACTGTGTTTTGCTGATCAAAAAGGCTGACTGTCAGCATTGATAGAAAGACATACACTAGGGAGAGAGAGGGAGCTGGATATAAAAGAGTATATGAAGGAGCAAAGTCCCAGCAGAAATACCCGTGTATCAGATCCACCGGCTTAGACGAAGAGCAAAATATAGCAACACTGAGAATCTTAAAATTTGATTTCATTTATTGATTTTTGGACACACAAACTATGTGTTCTGAATACAGTCGCCCAATAAGCATTAAAGTTTTCAGTAGCAAGACCACCTCACCCACACATACGATGAAGTGAAGTATGGTTTGGTTTTAAGCTGTCCTGCAGACTGTGAGGAGATAAGACCGCTTCACTTGTCCCCCATCGGTTGTTCGGCTTTATCTAAAATGTGTTTTTTTCTTCCTCCCTTTGTTTTTCATTCCTTTATTTATTGACTGCTTCTTGTCTATGAAGGTTATTTAGTGTGGTGTAGGCTTGGAATGCTCTTGACCTTACTTCCAGCTCTTAAAGCACATGCTGGTTCTTTTTTCTCAGGGAAAATAACCATTGTACTGGAATGAGGAATAAATCAAGTGGTTCCGTCCTGTGGTGCTGTCAGTGTAGGAGAGAGATTGCCAATCATAAAAGAAACAAAGTGAATGAAGTGTTATGGAAACATTTTAGTAAATGTTTGCCATGTTCAAGTCAAGAGTCTATTGTAGAGTGTAGAGTGCTATAACCTATTCTAACACGTGTATTTGGTGCAGAGGAAAATGCTCACAGTGGTGCAAAAATACGGAGATTTCAAGAGTAGCAGACCTATGGATTTTTATTATAGGCTTTATAAAACAGGTACAACAGCACCACTTCTTTAGAATTACACTGATTATATCGCTGTACATATTGTAAATGGCTTTCTATTTGTTTCTCTCCCTTTCATTGTGACCTTATAGTTTTAAAACTCAGTTCCAATGTGATACAATGGCATCACTGTGGTGTGGCAGTAATTAAGACTTTCAGCTGTCTTTTCAATATCCTCCAATCAATATTACTGATCAGATTTCAGCAGCTCCCTTTTCACTCAGCTGTCATCAATTTGCCAGTATTCATGGCCCCTCCAGGCCCATTATTGACGATCCGTTGGGAGGAGAGTGGGGGGATGAGGATAAAATGTGCTCTAATTTCAGTGTGCAAGGTTTGATTCTTGTCATTCATTATATTTTTTTAAAGCTTCAGTGGGTCCATATCTGCTCCAGTTTGTAGTTCAGTTTAGGGATATTAATGATAAATCCTGCATGCATGGCTAACTCCCCTGCTGGTCGCTTTAGTGAGTGGATCCTCTGTCTGACACCTAAAACACTGCTGTGAGATTGAAATGTGAGGTTATAAACTAAACAACTGACAGTGAGCCTTACATTTCATTTCCTTTAATATTTTTTACCGCCCTCATAGGTAGGATGACTGTTCAAATTAGCCACCTCCCTCTAGCTGAAGACCCCGCTGGGTGGCATCTGTATTCATCAACGCCATAAGGCCAGACCAATTCTAATATTATTTTATGGCGATGGCATTTTTCATCCAGCCGGTCTCCAATAACTTCCAACTTAGATTTTATGGCTTTGCTCTTTCTCTCCTTTTTTCCCATTTTGCTCTGTGTATAACTGCAACTCTTGCTCACCCTCATCCTCACTCACTCTTCATCTCTTATTCTTTATCTCTGCCCTTTCTACTGTTTCTCTTTCACAGTTCACTCGTTCTCTGCGTTTTGACCCTTCCATCTCTTGTCCTATACTCTTCTCCTTTCCTATACTTCTTTTTACCTTTCTCCTCCCTTCCCTCCTCCCATATCTTCAGTTTTTCATTTATGGCCAGCTGCAGTGGGCTGGGTAATGAAGGCAGTGTTATAAAGTATGGGAGGTGCCTCGGGGCAGGCTCACAGCCTGTGTATCAGCGGACAAAAAATTGAAATTGGACCAGGATGGAGACAGAGGGGGGAAGACTAGCGGATTAGACGGCCATGAAACATAGATCAAGATATGCTGGTATGAGAACAGCTCTCTTGTGTGACTCTGTCAGCCTTTGTGTAAAATCTTCAGACAAACATTGAGTGAAGATGTGAAAAAGACCAAGACCACTGTCAGATAAATACTGTACCTAACTGATGCAGGAAATACACTAGCATCAGCATCATCACCTAATGAGACTTAGATCTGTTTTCCATCAGTTGCAAGCAGGAGATGTCTCCAGCTTAGGGAGAGGAGGACTTGAAATAGCGATGTGATTGAGGGTCAGCAGAGACTGAAGAATAAAGAGAAATGAGATGGATGGAAGAATGTGATGGAAGGGAAGGAGCTGGCTGTGAAAAGCCTACTCACTCATCTTTTTTTATTGCGGTATAAAGCACTGACATATTACACGCATACACATGCACATACATTTCATAGTATTTATTGGGCATTATAAATGTCAACATATTACACCAACCTATTGATCAATTAACTTTATTGCAGTGAATGTGAGAATCAATTCCTCCAAATCACTGAAAACATAGCATGCATTTTAAATTATACTAACTCTAGTTGGAAAAAAATCCAACCACACATTTTCCTTATGCTGACAAATATTTTTGTCCAAACAGAAATATAATATAAAGCATTTAACCTATCCAGTCCAAAGTGAATCATAACGTCTTACAAATGCACTTTCACCTGTTTAAAACAGGTCTGGAAACTGTTTCTGTTTGGGGAAATATTGTCAGTAAAAAAGTGTGGAAGAGCAGAAAAAAACGAGGCTCAAACAGAACAAATGCATAGACAGCACAAAATAAACCAGAAAATGAACCCAGCAGAAGGCTTGAATTCTGCGTCCAGTGGGTGCACTAGGACAAACCAGAGGTGTTAAATTTTGTTGAGAATGGGCCAGCTCAGCACTTTCACGGTGCAGCCAGAGCTGGTGGTGGTGAGTGCCACACAAATCAGTCTGGGGAGTAGGCAATAACCATCACAGCCATAGGCAGGTGGGGTTTTTCGTTCTCAAAGCATTGCCTAATAGGATCTGTGAAGAGTTTCGCTGTGGGCAGTTTCTAAAATACCTCTTGGAGGACTGTTTGTGGTCTGAAAAAGCTACATTTTGTTTTAGAATAGCTTTGGTAGAGTTTTGTCTTTGCAAAGACAAGAACATAGCTATGTCATTTTTAGTGTAGTGTATATAGTATAGTGTAGCAACATTCACTTTGTTTTACACAGTATCTCTCTCCCCTAAACCTGTATCCTAAATGTCATGATCTAGCAAAGGTTGCATGTTGTTTTGGTGTGCGTTTTTTTTGGCATCTATCTCCACCTGGTCCACACATGCTCCCCTGCCTCAACAGACACTGACTGGTCATCTCTTTAAACAAAAACTAGGATGTCACATTCACACACATACGTATATGTTTATTTAATTAATTTGCAGCCGTTTGCTGTTATATTATATGTTATTAATTGACATTGTGATTATGATCAGATTCATCGTGCAGCAATATCAAGTGTCCTATTCAAAGGACACTTGTAAAAGCGAAAAAATTAGTTATTGGCTTGCTGATGTGCATGATTCAAGTTGACGTGCAAAATATCCCCTCTGTGTGTGTGTGTGTGTGTGTGTGTATATGCTTAACTAAGCTTTGTTGCTTGCTTTGTACCTCACTTCTAAGTTGCTTTGCATAAAAGCCTCTGAAAAATGAGTAAATGGAAATGGAAAATGTACGTATATGTGCCAGTGACTGTGTGATAGTGTTTCAGTAGCTTTTCATTTTATTATACTATTTACTCTGCGAGTTAAGAGTATTGCACACTAATGTATGTATAGTATATCACAGGTATTTATCAAAGTAATTTAATAATGCTCTGACACAAGCATCCATGGCAGAGCTCATCATATTGTGTTAGTGTGAAAAACTGCCACTTCCACATGAACCCTGTAAAGCCATTTTAAAGTCATAAAGGCCACATCCTCAATTCCCACGTCCAAAATAAATGAACGCTTAATGTGGCTACCATATCATTCAAAAGAAACAGAGACACTTGTACTAATATCTACTCCCTGAGATGGCTCCAGCTGTCATTCATGAGGGGACAACTGGGACTAACCAAGCCACAGATATTATAACACCTCGCTTTTCTCCATGGGTTTATAATTTATAAAAAGTCAATAATACTTTAATTCCTGTTGTTTAAAAAACGAAATGTACATGTCACATGTTTAGCTGTAGCTTTTTAAATATTAACTGTGGGAGCAGGTGGGTTTCAGTGTCTTGCTTTAGGGTATTTTGTTAGGATTTGTTATTGCTCCCACTGAGAAGTGCTGAAGCTTTGACCTGTTGGTTATGGGGTAGCAAAGATATTAGGAAATGCCCTCGCTCTAGGTCTTGAAGAACAGACTGTGGGGAGATGACCATATTGGACACTGAGTTATATATATAGCAATGCTTATGGCCCAATAATATCATTACTGATCTCTTATTGTATTTCCCACAGCACAGCTAAGGTTTAAGACTGGTACACAAACTGAGATTATATGACTTTGCTGCAGATGATGGCTAGTGTTGTTCTGATAAAACATTTATCCTCTGCGATGTGTTTCTTTTAAATGCAACATGATGCTTCAGCACTGCATCTCTCACCTTAGTGTAGCATTTAGCTTTACACTGTCTAAATCTTCTCATCTTCTATGCTGTGTGTTCCAGATCATCCGCGTGACAAAAACTATACCAGCTTCTCGCTGAGACTTAAGTTGCTGCATTCTTTGTTTTCGGGCCTCTTGTTATCTTGTGAGTCTCACCACTCTTATTTATTTATTTGTTCACAGTCTCCTGTTAACCAGGAGACAATGAAAGTGAAGTTGTGCCAGAGTACCACTTTAGCATCTGAGCAGGAATCCACAGAAGTGGTCTGAGTTGTTTTAATAAAGGCATTGTGTAGATTGCCTTTGAGTGTAGTGTTTCTCCCTCAACACAACACAATAAAACACAAGCAATTTAATAATTTTAAGAGCAGAAACAGCCTATATTACATTCTGTGTCCATCTATATGTGTTCTCTATACGCTATATAGCTGCAGTGCACATTTCCCTGCAAGCTACAAAGCAAATGAAATATACAGCAAGACAAATGATGCATTTGTCGACTGGCAGTGCCCATCTATTGGTGTCTCTGAGAGAGAGAACTGTCATGTGCTCTGACAGTGCAAAAGAACGTGCATGTTCATTTTGTCATCTTTAAGGAGTGGCTGCCCTTGACTTTTAAGTCATCGTGCTCTTTTCTTTAATCCTGGAATCAAAACAGTGTCCACACAGTAATGCATGGATTCCAGTTATAACACCATGACCTAGGTGTCCATACAAGGATGGAAGGAGTAAGAAGGGCATCCTTTATTCTCTCTGCTCCCCATAGGCAACTTCAGAAGGCACTTAGAGGGACACAGAAGGACTTTCTCGTTTTCGCCCTCGGGGGCTGCAGCGAGGGAACTGAGATTCATGTGTTATTTTGGCCCCAAGGAGTTTCTGTGTGTATTTGTTGGTGACTGCATATATGTGTGTGTAGGCATTTGTGTGCCTGGCTCTGTGTGAGTGTGTGCGTATTATTGCATAGCTTTGTGTCTCTTTGTGTGTGTTTTTGCATGTGTATGTGTGTCTTACTTTAGCCCGCAGGCTGAGTAAATGAACTATGCCTCTTCGTCCCTTAACACCCTCTTTTGCTGTCACCACAGCAGCGACACTGTCACACTCACAGTAAATAACTGTGCCCAAATTAGTCTTTTATGGCCTAAAATAATAGAGTCACACCATCATGAATGTTTAATACCATTTCCCAGGCTCTTTGCTGACAAAAGCATAATTAAAGCTTGTGCATAACGTGCTGGCTCGACGAAAACACACCGTTTTCAGTACATTCATGAGTGTTAGACTGGGAGAAGACTTACTGTGTATTTCTTCTCAACACAGGCTCCTGTGTTTTAGCGTTAAACCTAACAAAATGAAGTGCAACGCGGGACACAATTGAACTGCAGTGTTCTTCCTGTTCTTTGTAATTAACAGGAAAGCTAAAGATTGATTGTAGCCAAAAGTGAAGAGTCGTGTGCTCAGGCTTGTGTTTGCAGTAGCTTTACAGTAAAGCAACTGACGGGAAAATAGACTTCAGGCCACACACAGCCACAATGCTGTGGTTTCTCACCATGGATCACTTTGCTGTGTCTACATCCATTATTAAAAACCGACTCTGAATGAAACGTAGTAGTTATTTTTGCATAATAATGGCAATTGATTATTATTCCATAGTGTTATTTAGCTATTGTTTTCTGCCCATTTTCTAATTTCTCCCATTTCCTTGTGTCTTTATCTTTAATGTGATTTCAGCACGTCTGTCTGTTTGTGTTGTTCCATCTCCTTGCCTCACTCTGCCTTTGAGTAATATTCAACTTTCTACACCCCTCGCCTTTATGTTTGACTATAAGATGACTCTTCTGGCATCCACAGTTTGACCTTTGTGCATAATTTGAGAAACCACGCTGCTGTTGTTGTTAGTAGCTCCAATGTAGTGGCTGAAATCTGCTTAATTGTATATAAAGATATTAATATTGCTAATATTCTTGCTTCATCTGTTCTGTCCTGTTCTCCATTATATGTACTGATGGTCAAAAGACAGAGACATTAATGAAGGAAGAGATTAGTTTATGAGGTTAAAAAGATTGTCTTTTGTTATTACACCAAAAAAACTGAGCAGAGAAAATCAGCCTAAATCAATCTTTACTTCTGAATGTTGCATTTTAAACACAGGCAATGTTCTTGTTATTTTCAAATGTAGGCCTCGTGCATGTTTTATGCCCTCTTTAAGCCGATGTCTATGAGCGGAATGCTGAATAATTGACGAGATGCGAAGCTGGATCAAACGGCAAATCTGCCTCTGTTTGTGCCTCCCTGTATGCACAGCGTTTTCACCGTGAGTGTGTGGCTGTGCACAAGCATGTGCGTGCGTGTGTGTGTGGTTAATAGCTAATAGCTTGTAAGAATGTGTTTTTAATCTACATGTGTTTTTTTTAGTTTCTCAGTTATAACGCTTCAGTTTTTATTACTTCTAAATGTCCCTCACATCCCGTGTACAGCTCTGACTGCTAAATCCAATCCAATCAAATAAGAACAGTGGTGAACTCCCAGGGCAGATAGTTTGGCTAGTGCTACATGATCATACGCTCCCCTAGTCAAGGACAGTGTTTAGACATGACTACATCATTTGTGCCCCATTCCTTGTTGATATACACACAGTCCACTGCCACAAGTCCCAACAGACTCCAAAGACTCTGCCTTAGACAGTCCAAATGCCTGGTCCAACTTGGTCTGACCATGTCCAGAATTTAGCTGTGTGACAAATTTTAAACAACAACCAAGTTACAGCTTATCTTTATTTTGTGCTGCATAATCCATCATACCCCAGAAGATTTTAAAAGCTGCAGCTGAGCTTTGTTTTATTTTGTGTTAGAGTTAAAGACATGCAGAATGACAAACTTACTGAACTGGTGCATCCTCATGTGGCTCCTGGCATCTTTTTCCATGTCACAGAGGTTGGATTTACCTTTACAATGGGAAGTCATTAAATTAGATTATTTATGTAGCCTGCTGGGAAAAGAGGGAGAGTTAAGCAATTTAATTCCCATTAAAAAGTTTGATGACAACACCTTTAGTTAGGTAATAAAACTGAAAGTAATTAGCTTAACTAAAACATAGTGTAAATAGATACATATGCATCAGCATAGTTAATAGTCCAGCTAATAAATAAATAACCAGAGCTGGTAAGTAAGTACATTTAACTGTACTCATGTATGGTTTTGAGGTATTTACTGAAGTATTTTCATTTTATGTTACTTTTACTCTACTACAAATCAGAGGAAAATCATGTACTTTTACTACACTACATTTTTAACATAATTAATTACTAGTTATTTTATGCAGGATTCGATTATTTAAAAATCATTATATTTGAATAAAATACTGTTGTATTATTGATGGATTAACTTCCTGTCAGTATACAGTGTTAAAATCAGTCCTAACTTTACAGACTTTTTGTTACACATTCTGTAGGTAACACTTTTTTCATAATCTTCACT
The DNA here is from genome assembly GCA_034779795.1 of Ctenopoma multispine. Lineage (NCBI taxonomy): Eukaryota > Metazoa > Chordata > Actinopteri > Anabantiformes > Anabantidae > Ctenopoma > Ctenopoma multispine. The sequence goes on from JAUYWH010000018.1 coordinate 2,611,689, forward strand.
CTTGAGAATTTGTCAAATCATATCACCAGAATCAAAATGTAATTGACTGTACTTTTACGTTTTTACTATATAGATTTACAGGTTTTTGTGGTTATTAAAATAAAAAACACAAATTGCGCCTTTGGTTTCGGATCTGTCCGTTTTATTGGTCAGTCACCTGTCAATCACGGATATCTGTTGTGATTGGCAGAAGCTGAGGGTGAGAACGGGGAAGGCGGGAAGATTAAAAAAAAAAAGTACGCAGCAGAGAGTTGGGGAAGCAGCGTAATAAGCCAAATGAAAGTCAAATGGTGTTTGGCCAAATGTTTGGCAGGAGCATGAGTAGGTTTCGACGCTAAAACGTTTTTTCCTGGTTAGTTCTTAGCTTTTGGAGCCTGTGACAGAAGTCTGGAAAGTCGTTGGAACAGTGTAGCCATAGCTACGAATCGATGCTAACTGCTTAGCTGTGAACAGCTAATTGATGATGTCAGTAGCCTCGGCTAGCGATTCGTTCTTCACTACTGTGTGCTATGAGTGTGTACGTGAAACAGTCGCCTGGAGTTTCACTCGACACCGGGTCCACGGTCAGATAGACCCGGAGGTGGCCACGGTCCAATGACTAAGACCAGTGCTGGACGGTCCAGGCGTTACAAGGTCAGAAAGCGTCATCGGTTTGGATTGGCAGGAGATTCTTGTGGTGAAGTTTAGTTTTGGTTAGATAAGTGTTAGTTTTTTTATTTCTATTAAGCCACTTAGCAAAGTACTAAACCTGGCCATAAAAAATGTTTTATAACATTGCAGGAAAAGAATATGTTAAGGGGCATTTTATTAATAGGGTCAGTAAGAAATTGTCAGTTAAGAAAAGATAAGATAAGATAATCCTTTATTAGTCCCACAAGTGGGAAATTTGCATTGTCACAGCAGAAAGTGGACAGTACGAAATAAGAAAGCAGCAAAAATTTAAAACAATAGAATAAAAAACTATACAAACAGTGCACTATACAAACAGTCTAAAAATATAAATATGTATGTTTGTGTTAAAAAAATATAAACGTCTATATATGTTAACCTGGATAAAAAAGATATGTATGTACAGAGAGTATATGTATGTATATATGTACAGAGATACAGTTAAAGTAATTGTCAACATATTGTCATAATGTTAACAAGTGTAAATGTAATGGACAGTCATTAGCTGAAGCCAGTCACTGGCCATGGGTGAAAAATGATTTTAACTTGAAGTGAAAATTTTCAACCTACAGCCATTATCAGGTAAAAGTTTAGTTTATGACCAGACGTGTACACAGATAATAAGCCTGATTTGTACTTTGTCCTAAAGTTATGCACCTATTAACTTGTTTGTTCTGCGTTGAATGGAAAATACTCTTTACGTCGGTTCTATTCTACTATATTCCGCTTTGATGTCCAGCGAATTACAGTGATCATGGTTCTGTTTTTGGGAATAATACACTTGCTGTTCAATGTTGTAGCTATCAGTCACATCTCCTTACTCACATACACATACACACCCCATCGCATGCACACATCACCTGCGTCACACCACACCTTTTCTCCTCCATCGCACGCTCACACTCAATTTAACCTGTCATCTCCTCTTTGGTCCCCTAATGGCCATCAACTCCTAGAGTGCTATTAGAGAACAAGACATGTTATTGGAAATCAAAGAGAATGTGGAGTCCAGTGTGTCCTCCTGCAGGGGAAAGCAACTAGCAGAGGTCAACTTGTTACAAAAACAAACTTGGTCAACCCTGAACGCCAGGACCCGTTGTAATCATCATTTCCACAGTGATCTGGTTATTTTGGAAAGGTTTTACTGGGTATTATTATGAGCAAATGATGGCAGTTTGAGTCTAAAAAAGACAGACATGTTGTCACTTATGATTTAATAGGTTGTGTGCAATCACATGATTATTATGAAGCTCAATATTCAAAAAGCATGCTGTGCTAGAGTAGCTAAAAACAGAAGATCACAATACAGGGCTCGAAATGAACTTTTTTTCCTGGTAGCACTGGTACTCCCAACTTCAAAAAGTTAGGAGCACCAGCAAAAATTTAGGAGCAACAACCAAAAATTAATTAATTGCATATGTCATGTTATTTGCAATACCGTTCTTTTTCATTAGCTGCAACATGGGTTTA
>JAUYWH010000018.1:2613927-2650945 GCA_034779795.1 Ctenopoma multispine
ATCCTCATAAAGCTCGTCTTCTCCCCTTTTTTTGTCTAGCACACACGGTAGCGGAGTTACGGTAATGTGAAGCACATGCGGTAAAATCTAGGCGGAGCTGGTTTTGTTTGTGCGCTCAAACCACAGTAACTTGTCAGTGCTTTGTGCTACCGTAAAATACCCCCAGAAAGTTCGTCTTCTCAGTGTTCCAGAACCGTTTGAATCATTGTTCTAGCTCCATCTGTAACAGAGTTACGTTCATTTTAAAGAGCGCTTGTAAATTGGGCCCGCTGGCGGGCCGATGGTTTTATAATTAAAACAAGTCGCACGACAACAATTACATGCACTCGCACCAATGCTCCCAAATATATTTTGAGGAGCATATGCGACCAAAATGGTCGCAATTTCGAGCCCTGCAATACATGTTGGAAATTATGGCTATGTTATGAAGAGGAGTGGTGTTTCAATTGAATTGAAAGGTCTGCCTGCTTTGGAGGCCGTAAATACAGTACAATACAGTATACAGTTCCTTGTCACACAGAGCAGTGTAGGGTTTCCATTAGCCAGGAATTACTGATTTGTAAATAATTACCTAATAACTTATAACTTGCTGGTTGCATTTAAGTTCAGCAGGCTGTTGTTCCCCAACTGCACTAATCTGGAGAAAATGCTGGTTCTGCCTTTAAAGCTGCCAGCAGAGAGGAGTGCGTACACAGTTTTCTGAGCTATGGTATTAGCAGCCCAGTATGAGGATATTGTCATGTTATTTTTCTGTAATGACTGGAAAATGTTTGTCATATGAAGCAAAGGTGCAGAACTAGCTGTTTGCCCGGTCAAAGCAGCAGATTTTACCCTGGTACTGCAAAAAGAAACGTTTAACATGTTTTTTACGTTAGTTTTGTTTTGGGAAACAGCTGAGTGTTTGACTGATTGTTAAGTTTATAATAACATTATTCAAGATGAGAAAAAGTTTTACCCCTGTTGTCAGTTATGATTTTGGACAATACATAACCTTGGTGTATCTCTGTCTACCAGTGAGGCTAACTGTGTGTCTACACTTGCTGTATGTTAAACATAATCACTGATGCTAACTAAAGTTGTTTCATCATGGTTAGCTAACGTTAGCTGCCAAAAATGTATCTAAACGCTCCTTTAGCAAATATAAGCTACACAAACCACCCTAAAGGTTTTTTAGCAACACAGTGGCTAAAACTGTCTAAAACCTCAGGGAGTAAGTTGGGTGATTTTGAAGTGCGTGCTGGTGAAGGGGTCCTGCATCACTTTTTAATATAATTGAGATGAACTGGGGCCTGAGAATAATTCAGAGCATAATGAAGTAAATCACTTGTGAGTGTTTTTCTTTCTAATGATAAAGGAATTTCATTAACAAGCAACAGAATCTTTTTGCCTGATCAAAACTGTATGAAACACAGAGTTGAATTGCCCCTCTTGAATTAATTTGTGTAAAGCAGATAAGACAGTGTGCTAGCGATTTGCAATTTTTTCCCCTTATTTTTTTTATCAATAACATTTAAATGAAGTAACATTTATGCATGAGGCGTAATTTTAACTCAGGTGTTTTCCATTAGGTAAATGTTAAAAGACCTAAATGGCAGCAGATAAAGTGGCAGTTTTTATAGACATTAAAGTTTTCCATTTGCCAGCAGCTGTCTGGGTTCATGTTAAAAAAGAATATTCAGTGATTCAGGTAGCTGAAATAGCTAAGGCGACTGCATAACTGTGACCTTGTTGATTTAAAGCCATTGTGAGTGTTCAGTAGTTCACAGTACTAAGATTTACTTTAATCTACATAAAAATAAGACACTAGAAATGTTGTTAAATGTTTAATTAATTTAGCACATGACAGAAGCAAGATTTGTTTCTTTTAATTAAAAGACAAATATGTCTTAAAAACATCCTTAAAACTGGGTATCATCTAGAAGACACACGCAGGGACTTTTCAATGCGGACACACATAAGTTAGACATTATTAGATCTTCTGATTACAGTGACCTCTATACTCTAAAACCCAGTGGTAGGGGTTTTAGAGTATGGAGGTCACATACTGTAGTAATAACTTTTTAAAAGAGCTTTATCCAAATGCATGTGTCCAAACTAAGGGCCACACGCTGCAGGAGAACCATAGTAAAATGTTTCTTTGTCAGCACCACTGTGGGGTGTCTAAAAAGAAACTTAGACCAGACCCCCAGTGCAGCTTGAAATTTGAAGGCGTAGATGTACATTAAAAGCTGTGGCTCACAGAAGCAGAGCACTGCAATTGATCTAAGCTATGTGCAAAGGCAGGACTTTGGGGAAATCAGAAGCTTCATTAAAGTTTCATATTGTATTTCTGTACACTTGCAGTTTCTTGCAGTGTCTCTATTTACTTAAGAGACCAAACTAAGTAAAGTTAAACTCACCCCGGGAGTTTGGATTATAAAGGCTTTAACAACACAATTGTCATGAAAAAAATGATGTCATCATTTATCCGTGACTGCAGTAAAGGATTTAGATTTTGTTTAAAGCAAGCAGAAACTGTTTGTTTAATTTTAGTTTTTTTACACTGCAAAAATACTGTATATTATCTGTATACTGGCAGAAGGATTGTTTTGAAATGCAGTCATAAATCTGCTTTAATTTCCAAAGCCTATATGTGCCATATTCTACTGCACATGTGTTGGCACTATATACTTCCCATGTTAGAATTCTCTTGGCTGTATGTGGACCTCTGACGTTGCACTGTTTGTCCTTTTACAGTTGTGTGATGGTCTTGAGAATCTACCTGTCTGTATCTGCATCTGTGTATGTCAATCTGTCACTTTCCACTTTATCCACATTCAGCCATGGTGTCAAGAAACAGACAGAATGACAGCAGATAGTCACAGTCACTCACTCTCTCTGACACACACAGACACACACAGACACACACAGACACACACAGACACACACACACACACACACACACACACACACACACACACACACACACACACACACACACACTCTATCAGGGCATTAGTCAGCTAGGATTCCCCCTGTGCTGCAAATGATCTGTGAAAATCATACAGAAGTCCTGAGCCAGACTTGCACACTCACACACGCACATATATACATGCATATATATACATGCATTCATGCACATGTTCACAAATTCAAGTATACAAAGGTGATTGCTCTTTTGCCAGATCTCATTCACACACACATGCACACATGGCAGAACTAAGAGGCTGATAGCTTTGATAGCTGCCCAGGTTTGAAGGCCTGTTGCTGGCAGAGGCTTTTAGAGAGACTGGTGGTACCTCGCTGTCTAGTTTCCTGCTGAGCCTTTTGTTCCAATCTGTGGGTTGTCGTTTTATAAATGAGGGTGTCCAGGGGGAGATGAAAGGAATGGAAACAGACGAGCACTTCACAGAGCACATAACCGAATCACTGTGAACATCTCAAATAACAGTCACACAAATAAGTACTTTACTGCATTAGAGCAAGCAGCTTAGCCAGGTCTGACACAATATATGAACCTCAAACTTTATTTTGTGTCATAAATGGTGACTGTTGCATGCATTTTATTTTATTTTACAACATGACATTATGCTAGTGACATGGGGAGGCTTTGCTTTGCAAATGCTAACCCTTGCTCACAGTGACAATGCTAACAAGCTGATGTTAATCAGGTATAGCTAAGGTTTACACAGTGTTCATCATCTTTAATGTTGCATTTGTTAATTAATAGTAATGCAATTATAGTAAAGATGCGTAAAGCTTTTATCACTCAGTAGTTCTGTTCATATTTGGTTATAAATCAATGTATTGTAAACACTGAAATGTTAACCAGGGCATCAACAAGTTTGTTACAGTTTTTTTTCTGATGTGGGCTGGAGTGTGTAGGACCTGGCCTTAAACAGGCGGGGTTAAGTGAAGATTATGGGTGGCACTAGAGTAAATTATCTAGGGAGTCGGCATGAATCACATCTTGACAAACCCAACAGCTGACTGACTAAATATGAAAAAGTAAAAATAAATTTAAACAGGATATGCAATTGCTTAACAAGAATAGTATTGGAATTGAACAGTACATACATTTGGTGCAACATCCAGTTTATTTATCTGGCGCATGAACACAAACCTTCTGCCAAAACCTTCATGGACTTTGGCAGGTGACAAAATTGAAGTCACATATATTCCTAGGGGCAAATGGTTGCATCAAGCATGAATTAACTTTAAGAAGTGTAACACTGTCTATCACTTTATTCAGCAATTATCAAACTGTAACTATTTGATCTGTTTTGCTGAAACATATTAACTAAGACTTATTTTATGCAAATACAAAAAACATAGAATAAGGTTTGCTTTCTTCTCTGTCTGCAAAATTGTTCTGTGGCATTCTTTGATAAATCTTTCCATGACCCCGTGAGTCACCTTTTATTTGAAAAAATAAGTTGTAGTTGCACGCAATGCCTGCTTTGTTTGGAGCCACCTGAACGGGTTCAAGTTGCCTCTGCGTGTTTTTGTGCCAGTCTGTCCCCGAGCTCTAACCTTCACAAAAGTGCTCTGATGCGATGCTGAGGCTGCACACGCTGTAATGTGGGTCCAGATGTGAGTGTGTGTGTGTGTGACACAACTCTCATGTGACAGCTGTGCCCTTTTCAATAGCACACTCAAAAATCAAGCATCCTTATCTACAGATTGTTTGTCTCAGACATCCCTAATTCAAAGTAGTTTAAATACAGTACCTCTCTTCCTCATCATGTTGGCCTTGCTACACTTACATTTGATAAGGGGAATAGCAGCTGAAATTACATATCACCTCTTCTCTATAACGTGTATCATGCCTCTTTGATAAGTGTACAGGAGAACGGCAGTGAAAGACGAGCAGAGGTAAGAAAGAAGGAGAGAGGTAAAATGAAAAGCTTTGTGTTGGCAGAAATTGTTTCCATGATGTTTGAAGTCTGCAACTTTCCAATTAGGCTGCAAAGAATCGGGATTACACAGACACACCCACAACTCTGCCCTGTAAAAGATAGAGGCAAAGAGGGGGATAGAGAGAAATGGGGATTGTGATGCAGAGTGAAAGTGGCAGTGAGTTTTGGAGAGATGGCAGAAACCAGGGGAGAGCAGCCTCCAAGCTTGTGACAGCAGCTGAAATCCTATCTACTGCAGGAAAAGGGAGATGACACTCCCATGAAGGAAATTCACAGGAAAAAGAGGCAACTAGAGGGAAAGAGATAAAAATGACAGAAAAAATATATAAATGTAGTGTATGTGAGAGTCAAAGCTAGAGAGGGAAATAGCAAAACACACAGATTGTTTGGACATTTGTGCTCGTTAGAAGCTATGATAAATAGGCAACTGTTTGGACGGTTTTGGTCAGTGTGTGCGAGCAAGTGAGCCAACAAACAGCACTTGTTTGCCCTTATTTACAGTTGTGTCCCAGTTACCAAATCCCCTCCCTGTCACACATAATATTGCCAATGTTTTGCACAGAAAGGCCGACAACATCATACAAACTAAAGGTTATTTTTAACTAGACACACTCTGAAGAATTTGTGCTTTTAAAAAGCTGTGCTCTGTGAATTCTTTTAATGCGACTCAATTAGCCCTTAATGCACAAGCTTTTTGGTTGTAATAACTAATAATCTCCCCCTGCAGCAGAATTGGAGTCTTTGTGTTTTTATTTTAGTTCCTGTGCTGTGTTTTCGCAGACCTTGACACACCAGTTCTGACAGTGCACCAGACTATTAGCGATGTGCGCGGTAGTTATTACCAGGAGAAGACCGTGTTCCTGCGCTGCACCGTCAACTCTAACCCTCCAGCACGATTCATCTGGAAACGTGGGATCATGCTCATCGAACAGAGCAAGGACAACGGAGTGGACATCTACGAGCCGCTTTACACACAGGTACGCGTGAACATATGCAGAGCACAGAGTCACTTCCAGGTGTGCAGTCATGCCTATCTTTCTGCTTTTTTTTGCCAAGTTTTAGCCTTTTCTTGAGAAAAAATCTGGCTGTTATTTATTTTAATCCTACTATGTCTGCTAAACATTTGATGTTTACATTAGTACTGTAAAAGCGTAATGGATGTGACCCAGACACACCAGACCTTATCATGGCCCAGCAGGTCTGTCAAGCTGGGTATTTCTGAACTGCCAAAGCAGTGTCCATAGGCTTCAAGAGTTTGGAGGGTCATGTGTTGTTGTTTTTTTTATTGTTAGCCTTTGAAAAACCAAAAACACGAAATCAAATGTTAAGGTGTGAGGAATTAAATAGTGTATTTATCTACTCTAATGTAAGAAGTAGTCACCAGCATGTTCAGATAAAACCAAATTAATAATCTACTGATAATCTATTATTAATTCTATGGTTACAGAGCAGAGGGGCTAAAAGGTTATGTGACAAAAAGCCCTTCTCATAATGGAACACCCACTGCCTGTTCAGTATTCTCCCTTTGTGTGGCTGCTTTTATACTTTTCTGAAGTGGGAAGACAAACACCTTTTAACTCCTGTCGTCTTAGCTAAAAATCAAACAAAAGATATCTATGGCTGTTTGATAATTAATAAAAATGTCAAGACGTCTGTCTTCCCACATTATTACTGTATGCAAACGTGCCATTTTCTAATATTAAGTAAAGTCATTTTATATATACGAAAACATTAAAAAGCAGACGCTTTACTAAGAGATTAAATTATGAAATTTGATTAATTACACTCAAATAATAAACATACAGACATAAGTATGAGGATAGACAAAGTGCATAAACAAACAACTAAACCAAACTAATTAAAGACAATGTGAACACAGTCATGTCTTCATGAGGACTATTAAAGGAAGAAGGTCTTTAGGTTGGTTTTAAAGATACCACTGCAGGGGGAAGATCTAACAGTGAGTGATAATCACCTCTGGATTTTAGCCTTTGGAGCATAGAATTTATAGTAACTAGTCAGTAGATCTGAGGGGTTTGGAAGTTAATTAGGGGACGAGGAGTTCAGAGATGTAACGCGAAGTAAATTCAGTGTAGAAACAAATAGGAGACACAACTATGTTGTCAGGTGAATACAGTATTCAACAAGACCCTACAATGACTGATATTGTAATACAATAAGACCCTGAGCTAATTCACATAAATATACAGTAGTGCATTCTGAAGAAAAGAAATGGATACAGACATAGAAACACATATACACCTATTAAATCAACATATTTAATTTATTTTGGGGTCAATGGTCACACAAGCTTTCAGTCAAGTAGAAACTAGCTTTCCAGTCAGCTGCATGCACAATCACTCATTTTTTCTCCACTTATCAAAGTCTCTGTCAGCCAAGACAGATCCCCAGCAATGTTCTTCTCAGGCCTCTATCCAGCTGTAGTTATACTTCATGCTGGATGTCAGCTTAAACACCGCACCTCTACTGGTGGGATTCCAGCAGCTGCCTAGAGGAGAACATTGGCGCAGTTTTCTGATGTATTTGTTTGATTTTGTGTAAATAATACAATTAATTATAACGTAATGGGAGATCTGACTAAAACATACTATAATTTCTTGAGTGTTGATGGATTTACTGTATTTTTTATTATTTATTTTCCACTGGCAGTTGGATCATTTTCATTTTCCTTCTGATCTCATGTGGCAGGCATTTAAATTTTCATTATTCATTTTACTCCATATATAGATCTGATATGCTTCAGTTATCAGGTCATGTCATACGTACAAGCACAGTTTTGGTGTGTGTTTGTGTGTGTGTATACGTGTTTATCACTGTTTCTCTGACCCTGTTTATTACACTGCAGCTTATCAAAAATTGAAGTGACTTTTATGCAAGATTATAGCTCAGTTTAGAGAAGACCAAAATAAAAAGTTTTGACATTTCTCACTGATGTAATATTATGTGATATATGTTATAAATATATTGAAAATGCATGTTTAAGCTTTTGTGATGTGTGGTCGAAATGTCAAGTATATTAATAAATACAGAGGTTTGAAACTGCGTGTGGTGAATGAACAGCACTTTTGGAGATCACTCACCAGATAACTTTTCAGTTGATGTTATTGTGTGTGTTTTGTTCCAACCAGGGTGAGACCAAGGTGCTGAAGCTGAAAAACCTAAGACCCAAGGACTTTGCTGATTACACCTGCCAAGTGTCCGTCCGCAATGTGTGTAACATAGAAGATAAGTCGGTCACCTTCAAGCTCACAAATGCTACCAGTAAGTGCTTTCATTAGGTTTGAAAAGACAGACATGTATGTAACTTCACAAAAATATTTCTTTTTCCTTTCCTTGAGTTCTGTGCCATCTCTGTAATGTAATTCTTTTATCCTCCTATTTTCTTTTTTCTCTACCTCTCTCTCTCAAATCTTCCTTTCTTTTCATGTTTTTTCCTCTGCCCTTTGACTTTCCACTCTAATTTGCTCTCAGTCTTCCTCCTCGTCTGCCTCCCAGCGAGCCGTATGGTCTATCTGTCTTGTTTTTCACTTGCTGAGAGCTCATCTCAGGGCCGTCAGCTGTAATTCAGTTGTCACACTCCCTGTTATCTCCAATTCACTCTACACCGTTCTGTCCATCTCCACACCGCTGCTACTCCACAACTCTGTTACTTACGACAACATTGTTGCTGTTGACAGCCTTGTCAGGTTGGTTACAGCCAAGCTCATACACCACAAGGGAAAGCCCCATGTGTGTGCAGTAGTTTTCAAATACGAGCCTATTTTCCCTTCCTCTCTCTCTTTCTTCCTATATATATTATATATATATATATTATATTTTATTCTTTCAGTAGTGTATAAGTATATTGAATATCTAAACATTATTTAAGGTTTACGTATACACACACACACACACACACACACAAAGGATGCGGTTAACAGTGAGTGGTAATCTGAACACGGGCTGTGGGCCGAGGGAGAGTGGGAAATGTATGTATTTATATATGTATATCAGTCACACACTGAAGTGTAAATAGACTATATTTTTGCAACGTTTTTGTGATATCCACAGGTAATAATAACTTAACTTACTATTTAGAAACTTTGAACTAAAAGAAAGGTTATCAATTGAGCACTAAGGCCTCTTTTAGATAAGAGATAAAGCTTAGGAGGAGTCTTCTGAAGTGAGCTGAAGGTGGTATGAAGATAAAGGGAGAAAGTCACAACAAACTATGTGATAAAGTTAAGAGGAAAGGAAACAGAGTTTGGTATAAATATAGTAAGTTGGTGCAGACAGTTAAAGGAAAAAGAAGAGAAATGAGAATGAATCAGTCAGAAAATGACTGAGATGGACACGGCTTGGTGAAATGCTACAGAAAACAGTGATGCTAATTAATCACGGCTCAGGTACAACACGCAGGAACAGTGATGATTAATGATGGACAATAACAAAATAGAAATTATTTTAATAAAAGAGTCCAGATGGATCAAAGTGTCATGATTCTTATTTATTTGAAAACATCAATAGCTTGTTGTGGTGTATATGCAGGATATTTTTAGATGATATTTTTATTTTATAGATGATAAATAGCTGTAATAGCAAATTCTGCAAAAGGTTCCAATGTAAAAGTGAGACCATCTTCGGCTTCCTGGCCCTCAGATTAATAAATAAGCTGTAACTTAAATTTAACACAATGTTTTGTGTAATCGTGACTAAATTTGCAACAATTGTTCACAGTCAACAGGTAGAAAAGGAAAACAAGTAATACTCTTAATGCTGCTGCTCCTGCTGTGTTCAACAGCCCTTACGCTCATTCTCTCTGTCCCCTTCTCTTCCCGGCTTGGACTCCTGTCGTTGGGATCGATTGTATCCCCAAGGCTCAGTCAATACACACACAAAGACACACAGATACCCAGCATCCACAGCAATAAGTGCCTGCCTGGTGCTGGCATAAATGCTCAGTGCCTTGCCAGAACAGCCAATCTGTCTGGACCTCACAGCCTCACAGAGGGACAGAAACCACACTGCTTAGTGTGTGCGTGTATGTATGTTAGTGTGATTAGGGAAGAAAGAGAAGAAATAAGAAGGGAAATATGATCGTGTGTGTGTGTGTGTGTGTGTGTGTGTGTGTTTATTTGTCTATACTCTCCTCAAAATTATGTTTCTGTACAACTAAACACAGTTGTGTTTTTGGTTAAGTTTAGGAAATGATCCATGTCTTTTCTCTATTAAGTTATTTTCTAATATTAACCAAATACTGTGAACGGTTAAACATAATCATAAAATCTGTAATATGGTTGTACTATTAGACTGGATATTTGGGTGTAAAAATAAGTTGCTAGGGTAAATTTTTAGTGTATAGAAATGCAGTTTTAAGGAGAGTGTTCCCATGAACCTTTTAAACAAGACCACGATCTTTCTCTAACTATTACCAAAATTGCCTTCTTACCTAAATCTAAACACATATGATACTCTGGAATTTGGGTTTGTGTTGTGAGAGCAGCAACAACCTTCTGACAACTCACTTTCCATTAATACATCTTCATTGTTTCCGAAAACACATTTAATAGAAACATAATTCACCCACTGTTCACATTCACTAGCAAAACGAAATAGCTTTTGCAGTTTAGTTGCACAGGGACATAATTTTTAGGCGACAGGTTTGGTGTGTATGTAAAATAATGCCACAGTCCACACTGCTACACTTGGCTAAAGAACTGCAAATAATTTAATTTAGAAGTTACAAAACAAAACTTTCACTTTTAAGGTAATGTTATATTCAAAGTTAAAGTGGTTAGCTAAGAGGTGAGCCTAAGCGTATTTCAGCCACAACTCTCTCAAAGACAATATATAGTAAAGAGATAAAGAGGCAAAGTGGGAATGACATAGAACTGGATTAGGAACTTAAATAAGTCCAGCTACAAGACACAAATAACCCTTTTCAGACTAGCAAAAATATAATGATGTTATATCAGAAAATCCCATCCCCAGACTCAGATCATGAAAATAACATTGGAAAGACAAGAGTGACAGATGGGGAAACACTGAAATATAAAGAAAACAGAGATATAGAACAAATCAAATTAAATAGATACATAGAGGGCAAAGACTGAGAGAAATAGACAGATGGGCATAGGGATTGTACAGAGGAAGACAAACAGTGAGTTACTGCTTTGTTTTTTACCCTCTGTAATATTTATCTAATGAGCGTATTTTGTTATTCCCCACTGAGCTCCTTTTTGTCCTTGTGGCATCAGTCACTGCTTAGATTAGATTCATCCAACTAGGTCACGCCATCATTGCTGATTCACCGCGCTGGGACAAGGGGATTGATTGATTTTTATATCATAATCCCGGCCTGGGATTTAAGTATGTGGGGTTCTGCCTTCCAGTAACCGCCGACAGCCAAATCCTCTTCCCCTGCCTCTCATAAAAAGGAACATGGGGGCCATGCTCCGGAGCTTGTCATGTTATTTAAAGTGGTGGCGTACAGGAGCGGAAGGGGTAATGGAACATGTGGAGGAAACGTGCAGAACATTAGACTGAAGGAGACTTACATCTACCATAACTGTATGTGGTTTTTGTCACATATTTTTTATTTTAAAAGCCTGTGCATAAATTAATAAAAATTAAACAAGTTAAAATAAGTTGCAGTGCCTCACATACTAGGACTGTTTTTCATTATGTTTTTCATTATTTTCATTCGTTATCTAATAACACTAAAGTCACTTTTTCACCCTGAGCAAAAGCCTGAACACCAGAAACGCACATGGTCACATGCTTTTCTTGGTAGCTAATATGACATTCACAAGTTTTATTACTGGACAGACAGAAGATATTTCTTTTTTAGTTCATTTGTGCCTAATAACTTTTACCATATTAATCTGACCCAGAATTTTTTCTAATAATGGGCTCCTGCAGAGTTTTACTCATTAAATCAAAGTCGTAAAACAGCCAGGTGTCTGGACAATAAAAGGGTTTGCATAATCACTGTAGTGAAATAGCACAATGAAAAGGAGCTGCTTCACATACGAAGTGGAATAAAATAAATGCTAATTTTTACTATTACACTATGACATTGCAAGTAATAGTCAGGCTAATTAAACTTCTTCTAATGATCAGAGACTTTCTAAATGCTCTTCCTTCGAATAACTTTGATACTGATATTTTCTTCTTTTGACATAAATAAAAAAAAAACTCACAGGGGAATTAAAAAAATGCTACAAATACACACCCCCATATGGAATGAGAGAAACAAACACACACACACACCTTAACTAACTTAGGATAGGTTGAGGTGTGTGTGGTAGAGCAGCTGTCCATGAACCACAGGGCCAGTGGTTCTTCCTGACCACATGTCCCTGCATAAGAAATTGGATCTCAAACTATTGGTATCTTAAATGCAGCTGCTTGTCCACAATAATTTACCCAAGGAAATGAATAGTGTCAGTTAATATTATTATTATATACTCTAAAATATACTTTAAAGCTGTTGACATTCTTTAAACGAATGGGGTTAGCAAGAAACTCTGAAGTATGGGTGAGTTCATTCAGTCTTTTATTGATTAGTGTAACTCTTATTACACTATAAATCCACAGTGTGAGCTGTACTACTGGGCAATATATATGTTTAGATCAATAGGTGGCAAATAATATTACATCCTTTGAAAAGATGAGAATCGGTGGGTAGTAGAGCTCACAACTTTAAAATATCTGTAGTGGGACATTGTATTGCATCTGTGCAGCCAGTCTTACATAAGGCTAAGTGGTTTTGTGAAAAAATAGAAATATGAGGGACACAAGAAATTTTTTTTAACATTATCACTTCTTTCCCTATTAGAATTGTTAAATAATTGTTTTTTATTTGTATGTTTTCTTTATTTATATACACACATGCCAGTTTAGTTAATGAACCCACATAATGTCTTGGTTCTATAGATGTAGTGTGGAAGACCTTCCGCTAGAATTATTACACTGTTCATTCTGTAAACCTAACTAACATTTCTTCACTACTCTCAAATCCAGCCCAGTCAGGGGATCAGGGTGGGGATAAACAGCCACACCCCACTGGCAAGAATCAATTTTCTTGTAAGGGTGTTCTGACCATTTTTTTGTGTCATTACATGGGACTCAAATTTCAAAATTCCTGTTCTGAGCACATTTGACCCTTTAGCCTTTTGGAATTTTGAATGCTGCAGTAACGTTTCAGCACTAAGCACATCTTCACACTCACAAAATTACAAATATTTGCATTTTTGAATTGTACTGTACAATTGTTAGATAGAACTGCTATTGGTATTATATATTATTGCACTGTTTTTGCAGGATCACATATCCTTTCTAGTCAGTTTCTTTGATTGATTGGAAATTGGCAATATTATGGTCATAATATGAATTTTGAATGTCCTTGATCATTTATTTGACAGTTTAACATAAACTACATTTCATGGATATGTAAACATCCCAGGTGTAGTGTGCATAAAATACCCTGAGGCTTATCTGCTCGCCTTCTTAAAGGGTATTATATGTTTGTGTGTACAGAGGTTATAATCACCATTTTTTAGATTATACGTTGAAAAATTACTGCCTGTTGGCACCAACAATACATTTTTTTCTTACTGATTGCTAATTACTTTTCATTTTCCAACTATTCTGATCTTTGACTGACCCTTTAACTCACTGTTCTGCATCTGTCTCCAAACCCCTAAACTGACCTGCCAACCTGCCATATTTAACTGAGTTGATGATGACAACCTTTTTCTCCTGGGTTTAACACTCAGTGATGAATTAATTCCAAAACAGGTAATGCAGCTTCATAGTTAGAGAGGAGAAAGTGGGGGAGGGGGAAAGTGCAGAAAGAAGGAAGGAGAGCCCAGTTCTGGAAAGACTGAGACAAGGGAAGGTAAAAAGACAGATATTAAAGATACAGAGGTGACAAACTGACAGGGAGAAAAGGAATAGAGGAGGAGAGAGGTATTTGTTACCTGGTTGTAAACCGCTGTGCTGCACATAAATCCCATTACTTTGGGAAGAGCACTGGCTGATCCCACCACTGCTGTCACCCACGCATCCCCAGGAAATTGAAGCTATAATTCTCAAATCCTCACTTCCTCTACTCTTGCTTTACTTATGGTGTTCTCTCTTATGTTTTTCCTATTCCCTCTCTTTCTACACATTTGATCTATCATGTTCTTGGGATGGTATTTGTAAATTATTTTCTTGTTTATTCCCTGAATAAATTAGTAACCATCAAAACCTTAGAATAATATTACAAAAAGAGAGTGAGCTTCACATGATAGAGAGTATGATGGAGACACAAGTAGGGTGAAGACATTTTAATAAAACATAAGACATATGCTGTCAATAAAGACACGAGTGTTCCATTTACAGCTAGTCTGACCAGCTTTGTACACTAGGTTTAAATTCCAGTCCGAAGTCTCCAATCATTAATCCTCTGCTTCTCAAGCATTAGTCAGCAGGGCTGTTTCCCTGCATCATTTCATTAATTCATAAAAATAGACAGAAAAGATACAAACAAAAACATAAGTGGGAACTTACAGCATGTTTTTCTTTCCACCAAAGATAGACTAAATAAACTGTTCAGTGAAATCAGCAGCTAGTCTTTAGATACACCAAAATCTTTATTTATCCGTTAGTGTCAGGTAATCAAAAACACGTAGTGGCAAAAAAAAGTAAGTGAACTTTTTGCGAATGCTTATGATGTGCGATCTGGTTTTCACATTACACACATCACTCATGACCTTTCATGTATTTATTGAACATACCCATTAAATGGACAAAGTCATGGTAGATAAACTAGTTTTTTTAATAAGAAAATTAATAATTTTATAATTGATTGAGCTACTTTCAAATCTATCAATAACCTCAAGCAGTCACTTCTGCTGGATTTGGATTAGACCTGTACAATGTCCAGGAGGAATTTTGGATCATTCTTCCACATTGAACTGCTAACCTTAGACAGATTCTTAGGACATTTGGTGTCTAGTGTAAACGTCTCTCTTGCTGTCATTCCACAGCACCTCTGTTAGGTTGAGGTCCAGTGCTCTGACTGGGCCACTCCAGAAGGTGGATTATGTCTCTGCAAAGCCCCTCTGAACTAGGCTTTCTTAGATTTTCAGGTGCATTGTCCTTATGCATCACCAAATTCAGCTGAATGTCAGCTTCTGGACAGCTAAAATTAGGAATTAATTTTCGTCTTCACGATGTCAAGCTGTCCAGATATCCAAATATAGCAAAGACCCAACTGCACTGTCGACACACATGTTGATTGTCATGGGCCTTACCTTCAGCAGTGTAATAATTGGTAATGACAACATACATTGCTATGATACTGTCTACTGCCTCCATATTTAATTTCACTATAAGTAAATGTGGAAAAAAACAAATGACATAGCAAAACCGTTTCCACAGGGGTTTGTTTAATACCTAGAAATCTCTTCAGGTCTGCAGAGGTTTATTTTGCTCGTGCTGTGATTTGATACAATAGGATTCGACAGTGCTATTTATGTGCTGATTGCAGTTGTTACACCAGTGAAATTTCTTGTCAGCCTGAGAGCCATCACTAGCGAGGTTAGCTAAAGAGATATCCCATTAGTGTGCGTCTTTTTGCATGCACATTTTTGTCATCCATCTAAGAGAGAACAATGTTGGCATTGTGTGTGCACAGCTTTGTGAGCATTTTTGTATTAATAGACATGCATCTGTAGACTAGTTTCCCCTCTGTGCACCTCTTTCATTACAATGATTGCAATCTGTTAAAAAAAGAGATTAGATGAGAGGATGTACTGTGTGAAGTCTGTTAGAGGAGTGAATTGCTTCCTGTACTCTGCAGGGTGGGTTTCTCACTGAGGATTAACTCTCTGTCTCAGGTTGACAAAAAACTTCTCAGTCATCTTTTTGTGGTCATTTTGTGCCTAGGCCTGACCAGTATGCATCTAATTATTGGTCATTTTTTCTGGGGTGTGTGTGTTTGGTTATCATATGTGATTTTGTGGTCATTTAACTGAGCTTAAGGTCTTTAAAACTTTTTTCCGTGTTGTGCCATCCAAAGGTATCACACAATTCTATGGCTTAACGTGCAAAAATGCAATAACAACAGCTATAAGTTGATATGATATGAAATTTAGGGACCATCATTTTGTAAATTTAATATAAATACTCTCAGTGAACAATAATTAACACAGTTTAAAGTACTTTTTAAACTTCCATTTTCTTGATCACAAGTGGCTTTGGTTTTTGAGCTACTCTGAAAAATATAAATGTTTAACATATATGTAAATGAGTTACTTTGCACTGAGTGAATGAAGTTTTGCAACCCTATATTTCTTTTCACACATTGCACACATCATGATAGTGTTTCTTTTGCATTAGTTATGAATTCAAATTGAGTTGTATTCCCTTATGACCGCAAAACATTGAATTGAGCATAATAAAAATAACAAAAATGAGAGATGCCACAGGAGGACACGGTATTGGCAAAGCCCTTTTATTTTTGCAGTACATTAGCATATTAAAAGTATTACTAATGGTAGAAAGGGGTGACTGGTCAAGATGGCAGATGGTGCATTTTGCTGCGCTTCTTTCATCAGGTTGCTGTAGGTTCACCTAGTGCTCACTCTCAGGCTGGATTTGTTTATTTTCTGCAAGCATCTAAACCTATTAGAGGACGTAAGCCTCTTTCATCTTGCTTCATCCACTGAATTGGAATGAATTCACACTGGCAAAAAAATAGGTGTTTACTATTGTAGCTGCAGTACTTATGTGATGTAATGTATGTGTGTGTGTTTATGATGTCTTATTTAGTTTTTCTGCTAGAGGTGATACATTTTCCAAACAAGGAGCATATATCATGCAAATGAATTGATATAGAGGATAATTGGGAGAAAACTGTGCAACATGTTCAATATGTATTGTTTGCTTTCATTTTGCCTCTAAAATGACCTGCGAAATATTTTGCTAGCAAAGTAATGTGTCTTTATGCTTCCATACACTAAACACTATAGAGCAATCACCTGCTGCATAATTTCTTACAGCACAGCTATAAAGTAAAACTTGTCCCATGGTACAGAGTAGTTTAATGAAAAATAGATACATAATTCAAAAAGGCAGGTTGACTGAGCACATTTAAAGAATAATTCACTGACCTTGTTTTTTTCTTCTTTCTCTCTTTCTGCTGGTATAACTTTGCCAAATAGTTACAGTGAGAGGTGCTGTTACTCTCACACACACACACACACACACACACACACACACACACACACACACACACATACACAATTGCACAAGAGAACTCAGCAGTACAACAACAGGTTAGTAACTTGTGGCTGGTGAACCAGTGTCAGTAGAGAAACTGGGACTAGACTGCTTTGCCTTAGGGTGGTTTTACTGTACTTGATGGGGGAGGGGAAAACCTTTCTATTTTACTAGACCAGAAAGATTTTTGTAGCCACTCGAGGGATTTAAATAGGTGGCATTTTGGTCACAAGCTCATTTCTCTCAATGTTGCCCTTGTGTCACCCCATTTATGCCTTGTGGCAAGATATGCAAAAACCTATTACAAGATGTTGCAGATAGGATTGCCATCTACAGGATATAATCTGGTGCATTTTCAGTACTTTAAAGCACTGAGATTTCTGTTGAACTAGTCTTTATACCATGTGAAACAAGTATTTCATCATCAGTGAACTGTTCTATATGAAATACGTTTGACCACATAAAGAGAGGTTCTCTGTAACTTCACACACAATTTGCATTATTCAAAACACTTTTAGTTGTTTTACATATGCCAATTCCCTGATTTTCTTTTTTTAACTAAAGAAATGGTACTGAAACTGAAAAAGGCTTTTAACAGGCTTACATGTCAATATACTGTATATGCGCTTTCTTTAATTTCTTTTTTCTCTCTTGCTTTCCTGAAACAAATTACTGTAACATCATAATTCCAGTGTTACATCAATTATATTTTAGCGCGTTATGAGGGATTTTAACATTTTGTGCTTATCAGAGACATTACTGACCACCACCGTGCCAGACCAAGTCTAACAAGGCTAAAGGTCTTCATGACCAACAAGTGGTGTGATGCCAGGAGTGTTTCTATTCTCTCTAGTGGCTGCTCGTCTTATCTAGAACATCTCAGCGTAAAGTGTTATTCATTCTACCTGGCCCGTGAGTTCACCTCTGTAATCACCACGGCGGTCTGCATCCCTCCCCAAGTGGACACAGGTATGGCTTTGTCTGATCTCCATGATGTGTTGAGTACGCTCCAAAACAAACAACTGGATGCAGTGCTTATTGTGGCAGGGGATTTAATAAGGCCAACCTCAGACAAGTTATGTCGAACCTTTATCAACGCACGGGGCCATTGCTACACACTGTACAAGCAGGGCTATTTCACACCCAGTGCTTGGCAAGTCTGACTACAATATCGAATGCCGAATATCAACAAAGCTTTCGTCATAAAGCTCTGGTCAAGGTGCAAAGCCGGTCTGTTCAATCAGAAGCCATGCTGCATGTTCCGGGTCTGTGCGGACGAGTTTCCGGATGTAGCAGCTTCATTAGCATGCTTGCAGAAGTTGTCCCTAAGGTGAGAGTTACATTGTTCCCGAACCAGAAACTGTGGGTCGACAGTTCGTTCCGCGCTGCAATGAAGCCCTGGACCACTGCTTATAATGCTGGTCTCACCACTAGAAATATGAGTGCCTACAAAGCGGCATCCTACGGCATAGGAAACGCATCCAGGTTCAGACCAAAAGGGCAAAACAGTGTCTGTACCATCTAAGACAATTAGGGAAGTTTGAGGTCTCTTCTGAGATCCTAAAGACTTTCTATTCCTGCGCTGTGGAGAGCACCTTAGCACAGAACATTACCTCATGGTTTGGTAACAGCTGTGTTCAGGATTGCAAAGCCCTACAAAGAGTGATTTCTGCGGAGGTACGCTGCTGCAGCTCTCCCATCTCTGCAGGTCATTTACAACGAGAGATGTAGGACAATAGCTACCATGATTATCAAGGACTCATCCCACCCCAATAACAGCCTGTTTCAGCTTCTGAAATCAGGGAAGAGACTCAGAAGCATCATGACCAGGACCAAGAGACTCAGGAGGAGTTTCTATCCTCAGGCCATAAGGCTTTCGTACCAGGACATTCCACCGCATCTCATACGCTGACCTAACACACACTGTTTCCCGTTCTCCTCACCACATCTGAGATGAAAACACTGGTCATTGTTTAATCATTGGACATGCACATCAGATGTTAAAATGTTAATCTGTAGATCATTGGATAAATTTTACTGTGTGTTGTACACTGCATAACTATGTATGTGACAAATAGAGTCTTGAATCTTAATAGCTGACCACTGTTGCAGCAAAATGAGTCGATAGGAGTGGTGATACTGTGCCACACACGACCTGTAAACACAAATAAAACTACCACGAGAAGCTGAAGAAGCATGTGAAACACTAAACCTGCAGCACTGGATGAAAGTGAAATTATACACTTGCAGGTTGGGTTACCCTGACTTACCCTTATTGGCTGCTTGTGATATAAAGCTTCAGACTCTCAGAATCTGGATTTCATTTCCACTCTTTATTTGGTGATTGTGCAGACGTTACACACTGTCTGACCCTGGTCACCATCACTGTAGATGTTTGTTTCTTTTCTCTCCCCAAGCTTTCTCCTTGATCATTAGTATCTTTTTTGCCCTTTCCCTTCCCCATCTCTACTCGTGTCTTTTATGCTCTCCTTCCTTTTTTCTGTTCTGTTCCATGTGGTGTACATATGTGCCGTCTCCCACTGCTCTGCCATATTTTTTCTTAGTATTTTGAAACTTCAGGGGTCCTGTTGATCTCAGTCTGGCAACAGGGTTTTTTTCTCCTTTGCAGTTGCATTTTGGGTCATCCTGTGCTTTCCCTGTCGGGTCAGTCAAAAGAAATTGATGCAGTGGCTTGGAGAAGATACAGGCAATTTGAGAGCAGTGGAAACTGAGACATGAATTACCTTTGGTTTACTGATTAGTGTGTACTGAGAAAAGATTCGAAATTGAGACATTCTCACATGAATGCACAATGGTTCACATGCACACACGGCAAGAAACAGATGCACTCCGGTAAGTATTTAGATATATCCACACACTACATCATATTGATAGTCAGAAATAAATTATTAATGACTGCTGTGTGCTGATTTAGTAAGAGGTCATGTCTTGCCTCTGCTTTTTGGGGTTTACACAGTGAAGTGGTGATAGACAGGTGGAACATCCTCTCCTGAAATATCCATACAGTGAAGTGTAATGGGAATGCAGTAAATATTTACAGATACTACACGCTCTCACAGAGTTGGATACCGTGTCAATACATTTAGCAATTATGTGCTGCTAAAATTGGTAGTGATGTTTAAAGACTTAGGAATTATAAACCACAGATCTATAAATTTTCCTTGTGTAGATCTTCAAATTCATTGATTTTGAGTCTTTAACACACAAATGGGCATTGATACACATTATTATTAATACATGCTCCCACTGTCACTTTTATGATGCAATCACTGTACATGCAAAATCCTGCAACCATTCTGCAACCCTGCTGAGAAACCTTTTTTTGCATTTAGATATAACAAGTACAGGTTGCAACTGTAGGCTGTGATTCTGTGCAACAGTGGCAACTACAAAAAAAAACATGCTACCACATATAGAGTGATGTGCACATGTAATCCTCTTTTCTTCTGTCTTCCTCCCCTGTGTCTTGCCCCTTAGCCCCCCCAATGATCCGGCTGTCAGTCAACGACACGGTGGTGGTGGATCCCGGTCAGGATGTGCTCCTAACCTGTGAAGTGATTGCAGGTTTCCCTCTCCCGACTGTGATATGGTCGCGCTACCCGGGTCCCCTTCCTCTCAGCGCCCAACTTCGAGGGGCAACGCTGATCTTACGGGCCGTCACACCGGCCGATGCAGGCTTCTACAACTGCACAGCTGTCAACAATGTGGGCAACCCAGCTCGCAAGAACATCAATCTTGTTGTCAGAAGTAAGTAAAGCATATGTGTGCTTGTCCCCAGGGGAAAAAGGAACAGAAGGAGGGAGATTTGCTGGTGAACTGAGGTGTTTTGAAGTGGATAGCCTGTATGTATGTGCCTTTTTCTATCATAATTGATGCTGTATTCATCAAGCAACAACTTTCATGTCATTTTTTGCTAATTCTGTAGTCATTTTACTGAGAAGAGAACAGAATATAGAAGAACATTGATAAACCTGTAATGCACATACCTAAGAAAAAGCTTAATATTGTATTGACTATATTTGATTAATCATAGTAGCTTTATATATTCACTGCAATAAATGATTATGCTTGTGAATGTGTATGAATATTTCCATGTTACATTTCCATCAGTTCATTCGCCATTACATACTTAGATGAATCTTGTCAGAATAGGTTCTAATAGTCCTGCCATTAAAACAGAAGCCTTCCATTCTCCCTCCCCTCTGGCTATTTTTATCCCCTTTAATCATCTTTATTCACTCCAATTAGTTAGACTGGAGTGGAAGCAATTAGTGACAGTCTCTTCTGTTAGTTAACACCGTAGAGATCGTATGCTGGATCGGTTCCTCCTGTTAGCTTAATGGGCCTGAACGCATCGTCACACCAACACAGGTGGCAAGACGGTGAATGAGATGCACGTGTACAGACACACACACACGCACTTGTGTTCAGTAAGTGCACAGAGGTCTGCAGGTATGCGGTGACACAGCAAATGCACATGGATACACATGCCACCATAAGCTCCCACATCCCACACACACAGTGCATCATCTTCACACTAACCATACAAAGTTGCATGATTGTGTTAACCATATGGTCACTGCCTCTTACCCGTGGCTCCACCCAGGCATCTTGTTAACAAGCTCAAAAGGAGTTTAAATCAAGCTCTCCTCTCCTCCTCACCGCCTGTCTCCTCTCTTACTGTGGAAACAGAGAGCTGTTTTGTATTCAACATGGAAATCTGTTGGGGAAACACAGCCTTTGAATCTGAAAATTACATGTGACAGTGTGAGAGTTACTCTTTGTCCTTGATTTTGTTTCCTCCCTCCTCCTTATCCCCATGTTATTCTATCCTGTATCCGACTGCTTTTGTCTCTCCCTCCTTCATAATTTGCTTCTTCCTCTCTGTCTTTATTTCTTGTTAAATTTCCTTTTTCCTTTGGTATCTTTTGTCATGCTGCCCCCTCCTCATGCTCCCCACACACTGTTAGACACTCAACCTCCTGCTCCTCTATCTGCTTTTTTCTTTTAATTGCTTTTCTACTTTCTTATTCTTATTGTTCATAAGACTATATCAGTTCTTTCTTTTTGATGTCTCTGCTCTAACTTTTTGTTTTGTTTATCGATTTTAAATTGAACTTATGTGATTTTCAACAAACTTTGTTGGAATGATATACTTAAGTAAGGTTGCCAAAGTAGATATTTAAAATAATTATGTAACTTCCCAGTCATATCTAAATAATATATAAAACAATTGCTTATTTAACCATCTCTTCTCTTCTCCTCTCACCTCACCACTACCACATACAGCAATGGGCAACCTGACGTTCCAAATTACACCAGACTCCAACAAGGACAGCGAGAGCATCCAAATGGGTCGGGACCTCAAGCTGTCGTGTCACGTCGATGCTACGCCACAGGACAAGGTCAACTACACCTGGTACAAGAACGGCGCACCTGTTTTCAACTCTGAAAACCTGATCTTGCTGCGCAGCGACCCGGACATGGCACCCGGCACCAGTAGCTTGGAGATTGTGGAAATGAAGTTCAGAGATTTGGCTACCTACAGCTGCGTGGCAAACTTCCCGGGCAGCAGGGTCCCGGAGCTCCGTGTGGACGTCAACATCTCTCAGAACAGTGGTGAGTTTCACCTTCCATCTCTTTTTATTTCAAATCTCTGTTAAATAGAGACAAACCTTTATGAGTTAGTCTGTCCGCTTGTCAAATAGCCAACCCATGTTGACAAAAATGAAAATGCATTCAAAATGATACAACTGACAGTTAGTGTCCGTTTCATGTCAACCTCCTGATGTATTATATAGCAACACAGGACCATTCTTTTCCATTTCATTGTACGTGTGGTGCACATCATATGCAATGTGTTCCTATTTAAATAGAAGTAATAGTTAAAGAGAATACAGATTTTTTTAACCATATGTGTGCCTTCTCATGTCTCCTTCTCTTCTCTACAGTCTCTCCTCCAGTGCTCTCAGTTCCAAATGGAGGTCAGGTGGTCAGTGTACGAGAAGGAGGGACCACCGAACTTGTGTGCTTGGTGGAAGGAAAACCACGCCCTCCTATACTGTGGTCACGGACAGAAAAGGACCTGTTAATGCCATCAGGGGTGGTCACAGTGGAGACACCTGATGGTCGCCTAAGGCTAAAAAATGTTAGCCGGGACATGATAGGCGTGTACCGCTGTCAGACCGCTCAGTACAATGGGCTCAATATCAAACGCAGAGAGGCACAGGTCCAACTGAACGTGCAGTGTAAGTATAGATCAGAAAATTATCACTGAAGAATTCACCATTGTTTAGATCAAACAGAAGAACGCTGGGATACTTGATGAGAGTATTTGTGCCAGCTCTTTCAATTCATTTTGGTGTAAATAAGTCCAGATTGGTTTAGAAAGCTTTGAAATAACATTACAGCTGCAGCTTGTTTGGTTCCAAAACACAACAGGATGACATGAAACTTTAATGATTTCTGGGCAAGTTGCAAGTTGTAGTGATGTCAGCAGTACAAATAAAAATGCATTATAAATGAAAATAAAACAAATGAGACATAAAAATGAAAACAGAACTGAAATGGATGTATCAACAATGTGAAGATTTACAGCAGGAATGTGTTAGTCTCAGTAATAATTATAGCAGCAGTAGTCGAGAGAAAATATCTGATAGGTTTCAATTTCAGTACAAGTATAGAGGCTCCGTGTGACATATTTTGAGTAGGCTGTATGTCATAAAACATTTCTTTCTTTGTTATACTAGTATCAGACGTTCATTAAAATCCTTCTTTGGCCCCCGCATCAATAACAACATAATCTTCAGAGTTAAGCAAATGTATGCTAATATAAAGAGCTTAAAGTAAGTGAAGATCCTACAGGGTGGGTTTTGCACAAGTTAGATCTTACTGCTACATCATTTCAATACCATTTACTTCCCGTGTTCCCATGTGGAAACCTACTTTTACTTACACCTGCCATGTTCGTATCATGCCGGTGCTGCACCTCTACCTGCATATTGTAACAGTATAACTTAGGAAGCTGACAGATCGTTATGTGTAGTACAAATGTGATTTATATTTCTGTGCATTTAAATTTCTGCCCCTCTATAAAATAACTCTGTTGTAGCACACCGTGTGAAAACTGTCAATAATTGCAGCAGCCTCGACTTCTCCTTGACACTATTTCATTCTGAACTCCAAACTTCATGTATTGGAGTTTCTTTGGCACTCATCCAGTTTTAAAATGAGGGATTTAGGGATTTCTTCCTCCTGTTGCCGACTGATTGTTTTTAATAACTTAGTCAAACTTAAAACAGTAGCAATACTAGATTTGTATGCAACTGAGTTCAGTCATATATCCATGGTTTACTAAAAGCCCAAAACATTTATTGTCATTTATTACAATTATTATCATGAGAATCAGCCACTAATTGTTCTTTATAAAATTTTATGAAAATGTTACAAGTACAATACCTTAAATACTCTTAATAGAAGAAAGGACTGTTTGGAACTGTTTTCCGCTCAAGTTTGATAACTACATAGGCCTTCTTATCCTCTCCTCCCCTCAAGAAGGATTTACAGGGCTTGCTAATGCAGGCGAGGCGTGGGGGCAACACTCTGTGAGCTCTGCTGTCCACGCTGGCCAACTCTGATTAATGGACCAGGTGGCCACCCCACTCTGGACAAAGAAAGAAACACAGAGATGAGATAGATAGATGAGCAGGACTGAGAGAGAGAGAGCGAGAGCGTTGGAAACAGGAAAGCAGGGTTAGGGGTGGTGGGTAGAGGGAGGAGGGCATGGTGACACGGTAAGAAAATACAGTGTGATTGGGAGGTTAGAGAAATGGAAGGGAGTATGCAGATAGAGAAACAGAATAAAAAGGGGTAGTTACAGCCAAACCCTTTCTATTCCCTGTTCTCATTTTACCTAATTTATTTCATCATGTTTGTTTTGCCTCCTCCTATTTAGTGCTGTTCATCAATGTGACGGAATGATGCGTCATTTCTTAGATTTGTTTTTTACGGCAGATATAACTAAGTAGATATGCAGATTCTTGCCACTTTTTCCTCTCCCTCTTCTCCTTTTCGCCCTGTATCCCTGCTTTATTTGCCCCCTGTTCCTCCCACAGAGGCGGCTGTTCTTCCTCATTGCCATTCTCATCATCATCAATCAGCTAGCTGCTGGCCATGAGAGAGGACCTCTCTCTGTCTTGTCATTCCCGTTCTGCATCTTGCATTCTCTCATTCTCTCCCCACCTCCCATACTCAATCATCGACTTCTCTCACGTTCACACCACACTTTGTCTATAATTTGTCTTCCTCATTGTCTTCTTCTTTAAAAGTGATTTCTCCCTCTCTCCTCATCCCACCTTATTCCTGCAGCACCTCACTTTCTCTGCCTCATGTAAATTGACTTTCTCTGTGTCTACTGTAAATATTTGGCTTGGTCATTCACAGGATGGAATCCATTTTGCAATGAGCATTTACATGGATCATGGTCTTGTGACCATGGAACATGTCTTTGTGGGGCTTTGAGCGCAGAACGACGAGCAAATAAATGCAAAAACAGTACTCCAAATTTTTGACAAGTAAGAAACCACACAGCTTGAGAAAGATAAACCTATTGCTAAGAAAGTTAGATAATAGTCGAAATGAATACTTAGGGTCAGGAAAGGGTTGTAATAACTTACCTGTAACTACCATATTCTACCGGGGATGGAATGATTTATACACTGCTCACAACACACCTCCTCACTACTCTCCCTCCTCCCTACGGCTATCACCATAACTCCACAGTTTGTCTGCTTCTCTTTACCCTTGCCACCTGTGTCCAAAGTCAGATAGCCATCACAATGCACATGTGTGTTTATAAGCAGGAGCAGTCTGTGTAACCATATACTAATCTCCCATTCCTTATCTTTTATTGCATAGTGTTGAGGCTGCAGGATGTACCTGGTAAAGATGTATATTAATGGCTGGATACTGGGCAGTAAATTACAGTTTTGTTAAGCATGTGAGAGTTTGGAGCAGTAGACGTGTGCAGAGGATGCTGCATCCAAACACTGAGAGTCTTGACTGAGAGCAGACAAGATAGAAGCAGAGCATGTTAGATGTTATGGTGGTTTCCAGTCTTTTTAGCATGCAGGTGCTTGCTCATATTTCTCTGTCTGGAGTGCAAGCCCAGACTG
Organism: Ctenopoma multispine; assembly: GCA_034779795.1. Taxonomy (NCBI): domain Eukaryota; kingdom Metazoa; phylum Chordata; class Actinopteri; order Anabantiformes; family Anabantidae; genus Ctenopoma; species Ctenopoma multispine. Next base: position 2,640,293 of record JAUYWH010000018.1, read on the forward strand.
GTAAACTGTCACTCCACACAAAAATTTGGTTTGGCTGTGTATGCCTGTACAATAAAATAAATAGAGAGCAAAGGCTTTACTCACAAAGAGGATAGATGTATTTGCTAAAGTGCTTCAGATTTTAAGAGGTTCAGTCTTGAACATATTAACTAGCTAGTATACTATGATATATTTGCTGCTTTTAATATATATTTTATTGGAAATGATATAAAGTGTGAGTACCTGTATTTGGATAGCCCTTTCATACAGGTTAGTACCAAATGAAGTGATTTAAATATGACGGTGACATGACATGAAGTATAAATGTAAAAAAACAGATAATGTGAAATAAAAAAGCTATGTAAGAAAACTATGTAAAACAAAACAAAATGTGTAGAAACATCTAAAATAGTCTATGTTCGCTGGATTTTAAAGACATTCGAGTTGTTTAAACATCAACATTTATCGTCATTCAGATCACTGTAACAGTGGAAGTTCCTTGTTGAATGTCTGATTATTTCTTTCTCTCCACGGGGGTTAATTCTGCTGGGAGCTTTCCACATTGTATCAAGCATAATAAGAGCATCTCTCTATTTCTGTCTTCTCCCCTGCTTCTCGTGTTATCTTCTTGTGTCTGTTTCTATCTCTCCTCCTAACTGTAGCCCTTTCTGTCTAAATTACACACACACCATGGATCAGACTATAATTACAAATCTGTGTCTGATAAACTTGATTCATAAGGGACTCCAGTCATGCTGCCTCACCTCCGGGGGCCTTAACATCAGAGATCTCATCTCCGTTACATACGGCAATACCACCATTAGCATCTTGTCTATTATCTACATCATTAGCCAGGGGTGAACGAGCTGGCTGGTGATTTGTGGCAGAGTAATTTGGTTGTGTTGTGTCTTGGCTGACCCCAGGGCAACGGCAGCTAGTCAGTCATTAACCGCAGAGCCACACATCGCTGCTGACAGGTTAATTACAGCTGGTTAGGATAGGTTAGCAACAGGGATGTGATTGTGCCGCGTAGAAATGCCTCATCCCTTGTGGCAATAACAGTTGTTTTGTGTCGGGTGATTTGTCAGAACTAATGTTTTCTGATGCTGTGAGGAAGAAAACTGAGCGTTAGACTATTCTGATCTATTCAGTTCTGTAGAAGTGTAGAAAACTGATGATTCAGGACAACAGCTGGATCAAATTAGTACATTTCCCTCCACTGCCATTAGTTACATTTTAAAATTAATAATACTATATATTTAATTTGTCTTGAATTAAGAACTTAAATATTTTACCCACATTTACTGTTCATTTACGTACCAAAACCTTTCTGTTGACATTAGAAATTATGGAAAAGTAAAACTGAAATTAAGAAAATAAACACAAACACACTTTATATAATGAAAGTATTGATGCAGAAAATAAAATCATACCTTTTTGTTACTGATGAGAAGCTTTATCAGAGTAGAAAGAATTAGTCAAATCAGTGTCAAAACAAATTATACGGTCATTATATTATTGATTACAGTACAGAGTGCAGATGAATATATAGAAATTCAGAGATGAGTTTCATGAAAAGACTGTATTAACAATATTAACACAGTTCTGTTGTCTCCTCAGATCCTCCTATACTGAGCCCAGTCTTTGAGGATAGGCGTTCTAGGAACTATCAGATGGTGACCCTGCGGTGTGCGGTTCTGCGGTCTAACCCACCACGTCTAACAGACATCCGCTGGTACCGCAACGGTGAACTAATCCGTATGCCCATGCCAGATCTGAAGGAGACACCAGAGCTCAAGTTCAAGCTGGAACCCACCAACAACGGCTCGTACGAGTGCAGAGTCAGCAATAGTGCAGGAACATCAACATGCACATTTAATGTCTCTGGTGAGAAAAAAATAAATGAGATCTACAGGACTTTAGAATCAAACACATTCTCCTTCTCTCGCCCATCTTTGCTCTCCAGTTCTTTTCAAGTGTCATTTATCAGGAGCCTTTGTTCTCTTTACACTACAGCAAAACCCTACAATGCTGAGTTTTACTTTGACACACCAAACCCAGTCCGGATTCTGAAAGGAAACAACTATTCCTACAACTTACAGTGGACACAGAAAGAGCCAAAGGCCACAGACCTCATCATAGGCTACTGGGTTAACATCCGAAAGGTAAAGTATACCCACTCACACACACACAAACCTGTGTGAATGTATGTTCTGTTATATTCATAATCCAGTCACGGTTTGACAAACTTTAACTCCCTAACTTAATTTGTCAAATACTCGTCAGGCAGACACTGATCAGTCTGATCACCTGCCCCTGTTTCTAATTTTAGTATCACCTTGGGTGAGCAGGTTCACAACTTGTGTAGACAAGAACGCAGTGGTCCATATGTAGTGAAGTTTACCATCCTGAGTAAACACAGAGCTTTATGAGCTTGGGGAGTGTCAGGCATGTGGAGTAAATCAATAGAGACCTGCACTGAATGAGAAATGCCACAGCCACTCCTCTTCTCACCTCTTCCCCTGTTCTCAATCATTTACTGAAAGGTAACCCAGATCATTGGTGTAAGTCTGAGAATTATTATCTTTTATCTAAATGTGATTATAATTACCAACGGTAACTAGAAGTAGTTTCTAGATTTTCTTAATTTTTTTCATCCTTGTCTTTTATTATATTTTTTCACCTCTTCTTGCTGTTGTTTCATGAATAAACCTCAATTATCTCCTTCAGTAGTCGGCTTACAACACTTATCAGTCACAGGCTTCATTTCCAGCTTTATAATTGTCCCCAGGGATGTGAAGATGAGTAGTCGGTGCTGAGAACAACAACACTATAGGGCTGCTATAAATTGCAGGACATGAATTGCAATACGTGAGCATCCTTTTAAAACTTTCCACATGTGAGTACATCTCTATCACAGCATGATTTTAACGTTTTCTCATGGTGTTGGAACTGCAGTTTAACAATCTCGTGGCCTCACATGCCAGCATCTCACATTTTAGTCAGAATTGAGTCTAGAGACACAGTAAATGAGTCCAATGTTTAATGGTATTTTCATGTTTTACCTTATCCTCAAATGATTGACTTTGCATTGAAATTACTTCATTTTCACCTCCCTATGAGGGTGTTAAATTAGTCTTGCAGTCACAAAGTTGAATGCAAAACAAACATGCACTGGAGAAGCCTCTTAAACCTCAACTCTTATGCCCCTTTCGATAAATATTTCTGCCAGAAATCAAAATAAATGTGCTCAGGGAGACATTATGCATGATGTTGTGTGATACAAACTGTATAAAAACCTACAAGCCAATCGTATCAGTCAAAATACTCACTGATTTCTATATTTTTCTTTTCTACCAGAAACTCATCCAGTCAAACCCTTTGTGCAAAGTGGGACCCTGAACTAAAGTCACAAACCTCTGCTCACAATGGTAGAGCAACCTGAGGCCACTGTTATTGTTTAGTTTCAAAAATCTATTCATAGACTACTGTCCTTGAGTCACAAGACAGGAAGGATAACAGTGAATTATACACAACTGGTTGAGTGGGTGTGTGTGTGTGTGTGTGTGAGATTGAAAGCGAGTGAGTGCAGGGTCTGCCAACATGCTTTTGTGAATAGTTAATTCTCCTCCTACTTTAAGACTTGGCTGCTTACCTTATTAAGTAAGACTCCACAGGGAGATAGAAAATGAACACTGGTCTTCCTAGGATGCACATCAGATTGCATGCCTAAGCTCTCTCAAAACTCTCACTCTGCCTCTCTTGTTTCCTTTCCTATTGTCCTCAAGTTTCTCTACTGTTACATCTCCATGTTTCACTCTCATTATTGCTTTCTCCCTCTCTTTCCATGTCTTGTCTTGCTATGTGGGCCCTGCTTTTACCTGTGGTCTTCTCTCTCGCTAGCTTTTTTAATTTTTCCTGCTCCTGGTACTGAGCTATAAATGCAGCCTTAATGGCATGTAATGCTGGGTGAACTGTGGTAACTGATAAATAGCTACTGCGTGTTGTTATGCTGACAGTGTTAAAATAATGAGTTGCATTAAGTGGCGGTTTAGGATGTCTTAAATGTTGTTAAACTTTAATTTAATTTCTGGGCATTTACCTGCATGTTTTTGTCTGTGCATTAGGGAGCAGACAAAATGAGACATAAATAATAATAATAATAAATAATAGCAGAGGATGAGAGTGAGCAAGGAAGTATATGAAAGTGTGCGAAAGAAAGAAATAAGATGCAAATGAAAGAAAAACAGCAAATCTCACTGGTCCTCTCGACTATTAAATAGCGTACAAGAACATTCAAATGTAATACCATCTCAATTTCACAACCCATCTATTTCTGCAACACTTTCTCCAGCTCATCCTCTTAACACCTTGACACTCTATCTTTTTAGCACATACAAAATCATGTAGGGATTCTCGGGGGAGACATGCAGACACAGAGGGGAATATAAGATGAGTCAGATCAGTTCATGTAGAGCTGGGCACCTCACTGTAGCTCTGAGCACATGTCTGTAACTTTGGTTCGTACGCGTTAAGCGTGGTCTGCTTTTTAAGCTGCACCCTAAAAGGAAACTTTTCTATTCATGTTGCAAAGAGGATGTGTGTTTTCATATATGTTGATCTCAAATTCATGTATGACTATAGCTGTGTTTATAACAAATCTTCATTCTCATTTCTGTGTATGTACTACATGACTCATTGCCAGGCTGTGAAATCCCTGTTTACACTTGTTAATTTAGTTTTATTCCCTCTGCAGGGGGCTGCCCTTGTGTAGGAATTAACCAAGTTGACAGGCCCCTCTTTGTTTCATCAAGCTGTCCTTGCACCCCTTTTCCTCACACTGCACCCTCCACCCCTATGGTTTCTTTAATGAGCACTTTGATTTGCGACAGATAATTAAAATGTGATAATTTTACCTCTTTGCAAAAGAGATTTGCAGAAAATGTGGCTCATTTTCTGATGTGCACTGGCATAAGGAAGCTCATGTTGTCATCAGTTGCACCTTTTCCATTAATGCAGCACACCTTGCTAATACTCCATTTACATTTACTTTAGTTTCTATATTATGAAAAGCTGCTTCAGCAAAATACTAAGATTTAAAGGCAAGTCAGATTTAAAGTAACATTTGTTCTAAAGTGATGTGAGTAAAGTAAAATTTGTTTTTCTAAATATATTTTAACATGTTAAAACATTGCTGAAAATGTGTGAAGAGTCAGTGAACTACGCAGTACTGAATTGTGGAGTTAGACTCCTTTAAAGAGTCTTTCATGATTCCTGTGGGCGAGGCAGAAAGTAAGCTTTAGATTTTAGCAAATAGTGTGAAAAGTGAAACATGAAAGTTGTGCAACTTTTAGTTATAGTTATAATTTCTCAGAGCGGAGATAATTGTACTATATGTTTATTATTGAGGTCATAGTGGGCAGTGGAGTTGTAGGAGGAGTGCGTTAAATTAAGAGGTGTTTTTAATATTTTAGTCCTTCTATTTAAAATGAATGAGGCGGCCAAAACATAAGTACACCTCTTAATATAATATAACTTTCTGGAATACATGTTTCTTTTCATTAATCCAAAACTTCTCGTTCCTTATTCACTTTGTATTATTCATCCCCATTTCTTTTGTTCTCCCTCTTCATCCTCTCATCTGTCTTATCATTTCATCTCTATATTGACTGGTCTTCTGCTTTCACCTGAAGCAGGTGAAGGTGCATGTACCTAGAAGCTATGAAGCTAACAGATAACTTGGCTTTCAGATGTTAACTACACCCAGGTTCTCACTGCACTGAGTCACACATACACTCCAGTGCAAACACACATCCCCATTATCATATATATGAAAAATTAAAAATATTCATGATGAATTAGAGTGGTACATTAAATCAAATATATGAATAATTTATGTACATAACCAGCCGCACTAAGCAGATATATTTGTATATTCATACGCAACGCCTAAAAGAGAGCACAGAGTGTTGGTACGCATGCATACATACACAGTGCACACATCCACACATATGGACTTACACACATTCAGCATCAGTTAATTGCTGGGTCTGTCATGAAAAAGATCCTCTGATAGAAGATAATAGAACAATTAACCTCACACTCCTTATTGTTTGAAGAGGGCTGTCTCTTCTCACGCTGTCTGTCCAAATTTCTATCACACACACGCGCGCGCACACGTCACTCGGCATCTGTGTTTTTATCTCATGGCTGCTCCCTCGCTCTCACCCTCTTTCACATATTCTTTGTCTCGTTGTCTGTTTGTTGACAGTCTGATGGAGACACAGATGAAAACACTGTCTGGCTGAAACCCTCAAAGCATCTGTGTGGCACAGGCACACACACACACACACACACACACACACACACACACACACACACACGGGTCCGAACGTACATAACCACACATGCAAACACACAAGAGTGGATCAACTTCCATGTCATTCTATCGCCCAACCACCTCTCTGCCTCTTTAAATATGTGTCAGTCACTCACTCCTGTCACTTTGACTGGCTCCTTCTTTTGGTCCACATTTTACATGCTATATATCTTCTTCCCTTTCTTCGTGTCACGCACACACAGAAACACACACAATGCTGTATGTCCACTGACCTAGTCAGGGAAGCAGGTAGAGGCAGAAGTGGGTAGACAGTGTATTTTACCTGCAGGAGGAGCAGCCAAATCTGATTCGCACTCCAGCACCTCATTGATCTACTGTGTTTCCGACTCCATGCAATGTATGTGTGTTTGTGTGTGCATGATTTTAGTCTAGCTCCCCACACACTATAAAAAAGACCAAAGATATGTCCGCGTGTGTGCATGTGGACCCTGTCCACACGTAAGGAAAGCACATTACACTTACTTTTAAAGCTCCAACTTCTCAGCTTTATTAACTCATCTCTCATTGCTAACACACACTTCATGCATATTACATGAGCATAGCTTTTATTTCCTGTAATATTCCTCATAATTATGCATATGCTGTATGAGCGGTGTGTAAATGTTTGTATGGATCAATGTGAGCATAAGTGAGTGTTAAAAGGGCACCATACATTTGACTGTTACTCCTACTGTGTAAAATATTATACACTATGTGATAATGTGCAGTATGACTTGACATGTATAATTCAACAGTAAAACCAATCAATCTAAATCAATGAAGGAGTGTATCAGAACCTTCAAAATAAATCCACTTCAGAGGGAATTATCATACTTAAAACTCGCGAATCTAGCTACTGGTTACTTTACCGATTTTGGGTTTTTATAGAAACACTTGATAAAGTCATGAACTACACCACATTGTCGAGATTAAACCAGTGGTTTCCAAATATTTGACATTTGATCCAGAAACAACAAATGGGAAAATAGTCGTCCAGTAGCAGGATCTTTCGGAGCCCTTTTGTTGAATTAGAGGAGATGAATATTTTTAGTGTAAGGATGTGTAGTTTAAAGAAAAGATTTTTGTAGTCAGCACTGAAAGTTACAGCTACAAGGCACACAAAAGGAGAAGGGTGTTCCATGGCTAGCAAGCGAGGGTGAAAAGTTGGAGCAACTGAAAATGGAAACAGCCAGACTGGCACTGAGAAAAGGAGATTTAACAGCCATTAGTGGCACAGTGCCTGGTGAGGAGGGAAGGATTTGATTCCAAGTGTGTTGCCGAGCACAAACTTGCAGGGAGCGGGCTGTGGCTGCCATGTGGGACTCGCACAGTAATTGGAGTCTTACCAAATTCTTGGCAGCCTGGGCAGGAGTCACCATGCTCTTGTCAATAGAAACGATCAGCTCAGTTGAGGTGAGGTTGAATTTGCGGCGGTGGTGAGCAGACATCAGGTGGGAATAGCACACCTCAACTTGAGTGTCAGAGGACAGAGGAAAAGCACATTTCAGCGTGGCAATGTCAGAGCATACTGTACTGAAGCAATTATAGGGAAAGTTATGGGATGCATCAGTGCCTCTATGACTTTTTGGATTTTGGACTGGGTGAGCTGAGGCCAAACATGAACAGTTTTATTATCTTGTTGTATACAGTATATGTATATGTATATATACATTTATTTTTTTATCATTTGTGATCATCCAACAGAACTGAAATTGACCAGTAATGTTTTTTTTCTAATTGATTCCTTTTTTTTTAACCAGTATTTACTTTCATCATATTTTTTGAAATAGAAAATTAAAATTATTTCTGTGCAATGAACAAATAAAATCATATAAATTGTTCTTAATTCATAGTGGGTGATAGAAAATATGGCTGTGTGCATATTATGTGCTTGTTATAGTCACTCATTGCGGCTCTGTACTGCAGACATTTACCATCTACACATACACAAGTGTATGTACACACATGCAGAGCACTACACACAATACACACACACACACATACACCTCTGCTCCATGCATTATGTGATAATGCCATGCTGTGGGTGTACTAAGGTGTTATGCTGGAGTGGCTGACCTAATGCATTAGATTGAGCTCACTGTCAGGTCTTTAAGTAGCCAGGATCAGAGGCAGATACACAGCTAATGGATCCTCTCTGTGGGTGGAATAACATGAAGCAATAGCCTTCACGCTAGCAAATAACACTCAGAAGTTAACTTAAAAAATGGGAAGATAACAATTGGATTGAATTAACATCTCTACAATTTTTATGATCATTTTCACTATTTATTTTTAATAGGTGTAGGTTGTACAATAGAAAACACAAATCCCTAAATAAGGAGACGTGAAATAAATATGTATTTTGTTTATGCTGTTATATTTATATTTAGAGAGTCTATCTTTTTTCTTTTAGAAATCCCCCATACCCTTTGTTCAACACCAACAAGTGTTTTTGAAAGATCTGAAGGAGACAGTGTGATGCATTGGGACTTTCTCCTGTATTCAAAGCATTTCGAGGGAAAAGATTGTAGCAGATTAATCATTTGACAGTTGATTTATTTTGTTTTGTATAAACGATGAGCAATTAAAAACTTGAAGATATGCAAATGTAAAATCCTGAGGTGTGCTGGTTGGCTATATGCCCAGGACTGGCTTATTTGACTGACTGAAAATGGGAATGTGAGGATACATGCACACATATGATAAAGTAAAATGGCATGATACAGTTTGGTGATTATTAGGCTACATGTAGATTAATGATCATAGCTTTGACAACATGCAAACTTAGTCACTTATTCACACTTAGGCAGATGGTATTTTTGCCAGAAAAAATTTGCCAGATTTTTGACCCTTTGAGTTTGACACTGTCTATTTTCATGAAGTTGCCAAAAAGGAAGGAGTTAATATTGCAGTGAAAACCATCCAGATGGGAGATGATCCGGGGCTTTGGTTTACATAACTCACATCTTACACCTCTTATGTACCTGTATCAACCTAGAACAAGCAGAACCTGCTGTCGAAGCAGATTGACCTCAAGGGTAAGGAACCGGAAAGCGGCGTGCTGATGTCCCACACCATATCAGACCTGAGGATTCCTCTGTCCTACGAGGTCCGACTGGCCCCCATCACCACCTACAGCACGGGGGACTACATCAGTCGAATCATCCAGTATTCAGAACGTAAGGCGCATTTAAATCCATTTTTATCTCACGTCTCTATCAGTTTTTCTCTTTTGCATTTATTTGTCAATATATACAAAATATAGATGCATTTAAATGTTTTTCTTCTGAGTGGCACATATTTTATTATTTTATAATTTTTTTTTTTTTTGCAGCCTACACCTACCCCAGACCATCAGGTGAGTCTTAACCATCTACATTTCACGATTTTGAGCTTGTTGTGACCCGATTGATGCCAGAGCGGTGATGTTTGGATTGCATGTTGAATTTTGATGGAAGCTAATTGAGCTTGCATGCTGCAAGCGATGTCAGCGTAAGTCTGTCAGAGCAAAGTTTGCCATGACCCAGCGATGGCCTTTATTAAATCTGGTTGCTAAGGAGAAGAGAGGGGCAAAAGTAGGATGTGAGAAAGCATCTGATGACTAGAAGCAGACCTATGACATTTTAAATGTCATGAAAGAGTGGCCGTGATTGTGAAGATATGAGATGGTTAAGGTGATGTGACTTGTAAAATGCTTTGAAAATATATTAAAACTATGTTACATCAGTGCCCCTGCGCCCACACGCCCATCCCTTGTCTCACTCTCTTGCAGTAACTCGTGATCTCTCCCTGCCTCCCTCTGTTTCCATCCCTCTCTCTTTCTCACTCAATTGCATCTTGTCTATTTTCTTCATTAAGAGACGCGAAGCATTTTTCTGGCAGGAGTGGCAGTTGGCTCCACCAGGGTGAGGCAATTAAAACAACAGCAGATTGGAACACACTGCGAGAACAACAGTGCAAATTGAAAGGAGCGTATGTAGTGATGCAGGGTGTGAATAGTAATGGATTAGCTCTGTGAAACAAAGAAAGCATACACAAGCCATCATCACAGGGAGCCATGTGCATCTGCACTGGGCTGCGTGTGTGTGTCTGCGGAAGCTTTTACTGAATCTGTCAGTTGGACAGTTTTAGATAGCTGTTGTTATACTGGCTTGCTTCGATTTTCATTTGTTCAGTGAGTCTCTGATGCTCAATGGCAGAGCTTTCCAGATGGGCTAATGAAGGTGACAGCTCCGTAGCCCGCCGGGGGGGGGGGGGGGGGGGGGGGGGGGGGGGGGGGGGGGGGGGGGGGGGGG
>JAUYWH010000018.1:2650955-2676286 GCA_034779795.1 Ctenopoma multispine
ACATAACCCCCCCCCCCCCCCCCCCCCCCCTCGTTTGGCTTAACAGATGCACTGATGGAAGACAAGATTTAGAAGTCAAAGAAGTTTCAAAATATCTAGCTGATTGCATTAAATTGATGGCTGAACTGCTGTATTGGATTCCATTTGATTGTACAGTAATATACCGAATAATTAATTGGCCGGTGAGTATTAAGGGTTTAAAAAATCAATTCTCCAAATCCATGGTCCTGTTCAGGATTTGATTTTAGTACCACACTTCAATTCATCATTCGATTTAGGTTTTTTTTGTTGCCTCTGAATGCTTAACAACATAGAATACCTAAAGTCTATTGTCCCTCAATACACCAGACCTGCGGCTGACAAACTTACACTGATGCTTTTGTATAAGCACAATGCTCCTGTCTTAACATAATCAGCAGGTTGTCTTATGACAAGAAATGTCATATTTCCAGGAAGCCTCTATTAATATGCAAGAGATTCCATAAAGGGAGACATTTTGATGTCTGAACAGGGTTGCAGCAGGTCGGTGGGGATGCGGGTCTCCCTTCAGGAACACGACCATCAATATCCACATTGTTATTGTTTTGGACACAGTTTCAGAACCGTTACTTCCTTATGGTCAGGGTTAACTGCCTATATTGTTAACTAGCTTCTGTAGAGAACTAGGCTGTCTTGTCTTTCACCTACAGGCTTCACTTAACGTAGCATGACCCAAGTTTAGTCACCTTTAAAAGAGAAAATGCATAATGTGTGTAAAAGTTTCGCTTTCTGTGCTTCATCTCCTACACTGTGCCTATCATTCTGTCAGTAATTGGCTGTCTGATCTTCACCTAGAAGGGACTGTTTCTGAGTTTATTACACAGTTATTGCCAATAATGTCGGGGAAAAGTGAGTAAGACAAACACAGTAGGTATGTTGCTTGTAGTTTGTCACTAATCAAATGTGTTTTTCTATCTTTTTTTCTCTCGACATTGACAAACACACATCCCAGACCATGTGTGTGGTTTTGAGGATGAGCGGATATGTGGTTTCTCTCAAGACCGTAGTGATGTCTTTGATTGGACCAGACAGAATCACCTAACACAGAATCCCAAGCGATCTGCTAACACAGGCCCTGAAACTGATCGCAGTGGAACCAAAGAAGGTGAGAAAACTGGTAATGGGGAGCATTGTCAGATATTTATTTAATAATAATATATTAAATTTAGTGCTGCATTTTAAACTCTGGTCTCTGGTTTTAGGTTATTACATGTACATCGAAGCATCACGACCACGTGTTCAGGGAGACAAGGCTCGTCTACTGTCTCCACTTTTTAATGTGACCTCAGCCAGGGGTCCCAAGGGCTCAGGCAGAATTGGATACTGCGTGGCCTTCTACTACCACATGAAGGGCAAACACATTGGTGAGTAGGACAGGGAAGGGTGTTGCCTGTACACGCATCATACACACATTCTCCTAACACATAAGAGCATCCATTAAAAGAGAGTAGCTCACATGTATGTACAGTGTAAAGTTTGCTGACACTAGATACTATCTGGGTTTTCATATTGCCGAAGTTCTGTCAAAAGCTGAACTCTGTGTTTGACCTTTTCTTGTAGAGCTTGTCAGATGCAGGACTGTAGGTGTGTGTGTATGTTTGTGTGTAGGTGAGAGAGAGGTGCAAGAGGAGCAAGGTGTGGTGTTCTAAAACCTTTGTATGTTTCTGCTTGTGCTTCAGTGTGTGTGTGTGTGTGCTTGGAGGTGGCTGAAGGGGGCAGTGGGTGTGTGATTTATGGCGGTGGCAAGACACAATCAGTCATCTGGAGGAGCTGTTCATCATAATATGCTGTGTCACACAGCTAGAATGCATACATCTTGTATCTTGTACACACCTGCGCGCACACGCACACACACAGTATACACAGGCATGGATATCCACTAAAGATGTGCAAATATATTTACACACAGTGTTGATTTATGTGTCCATAATAGAAGCATAGAGGCTTCACTGTAACATTTACTTCCCTTCTGACCTCCTCTGTCTCCTCAGCATAAGTATGTACAGACAGACACATAGTTCATGTGTGTGGCTCGTATGTGAAACCGTCGTGTACAGCAACTGTAGGAATGATTATTAATTATGCACACATAACATATTGCAGAATCACTCTGTGAGTAATATGTAAAGCATTTACCTGATCATGTGTATTGTGCAGCTTGTAGGAGTTGCACAGCAAAGCAATGAGACGAGGCACTGCTACATCAGACGCACATAGCTTGCGTACGATTACTGCAATCTGTTAGCAGTTACGCCCAGCTCTGTTACAAGCCCTCTCTCAATTTACTCTGGAGTTCTCCCAGTCTGTTCCAATCTGTTGTTGTTGCTCTAATTACCTTACCTTGGCAGAGCTCAGACTCCTGCCAGGGAGACATTGTGTGACTCTTAATGACGAAAAGAGACGCAATGTGTTTAAGATGGGGCAGGCGCGGGGGGTCAGTGAGAGGAGAGATGTAGCTAGAAGGCCGAGGGGAGAATGAGGCTTGGCCAGCCGTGGAGGAAAAGGGAGAGGGTTAATGAAGAGAGTGGAAAGCAAAAAGGACGGTAGGAAAAAACAGGAAGACTAAGATAAAGGATGCCTACGAGGAGGCATAGAAGTAAGATAAAACGGCTCAAACAGAGAGCTGCAGAAGAGGCCATCAACTCGTTAATGTTCAGAGGTAGTGAGAGGATGGAAGAGGTGGTGCTTTGTGCTGAAGTACTGTTACTAGTTTTAATGTACTTGATTGTATAGTGTTAAAGTACTATGAAGTGTCACGAGGGCTGTATATGTTGAAAGCATTTAGGCAGCTTTTAGAAACGCTGTTGATTTATCGGCCTTTTTCGACCCACATATACTGTGCGTTAGCTGTTTTCTGATCCTGAGGTTATGTGCATATAAAACGGCAAAAGCCGTATCTCCTGCAAGACTGTGAAAGACCTGACTAGTTTTGATCTTAAGTTTTGAAATAGATCGGCACTGGGAATAAAGACCCCCTCTCATGTGGTGATGTTCACCTTAATATGTTTCTCTCTGGGTTTATGGCAGCAACCAGAAAACATTTAATTAGTTTTGTCTGGCACTGGATGGTATTGGATGCTGTTTGAGACTGGCTCGGGTTTGCACTGGATTATTTTCACTTCAGAGTGATGGTAGATAAATAAGACGATAAGATGTTTCCTGAATACTGCTTTTATTAAGAAAGATAAGATGAGTCAAAAAAGCTTTCTGGAAAATTTTCCTTTGTGGAATAAGAATGGTGACTGTGTTAGCGTAGCATTTCACATACTATATTTATTGCTTCATAGCAAGAGCTATCTTTGTCTTTCCAGGTTGCCTGCCTCTAGTCTTTTAGGCTTAGATTCTCATTTTGAGGGGAACATTATGATAAGCATGTTGTGTTGCAAGATATGATTAAAAAGCTTTTCGTTAAGCCTGGATTTGTCCCTTTTCTCCCACGATTCTGAATTAGTCATTTACTCAGTATTTTGACAGACATGCTTTGGCTTGTTGTTTGATTTCACAGGCCAGAACACAGGCTGTAATTTTCACTTTTGTGTACACAGTTTAGTGTGGCGTTGGCTCAGAGGCTAACAAACAGCAGGGACACAGGGCCTGAGCATGATGAAGTCAAAGATGGAGTGACAAAACCAGTGTGGGCTTATATCTAATCAAAAGAGAAAGGGGTGGGGGTGGGGGGATAACTAATTTGAGCTTTAATATAAGTGTGTGTGTGTGTGTGTGTGTGTGTGTGTGTGTGTGTGTGTGTGTGTGTGTGTGTGTGTGTTCCGTCTTTTCCGTCTTCCACGCTTACGCTTCTGCAGATGGACAAGTAGCCCTGATAGAGCTGTGCCTTCTCCTCTGTCTTTCTGACACTCTTACCAACACACTCTGCTTCACCTCACTCCAATCAATAGACTTTTTATCAGTCTTCTTTCCTCTTCCCTGTGTGTGTGTGTGGGTGTGGGTGTGGGTGTGGGTGTGGGGGGTGATAGGGAGGAGGAGAGAAAAGGTTGCTGAGTGAGGAAGTTTTACTGTTACTGTTTGTTTTTGTAGATTTCTATTTATTTTGTTATCCTACATATCCAGTGGCATTATTCTATCTATCGGAACATTTTACTGTACTTTCCAGAACATTCATGCAATATAAAATTAAAATAAAACACAGACTTAACTTTTTCCAGTCTCTATGCTAAACTTGTCAGTTCCCACCACATTAAATGGACATTTACAGTAGCAAAATGTAGTATGGAGTATTTGTTTAAGATGTCATGTATATAGTGCAGAGACAACGTGCCACCCGCCTGTGTATTTGTTTAAGAGACTGTGGTTGGTTAATGTTCCAATTAGGAGCTGGCTGGAGATCGTTAAGAAGATGAATGATTCTCTCACACCTTACAGACCCGAGAGAGAGACAGAGAGGGACTATTTGGATCACCTCACATCCGAATGATGTCATTCTCTTTAACCAGTTTTTCACAATCCAGAACAATTAATTTTTATGGTATTTTAGTAATTTAGCAGCAGTTCTGTTTCAGTAGTTACTTTTTTTTAAGGATTTGAACTAAAAACATAATGCGGCAGTGAAGTGTACTATGAAAGGATGAAAGGAAACAAACGTCATTAACAAAGGTTAATTTAGAAACAAATTTCATATATATTAACATAATTCCATATTTGTCTTTAGTATTGTACAATGTTAAAGTGATAAAAGTAAAGAGAAACCAGAAGGTGAATTCACCATTACTCTGCCTTTCACTCTCACTCCCTCCTTGCTGCCGTCCTTCTGCTTCATAGCTGTGTCACTGTGTGAAATAAAACTCTAAATCCACTGAACATATCACCACTCAACCAGGGAGCTCCACACATTTAATCTTCACCCAAATGCCAACATGCCACATGCAGTATCTGACCTGGAGCTTCATCCTAATACAGTTTACAGTGCATGTATTTCCACAGCCTATATATAGATATATATTCCACTATATGAGTGTAGTTCCACGCTCACTTATATTTTATTACTGACAACCAAACAGCACTTAATTGTAATGCAAGAAAATATTGAAAGATCTAGTATTGTGATATTATGTTTTATACTGTATTGATTGTTTACATGTACAAGATTTGTGGCAGACCATTCAATCTTGTATGGTGTTTTCTGATTGCATAAAAAATACTTTTTTAAACCTCTTAAATATGTGTGTTTTCTATATATGACAATTTTCCTAAAATTGTTATATAAAAAATCACAATATATAAATATCGCCTCACTTAGTAGTATGGCAATATATCACAATAATCAGTATTGTAGCCATTGTATTGCCAGATTCTTACAGTACACAGCCCTAGTACATAGTGATTTGGCAATGCTAGGTGACTTAACATCGGTGACCCTCTGTCAGATATGTAAATAGATGCTAGGTTGTGAATATAGAATGGTTTCCTATTGATAGATCATCCTTTACACTGACCGTAAAGAATTCAAATTTTGTGCATATGTTTCGTGGTGGGATCTCACTGTGGCTCAGAAATGTGTAGACAAACATTACAATTATTTTGTATGTCATGCTTGGTATTGAGGAATCTCAGCTGATTAGATACAATCACACCATAGTCTGTTTGTTTCTCCTTAGTGTGTCCAGGGTATTCAGTCATTCAGTAGGTGCTACTCTCTGACTGTCAACACTAAAACGTGTAAATATGTCATTATGTTATGTTTCACTATTGGATTTAAATTCTCCAGTCTGTTTCTAGTTTAGAATTACTCAACAGTTGGTCTTTGCTCACAGACAGTTAACTGTTTCTAATCATTTGTTTGTGTGTGGCTGTGTGTGCCTGTGGGAATGTGTGTGAATACTTTTCACAGGCACTCTCAACGTGCTTCTGAGAGTGAGAAGCATTGCCTCTGTGGACACAGTGGTGTGGACAAAGTCTGGTCATCAAGGCCCGGACTGGAAGAAAGCGTTCTTTGATATCAGCCCCAGCGGACCCTTTCAGGTATGGGCTTGGTAATTACTTTTCTTTGCAACTTATAGAATTACAAAACCATCAGCACAGCAGTGAAGAATGTGCAGTTATCCACTTGAACCAGCAGTGAAATGTTTTAGGAAAATTCCTGCGTTGACAGCAAAACACACACCTGTACATACAACAGTAAACAGGATGCAGTCTTAATGCTGCCCTTGCCCCTGCATCCCTGCACTAAGCAGCATGCAGATGTGTTGTGATGCAGGCATAACGTGACCTAAAGGTGTGACCTGGTCATCTGTTGCTGTGCTGCACGCACTCTACTGTGTGTTCTACTGTTTGTTTGATGTTGAAAGAACTCATCTGTTGAATGGAAATCAGCCTCCAGCGCTCGTCTCTTGAGGGTTAATTTACACCACGTTCAGATCTGCGTTGTCTTGCTCTAAGAAAAAGAGAAGAGATAAATTGAATTATATGCTTCTTTGTTCACTGTATTTTTTTCTCTAGGTCATCTCTCTCATCGTTGAGACATTTCCTCTACTTCAGTCTTTTCCTCTCTATAGTGTCTTTCCCCAAGAGGAAGACTGCTCACTGCAGCCTAGATGGTTCCAGCATTATTCTAGTTCTAGCTTCCAGAATTATTGCCAGCTCGAGTACAGTGATGTTGAAGTTAGCATGTGTCCTTAAATCCCCTTTCTCTTTATTGGTATATCAACAGGTATTAAAAAAAAAAGAACTCAATACCCTGTCACTCCCTGTGCCAGTGTCTCTCTCTGAAAGGAAGAAATGAGAGTTTTCCTGCTGGAATCAATATACAGGAGTTTCACATTATTATTCATCAAGCTATATAAATGTTTGTGAAAAATAATACTATCGATGTCCATGAAAAGTGTGATAAATATAAATTAACCCCAAGCTTTTATATGAGAGACTAGAGTGCATTTTTCATTAACTGAATAAATGTGGGTACAGCATTTTGACATTTTAGAACTGAGGGGAGTATTGATAGATGAGGACCTTTGAGTGAACATTCAGCTCATTTTCTGCAGCGAACGTCAGCAGCGAACCCATCCACATGGTGACCGGAGGATTATTCGCTTCATCAAGAATGTGCTGATCTCAGGGCGGAGAACAAAGTTTCACATAGATTTGAAAGATCCAAACGCCATGTATGTATGTGTGGCTATGCACTGTCCTGACCTCTGTATAAAAACAAAAAAAAAACACGAGAAATGAGGGATCCACAGATTCAATACAGTAAATGGGGTGTGTGTGTATGTATATGTATGTATGATATAGACAAAGGGGCATTGCACTGAAACCCCTGCAAAAATGTAATGTGTTGAATTATCAATACAAAAAAAGACATATATACGTGGAGCATGCATTTAGCTGAATGGTTATTTTGCATGTTACATAACCTCAGTTTTGTTGTTTTTAACAGTTGTGTCAAACATAATCATTGATAGGAAGTGATGTGAAGTATTTCTCAAACCCTGACCAAGCTTAAATTAAGCTCAAGGGGTACAGAGTTCAGTATTTTCTCCATTATTTAGTTCCCTAGAATTTAAGTGTTCTGTCTGCATTTGGTCGATAGTGGAAGAAAATTGTGTGGCAGACAACAGAGGAAGTGCGTCTGTTTGAGCACTGTCTGTTGACACATCATCGAGGTCCCTTTGGCTCTTTGGCAGCTGCGCTTGCAGTTAGCTCTTCCCTGTTGGGATGTGGTCGAGTAAACTAGATGATTCAGTCTTCTTTTCTGACTGGACAAGATGCTTCCTCTGTATCTCCCTCACTTTCCCAGCCGTTCTCACTTTCCTGTGTCTGTTTGTGTACCTCACTTCACAACTCAGCACACAGAAGAAAAGCAAGGCCAAAATATGATGCCTTGGTTTGTGTGCTGCTACTCTCCTGTGTGCGGGTTTCTCAATTTCTTTTTTTATTTTTATTTTCTCATCTGTGTCTGGAGCCCAAAGCTGTGACAGGCAGACAAGTTAGGTCGATTTCTGCTATGGTCCGTCTTACACCCCATTGTCTCAAGGCTGACGGCTAATGGCTCTAAAATCAACTCTCCAGCAGTTCATAGACTTACCCATACCCACATTCCTTCTCCATGTATCTATATGTCTCTGCATAAATAAAATCACATGCATGGATGCTGTTAGATTCACATGTGCATGTGCACACACGCACCAGTCTCCTAGCCCCTGCAGCAATTAGCTATGACAGGTCAATTAACAGGCTTATTTATGAGCAAGGGATGCCTGCTAGTTGTGTTGTAATGATTCCAGATACTCTCTGTACGTGCACGGGGGAAATTGAATTCATGATGAATGTGAGCTGAAGGCCTTAGCTGGGGGCTGCATTTGCTCTTCATTAACTGTGGCTTTGCAACACTCGGTTTCTTCCACCATTAAAGGGACAATTAAGGCTGAAAGAGTGGACGTACTGTATATTTCAGGAGTTTATTGTGGTTGCATGTTAACAAGTGTCTTAGACAAAATTTTTAATGTGTTCTTATGATGTTTAATTAATTTACACCAAGCTAATTTTGAAGGGATTAAAATCAAGATATGTACATTTCGATTTATTGTGTTTCAGTGAAGGTGTCTGTAATTGTTAGGAAGGGCTGGGAAGTAGGTGAGTAAGGTCAGTGAAACTGTAAAACGCAGGTTATCAATCAGTAAAAATAAGGATAAATCGTCAAAGGTCTTCTCTGAGCTAGAAACAGGAACAGTAAACACACCACACAGACGCACTGTATGCACACACACACAATCCAGATGGATTCAGAAACTCCACACACAACCAACATACAGTTTAGTTCTGTGCGTGCTCCGGTCTCTTTCAGTCTGGCTGAAACAGTACTGTGCTGTCTGTGTGTGAGAGAGCTATACTACAGATTGAGGGTCATCCTGTCTTTCTCTACAAGCTTGACCACCACCCAGGTAAATACCCGCACAAGCGTTTGTCTCACAGTCTGTTCTTTCCGTGGATCTAAAACCATAATAGGTCTAAACAACTGATTTACTGTCATATTTCGTTAACTCGTTTTTTTCAGTGTAGCCAGCAACACCAAAGGAGTCTTAAGTCTTAAGAGAGTCTTAATTTTGCAACTTGTTTGTTTCCTAAACTTTCTTCAACACTTTCACTAACTTCCTCCTCAGCAGAACATGTGTGCATGCAGCCCACTGGGACCAGTGTTTTATACCTCTATTGTTGTGTAGAATCTATAATAATAAAAAAAAAAAAAAAAGTTAAACTATCGATTTAAAAACAATTAGTTGTTCAGCCCAGTGTACAGTATGTGCACACTGTGCCAGGAGAGGCAGTCATAAGGACAAGCCTCCAGATTGCATGTTTGCAGTGTGCTGAAGCCGTCAGCTTAATTAGTCCAGGCACCTTAACATGCTGGTAATGAATAGGAATTATACAGTCAAGCAGAACACAACAATCAGAACAGTGTATCGGTGTTTGCGGGCAAAGCAGGGGGTCTTTTAGAGACGGAGAAAGTGGGTGTGTGAACAAGAGAGAATGAGACGTGAGTTTGTTTGTGTCATCTTCAAGGCACTTAGTGCATCTTAAATATTCATCCTCCCATTTTTATAGTGACTTGGGCAAAGGCGAGGTGAGGCAAGATGACTGGATGAATTAGGAAAGATGCATATGAAAGCAGATGTCTCCTTGGCAACTGAATGCTGGCTTGCATTGGTCTAATTTTTCTCATCTTTTTATTTTCCTTGTGTGATTTTTCTCATGTGTGCATGCTTGTACTGCGTTGTTTGTTGCATCATATAAATGTATGACAATGATGTAGTAGTGCTGAATTCAATCCCTTCTCCCTCACTTCTCTGTCCAAGCCATCACGTTTCTGTTTATTGTCTTGATCACACATTTTCAGTCATGTTTCATTGAAGAACAATAGTGTGGAGGTTATCACATGGTTCTGTCTCTGGAATAACATGTGGTTATCAGTAGAATCTGAGCCTGGTTTGAGGGACAGTCTGCATTCTTTTATAATAGAGACAAACATGTAAGAAACACAGATGGTTGTACCATTTTATTGTATTTATTTATTTTTTGTACACACATTACATTTTAACCCTTAAAACGTATCAGAATAATTATACCAACATTATCATTTGCATTTGGAATTGAGAGTTCAATGAAACTAACTGACCTCACTAAGAAAATTCATAAATTCTTATGCTGCATGATTTCTTTAGACACTTCACATCATTTCATTTAGGTGCATTTTTTTTCTTTTTGCAACTTCAGCACATTTTTCAGATCTTCAATTTGCTTTTCGGGCTTGCACACATACACAAAGAGACCACTGCTGTGTAACAGAGTCGTTAAATAATGTAGAGGGCATGCAGCCTTGATCCCAGAACCAGCCAGAGGAAGCAAGCTGATAAACATACTTTTGTTTCTCTTTCTCTCTCCCCTTTCTCTCTTTTCTCACTACTCTGTCATGTATTGAGCTCCCCAAGGGCCTGATGAAATAAAATAAGAAGGGTGAACCCCATTTCTCTCTGTGCTCCGTACCTGTCGGACTCTCAAGTTAGCTTTTTCGCCACCCCTCCCCTCTCTTCCCTGCTCTTATTTCTGCCTCTGCTATCACCAGCCTCTGTTGGTCATGTTCTTCCAGCCTCCTTGTCTTTGTCTATTCTCTATCTGTCTTTCATTCTCCCTCTGTGTCTCCCGCCGTCTCTGGGGAATATTGGCTTCCTTGACTTGAGACTTGAGACTTGAGTCTCTGTGACTTGAGACTGAAGAATTGTAATGAATTGTAATTTATTTGAACCCAATCATAAAAGACCGCCGTCAGTCGGTCACTGCTAGTCACTGTTCACTACTACAGTCTGAAGCTGTGGTGAGACACACATTCAGCCATAGAATTAAATAGAATTACAACAAGGTGCACATTGCATCAAGGCAACTTAACTGTGATGAATTGACAAAGCTCCTCCACAGCACCTGGTATCCTGATGTCCGTACGGGGGTTTAATCAAGATCAAGAGGAGGGCTGTGATGCTGGCCAGGTGACAAAACCAGTGTTACTATGTATTTGTCAGTGCAGTTTTATCATGTACAGCATCAGCCATTATTAACAGACCTGGAAAAGAGGAGTTTTGATATTGCATTGAATCCAGCAGCTGACTGCTGCTTTTTGCTTTTTTTTCCTACAGTTAAAGAAACCATTAACCTTAATTACTGAGAAAAAACAGCAAAAGAATGAAGCAGTGTTGGCTTCATTGTGTCCATTACCTATTAAATGAAACGTCCTCTTTGAACAAAATTCATGACTTTCTAATTCAGCTGAATTCCCAAAAGTTTGCTTTTTGAAGTAGATGTTATTTGCAGTGGCTGCATATTGGTGCTTGTTTCGTTGAGAGCATGTCCACGGAGAACGCAAACCTTCAAGTCCTGTGCACATCTCACTGACTGCATACACTGAAGGCCTTTGAGGTGCTGCCACTCGTCTCTGCATTTCCCCTCTCTTTGTGCTCGGTCCAACAAAAGTAATGATGTCTTTGAGGACAGCTTCTCTTCCTGCCTCTCTAAAACAAGAGCTGAAGCCCGGCCAATGACTTACATCAGTACAATGACTTTATTGTAAACAGGGTTAGAGCCAACAAATACGGAAGTGTTAGTTTAAGTTGTTCACTGAACATTAGCCGTGATTATTTTCTGTGTATATTCAAGTTGTAAATTCATGAAATTCAAACTGCCACTTTATGAGCTTTTCTGCTCTTAATTTGGGATGATTGCATTCTCAAGGAGAAAAGGAGCATTTTTGTTTGATTTGCTCCTACATATTCCTAAAAATTGTTATTATATTAACAATAAGTAGCTGTGGTAATTTCTTTTTCTGAATGTTTTTATTATTCCATCAAGCCACCTTCTGTCACATGTCTTTGGCTGGTTTATCAATCATATTCCTGTTTAAATCTAAAAATAATCCTACTCAACTGGCCAATTTATGAAGCAGGTAAAACCGTAAAATCAATGGGGGGGTGGGGGGAAGGTAACTTGTCGTAGTAGATTATTTGTGTCCCCACTCGCTCCTCTGTGGATTACCCAGAGGCCATCTGTGTTCCTTGCAGTGTTTGGTACCTGGGGGGCTTGTTGGAAACCAGGCCAACCCACATTTGTGTGCCTCACTCTGCAGCGACACTCTTCTGCACTGGTATTTCAAAGCTGTTTCTGTACATCTCTCTGTCTTTCTCACACACACTCACACACTTTTTTTTTCTTGCTCCTTCCTGTGTGCTTTGTCCCCTCTGGTATGTGGACAGCACATCAATGGGAACATTAAAGGTTACAAGACTTGACAAAACGAATCTTTCACAACTTCAAACTGACACTTTACTGTACACCTTTTGATCTTGCACTCATACGCATGCACGCGCACCCACATATGTACACACACACACACACACACACACACACACGAGATGTCTCTCTCACTCTGTCTTTCTCACACAAACACACTCTCTCATAACAAGAACTGGGATTTCAGAGATCTTTGCACATAATTCTGAGAAGGAGGTCTATCTTTCCAAGTGTGATGTTTTTGGTAAATGTCAAAGTGAAATATCAGGCACCTTAGTTATAGCAGAAGTCTTGTATGTCACAACCTTATATTTACATCCCACAATGTCATGACCCCAGCATTTAAAAACTTGACGAAGAATTTCAGAAAAAATATTTTGTAAACTCTTTAGCACACAGCAATTATGAAATACTGTGAAACTTGATTTGTTCATTTAAAATATATCTGATACATATGAATAGTCAATGTTGGTCCTAAAAATATTCCGTGACCTTGCAGAAAACAAACTTGCCATTCACAAGCGTGAGAAACTGAGTTGTACTTTTCGTGCTGTGCAATTGTGAGGCACTGTTAGCACAGGAGACTCACACTTTGGCTCAATCTGTCAGCAGTGAACACTAAGTGAAAGGGCACAGGACTGTTTACAGAAAAATAAATGCATAAAGTTATTATTTTGCCATTCTGTATTACATGGCAGGATATTGGATCGCTTTGTGCTGTGAGATTCTGTTTGATATCTTTAGAAAAGAAGGAAATTATTATGCTCGCGTGATTGTGTTGTTTTATGTAGCTTAAAATGAGACTGCTCTTTTGGCTTCATTCTCCACCATTGTGTCTAATTATACAACATTGTGCTGTCTCATGCTTGCAGGCATATAGATGAAGGCATGTTGAGATCCTGTAGTGTGCCAGGCTGGTTCTATTAGTGCCACACATTTACATACAGAGTAGGACTCGAGAAATAAAGTACATAAATAAAACTAAGTGTTAACCACGACCGTGAAGTGAAGAAACAGCATTGCAGTATTTATAAATTAGATGACCATGTCCTTTTGACCAATTAGCCTCTTCCCTTTACTAATCACGAATTTCCCTCACAGCTACCCTCTGCCTAACAAATAATCCTTTTGCACAAATGAGCCGACCAGCTAAACCCATCCAGTCCGTGCTGCTACTGCTGCACCTCTGTTCTTTCCGTAAGCTTCAAGGTTCTCCTAATTATTTTATTTATTCATTCAAAGAAGATCTCTGGGGCTAAATTAGAAACCAAGTGGGAAAGAGGTGGT
The DNA here is from genome assembly GCA_034779795.1 of Ctenopoma multispine. Lineage (NCBI taxonomy): Eukaryota > Metazoa > Chordata > Actinopteri > Anabantiformes > Anabantidae > Ctenopoma > Ctenopoma multispine. The sequence continues at coordinate 2,664,567 of JAUYWH010000018.1, forward strand.
GCTACTCTTGTGGTTTCTTCCCTTTTACTTTACCATAATTGAAAGGGCTCTCTATCTGGAGAGGAAGAGAAAGTAAAATAGCAGAGAGACATACAGAAACTGGTTAACTGTATAGAGACTGGTGAAAGTTTGTGGGGACTTAGGACAAGTGTTAGGTATGTCCACACAATAGGAAATACAAAGATCAGCTCAACAGCTTAGGCTAAGCAAACCGAGCTAGGATATGTTCAACAATTCTCGAGTAAGAGCCACAAATACTGAGCCAGAGGTTGCTCAAACTATAGGTGAAGGGGATTATAAATTTATACCAACATTCCTTATTCAACCTTCACTTGATTTTTACCCGAATACACTGTAGAGGCGAACTGGGGAAACTACTCCACATGCACACAGTCACGCTGCTCTTTGTCTATGCCAGTGGAAGAGTTATTGGTAACTGCCCAGTGAATTTCTGTTTGATACTTCAACCTGACTTACAGTAGTTGGTAGGAGCTAAAAGCACATACTCGGAGATTAAAACATAGGTAATGGAGTACGTCAGTGAGAGATGGTTACCATGGTGTATGCTCCACTATTTTCCACTTTTCATTTACAGAGAACATAAATGGGGTCAAGTCAGGCTTTACTCTGTGGTGGGTCAGAGCTGGAATAATAATCAAGCCAACTTTGCTCTGGCTTCATATATTTGCACACAAATTGATGGCAGGCCTGCTCTGCTTGTTTCTTGGGTTAAATACTCCACCATAGCATGTTGGTGTTAACAGATGGAGTTTTTAAAGCGAGGCCAGTCATGCATATTCGCCACCCCTCCATGCGTGCACCTGCTCTCTCTTTGGTTAACCTGTATGTATTCACATGTGTTATACAGGCAGTTTACAGGTACTTTCAGCACCAGAGTCACATACACACAGTCACACCTGCTCCTCTTTCTGATATTCTGGAATAACTTGAGGGTTAAGAGCCTTGCTGAAGGGTTAGCTGATAGATATAGTAGAAAATGAGGCTATATGTACAAACCCACACACCACTTTATGCATGTAACACATTTCTGTAGATGCCACTTAACAGATAAGCGATTAAATAAGCCACTTTTACTGTAGGATTGAACATCAGACTCAGACATGATTACACATGAAGCACTCTGGCTATCATATTAGAACTGAACATTATAAAACCCCATCATTTGCAGTTATAGCCAATAACAACTGCAATGGCAGGAGCTGCTTTTGTTGTTATTTTGGAGCAAAAAAAGTTTGCTTGTTTATTTGCTTGTTCCTTCCTCATATTCCAGACAGAATCCGCTTGGTTTTTGATTAGCTGGGTGCGATGGGCTTTTGGTGCCGTGCTACACCACAGTAATTAGGCTGTCAGTCAAAACCAGATGGCTGGTGGCTAAAACGAGGAAGTCGCCTGCAAAGTTTTCTTCTGTTTGTTGTTGTGGGTTCACAAATTATAGCACATGAAGGCAACTTCTAAATACTTAATACTGAAGTTTATTACTACCTGCATGTTATTATATTTTCTGTGCAGTGTTTAAATATGTATCAGCTTAATGTCTTTTTTTATATCAGTTCTTTTTGTTTATATTTAATCAGTCTGGGAAACAGCTGTTTAATTCTGTTTTACTCTTAACATTCCTATCCAGACAAAATTCACACTAAATAATTGATCATTCATACATGGGACTTTGACTGTGCTTTGAATTCACAAATTATGCACAGTGTCTAATATACTAATCAAGCACCTGTGTGTCTTTGTTGTTTCTCTAAACAGATTGTGTTTGAAGGCATTCGAGGCCCGAGTTTCGAGGGGGATATTGCTATTGACGATGTGTCGATCACCTTAGGAAAGTGCAAGCAGGAGAACACTGTAGCCAGCGCAGGTAAGACAGGTAAGATAGAGTTTTTCTGAGTGGAGAAAAAAACACACAAAGAAACATCTGTGATTAGTTGTTTCCCCACTCACTGTCTGTGTGTGCAGTCACATTCAGGAGAACGAAAAATAATGAAAGCAATATGATTCCTAATGGTCTAAAAAGTGTTCTCTGCAGACATGCCAATAAAGTACTTGCTAAGAAGGAAAATGTGAGACATCACTTTTCACTCTATAAACTGCTCCCTGTTTCTCCACACTACTCATGCCAGACAAGTCAAACCAAGCCAGAATACCAGGATGTTATTTTGCTACTGAGAAACACTGCTCGTGACGGTCCTCTTTGCCTCAAGTTTGAATGTTGAAGAAAAATCAGTGAACTTCACTAAAATCAGTGCATATAAGCATGTGGAGAGAGACTCAAATAGCTTAGAGGATGGGGGAGTTGCAGGGAGGAGACAGAGGCAGAGAAAAGGTCAAAGACAGAGTGACCAAAAGTATGTGTGGGTGAGAGTGTGTCTGTGTATGCGTGTGCGACAGGGAAAGAGAGAGAGGGACAGAGCTAGAGAAGCAGGTCCAAGAACCAAAAGAAGAAAGAGAATATGAGACTAAAACCTGCCAGCAGTTTAGCTCCAGTAAGAGTTGCCCTCTGCAAGCCAAGATGTGCACACAAACACAGGCACATAACCATCATTAATGTGCGTGTAAAGACACTGGCGGATGGAGTGAATAATGGATGAAGGCGTAAACAGGAAGGGGAAAGTTCTTAAGTTCTCCAAGTGTGTACACGTGTGTGCATGCATGTGTGTCCTGCAGGTTTTGTGCAGGCAAAGACATTCAGTGCAGACAGATGGGTGATCATCAGGCAGGCGACTGAAGAGTGTTTGCCACTATAGGAAACACAGACGTCTCTGTCCTGAGTACATATTATTGTCACCATGGAGTTTGTGAGGGAAAATGAGAATTACAGGAGGATTAAACTTGCCTCATGTTTGAAAGGTATGATGAGTTTAAAGTGAGCATCTCAGAGTAAATTGCAGACTCAAAAAGTTGCACAGCATATCAATCTGCGTTCCTAGAAGTAAGAAAGTCCTCCTATATAGGCCATTAGATATCAGGATGAAGCCTGAAAGTTAACATAAGGGTTATGTTTAGCCAGTTGTGACTGTTTGAGGTGTAATACTTGATCTAAGAATAAGGATTAGAATTAGCTTATGTTAAGGGTTAGGGTTGTGAATGCACGAGTCATGAATTCCTCCAAACAATAGTGTGTATGTTCTCTCATTGGAGACTGATTTGGAGACTGTATTTGGAGCCACATAAGCTCACAAATATCTCCGACAACTGCAGTATAAGCATTCTCACACACATTTGCTTCAGAGTAGCTATGTGAATGCACAGGGAACTGTTAAACTGTTCTGATGATTGTTGCCCGCCAACAGTCCTGGCTGGACCTAGGACAACACGATATCCTATAACCACTGCTAACCCAGATTAAGACTGAATTCAGCCACATTACACCTAGATGACTCTAAAATTTTCAGTGGACTGATGTGTCAAAAGTCAACATCAGGTATAAACCTGCGGTCAAGTGTGGAAGTGGCAGTGTAATGTTGTGGCTTTGTTGGGATAGGGTTACATGCTATAGTTAAGTTAAGAACTCAACTCTCTACTGAATTAAAGTTTCAGTGGCCAACTCAAAGCACGGACTTGAACTAGTTGTTAAGTTGAGGATCTTTCAAATGATTGTTTTAAGTTATTGAAGAAAAATGTTTTTTTAGATAATACAATTATTATTAGTGCTATGTGTTTGCTCAGATTTAGTCTTTTTATTTTATTTAGACTTTAGTCTTACATTTTATTTAAGCTAAAATTCAAGCTAAAATGAAAAGTCAAGTTGTATAGCAACATGGACAGTTCAGGGGTGATTCATTTTAAATGTTTGATTATCATGTAACAGAAACTTTAGACAGTTTGATAAATTACTGTGTCAGTAAATTGGATTTATTCAGTCACACAGTGCAGTACAAAAACACAAAAACACACTGATTGATGAAAATCTGAAATGGCCATACAATGAAATATGTGAAACCACCCAAACCAAAAACACACAAAATGAGGCTTACATCCATGGTGTTTATTTAAGTTTAGGTTTTTAAACTCCAAAGCAGACACACAGAGATTTAAAATGTCATATTTTAATTTGATTGCTGCCTATGCCCTTGTGTGTGTGGGAGCGTGCGCTGGACCTAAGCTTCATTATAAAGACCGATTTTTGTGTTTTGGGATCCTTGATATGAAACTATATTGATCTTTTTAAGACCTACGTTTTTGTTTATGAAACCTTTTGATTATGTACAGTATAAGAAGAGAACTAGCATGTTTTGATATATTGTTTACGTGTGGAACTATGAGATTTGATCATAAAAAAAACGCTAGAAACGTATGAGGGTCTCATGAAACATCAAATTACAGAAAGATGAGAGGAACCATATTTATCTGTGCATATACATTAAAAACATAAATGGGGGGAAACAACAAAACCAACCTATCTAATATTGGTGATGATGACATCAATTGTAACACATGACAGTGTGTGGGACCTCAATATGGATCTTTTTCTATTTTCTGTTGTTTGTTTTCTCACCCACCCACTCACTCTCTTTCCCTCTCGTTCCTTCCTATCCCTTTATTTTATTTTCTAACAATCTTTTTTTTTCTCCACATGGACTCATACAAGCTCCTTTTTACTCCAACCCTCCTACTAATTGTTACATTTGTACCGTATGTTCACGTGACGTCTCGTTATGCTGAAGTTGCTCCCGTGATTCTGCACTCTGCCTCGGGCTGCAGGACACCCTTAGGCCAAAAAGATAAATATATAAATGGGCAGTTATGTACTTAGCCTGTGGTTAAGGTCTATAAAAATGCTTATAAGGGACAAAGAAAGAAATTTCATGTAAAATTGTGCAAAATTAGAGAAGGTACATTTATATTTACTGTGATGGCTGCTGATAGAATTGAAAGATAATTACACCACATTATTATTTTAATTTGCAACACTTCTTACACTGAGCTGAATGGATTTTCTCACGAAGTTAAATTTAATCTAAACAATCTTTGTAAATTATTTTTTCTTCATAACACATTATGAGTAAAGAAAAAGTACTTGCGATGGCTAGAATGGAAAGACCTTACGACAGGTCTTTGTATTGCAAAAAACCCTACAGTAGACAGTGAGTAATCTGCATGTGCTATAATCACAGTGACACAATGTCTTATGTCATCATTAATTAAAACATTTGATAAATAGCACCAGCTGGTCAAAATGTCTGTATTATTTTCATCTATAAACTGAGACAACAACTCTTTCTGCTTCGTTTCCATAGTCCTGATCGGTGGATCACGCTCGCTCCCATTGGCCAGCTGGCTGACCTTTGGCCTTTCCTGCTTCCTGTTGTTGCTCATCAGATGATGACCACTTCTCTCTTCTCCACCTGTCTGTGCTGACAGACGCGGCCCTGACTCGCGCTCTTTTTCTTCTCTTTCACCCCTTCCCTTTGTCCTCTACTTACTGTACCCATCTCCTCACCTGTTTTTCATCTAGCCTTCATTTCATCTGTCTTAGATAAATGGTAACACAAAGTATTTGTTCCCCCTTTGGTTTCTTTGAACATTTCTCCCCTGAGACACCCAGTATAACCAACTGATGCTCATACTGTATTTAAAGTGAACATACTTAATGATCTTTGTCAAACAACATATTCTCTCCTTTGTCAGTCTATTAATCTGATTAGATTCATGTTATCCATGTCAGCGTGTCACTTTGTCACCCTTTCCTCCTCTTCGTCAACCCTTTTCATCCATACATGTACCCCCTTGTGTATCTCCCTCGAACAGCAGTCCTCAACTTCCCCTCTACCCTGTTCCCCAGACACACCAAAGTGTCGGACACTCTACCAAAGATGACAAAGGACCTGAGGGAATAAAACGATGGAGCAGGGTTTCCAGTAAGAAAACGAAAGAGAGAGAAAGCGGGGAAAAGCCTTCTTTTTCACGAGAAACTGTCTCCCTTCTGTCCAAACCTTTGGGACCATGGGAGCTTCTGAATGACAAAAAGACAGATGGAAAACTGGTGAATGGATGAATGAATAAACAAAAGAATGATGCGAAGAGAGGACAAACAGACACAGAGGAGAAAAGAAGGGTGCTCTCGGTAGCCTCTCTGCTATTCCTCTGCTTGCCACAAGAGACGTACCTCAGTGCGGATTATACGTGTACAGTTATCTATATATATATATATATATATATTAAATATAACAAAGTTTAAAGTAAAACACAACCAGGACAGTGGAGGACTTTACAAAGTGAAATTAAAGAAGCACAACATTTATAAAATCTCTGCTGTTCCTTTGGGTTTTATTCTACTTATGTGATGTTGCAATTTGTCAGACCTACTCAATGTTTTTGATATTTAGATTTTTTGTTTTATTTTGTTAATGGCGTTATAAGGGCCTTGGGCAATGGGTAATAAAGTATTATATTAATATTTATGAGAGGAAGACATTTATGGTTCAGAACCTGAATTGAGCATGCAGAGGGAAAAGCAAAGATGACCCAAGCCCACCTGGACGGAAAGCTCAACATTTTTTACTTTTTTTTTTTTTTTTTTTTCCACATACACAACATATACACACACAAACACATGTTTTTTTTTTTCCTGATAGCTCACTCTGCCTCAAACGCACGTCTCATTTGTGAATGACAGAAGGAAAACCACAGATGGTAGATGCAACTTTCACATTTCTCCTTGCTTTTCATAAACTCGTCCCGTCAGTGGACATCGTGACTCAGATGTCTGGAGTTTTAAACCACAACATGTCTCTGATGAGGAAGAGGAGAAACATGTGGTGTGGTGCAGGAGAGAGCCTGAGTGAGTTCAGTTGAACATATGATAACAGAACTCTTTCTTTTCCACAGGTTATTGAATGTCACATATGGAATTTCCATTAACTGGCAGGCGTGAGTGTGGATCATAGATCAGATTCTTTGTCACTGTTGAGTTAACATTTAACGTCTGCAGTTTAAAGAACTTCCATAATCACATAGATATTGTTGTTAAAATTAAGCAATACTCATATCTGTACGTCTACAGTATACACAATAGGGTGATTGCATTTAAAATAGCTTTAATGTAGCTATTAATCATTTTTGAAATAGTGTGTGCTTTTTGCATCATGCTTCATCATAAAAACTCCACATTCATCTGTCCCATTACTTCAGAAACTGAACTGTTTATATTTGCCGATTTGCTTCGTTACCATGTGCACTCTGTGAATCAGTCTTTTCAACACTCTGTCATGTCATGTTGAGTTGATCATTGCATTTTTTTTATGTGGTCGATACAAACTGTATTATATTTTTTCATTCATAAATAGTGCATAGCATACAGAAATGACGTGCCTATTTGACTTCATGTTAAGCTCACATTGACAGTTACATGTAGAAAAACAAATGGTATTTAGTTCCCACAGAGGCGTGTGTGGCATTTTGGACAAATCTCTGACATTAATTTATTTTTGGACAATGAGCAACACTGATCCAAACTAGTCTTATATGTTTTATACAACTAAACTGCATGGAAAAAATGTAATCGTCATGCTGTGATGCAAAATATTTTTTTGAATGATTAAAGAGCTATTAACGAAAAACAAGTGGATGGAGGGCGTTTGATGTGCAGGACTTAGACACTGCACCAATCGAGTTCACACTCTACTTAAAGAAAGGCGACTTTGTGTGTGAAGTGACTCTCACAGGTATGGGTTCAGGTAAGGGAAAGACTGCAGTCAGGCTTAACTGAAAAATCCAGCAGTCACTTCACACACAACATCTAAAAAATACACAATCTTTATCCAAACTCTTAAAGTGCTTTTGTTGCCTAAACCCAACTTAACACAGGCACTGACTCTGGACCTGGACTTAGGTCTGTGGATTGTCAGTCCTGCACCATCCATCCACCCTAAGCCCTCCTTTTTTTAAATTCATCTCAATTTTCCATTAATAAATGCAGAGACGTTGCATCGAAACATAATTATTATATGATTTTGTTTGCTGCCAAAAAAACAATCATGTTTGCATTATATTTGCATAGGAATGTAATTTGTCGGAGACACGGTTGCCTGATGGCATGTTGTACATGACTGATGCTAATTATTTTAGTGAATTTGACTGACTGACTGGTTTGTCCATTCTGAAACCACATATAGTATTCATATTCTCACCTTTTTATAAACGTCATTTTTTCAACACAGAAAGAAGTTTTGGTATTTAGAAATTGGCATACATTTAATTCTACAATCCTGAATGGCTAAGAGATCAGGCTAGTTGTGTAGAACAGAGCCAAAATTAGAACAGTATTATAATCATTAATGCAACACACAATACGTTATCCATGATGAATACATTTAGAATTAGCATTAATCATTGATGTTTTCACATTTCAGTGTGCTGAATGTGCATTCATTACACAGTCTCATGTTTCAGTGACTGGAGTAACACATCAATGACCTGTGTTTTTATTAGCATGTTAGTTTATAAACGGTTGCAAGCTAACAGAAATAATGTGGAAAGCTTTAAATGTGTTCTCTTTGACCATTTAACCAGTTTGGTAATTTGAGTTTAGTTTAAAGGGGACAACTCTTTTACTGCACCCATCTGAGAACAATTCATACCGAATGCGTGCAACTATAATTACTTCCTCAGATTTCCTATTGTCATTATTAGACATTAGACTGAATGAGCCACATGTTTTGCAAAATATTTGAAATCTGACAAGATAGTGATGTTAGAACGTAAGTGGTGTTGTGTCTACTCCTGTATGATAGAGCAGCACATTTTTATTCAGCACAATCAGTCATCCAATCTGGCACAGGGCAGTTTCATGACCATCGAAATGGGGAAACAGTGGTTTTATCTTTTTAAGTTAAACTATTTTAGTAATGGTTTTGTAACTCTTTAATCACAATCTTTAGACTATAACCGCACCTGTAGCAACACTTTGTGTTCATGTCATGTCTAGGGCTGAGGCAAAGTCAGGCCTGGACATATCTAGCTCAAAGGTGTGAACAATTAAGTTTAAGCACCAAAAACCCTAATAAATCTGAGTTATTAAAGGTTGTTTTTAACCAGCAAACATAAAGATTCAAGATTCGAAGACATTTGACAAACTGACGTTACCACAATGCGAAAACACTTTGAAAGAACTGTTTGTCTGGCAGACAGAAGACACCTGCAGATTTTGCTTAAATGTTCAAATCTAGATTGAATTAGTGAAAATTACCTTACTGGATAGGTAATTCTCCAAAATGTCTCATTTAAATGTGTATCAGTTTCAACTGCAAACCACCAGTGATGAGTGTAGTCTCCACAAGAAGTACTGAAGTGTAGGATCTTGTTTGTCTCCATTAAATGATCATTTCCACTTTGTGTTTGTAACATGCTCATTTATGTGTTTACTGGGCATCTGTAGAGCTGCACATGCCCACACACACACACGCATATAGATCTCTGAGGTAAATAATAACTGTAATGACAAACTGACTGTTAATCTTCCACCTACTGTAAACTGTCTGTACTGTCTTAATTAGACTTGATCTACAAGAGACCGTCTGGAACTACTCAGTCTCTGCCCCCTCTTTAACTGTGAAAGCAGCAGTACCTTGAGCAACTGCATGGTAACAGATCAGCTATCAACCCTGGCAACAGTAAATAAAGTGAGGCACATGTTCGGAAGTTATTTTCTTTTTTGTTGGAAACTCAGATAATGTTAAACAATGAGAGTGCTGGTAACACTCCTGGGTAATGCTTCCCAGTAATCCAGCAATGTTGGTTTACAGACCAAACCAGAATGACCTTTTCTACTAAAAGCTGTGGCCTTTGCCCTGATTTCCTAACAGGTTAAGGTGACGATGTGTTTTAGGAATCAAATGTTTCACCAAGCATCTTTTGGGTGAGAAACATTAAATTCTTACAGATTCCTTATTTAGACTCACATGCCTGTTGCTCCTCACTGTCAGTTGCATTGTCAGTTCATGCATTCAGGAAGTCCTGGGAAACAGGGCTTCGGTCACAGTGATACGCGTGCTGACAGCCGGCATACAGAAGTCTATGTATTGATCCATTTTGGAACAAATACATAAAAGGCACCTTTAATGGAAAGAAAATTAAGGAAGGTAGCAAACAGTTCTGGGTGGTGTATGTCTGTCTATTTGAAATATGACACTGAAAGGCATAAATAAACATTACTGAAAGAAAAAGCTGTAGTTGCTATCATTTGTTGCTGCAGTTGCTCTGCTATAGAAAGGAAATCTACTTTGAAGTAGTTAGGGTGTTAGATGAGAAGATTGATTTTCTCCTTATTTACAGTAAATCTGAGCTGAAAGTCTTAGATGCCAAGACACAACAAGGCGACATCAAAGAACTGGCAGCAACTAGACTGACTGTTGCGTCGCCTCACGTCACCTTTACCTAAGCGAAAATGGTGACACTAGGAAGGAACCTTCTACACCAGCAGGTAGCAGGAGTCTATTCATCCTTCAAAAGGGGAAAGCAGAAGTAGACAGAGGATTGTAGATATCCAAACCATAAAAAAGTAGCACTTGGCAGCATTTGCTTAGTATTTTTACACCACTCTTGCTCACTACAGATGGTTTATACTGTAACTACTTTTCTTCTAACTGAGAATATGTCCAATTAGAAGCTGTAAATGAAACTGCCATCTATTTCTCCTTTCCTTGTGCTGATCTGAACAGCTGTTCTGAGTGGTCTCGCTCACTGATGGGTCCATGCTGATTCAACATGTTGAGTGAGCTGACAAGCAACCAGTGGCGGTCCAACTAGCATTAAAAGTGCAAATACATGCACATAAACAAGGCCAACAGATGCTTCACCGTCAGCTTGGAGTGCCACGACCCTGAGCAGATACATTGGAAACAATTTTCATAATCAATAGAAACAGAGATGAAATATTCAGTGGTTCTGGCTTCTGAAAAAGGAAACCAAATTTCTTGCTTGTTGCCATTAACAATGCCTATTGTAAAATGAATTCACCTTTTCTTGCATAGCGTTAATAGCATGTTCAAATCTGTTGGGGTACTTTTTGTTTAGCCAGAAAGACTCATGTTCATGCTATAAAAAACAAGACATGAATTTATGGATATTAAAAACTATGGATCTTGTGTAGTTCTGCCGACTTTGTGTTCAAGTCAGTACTCAGACTGCCTGAGATGCTGCCTGGTGTGACCTTTTTCCATGGGAAATACATCACAACAGCAGGGGGGTAATTACTCAAGTGTTCCAGGTGCCTAAAGATACTAATTACCACATGCACTTTGTGGCTCACTATGTGTGATTAATAGACTGTTTGGACTCAAATATGCACAAAACATAAACACTACTGTACATAGAAAAAATTTTTTTAACTGCGTGTCTGCCTATTCAATTAAATTCAGTTTATTTCTTTAGAACAGAATAATCTCAAGGCATTTTACATCAAGGCACCTTTTTCTCACCCAACACTGGGCGACAGTAGGAAGGAGAGACTCCCTTTAACAGAAGAAACTTCCAGCAGGACCAGGGTCAGAGTGGGAGGCCATCTGCCTCGGCCGGGTGGGGTGAGTGGACAGTGGAGAGAGAAACACCAAAGTCTTCTCTATTACAGCAACAGAGTAAAGTCACTTGCTGCTGCTATACAGAACCTAACCGGGGTTTTCTGTAGAGTTTTACTTGATGATGATTATTTAGTTCTGGTGAATAATATTTACGTTTTGATGCATTTTGTGTTGCTTTGG